>CM053572.1:31722867-31922135 GCA_028646485.1 Cryptoprocta ferox | reverse complement strand
TTCTAAGAAGAGGGAGAAACACCCGGAGCTTGCACACAGAGAAAAAAACAAAAAACAACTATGTGCCGAGGTGGCCATTTACAAGCCAGACAGAAGCCTCAAGGGCAACCAAACCTGCTAACACCTTGACCTTGGACTTCCAACCTCCATAACTGTGAGAAATAAATTTCTGTTGTTTAAACCACCCCATCTGTGGTATTTTGTTGTGGCAGCACTAGTAGATTAATACAGGCTATTGTATTCATTACTGTAATTATGTAGTTTAATGAAATATTACATAAAATGAAGAAATAAGGCAAAAAAATCGTTTTTATGAAAAATTAGCTGAATGCTTTTGAAAGACTTTTTAGCAAGTTGCTAAAAAAGGTGCTGTTCCATTGTTATGGGCAAGGCAACTATAAAAGATTGGGAGAATTTGTAAAACTAGGACAGTGACCTCACATCATCTTTAAATATCTTTCAGTCCTCACTGTACTTTAAAGAAACCAAAACTAGAATTTGCAGAAGATACAGTGTATGCAAAAGGTGAGCCAGAAATGCAATCTTTATCCTGCAGAAGAATGGCAAATGAATGAATATGTATGTGTTAGTTAGAATTATTTTAATGATACCCGGCTTTAAGTAGCATTTTGAATTTATGGATCAAGTATGATTCTTAATTGTGTCAGATAAGAACACATTTGCCTTCAACTGTACTTCACCTAAAACAGAAAAAAAGACATTTGCCTTCAAGTATTTGAGAAGGTGAAATGGGGTGGGATCCAGTGCATAAGGGAGGTTTCTCTTTGATGGGAACAGGGACACTACTTCCATTTTTACAGGCAGGGATATAGAATGTATGATGTGGGCAGTTTGGCAAAACTGATAGTGGGAAAATGAGGTTGTTCTGTTCCCCCTACAAAGTCTGAGGCAAAGTCATCAACAGAGATAGGGAAAAGGGTGTGTGATTTGAGGAAAAAGAAAGTATGGAATAGCTATCTTGAGTGGAAAAGTTAATTTTACTAAGGAAGTTTCTAGAATTATCGTGCCAGTATTGAATGCCCATCTGAGATTTGTGATTATAAATTTGAAGTGAGTCCAGTTAGTATAATTGCCTAATTTTGTCTAGTAAAATTTATTCCGATAGGGGACAATGTACTTTTAAAGTATATTTGAGTGTAATTACGGTTGATGTTTGCCAGGCAAACATAATACAAAGAGAGTGAGGTAAAAAAAAATGTTAGGTGTTTTAAAGGAGATTATTTTTGTGGTGCATCATGGGATTTGGGCTGAATAAAGAGGAAAAGTTAGGATATAAAGGTGTGACATTTGGTAAAAATACTAGTAGTTGTAATGTGATAGAGAACTCACACAGTTTCTGGTCATAAAAATCTAGGAAGTGACCGTGTGAATGAGTATCTGAGGTGAGGTAGAAAAATAATCATTTGAGCTAACGAACGAAGACACCAAAATGGTAGATGGGCCAGCATGTGGAGGCTGAAGACACCAGTCATGATGACAGAAGTAGTGCTGGAGGAAAGGAAAGTCAGCTGCCTGTGTCATTGAGGAATGAGGAGGAGGCATGAGAAGTTCAGAATGTAACAAGAGTAGGGGGATCACGTCTGAATGTTATAGTGTGAATGACTTTTCAATACTGAGAGGAAATTTTGATTTGGCAAATGAGAGTAGAGCATGAGAGCCTGATGGCCCTAGGAGTGTGAGAGTGCCCCTTTGGACTGAGGACCAAGCCAGAATGCAGAGGCAGGGGGAGGAAGCATTGAGGTTAAACTTGTCCACATGTGGACCAGCAGACCAGCCCCTGTTTAGTCATGTGTACATGTGTGTACATGCATCCATGCACACACAAAGGCACTCTCTATGGATGGCAGAATGCAGGTGATGGAACCAAATAGTTCACTGGAGAGCAAGAGTCCACTCTTAAGTCCCATCCCCAGAACATCTGCCTCAAAGCATTGGTATAAATATCCTCTAAGATGTTGATTGTAAGAATAGAAGGGAGTGGCCATGTTTGGCTGCCGAAAGCTGGGCACTGGAGGGTTTCAGAGTCTGAGCCTAGCTTGTGGTCTTCATCTGCAAAGCCTTTGTTTGCCTTCAGCCTCTTCCCATGGTGCCAAGTGGCATCTGTGTTAGGCCACATTCATAAAATAAGAAGAAACGTGATGCTCCAAAAGCAAGATGTGGTCACTGACTGGGAGTCTTCAACCAGAAAATTAGAGCCCACAGTAAAAGATCTGAGGTAAGCAAAGAGACAGGGCCTCTGGGTTACATTTAGTTTGAAATGCTACCCAGGGCAAAGGACAACAATTCTGAGAGAAATGCATAATTAAAAATATACGAAGAAAAATTGAAGTAGAAGCCTTATAGACTCTAGGCAAGTTGGTCAGTAATTCACTTTGAAGAAACTGCCTAAGGTTCAGTGTGGAACGATTTGGATAATACGGTTTGTATGATTGTCAACTTGGCTCTTTTACCAATGCTGTTTGAACTGTTAGATATTACCTTGTCAGCGAAGGTGCTGGTGATTGGCAAAAGTGTAGTACCAGGCTAGCTTTCCTCAGGAAAATGACCCACAAGATTGGTATGTCTGCTGTATTCTGGAATGGCTGTTTGGGATGAGCTTCTCCAGTACATGAGCTGCTAATCACCTCAGTCCGTTTACTAAGAGTTCTCAAATTAGGTGACATGTAGACAAAACAACTGGTTTAATTTCACATTTTACTCTACATTTGTAGAGTATGGAGGGCCAGGGTAAGTTCAGCTGCTTGGATGGATTGGAAATAAAATGTCATCATACAAGTTCCCAGCGTTGACTTCTCATCTATCAGATGAATGGTTGAGCTAGAAATTCTTTAAAATCCTATCCAGCCCCCAAATTCTAGGTTTCTGATTTACTGCAATCACATGGCCCAAATTTACACATTCTTGCAAGTCAAAGGGGAGGAGAGACAGTCTAGTGAGTGTAACTTTAAGGAGAGAAGGAAGAAGGCATTTGTATTGCCTTAGTGGAGTATGAAATGAGGTCTTTGAAGAAGACAGATCCTGTCTCATAGGTTATTGCCATCAAATGAGATATTGTGTACAGAAACGGAGGCTTAGAAAGAATATGTGACTTTTGTAGATAACTAGCTGGAACAGAACTCAAATTCAGGTTGTTTGCTGGGGCCAAGGCAGAATCCACTCTAGCTGAGTTTCCATACAAAAGGAATTTATTTAGGACTTCTAGCTAACACACAGGCATGGAGATGACACAGATAGGAAAAAGTCTTGTCTAAACATCTGACTGCTGTGGTAGACTCCTCACTGTTGAGTGCGTGGGTCCTACCTAGAGCCTCCTCTGCTGTCCCTGGAAGCTAGCTTCCACTGTTAACACCAGAAGGAATTCCTCTATGCCTGTGTCTTTGTGTCTCTAATTTTCAATTCAAGTTGTGTGTGCGGGCTCATGTGACTGACGAAGCGTAGGTCATTTGCCCGTGGTCCCACTGCAGGGGAGATTTTGAAAATGAATTCCTAGTCTCTGTCTTGAAGAGATACAGACTCAAAGGTGGGAAATTCTTCAAAAATAGAACATTCAAAGGGTTCTGGAATCCCCAAATAATAACAGATTTCTCAATACAGTACTTTGTATTGATAAAGCTGACAGATTACAAATAACGTTCATATTACTTTCATTTGGTTCTTTGGAAAAGGGTAATAATAATGAGAATGAAAGATATAGCTTCCATCGTTCCAAAAGGAGAAACCATTTTTTAAGTGTTGAAACTTTACAGAGGTTAAGAACTAGACACAAAGTCCACAGCTAATAAAGGCGGAGTCATACATAAAATAAACCTCTGGGTCAAAAGTCCTTGATTTATCGTCACTGGTCCTCTTGCTCCTTAGGGTGGTGTTAACTATTGATGATTTACAAAGAGCCTCTGGGTCAAAGGTCCTTGACTTACAGTCACTGGTATTCTCTTAGGATGATATTTGCTACTGATTATTTACAAAGACGATTTGCATAGACGTTATTTACAAAGAATCTTTATTTACTTAGGATGATATTTGCTCTTGATTATTCACAAATTGATTATTTACAATTGACTATTGATTATTTAAACACTCTTTAAGACTATGCATTACTATTACATGAAATTTATAAATTGCAGAAAAATTTAGAAGTGAAACAAAAATTCACCTGGATTCTCACCACTCAGAGATAACCACTGCTAGCACACATTTTGAATCATAAAAATTGTGATCTATCTCTATGTCATCTTCCATTTCTTGGTCTTCCTCTTAACGCTGTATCAGGGACCATTCTCCATGTCATTGAAAATCTTCCAAACCAGAATTTAAATGACTGTATAATAATTTCATCACACATATCAAACATAAGTTACTTAAGTATATCTTAGTTGTTGGTCACTAGTTATTAGAGTTTTGCTACTATAAATAATGGTGATAAATATCATTTTACATAAATTATATGTAATATATAGGTTGATATATCATGAATTATTTTATATAATGTATATATATGTATAAATATGTGTGTGTGTGTGTGTGTGTGTGTATATATATATTTGATTATTTCCTTAAGCTGAAATCTTAGAAATCCAATTCTTGGGGTACCAGGTAGCTAAGTCAGTTGAGCGTCTGACTCTTAATTTCCACTCAGGTAATCATCCCAGGGATGTGGGATCAAGCCTTGCATCAGACTCCCTCCCTCCCTCTCTCTCTCTCTCTCTCCTTCTCCCTCTTACCCCTTCCCCTGCCCCTCTCTCTCTCTAAAGTAAAAAAAAAAAAAAATACTAGGTCACATGGTACAAACGGATCAGCTGTGTGTAATTGCAACTATTTCTCTGAAACTGCAGCTATAGCAGGTCACCTTAACTTTTGTCCCTTGCAGATGACTTACTTTTTTTGTTGTTGTTATTTTCGCCTGAGTGTTTTTGTTGAATTTTTTTCTTTACCTAGGTAACTACCAGTATTTGCTGAGATTTATCTAAACGTAGACTTTATATCATTACTATAGGGCAGTAGTTAGAAACATTGGCCCTGGAACCAGACCACCTGGCATCCAGTCCTGGCTTTGCTCTTTGCTTCTTTGACCTCAGGCAGGTTAGCTAACCTTCTGTGAGTCAGTTGCCTTATCTGTAAAGTGGAGACCATAATTTTGTATGGTCATGAGTTAATGAAATTTAATAGGAAAAAATGTTTAGACAAATGCCTGACACAGTAGATGCTCAAAAAATCTTTTTTTATTACTATTATTCATTATTTTCTATAATGCCAATCCATTTTTCTCTCATCTCTGAAAGTTTTCCTTTACCCCCAATTATTTCTTACTCTGATGCATGTACAGCAGTTGTTCCAGCTTGCTCCTTGGGAATACCTACAATTCTCAGATATCTGTGTTCTTTCTTTCTTCTCCCTGTATACTACTTTCTTTCTTCGTCCTTTGATCTTTTTATATTTCTCCCCTGTATCCTCAGAGAGTATTTCTAAGTATAACCTTCACATTAATGATTCAATTTTCTATACTGGGAAGCCTGATTTTACTACCTCCAGTGAAGATTTTGATGATCTTATTACAATTTTGGTCTCTTTGCAATTTTTTTAATGTTTATTTTTGAGAGAGAGACAGAGCACCAGTGGGGTAGGGGCAGAGAGAAAAGGAGACACAGAATCTGAAGCAGGCTTCAGGCTCTGAGCTTTCAGCACAGAGCCCAACGCTGGGCTCGAATTCATGAGCCATGAGATCATGACCTGAGCTGAAGTGTAATGCTTAATTCACCGAGCCACTCAGGCACCTTGTAATTCTTAATTATATTATATAGCTGCCTTTTCATCTCCGTTCATTCTTCTGATAACTTAGATCTCCTGATAACTTGCTTAGATCATGTCTTCTAATATCCTATTAATGATGTCACATGATATTAAACATTTTTCTTTGGAATTCTTTAGAAATAACTTTTAGAATTCTGTTCTCAAACTTAAGGATCTCTTAAAAGTTTATTTATTTATTTTGAGAGGGATAGAGAGCAGGGGAGGGGCAGAGAGAAAGGGACAGAGAATTACAAGCAGGCTCCACACTGTCACTGCAGAGTCCAACAAGGGGCTGATCTCAAAACCGTGAGATCATGATCTGAGTACCTGAGTGGAAATCAAGAGTGGGACGCTTAACTGACTGAGCCACCCTGGCGCCCCACTTCAGGATGACTTATGCTTTCCGTTTTGCATTATTTTTTCATAGAACCCTTGGTGTATTTTAGGTCCTCTTTTTTTATCCTCAGGCAAGAGATCTTTCGGAGCATGGTATTTATTTATAGACAGATTTTATGGATCTCCCTTGTCCTTACCATCATCCCCCTGGGTATTGATGAAATTCTATTCTAAAGTCTTCTAACTTACAACTCAGTTCCCAGTTCAGATAGCCATCATTTAGTGTGGTTCTGTTATATGGGACTAACATTTTCTCATGCATACATTGTCTGGATCTTTGATAGTCTAAAATAATGCACTACTTATAAAAACACAATTCCTAGCATGCATTATTTTTAGGATTTTTCCATCTTTACAGCAGCTATATTTCAGGATGCAATGTAACAAAGCCAGTCCCAAACACTCCTTTCTAGCCGATTGTTTTATGGAAATTGTTTGCAAATGGATATAGGAACATGGGAGCAAAGAGGATCTTCAAAAGTTGTAGCCATGCATTAAAGGCTGACCAGTTTTCCATTTGGTAGAGGTTCCAGGTCTTTGAATCAGGTAGCAGACAGTGGTAGAAGGATCGTTCTTTCTGCCATCTCTCTGTAATTGAAGAGACTGCTTCAAGAGGTAAAGTATGGATACAATTTTACATAACTGAATTTCCTAAACTACCTCCCTTGATCTTAGGTATAGTGTGAGATCATCCTAGAGTCTAGCTGTGGGCTTCCTTTCAGTATTAGTCTTCAGTGTGGTTAGCTTCCTTCCTTCCTTCCTTCTTCCCTTCCTCCCTTCCTCCTTTTTTTCTTTCTTTCTTTCTTTCTTTCTTTGTTTCTTTCTTTCTTTCTGTCTGTCTGTCTGTCTGTCTTCTTAGGTACCAAAGTGGAGGATCAGGATAAGCTGCATTAAGGACTGCTGGCTCTATACACCCTTTATAAGTGGAAGTCCCACCTTTTTATCTTTAAAATGTTCAGCGTAAATACTTTCCCTAAATGAGAAGCACCTTGTGCAGCAACATCCCCCTAGCTCTTGGCTTCACCTGTTTGCTACCGCATGATCACATTTAGCTCTATATTCTATTTATTTCTATGTCTGTCATCTCTTTCCCCTCCAGCTGTGAGTTCCCTGAGGGCAACAACCTTGCCTGGGTCATCCGTATATCACTTGGCCTGCCTTACAGAAAATGATGCTCTGGAAATCTCTGGTGAGCAATGACAAGGGAGCACAGGCAGGCTCTTCATGGATGCACCTATTAACAGCTGAAGGAAAGGCTGGGTGTCAACCCCTGCGCCTTGCCCAGGGTCATGCTAAAGACATTTAAAAGCCATTCAATCTAACATAATTGGAAAAATATGTATTATACTCCTGCTACATTCAAGGTGTTTGGGATTCCAAGATGACTACATCTTGCCTGCTGCCCTCTCTAGTCTGGATAGAAAACAGCCCATGCATGAGTGGCTCTAATGGAGGGCAGACCATAGTCATGCTTTACTGGAGATTCAAATAAAGCATAGAACTCAAATGAACTGGATTATTTCCACTTGCTCACCCAAGAAACATTCATTGAGGAGCAGCTCCAAGGCTATGTAATAAGCACAAAAAAATTCTAATTCTGAGAAGCAGACCGTGTCAACAAGAGCCAAGAGACTACACTCGGTTTGCCTAAGTAATGGAGAAGTGCAGCCACATGTTTTGGTAGCTACCCGCTGTTGGGATCCTCAACTCACAATTATGCAAACAACTACAGTTCTGGAATCAGGTGTTGCTCTTAATGTATCTCTTGTCTGTGATGTTCTCTATCTGCCTTGCACTCAGTTAAGAAAATACCTTTTCTTTTCAGTGTTGCTCACTACACGAGAAGCTAAGGTGTCACCCGGACCATTTATATGTGTATGTTACTGGAAATACCTCGTGCTTTCTTAAGCAATTCTTAGTTATAACTAACCTTTGTGGCTACAAACAACTTTGCCTGTTATTCTTTAGATGCCATAAACAGCTGCATTTAACACTTAGCTGATTTTATATTTATGTCTTCCAAATTAAAAGATACACGATTTTTCAAGAGGCTTAAATCTAGCTAACAGTGTAAACAGAAAGAGTAATTGATAGTATTAGGGAACAAGACATGTGAATAATACAGTAGTTTGTAATCATCCTGCATGTGTCTAAAGGAAATAGGGAGTGGTTTGTTGACCATTTTAAAGATCAGTAAACCAAGATACAGAGCAGGAAAAGGTACAGGTCATGGGTGAGTTAGTAAATTAGAGAAATGAGACATTGTGGCTTTTATTTCATGCTCTTTTAACTGCACAATCTGTTATAGGTACCACCTTTCTGAAGGTCAGGGATACACAGTATTCTAATAGTTATAGTAGTAGTCAACTTGATTGGCCTCTTACAGTAGCCAGGCACTGTATTTTTCATACATTATCTCCTTTAATCCATACAACAGTGCTATAATATAGGTGTTATTTCCATTTTAGTGGTGAGCAAATGAAGCCTTAAAGATGATGATTGCCAACGCTAACACACCTAGTATGTGGAAGGCTTGGGATTTGAATTGTTTTGTCTGGCTTCAGAGCCCATGTGCAGTCTAACCCACCATGTTGTGCCAGCTTATGACCATCAGCTTTCCACCCCTCATTTCACTTCCACCAAATCTGTGACCTAGAGAAATTGTGGTTCACTGGAGGTCTCACAGAGTGTTGGGGAGAGACATGGATATAAAATTTCCACGCATTTCTCTGTTGTAGGTAAGTGTTCCCATCAACCCCATTTTACTTAGTGTCAGAAGCACAATGTGTCTGGCATTTTTACAGAAAAGTTGTCGGATATCTATGTTTAGGAAAGTTACTTTCAAATTTTGTCACTTGTTTAAAAAGTGTGACCTGTTAATCTGACATAAGGCATTTCTGAATATTAGTGGGAATATGTCCACCGATCTACAGATTAGCATACACATCCCTGAGAACTCTGTGTAATGAAGGGACTTGGGATCTGGGGACAGAAGGCTGCAGTTGGAGTCCATTTTTCTTTCCTCCCTGGTGAGCTTGGTGATATGATGGAACCTCACTAGTTTCATTTTCTCACTGAAGGATAGATATAGTTATAGCATTTATAGATCACTGACATAAGGAATAGTTAAACTAAGGTGGGTGAAAACAATTTGCAAATGGGAAAGTATATACAAATGTTAGTTTCTGTTCTTACTAAGTACCATTTTCATCCTAATTAAAAAATCATTCTTGTTTTAACTGTGTTTTCTCTACATACAGTCATTGATTCATTCATACACACACACACACACACACACACACTCACACACACACAGTTTATTTACACATCTGTCATCCCTCACAATGAGGCATATTATAAGTAATATATAAATTAGGCAGACTCTAACTATCTGTTCATCCTCTACTTTGGTATCTATTGGACATCTCAACTTCACATATTCAAAACTGAACTCCTGATCCTTGCCCTAAAGCCGCCCTCCCCCGACTTCCCAGCCTCACTCTTTTCCATCTGACTTGATAGCAACCTTATCCTTCCAAGTACCCAGAAAAAAACCTTTGGAATCAAATTTGACTCTTCTTTATCTTTCATATCCCACATCTCCAGCCTTTCAGAGAATCTTCTTAGCTCTGTCTTCAAAATATGTTGAGAGTCAGAATGCATCTTTCCATATCCACTGCTGCTACCCTGGTCTAACATAGGTTGATTTGTGTCTCCCCCCCATCCCCACCAAAAAGATAAACTTAAATTCTAAGCCTGGAACCTGTGAATGTGACCTTATTGGGATAGGGTCTGTGCAGACCTCTTCAAGCTAAGATGAAGTCATATTGGATAGGGTGGGCCCTGAATCTCATGACTGGTGTCTTTATAAGAGAAAGGAGAAGGAGATATGGATACAGTGACACAGAGACACAGGGAGAAGATAGCCATGTAATGGTGGAGGCAGCAATTGGAGTGATTTGTGGAGCCACTAGAAGCTGGAAGAGGCAAAGAAAGAAGGGCATGGCTTACTGATAACTTCATTTCAGAATTACAGCCTCCAGAACTGTGAGAGGATACATTTCTGTTATTTTAAGCCATGACACTTGTAATGATTTGTTATGGTAGCCCCAGGAAACTAATACAGCCACTCTCATGCTGTGCTTGCATGAATAGCTCACTAGACTCTCTGTTTCCATCTGTATACTTTTTTTTTTTTTTTGAGAGGGTGCACACGTATGAGGCAAGGGCAGAGGAAGAGGGAGAGAGGCTCCCAAGTAGGCTCCATGCCCTGCTCAGACCCCACGGGGCTTGATCCCACAACCATGAGATACTGACTTGAGCTGAAATCAAGAGTCAGACACTCAAGGGACCAAGCCACCCAGGGGCCCCTCCACCTGCATTCTTAAGTATATTCTTAATACAGCAGCCAAAGATCCTTTCCAAAAACTGAGATCATGTCCGTTTTCAGAACCCTCCAATGGCTTCTTGGAGCAAAACCCAGTTCTTGCAGTGGTCTTGGAGATTCGAAAGCATCTGCCATTTCCTTCAGGTCCATCCTTCTCCTCTCTCTCGTTCACTGTCTTCCATTCACCTGGCTTCCTGCCTCCTTGCTTCAAACACCCCACTGCTCTGCCTCAGTTCATTTGCCCTTGCTTTACCTTTGGTCCTGAAGTGATACTCTAATATTTAAGCACCATGCTCAGGCATAGAACAGTAGAATGAATACTGGCCTGAGGGCTAGAGCTGAGTCCTGGAGGCCCCATGCTGTGTGAGAAGTCCATCCCTTAGTTGTCTACTGCCTGGGGTGATGATTATACCAAACAATACAGAACATAGTTCAGTATTTTAACAACATATTTGGCCTTATAAACTTTCTTGGATGAATGTCAGCTTTGGCTCTGCTATATTTTCTCCTTTTCTAGATGTCCACAAGAGTTTAACCTCTTACCTTCTTCAGATCTTTGCTGTAATGCCACCTTGTCTGTGAGTCCTGCTCCAACCACTCTATTTTAAATTATACCCTTATACTCCTCTGCTTTCTATTTCTCTATGGAACTTATTGCCATCACACACACACACACACACACACACACACACACACACACACACACATTGCTTATTTATATGATTTATTACCTATTTTGTGCAATAGAATGTAAACTGCATGGGGACAGGGTGTCTTTTGTTTGCTCTGCTTTTCTTTCTTCCTTTCTTCTTCTTCTTTTTTTTTTTTTTTTTTTGATTCTCTTTCATCCCCTGCTGTGTTCCCAGCATCTAGAACAGTGCCTGACACATTGTCAACACTCAGTGATCATTTTTTTAAACACGTGAACTAATGCTTTCAAATAGCTTATATAGTATGGCTGTGTGTACACCTGTGAAAACAGTCAGGGTCCTGAGTGGTCCACATGCTATAGGAACATTGTTTTCACAACTCTCATCTGGAATGTTGAAGCCCAAGCCAAGCCAAGATGCTTCCACACTCCTACCCTCCCATTTCCCCCAACTCCAGAGAGCCAGTTGAGTGTGATGGACCCAGGATGGGTCCTCTCCAGCAGTTCTCTTCATTTTTATAATTGTGATGAAAATGGCTTTTGTGGGAGAATCCCAGCATCCTCCTTCATGGCAAAATAGCTTTATTTCTATTTCGTCAGGTAAAGTATCATTAACAATTTGCCTTGTTTTGACAGCATGGGGCTATAATTAGTTTCTACAGGAAAATGCACCAATTAACTCAGTGTTTGCTTCTTGGCATGAATCTAAATGGAGACTGGAGGAAGCTAACTGAGAAAATGTAAAAAGAGCTTCATGACGTTAGCAAGAAATCCACCAGCCTGTGGATTAAAGATGCGGTGCAATAGCTTAGCTACCTCTTTCTTCAAGGAACGGTTTCCCCTCCCTGTTTCAGCTTCCCAGGGTATTTTATTTATGCACATCTCAGCTGTGATCTCTGTCTTCTCTGAAATTCTTTCACCTTTATATTACCACTCTTAACACTCAGAAAGAAGTGCTAGTCTTTTGTTACCTTTGGTATGTTATCCAGATATGTTAAAAAAGAATTTGAAATTCTGTGAGAGAGAGGGAGATAGGGGGATATCTCTAGGATCAGTTCAAATGCAAAGATTATTTTGATGAGCAATGTATATGGTACCTTTTGTGTGATACAACTGGGAAAGTAAGAATATACATTTATATTTGCTTATGCTTGTATAAAGCAGAACTGGAAGGTAACAAAAAATGATTAATGAAATGGTTATTTGCACAAGTAAGAGAGAACAGGGTGAATGAGGATGTTATAGGAATGGGGTTCTCTGTGTATACTTTTTTTTATATCATTTTGGTATCTGAAGCAGGTAAGTATGTCACCTAGTCAATGTTTTGGCTGCTGTTTTACAAAAGATTATGGTGTTATACATCTGCAGAAACTAATACAATGCTGAGTGACACCAAATGCCCAGTAAGTGAGGTTGATTGCTAGTGGAACAGTAGGGCAGGTATGTTAGTAACAGACCCAGGCTGGCTGCCCTACATTCCTGCGAGCATGCTTCCACAAAAGAAGAAATTGTGTTTGCTGAGATGATCTTTTCTCAGTTTCCTCTCATGCTGAATCTCCCTTTTGCTTCAGTTGTCTATAGAATTTACGAAAAGATAAAACGTTATACTATGTTGTTCCTCCTATAATAACAAATAGCAGGTATATCACAGTTTACATGGCCCTTTTGTAAAATTGTGTGTTTGAACAGTTGCTTGTGGAGCCCAACCTTTGTCCCCTCAGTCTCAGCAGTGGGGTGTCATTGGTGATCTGGGCCAACCTTAAAGGAAATGTACAACAAAGCATAATTGTTAAATGGACGGATTCTGAATGAAGAAGACCCTGATTAGAATCCAAGAGTTTCCACATATTTGCTGTATGAGCTTGTACAAGTTACTTATATTTTTTGAACATTTGTATACTCATCTATAAACAAGGCATAATCATTCCTACCTATAAGGATTGTTGTGAAAGGTAAGAGAAGTCAAATGTATAGTATTATGTCTCATACATGTGAGTACCCAATAAATTTTGGAGTGACTTGTTATTATTGTAATTATTTATAGGTATTTACTTCCATTGCATCTGGAATGTTTACCCCCCCTTCCCATCATCTCAACTATCTCTTGCCCCTTGGCACAATGGTAATTAGGGCATTAAAAGATACATTTCTTTGGGTTAAGTATATGTTCTTTCCATGTGTTCTCATTAACAATGTGAATTTACTCAATTTCTCTTAACTTTGATATTTTTTTCCAGAGTAAGTAACTAAGAGCAGGTAACAAGTGGAAGGGAAAGTGGAGGGGGTCAGGAAGAATAATTTTGGAGCATGAACTTCTCATCCTCAAGAATAACAGCCCAAGGAGGAAGAGTTGTGGGAGTGAAGGGAATCTGCATAGCCAGGAGAACAGGCAGATTGGGAGGCACTGGAAACAGTAATGAAAACTAAGAGGAGGGGAGAAACAGGGGCTGGAGGGCCTGAGAGAGTCCTGTTCTCTAGATCTGCTAGGCTTCTCCACAGGTACTACACAGTGAATGTGTCAGCTCACACCTTGGGCACATACATTTGCCTGTTGGAGCATCTCATGACCTTGGGTCCTGCCCATGGATCCAAGAGGATGTTACAGTGAGACTGTGCACCACATGGCTCCCTTTCACATCATAAACTGCATTCAGGCTTGGAGCATGTGTGTGATATAACAGACTCGTCCACTTGCTTTGGTAGGATGGATTGGAGCAAAATGAGATTAAAGACAGAAACAAGCATTGGAAAGTGATGTTCTTATCCAGGAGTGAAGGGAGGCAGGCCAGGTAGAGGAGGATGTCTTTGTCTTTTCTCCGAGGATTATGCATGTCTGGGGCCATGTTTCTATATGACCACCAGGTCTGCATCCCAATACTCATTCATTTTTGTCACCATCTTTAAAAATGTTTTTTAATATTTCTTTTTTAATTTTAAGAGAGAGACAGAGTGCGGGTAGGGTAGGGGCAGAGAGAGAGGGAGACACAGAATCTGAAACAGGCTCTGTGCTGACAGCTCACGAACTGTGAGATCATGACCTGAGCTTAAGTAGGACACCTAACCGACTGAGCCACCCAGGTGCCCCATTTTTGTGATCATCTTAAGAATTTCCACATAATAGTCATCTTGGTCTAGAAGTTGTTTCATTTTGGTATTTAGGATTGGTGGCTATAGCCACACCTTCCCACAGTTAATTATGGTCGCATTAGACAAGCAAGTGTCTCCCTTCCTGAACCAGCAGGTGTCAGTATTGATCAATTGGAAAGACACCTGGTAGCTTTTCCATGGTAAGTATAGATCTACCTGTGATTACGAAAGAAGTGAGTTTGGCATTTCAGATTTAAGAGCTACTGCTTTGAACCCACTGGCCTTCCTGACAGCTGAGTTCTCAAAAGAACGCATGCTTCTTCAGCACTGACTGCCTGTAAGTGCAAGGCAAGGAGGTATGGAGTTGAAGAGATGGTCCTCATGGTTCCACTTTCTAGTACCAGTGCTCTGGGAGTCATTGATAGCCTTAGTTTCTATATTCTTTCTTTCTCTTTATAGCTAACTGTAACCAATTCCTCATAACTCACTAAATGCATCTTACATGGTAGATTTTAGCTCCAGAATGGATTTCCTTCTTCAGTTTATTCCTCAGATATTAAACTTTTGAGAGAAGTCTATGCCAGAAATAATCAGGGGAGTAAATCATATAGTGCACTTCAAAATAAAAATATAAACTTGCAGAGAGATGTATTTGAGTATGCTTCATTCAAGGCATTGTTCTCTCCTCCAACCCAAAACTTAACATAAGACAGTTTGATAAATGTGTCCATGGATATACTTTTTCTCCACAAATACATACTCAATGATTATACACAAACTTCTGGGCTTCCTCCTTGAAGCCTAACCCGATCTCCTTCTCCTCTAGAGAATTAATTATCTCATATAAGATTCCTCCATCCTTAATATTTATTTTCTCTTAATATTTCTCTTATTTAGTTTGTTATATGTATATTTTTATACTGCTGGACTGTGACTTCTAGATTTTTAAAAGAAAAACAAAGATATTAGATATTATCTACCCAGACCCTCTTCATTTCACGTGTGCATTATAACAATAGATAGCATTAGGTGATTCACTTTTGTGAAACACTTAGAGTAATGCCCTGCCTTACTCCATAAATATTTGTATGTCAGGCATTTCAGTTATGTAAAACAAATATCCTCTTCTCTCCTCCCTTAGTGGGAAGCTCATAGACTGGTAGGGGGCATAAAATACCTAGTAATAAGTCCTGTAGGAATAGTACATGCAAAGTACATTGGAAACTCAGTAAGAAAATGGCTCTTAGTGGATGGTCATAGAAGGTTTGTGGAAAAATTGGTTTTTAATCTAGAAATTTATATGTAGAAAAGAGAGGGGGGAAAAAGAGGGAGATAAATATATTTGGGATGAAGCAGACAGCAGATAAAGATATTTGGCATAGGAACAGGAAAGCCCAAATGTATTATGTATGGTGTTCAGTTGAATGGAAACTTGACTAAGTTTAAAAAAAAGTGTGAAATATGACAAAAATAATTTAGGTTTTGAACACATTACATTTTATGTGGACGGAGAATTAATGAGTTTGGATCAGGAAAATCACATCTAGAGAACTAAGTATATGATATTCCATGTTTTAAGGAAGTGCAATGTTATAATTTATTATTTGAATTGCACTGTATTATCACTTTTGAAATCCTTTGGTTGCTTCTAGTAACTTAACTCCTTTGAATAATCCTTGATAATTACCTAGTAAAGTAAAAAACTTTTAAATCCATGCATTCCCAAACATTCGGGCAGCAAGAATTTCAAATAGAAGGAACAACAAGTGCAAATACCTTACATATGCTTGAGAAACAGATGAAAAAGGAAGTTATTGATAGGAATTGGAGACTACCCTTTGGATATGGGAAGGAAACAGGAAGTACAAGTGGTGGTTTTCTCAAAGGGAATAGCAGTCTGACCAGGAGGCCAGCAGCTGCAGTTTAGGGAGGGACCATCTGATTGTCTGGGGCTCTGGTCACCTGTCTGTCTTAGGGCTGAACCAGAGTAAGGGGAAGAAGAATCCCTGAGACAGGGCTCCCAGGGCCTCTTGGGAGCTTCTTCTGTTGGTGGAAAGCCTGTAGATTTACCACGTAACCAAAACAGTGCCCAGAGGAGAATGGTTACATCCCCAATGGAAACGAAAGCATTATGAGGAAGAGGGAGGAGTGGCTGAGTGGCCTGAAAGGAACAAATACCCATTTTCAAGAGGAGAAATGTTGATGCTTTCAGCAAAAATAAAATAGCTAATGGAAAATCACTAGTAGAGAGGAGTGGAGTTGAATGTGTGTGTGTATGTGTGTATATATATATATATATATATATTTTTTTGGTTGTTGTTTGGTTTTTGAAAGATGATATTACTCAAGAACCACATAAAAAGATTCTTGACTCACCTGCTTGTCAGGGACCCTCTCAGTCCCAGTGTATTAAAATTTCCACTGAGAGAGACAAAGTATGTGTTTTAACTCACTTACGTTTGAAGAGGAAGATAAAAATGTTCAAGATCAGAGAGGCATTGAATGACTGGAGTTTGGAGGAAATTCATAAACAGTGACAAAGGCTGAGAATATTATAAAAGCATAAACCTTGAGTGAATTCTGCAGAATGCCCATCCAGAAAGGAGCCAGATGATATTAACTAAAAACCTAAGTACCTGACCATGTCAGCTATTTTCACTTCTACTGCTCATATGTGTAATGAGCAGGGTTTATAGGTATGGTGAATGATGACTGACGAAATATATCTTAAAATAACTTTTCTCACCTCCTTTTCAGGATTTTATCACTCAGTTCAAACCAGACCTCTTAAAAAATTACCTAGACATTCATGCCTACATTATTGCCATACTTTTACTCCCATGATTTTCTCTGTCAAAAACCTCCTCTTGCCCCAATGTCAGCTCTTTCCTATGAATTACTCTATAGTTGATCCCATTAGCTAGAAGCTATTTGTCCCTCTCAATGCCCATAGAATTATAAATGCCTCTCTCATAAAGTCCTCACTACATTTTTTCTTATTTTCTAGTTAACTTTTTAGCCCTCCCTCTTCTTGAGAATGAATAATAATTATCAGGAACAGACTAATTGAAATCTATACTTATGAAAAATTTACACATTTCATTAACTCTTTAAGTGTACATTTCTATAATAGATCCAGTTTAATTCAGTAAACAGATAAGTCATTATCTCAGTCTGAAGCATCTTCATTTAGGCCAGTAATGACCTTACAAGTTTTTATAAGAACCATGAAATTGCATTAGGTTAAATATCTATTGTGCTTCCCCAGAGTAAAATGAGTTCTATATATATTTTTATGTCTAATGAGTGAAAACTGATGGCAACTTTTAAATGACACTTTCTCCACCTTTGTAAATATACACATATGTTATGGACTGCAGCTTTTTGGGATTAGGGACCATGTCTGTATTAGTGCTATACAACATTTGCACAGTGCCTGCATATAGTAGTGAACAGTGACTCACCTCAGAACTGATAAATTAATAGTCCCTAGAGTCTCAGAAGGACTCTTCATTTATTATAGGATAACCAGCACCTTCAGCTCTGTGTCAGGATGGGGTTAGGTTCTAGTAGAAGGTCCAGTTGAATCCTAAGCATATTGGAGAAGTCATTGTACAGGAATAATGGCCCAACCTTGTCTAAAGAGGTTGAATTTTTTCCAGCGTGTCTTTCTGGGGGACTCTTTCAGACATGCCGGGGTTCATTTTTTAAGGAAAGTTCTAGCAGTGAATAGTGGTTGGCCAATCCAACATGCCACTCATCTTGTTCAGTCTTGGAATCACCTGTGTCTATATTAATAGTTACCGCAGTGGTAGATGGCGTAGGTATAAGTGGCTTATGGAGTTATTAACTTAGCTGACTCTGGTGAGCTTTATTAGAAAGTGTATTTCATATTGAGAGCCAGAAGAAATACTGATATAGAAAACCACTTTATAGTACCTGGTCCTTCAAAAATCCCAATTCTCTCTACTGTGAATTTTGCAAAAAACAGTCAGTGACAGAGAAACCACCAGACAAAGGCCCCAGGCTCAGGGTTTTCCTCTGTATGAACTACAATAAGAGAATGGCATATTTACAGTTAGTTGGTTAAAGTTCTGGAGTCATACCTGAGTTTGAATCCTGCCTCCTCTGCCATCACTTACCTTGAAATAGGAATGTATTTATAATATGAGAATGATAGGAATAGTATCTTCTTCACTGTGTTGTCATACAATTAGCATTGTTCTTGTAAAATGTTTAATAAGTGTTAGCTATTGAAGTTGCACTGCTACTAGTTCTCTGTTATTATTCTCTAATCATGGAAAACAACCCATATAGTATATTCAGGTACTCAAAGCTTTTCTTTACTTTATGGAAACTTTCATACATGCATCATGTCCCTTCCTCCTTTCCTTCTTCCCTTCCTTCCTTCCTTCCTTCCTTCCTTCCTTCCTTCCTCCCCTCTTTCATTCCTCCCCTCCTTCCTCCATCCCTCCCTCCTTTCCTTCCTTCTTTCTTTCCTTACCTTCTTAATTTTTTTCATTCAATATTCATATATGGAATATCTGGCCAAGATCTATACTAGATACTAGGGTTGCAATGATAAACTTAATATCTCTTCCTGAGGACATGGACAAGTGGAGAAGAGAGGTACATCAATGGTTATTATAACGCATTGTGATTACAATAGTGGGTACAGAGTGTATAATGTAGAATGAAAGAAGCAATAGTAACTAATAGAGAATGGTCATAAGTCAGGATAAATGATCATTTACCAGGATGAGTGAATGATGGGGAAGGATTTTAACCAAGGGAAAAACCAAGGGAAAAAAAAAAACCCAGGCATAATGGTGCTATGGATATGTTCCATAAATAACACAGTGAATTCAGAGGGCCATTAGGACAAGAGGTCGGGACCCTGGCACAGTTGTAAAGTTTGGAATTTAGGGAACAGACATAGATTGCTACATGTTAGCATAATCTGGTGGGAGTGGAGAGAAGGGATTATTTAATTCCACGTATTTCTTATTGACACATGTCTCCTCATTCAGTCGGCTACAATTCCATCACACACCCATTTCTGAACCAGTGATTTGCAAGGGGAATGGAAAAGGTGTTATTGGCTTAGACTGACCTCTAAGTCTCTCCTCATCCAGTCTCCCTTGAAGCATATGGTCACTTATGACTTGAACCAAGATGAAATTTGCTCAGCAAGAAAGAAGGCCTGAAATAACAGTTGAGTAGAAGGCATTGTCTGCCATAAGTCATAAAGGTTTTAGTGACCAAGTGCATGTTAGGGCTGAGGAGTGAGACATGACTCCCAGGCTCTGGCTCAGGCCTCTCAAATAATTCTAATAATTAGCTGTGTAAGCATTGTTCAGGAGGCTTAGATTCAGGAAAGGGACTGTATTACAGTGCATTCATACAATCCTAAGGGGTAAAGAAAGGCCTTGAAATATGAGTTTATCTTAACTGCTCCATGGAATTGGGTCTGTTTTGAATGAAAGCTAAATATTCTCTAAATTGTTGCCCCAAATTGAACACATTTGGAAACAATATGTTCATATCCAGTGGTTTGATCTCATTTGTCAATCAGGGAAACATAACTTTGAATGCCAGCATTAATGCAAAATAAAATATTCTACTTGGAAAGAAATTCTTTTTAAGGCAGAAGAAATTTGAGTTTTCTTCTATATAGACCCTTCAATAAATGTTTCACATGTTATTTCCTCCTTATATACTCACTAAAAATTCTTAAGCTTCAAAGTTTATTTACCATGACCATGGATCCAGAGTTCTATTTACAAAGCAGTCAATCTTTGTATTCTCATCAGAGCCACTGAAAAAATGAGCTGCAATAAGGGCATATTAGGTCTTTCCCTATAGTGGGAGGCCTGTCTATTTCTAGAAATACGTTGCTATGTTACAAATGCACTATCTTCATACTATAGGCAGGAAGATAGTGGTTTGAAATTAGCCTATACAAAGCCAATAATGGGAAATAATAAATCTGAGAGTTCTAAAAGCATCAGTCCTGTTCACATTTTTCTTCTTTTGCTTTTCAGATAAATATAATTTTTTCCTTTATCCTTCTTTTCATTCTTTTTTTTTTTCAGAGAAAAAATACCCAATGTTCTTAAATAATTTGACATAAAGAGAGCCTCAATTGAAGATTAAATTTCAGTTGACAAGCCTTCATATCCTGTGAATTTTCTATCACATTTCACTTAAAAATAAATAAAAATGAGAATTATCTCCAGCAATATGTTGATTTCAATTTGTAGTGCAAGTAGTACAAGGAACATTCTGAACATTGATTCATGTTGGAGACAAACTCCAATTAGTGTAAACAGCATGGAGACATTTGACACTAATTTACAACAAGGGTGTTAAACCTTAGAGGAAACACTGAACCCCATAGAGGAAGATTTTACAGTGAAGACCTAGAGGAAAAGGGATGTGTTCAACATGATCATGAAGTAGAGGAAAAGAAACTAGACTCTGCTCTATGTCTGACATAGAAAAAGGTTATAATTTCATAACTTTCAAATTATATACCATTATAATCTTCTTTGTAGGATATCAGGTAATCTTCCCAAAATGTATTCAATGGGACATTTATATTTATAGGCATAAAGATGCTTCCATCCCTCAACAGACATTTTCTAACTACCTGCTATGCAAATTTTTATCCTAATAGCATATAACCTCATATCTATCTATGGAACAGCGTCTGGTTGATCTTCCTGGTCACTTTCCATTTCCCAACCCAGATCCATTCTGTATGTTGTTATTACAGGGCAATACTGATCATATCTCTCAGATGGTTTGTTCCTTAGCAATGCCTGTCACCTGCCTGATAAAGTTCATACTCCTCAGCCTTGTGTTCATGGTCCTTGATATATGGCTTCAGTCTAACCCTCTGCCCTGTATGTTGTGTGATTCAACCTTTATTATTTGCATCAATTCTGTCACTTGAAGAAGGGGTTAATTAGCCTACCCAAATGTCTGCTTCTTTGAGGCTAACCTATTAATAGGGGACCATTTTTATTCTTTGACTACATATATAGTCTTCCTGCTTCTGTGTATGTTCTTCCTTCTGCAAGGAGGAAATTGCCATCTCACTCTGCCTCAAATCTAAGTTTAAAGACTTACAGAATCTCAGCTTTGAGATATAACAATTCCTGTGTCTTATTTGCCCAACAATAACTTATAGAGTTTCTTTATTCAGGAGTTCCTTCCTCATGTCAATCTTTATGTGACACATATAGCTGGTACTTTGAGCAGAAAAGAACATAACTCACTGTGTCTTGAAGGTAAAAATGGTTCCATGTTATTCTTCTGTTCATTTGGTAACTGACAGAAACTCTAGAATTCCAAGAAATCTGCATGTACATATGCAGCACACTGACCATGCTGACCATTTTAGAGGAGAAATATGATGTAGAGGTTCAGAGCTTAGTCCCTGGAATCATGGAGATCTAGTTAAACCTGACTCTACCACTTAGTACTTATATGATCTTGGGCAAGTTTTTATGAGTTATCAATCTCTATTTTTTCATAGAAGAATGGGAATTGAAATTATATGGTTGTGGGACTCCTGGGTGGCTCAGTTGGTTGAGTGTCTAACTCTTGATTTTGGCTCAAGTCATGATCCCAGGGTCGTGGGGTTGAGCCCCCCATCAAGCTCCATGTTGAGTGTGGAGACTGCTTAAGATTCTCTCTCTCTCTCTCTCTCTCTCTCTCTCTCTCTCTCTCCCCTGCCCTTCTCCCCCACTTATGCATTCTCTCTCTCTCTCTCTAAAGTGAAAAAAAATTATATGTTTGTTACAAGATGGTAATGTGATTGATGAACACATGTCAGCAAAAACACTTAAAGGATGTAAACTCTTATTTTTGGAAAGAGAAATAGAAAATTATGGACATGTTACATGATGAGATGAGGCAGTAGGCTTCCAGTTGGATATATTGATTTCTCAGGTCTTCAACTCTTTATGAGGTCATAAAAATTGCTAAAGACTCTAACCCTCCCACAGTGAGAAGATTTTGGAATGTATGAAGCTTGCTTTTATCATTTTCATAAGAATTTATATATCTTCTTACTTGACTCTTCTGCCCTGCATAGTATTAAGTGTCATTAGTACTAAACAATGTCAAGCCATTCCGAAGTGTTTATTGTAATATTAGGTGGGTCATTTTCCCTTGGATATTCTTGAGTTCTATTCCTGTTCTAATACTGCCTATTTTGTTTGGTAGACGAAAGGATTAAGCAAATGATTCATGTAAAGCGCTTACATGTGTGTCAGGCACAGGCTAAGTGTTGATTAAATCACAGCCAGAATTATTTTAGCTTTTGCACATTATTTTTCCTTCAGTGGCGGAATTAAGCAGAATAATTTAGAATAGGTTATCTGAATCTTTTATCAGTGGTACTACTTTGTATATCCCCCATGTCTGACCATGACCAATGGACACAATAGGAAGTAGAATGGGAGAAATAAGATTTTCCATATTAGGAAGGGTATATTAATCAAGAGGAGTGTGGGGGCACCTGGGTGGCTCAGTCGGTTGAATGTCCGACTTCAGTTCAGGTCAGGATCTCACAGTTTGTGAGTTCGAGCCCTGCATCGGGCTTTGTGCTGATGGCTCAGAGCCTGGAGCCTGCTTTGGATTCTGTGTCTCCTTCTCTCTCTGCTCCTTCCCTACTTGTGCTCTGTCTCTCTCTGTCTCTCAAAAATAAATAAATGTAAAAAAAAAAGTAAAAAAAAAAAACACCAGGAGTGTGGAATTGGTGTCAGCCTCACTAACTTCTGGAATGAATATTCTTTTTGTTAAAGTGGAGCCAGAAAGGGATGATGAAAGCAATAAAGGGAGAAGCAGTTGTGATGTTGTGATTTATAATACGAAACGTGTATTTATTTTCATTCCCATTTCTGGCACAGGTCTCCTAAAACTTGGAATTTCCTGTGATGACCACCATAAAAGTGTCTTTTGTTATATTAATATTGTGACCTTGGGGCCACACCTAAGAATGGGAGCTGGTTGCCAAGAGAACTTGCCATATGATTAGCAGGTTAGAACTTTCATTCCCACTTCTCTGAATTCTGGGAAGGAGAAAGGGACTGGAGATTGAATCAATCACCAATGGCCAGTGATTTAAGCAATCATGCCTATGTAATGAGGTCTCACTTGGGCTTTCTGCCAAAGGAAAAGAACTGGGTTCAAAGAATTTCTGGGTTGATGAGCATGTGGAGATTTGGGGGAAGTGGCATGTCAAAGACAGCATGGAAGCTCCATGCCCTTTCCCCATACCCTTTCCTATACATCTCTTCCTTCCAGCGGTTTCTGAGTTATACAATTTTATAATACACTGCTAATCTAGTGATACAAAATGTTTCTCTAAGTTCTGTGAGCTGTTCTGGAAAAGTAATCAAACCCAAGGAGGGAGTTGTGGGAACATCTGATTTATAGCCAGTCAGTTAGAAGTACAGTACAGGTAATAACTTGGACCTGCGACTGGTATCTGAAGGAAGAGGGGCAGTTTTTTGGGATTGAGCTTTTAACTTGTGGAGTCTGTTGCTGTTCTCAAGGTAGATAGTGTCAAATTTGAATTGAATTGTATGATACCCAGCTAGTGTCTGTGAATTGCTTGGTGATGTGAGAACACTGTCTCCCCCCACTCCCCACCCTGATATAGACAGGTGCACATTGAAATAGATATCACAGTCCTTCACCGGACATTTGAAATATATAGCTAATCTGTCTGGCTCTTGAAGAACTACTCATCTATTCCAGTTTATCAAATTCTCATAAGGCAACATGTAGTATTACATGTAGAGAGAGAGAGGGAGACAGAGAATTGAAGGAATCAGAAGGAAAGTAGATCATATGCTGCTTCCTCCTCATTAGTCTGATGTCTTACCATTGGAACACTTAAAACTCAACTTTTAGTCTTGTTTTCTTTCTTGTGTATCTATACTCACCTCTTTGGTGAGCTCATCCAATGTCATGGCTTTAAATAGCAAATATATGCCAATGACTCCCAAACTTACATCTCTATCTAGACTTCTCCCCTGAGTCCTGTATTTATATGTCCAGCTACCTACTACATATCTTCATTTTGAGATCTAAAAGATCTCTCAAATATGGTATGGAGTTTAGTCATAACTAAATTCCTCATCTCTCCCCATCCCACCCAGCCTCATCACTCACAACACAAACCTATCCCACTGATACCCTCTTAGTTAACAGTAAATACATTCTTATGGTTACTAGGACCAAAAACCTTGGAGTTGTCACTCTTTCTTTCAGACTCCCAAAATAATTTGTTATAAATCCTATTGGATTTACTTTATTTTTTTAAATTTTTTTATGTTTATTTATTATTGAGATAGAGAGAAACAGAGCATGAGAAGGGGAGGGGCAGAGAGAGAGGGAGACACAGAACCCGAAGCAGGCTCCAGGCTCTGAGCTGTCAGCACAGAGCCCGATGCGGGGCTCGAACCCACGAACCATGAGATCATGACCTGAGCCGAAGTCAGACGCTTAACCAACTGAGCCACCCAGGCGCCCCCTGGATTTACTTTAAAAATGTGTTCAGAAGCTGACCACTTTAAATTATATCCACTGCTACCACTAAGATCTGAGCAGTTATCAACTGGATTACTGGGTTACTGCAGTGGCTTCTTAACTCATCTTCCTGTCTGCAGACTTGTTTCCACCTCCATGGTTTATTCTCAGTTCATAAGAGTGATGCTCTAAGAACATATATCAGGCCATGTCACCCCTCTGCCCCAAATCATGATGACTTCCTATTCAGATGAAAAGTCGAATCTTTATCATGGCCTCTGGAACCCTACATAATCTGGCCCATTGCCTCTCTAATTCATCTATAGCTTCTCTGCTCCTTGCTCATGCTGAGGTACTCCACTGATCCCTGCCCCCGCCCGCCACCCCCCTCCCCCCCCTCCCCCGCTTTTCATACACATACAATCCTAGTACAGGTCTTCATCTTGACCCAGAGTGCTCTTCACCTAGATGTCCACCAGATGGCTACTCTCTTGCCTCCTTTAAATTATCATTCTGATGTTGCCTTCTGCTGAGACTCATCATAATCACTTGATAATCTAAAACCAGGACTCCACCTGGTTAGTCTAATCACAAACTTTATTTAAAGAGACAGCTAACCTTGAAGAAAAAAAAATGAAAGTAATTCAGTCTTTACTCAATATCTTCAAGCAAAAAACAAAAAAGATGGTAAGGCATTCTTAAACATCAACACTTTTTATTTTTTATTATTTTTTAATGTTTATTTATTTTAGAGAGAGAGAGCACAAATGAGGGAGGGGCAGAGAGAGAGAGGGAGACAGAGAATCTGAAGCAGGCTCCAGGCTCTGAGCTGACAGCAAAGAGCCTGATGTGGGTCTTGAATCCACAAACTACGTGATCATGACCTGAGCTGAAGTTGGACACTCAACCGACTTAGCCACCCAGGTGCCCCAAACGTCATCACTTTTTAGAGAATCTTGTTCTATTCTCTCTCTCTCAATTACTCTCACAAGCATGATGGCTATTCCAGTCTTTCTCTCCACCTCATTCTGTTCTCCCCTCTGGAAAACAATAGTATATATTATATATATTACATATTTTCCCCACTCTCATGTATACTCTCTCAGCTGTTTCTATCTCCTCAATCTATACTTTTTAATATATGAAGCAGCTTAACTATCTGGATTCCACAGTTTTGTATTTTGTTTTGCCAATTTTTTGACCTCTGACCTCCAAAACAAACCCCTAGTTCTAACCTAGTGAACAGAAATCTTCACTCTTAGAAAAGGAATACTACAAACATTCATAATTTATGAACCTTCCTTTTATCCCTGTTGGGTGAACATCAAATGATAAAGTCTGAGGAATTTTCTTGGGTTATGTGAGAACTGAGATGGACTTTGAAACCTGGGTAGAATCTCTATAGGCCAAAGGTTAAGGACCCAGGCAAAGAAAAAATGTAAACCTAAATGTGAAAGGATGGGATAGACAAGAACAACATGATAAATGTGAAGGGTAGGGAATCAGGTTGAGATATGATTGATATGGATGAGATAGAATTAAATTATCTGAATCTTAACATTGCTGGAAAAGAGGTTCCAGTAGGGAAGGCTGAAGGCATTTGAGTCATGCTTTTCTCATGTAAGAATATTGTCAATTGAGTTGCTGCTAAGGCAGTGGTAAGGGTGGTGGACTGATCATTTACAGAGTGTTTTATAAGCCCCAAACTTGTAGCTTCCCTGGTCTTGATTTCAGCAAATGGCAACCCCGTCATTTTAGCTGCTAATGTCCAAAGCCTTGAAGTGATTCTTAACTCTTCTCTTTCTCTCGTAATCCTTATTAAATTCATCAGAAAGGGCTGTCTTCTTTACCTTCAAAATACGTAAGAATTCACTCATTTCTCATACATTCTCAACTTGTACATGATCCGAGCTGTCGGTATCTCTCCTCTGGGGTTATTGACATGGGCTTCTAGATGGTTTCCTGGCCTATTCTTGCTCTTCTTCAGTTCATTCTCATCATTAATAGATAAAATTTATATTGAAGTAAGTCTGCTCATTTATTTCTCTGCTCATATCCTCTAGTGGCTCCCCATTCTGATCACATAAAAGCCTAGAATGCCATACATGATCTGGCTCTCTGACTGCATTTTCTTTCACCCTCTCCTTAGTCTATTCCAGCCATACTAGCCTCCTTATCATTCCTTGAAGATACTGAATATGCTTCCTTCTCAGGGCCTTTGCATCTGCTGTTTCCTAGCCTGAAAAGTTCTTCCTCTTGTTCAACACATGGCTCGATCTCTCACTTCCTAAAGGCTTCCTCCAATCCAATGCTGCCTCCTTAGGGACCTCTTTCCTGACTTTTCCATATAAAACAGCCTAACAATGCCCTGTCTGCTGCATGTCTGCTGCTGCCGTCTGAGACATTACATGTTAACTTCTCTGATACATTTTCTTTTTGCCCTTCCTGATTCACTCTCTACTCTTTGGACTCACTCTGTGCCTTGGGAGGCTCACCTGTATGGTCTGTATCACATGGGCATTCTGGCACCTGGCCTTCTAGATTCTAGTTAGGTTTAGCCAGTGGTGGGCACTGGCAGGAGATGGGACCATGGGAGGAGAGCAAAGTTGGAGTGTTAACTTCCTGTCTCCCTTCCTGCCATGCTGCTGTTGTAGTGTCTCTGTTTCTTTTTCCTTGGTCACAGGAATGTTGGACAGTGTTTTCCCATAGCTGCAGGTATCTCTCACTGGGTTCTTGTCTGTGACTGCTCCCCTCCTCTAACCTTTGACGCTTAGGTAGGTAGCAGCTCTTTGCTATTGCTAGAGCCCCAGGGTACGTCATCATACCTTGTTGGTTTCCCATGATCCTGTAACACCTTTCTAATAAGCCTCTTTATTAAACTCTCTCCAATCAATTACCCTGCTTGACTGAGCTGCCTGTTTCCTGTGATGTCCTCAATTAGTTTACTTGTTTATTGGTTGTGTCTTCTGCACACAGATACATACAAATGACAAATGTATTGTTACTTAAGAGTAGGGATTTTGTGACTAGAACAATACCTGAGACATGGTAGGCAATTCATAAATTTGTTGATGGATAATGAATAAATAAATGTATTTATTTTTTTATTCTTACAAGAAATTATTGAGATAGGAATTATTGTGTCCATTTTATAGAAGGAAATTGAGGTTCAAAGAAGAGTAACTTGTCCAAGATCATGCAGCTAGGATAAGACAGCACTTGCTGGCTGGGGCACCTGGGTGGCAAAGTTGGTTAAACGTCCAACTCTCGATTTTGGCCCAGGTCATGATGTTATGGTTCATGAGATCAAGCCCTGTATCAGGCTCCAAGCTGGGTATGGAGTCTGTTTAAGATTCTCTCTCCCTCTTCCTCCACTCCTCTCCCCACCCACACCTTGTGCTCTCACTCTCTCTCAAAAACAAAAACAAATAAAAACAAACAGACAGAAACCATTAAAAACCCCACCAATTGGAATCACTGTGCCATATTTGCATTGCTACCTTGCATTATTTTTTCATTAAATCACATAATACCTTTCATGTTGTTATTACATGAAAGGTTGTTAATTTTATTGTCCTTGTTCCATGATACTGGATTATGTCACATAGTTTGTGAATTCTTCAGCTGCCATGGCAGTTAAGGAATAACCACAGAGAAAAGCCTTAGCTTTCAGCAAACAGTGGAAGGCTTAATGATCCATCAACCAGTAAAGAGAAGATATTTTAAATTTAGCACATTTATTAAATCCAAACCACATGTAAATGTTCTTGGCTGATAAGGCTGTTTCTGAAGCCTATTGCTAGAACTGCTTCAGCAAAGTTGCATTAAGTTTCCAGTCAGATGAGAGAATGGAATCTGGGCCAGAGGAAAGCTGATTCAGAGCCAGCTAACAGGAAGTGCTTTCAACCCCAGATGAGTTTGCTGATTTAAGACAGAGAGGGACCCAGGTCCCACAATGGAAAGTAAGGGTTCTAGTCTTAATTTTGTGCCAGTCTAGCAGACTCTAAAAGCCATGATCTGTGCTTCTCTGAAAATTGAACATTACACCTTCCTATGCGTCTAAAATCTACCAAAAAATGCTCTTTTCTGCTCTTTTATCCTCCTTTATAACAGCTAGACCTTTGAAGGTTTTCGGGTGGAATGAAAAAGGTGCTAGTAGGTTAAGGTCTTTTGAGGAAAGTACACGGAGAAAATCACAACAAACAAAAACCAGGAAACTACTATGCATATAATTTCCATATGAAAATAAGCAAAAGACCTTTGTTTTAAAGGAACATGTCTTTTACGTTCAGACTCCTTTTGTAGGACGTGAGCGTTCCAACCCCGTTAAAAAGTGACTTGTCGGTGCGCCTGGGTGGCTCGGTTGAGTGTCCGACGTTGGCTCAGGTCATGATCTTGCAGTTTGTGAGTTTGAGCCCCGTGCTGGGCTCTGTACTGACAGCTCAAGCCTGGAGGCTGCTTTAGATTCTGTGTCTCCCCCTCTCTCTGCTCCTCCCATGCTCATGCTCTGTCTCTCTCTTGTCTCTCAGTAATAGATAAAAACATTTAAAAAATTTTTTAAAAAAGTGACTTGTCTTCTCTCAGTTGTCCCATGAGAAGTGAAGGAGTCGTCATCCCAGCATTTTCCCCAACATGAAAAAAAGCATGGGGCACCTGGATGGCTCAGTCAGTTAAGGCTCCAACTTCAGTTCAGGTCATGATCTCACCATTTGTGAGTTTGAGCCCTGCCTCAGGCTTTCTGCTGTCAGTGCAGAGCCCACTGCAGATACTCTCTATGTCTCTGTCTCTATCTCTCTCTGTCTTTCTTTCTTTCTTTCTCTCTCTGTCTTTCCCCTCACCTCAAAAATAAATAAACATTTAAAAAAAGGAGCCTAGAGGGAAGCTACTGCCAGGTGACCAACAAATGCCAATTGGGCATTCTGTCATGCCTCAGGTGATCCACAGGGTGCAGATGATTCACCGGTGACCTAGACATGCATGGACCTTACCCCCATAGTGCTTCCTCCTACCAGTGAAAACAGAAATGAAATAATTAAGTTACATCTGAGTATGCAAAGAGCTATGATGGAGAAATAAACAGTATTGTTAGAACTTATTAGAGGAGGAAGCTCATTTGAAAAGCACAGTCAGGAAATATCCCTGAAAGGGTTCAGCCTGGGGGGATGAGTAGATGTGGGAGGCTCTGGACCATGCATATTGTATTTATGATAGTAAAACCAGAACTAGCACAGGAACTGAAAGATACTCAGTTTTGTTTATCATTGCTGCATAACAATCCACTCCAAATGTGGATTTACTAGTTTATTAATTTTCATAATTCTATGTGTTGGTGAGACTCCACTGAGGATTATTAGGCTCCACATGCCATGGTCTTCAGTTTCTATCATCCAGAGGCTCAGATGGGCAGGACTGTCCAACGTGGCTCCTTCTGATCTCTGGTACTATGGCAGGGCTGGCTGGAAGACTTGGACTCAGCAGGGATGACTGAGACAACTGGGCCTCTCTGTCCATGCCATTCTAGGGGCTCTTATATTCCATATGGCCTCGCCATGTGGTTTCCCCAGCAGGGTGACTGGACTTCTTAAATGACAGCTAAGATATCTCAAAAGTGCAAAAATAGAAGCTGCCATGCTTTTGTAAGGCCTAGGTCGGACGCTGGAATAGAGCCCCTCTTGCTGCATCCTCTTGGTAAAAGCAAGTACGGTGCCAGCCCAGACTCAGTGAGGGAGAGGACCAAACAGGGGTATGACTATCAGATGTGTGGTTCACTGGTGGGGGCCATCTTCAGAGACTACCTGCCTCTCTAGGTGCTCAGTCATCTTATTTTAGTAATGGTGGGGGGAGAAGTGAGTAGGAATTAGTCAGTGTGGAGGGAGAGGCATAACAGCACCTTCGATGATTGGAAGGCATGTGCACATAAGTCTTGTTGAAGGACCAGGGAGGCATTCACTTCGGAGGGAACATGGAGAGAGGAGAGAGATGAACGAGACTGGAGAATGAGCTGGGAACAGGTCGAGCCCAGAGCCTGACTCCTCCAAGCTTTTTAGTTATGTAAGCCCATCATTTCCCTTTCTCCCACTGCCAGTTTGAGCTGGTTTTCTATCTTTGAATCAAGAGGACTGACTAATGGTAGGGAGGCAGCAAATCATGCTACCCAGGAGACGAAGGCCCTGAAGGTGACTTCACCATTGAATGCAAAACCATTTGGAAACAACCTGTTCTGTACAAGTGCTGAGCATTATGATTATCCCTGATGTGCAGGCTGCTCACTCACCTTGAGGAGGATAGACTGTGTCCCTGATATCAAAAAGAGAAAGGTCTGTGGGTGGACATTCCTAATGGCTTCAGAAAGCCCTTTCCACATGCATAATTAACAATGACAGCCTACCACTGCTCAGTATTCCTACAGGAACTGGTCAAACATTTTAAAGGCTCTTCTCAGATCTCCACAATGTAAATTTGCTGGTGTTGCTTTCCACTAGTCACAGTTCCAGCTTTCTGAATCCTCAACCTACATTTCCTTGAGGATTCCTATATTACAGGTTTGATGAGCAAATTCAATAAGATAATTCATGTAAAATGCTCAGCACAGTACCTAATTACAATCTAATAGAGCCCTAGTAAGCACAAGTTTTTTAAATAATATTGTTGTCTGATCTCATTTCTGGAATCCCAGATGCTTTGACAAATGTGGTTTAAATAAATCCCTGCCTTAAGTTAAGCCCCCAAAAGATAAAAAAAAAAATTAAGAGGAGAGCTAAATCAATGGAAAAAGAGCTTCTCCTAGGGTCCCCTTCCTGGCCAGCCTAAAACTCAGAGATAACCATCATCTTAGACATGAGGTCCTTGAGAACCTCAAAATAGGGGTATGTTCATGCTATCCCTCCCCGAGCTCTGTATTAAATCAAGACTTACGTAGTGCTTTGGGAGCAGTGGCAAAGGTCTTTACGTAGGGCTGCAAGGTCTGATTCCCCTTCATCTCAGACTACATGTTCCTTAGATGTGCCTTGCTACTTCCTGCCATATGGCCTTTGTACATGTCATCCTTCTTGCATGGACTATCTTACTTCTACCACAATCAGATCTCAGCTCAACCTTCACTTCTTTAGTGAAACATTCCCTAATCCCATTCTAGGCCCATTTACATTCCTACATGGTGTCCTATCACTTGAATCCTTGCCTTTAAAGCTTTGCATTACCATTTGTTAATGTGTGTCTTTTAGTGCAATTCTTGGATAAATAATGGAATCCCTCATTTGACTCTAAGTTTAACGAGAACATGATTCAAGGGATTTGGTTTGTTTCTTTTACTTTATCTTAAACACCCACTACAGCACCTGATACATAGTAAGTGCTCAGCAAATTCTGATTGATTTGAAAAGAGAGAAGGATGGATGCTATCCATTGGGATTAGGGACTGAACTCATCATTTTATTCAATCAAGCTAGGCCATCCCAGAGAAATGATGGAGTTCCCAGAGAGGCAGGTAATAATTAATTCTGGGACACCAGGATAAAATGGCCCATTGTTCCTTGTCTAAATCCTAAAGTGATTGATTGTCCTTTGGGAATTTATTTCTTTCAAGTGTTTCTCTCCTTGAAAGATGGCCTCTCCTAGAGGAGTATTTCTCATTTGCCTTAGAGATAGATACAGAGGTGAAGACTTTTCTTTTTGCCAAAGTTTGCAAAAACGAAGCCCACTGTACCTTCCATAAAACCTACAGCCCTTTCTAAAGCTTTTCTCTGAAAAAAGAAAAAAAAACAGAGAAAGAAACAATATATAAAGATTAATAGACACTGGTTTAAATATACCAGCATCTCAAAGGGTCACTCATTTGTGATTGTTTGAACTTAGCTGCCTACTTCAAGGTAGAGTTAATAAAGTGTAGTAGTATAAGGAGTGAACTTCAAGAGAAGGTGAGGTTGAGTCACACCTAGGAGCTGATTTTTACCATCTGTGTAAGCTTAGGCAAATGAACTTACTCACAGTTTCTTCCTTCAGAAGAATGGAGATATTGACTTCATAGTGTTGTTGGGAGATTGAGTGACATGCTGGCTGTGAAGCACTGGGTGCCAGACATTAGGTAAGGGCTCAGTTAGTTACAATTATATCATTGGTCTTCTGGATGGTTCTCTTTTTCATACCATTGCCAAGGCTTGTGAAGGAAAAGAGAGTCAACTAATTCTCTTCTAGGCTGATAGAAACATTTCCTCTCAATCCAAGAAGCCCTTCTATGGATAGGCTGGAGCTGTTACTAGCTAAATTAACCTAAGTCTTTGTAATCACCATATCCCGAGCCTTCTGATACAATCATAATTATACCTCTCTTGTTTTTCATACTTAGTGGAAAACTTCTTTTCTATTAACGTCTGGTGATTCAAGTCATGCTCTTTTGCAGCCAAGACTTTGATGATTTTTCTTTTTTATTGGAAGCAGCATGTTATTATGGAAGGCTCCTAGGTTGGAGTGATAAAACCCTGAAGTCAAATTATAAGTCAACCCCTGTGTATCTGTGTGACCCAGTGCACATTGCTCTTCCTCTCTGATCATCAGTGTCCTACAGGGGATAAACAGAGTAAAGTGAAACAATGTAGATATAGTGCTTGCCCTATAGTACAAAGGTGGCTGAGCTGGAGGTATTAGTGGGGGTATTAGAGGAGCATTTCCCTCTATGGGTACATTTTTCTCATAATAATGCTACCCTGGGCAGAATGATCTGCATGAAGTGTTATTCCAAAACTTGTTTTATTCTCCTTTTTCCATTGACTTGATAGATGTGTATAACTAGAAAAACTCTGTAATTTCTTTGAGCTTCTGTTACTCCATGTATAAAAGGAATTATTCTTTTCATAAATATCTCATTGCAACTAATTTTCTCTCATTTCTCACTTCAGGGTGGACAAGAAAAGGGAAAAGGTGGTGGTTATTATAAAGCCATACAGAGATCAGAATTATTCTCTCTTAACCTAACATCCAGGTATCAGGCTCTGTAAAATTTCTCTGCCTACATATGGCCCAATCCCCAAAGGTGCTCACCTTCTATCCATCATCCATTGATTAGTCAAAGAATTCACTGCCAATTGCCCACTTAGAACTATATGCCATACACCCTTGTAGAAACAAGGACAGAAAGAGGAAAGACATAGGCTAGTAGGGAACTGCCAAGGAAATAGGTGATTGCATCACAGGATTATAACATAGAGTGGTAGATGATGGGATGATTTTACAAGGGTGGGGAAGGAAGCTATGAGATTAAGTGGATAAAGGCACAGGATATTGGATCTTGAGATCAAATTCAAAAGATAGAAGAGGAAGGGAATGTGTGAAGCTGTGGCAAGACAGACCACAATAAATATATGGCTCCGTAGTAGTTTTGCAAAGTTCAAATGCAAGGTAGCAAAGGTGCAGTCACACTTTCTGAAGCATATTTGTAGTATCCAGTAATTGCTCCTTTTTAAAACATTGCAGGAGGAATCAGATCTATAGAACAAGGGTAAAAGTAACTTTTGTTTTTATCTCACTAGTTTATTCATTCAGAGCAAACCAAGCTAGGTTATTTAGAAAAGCTAAGTGGAAAATTTTAATGATTGGCTTATTTTATTGATCAAGATACAAATTCAGTTACATATTTGGAACACAATATGTCTGACCTCCAAAATGCATGAAACTGTTTCCTTGGAAGTGTCCTTCAATTGGATATTTTTCTTCAACTTTAAGTATAAGGCTAGAAATATTGTGTGATCAATAATTATTTGTTACTTGGTTCCTTTCAGTAGGCAGAAGTACAAAAGATACAAAACTCTAGACTTTTATAGTTTTTCCAAAAAATACAAAAAATAAAGTGCAAGTTATTCCCTATATCCACAACTTAGTTTCAAGATCCAGGGGACAAAATGTTCTGATGACAATTCCTGAGAGAGTTCTGTGTGGGCCACATATTAAAATGCTTCATTAAACCATCAAAAGTAAGTGACCTTTTTAGCAGGAAAGAATATCTTGTACAGAAGACAGAGATTTTGCAATCCCAAAGTCTCAAATTAGTCAAAGAACACAATTCTAATAGTCACTAATACAAGTTAATATGAATTTTATTCTAATGCCACCATGATGATGTGATAAATATATCTTGCGAGAGATGCTTAACTCTGTTTCTCAAAAAGTGATATGTGGTACTAACTCAACAAATTTAACAATTATTTAGTCCTTTACAGGTACTAATATAAGAGCATGAGATACATTAATGAATCGAAAAAAACCATACTCCTGCCCTAATGGAGCCTACATTCTAGTGAGGAGCGTTATACAATAAAGAGTAGATATAATGAATAAGCAAACAATAGTGTTTATTAGAAATGGATCTGTAAAAGGGAGTTACAAGCGTCAGGGGCATGGGGGTGAAGACTGCAGTTTTCAATATGTTAACTGGGATGGGCTTCATTGAGAAGGTTGTGTTTGAACACAGGAAATGACGGAGGTCCAGGTGTCTGCAGGTAGAGCACTCTGGGAAGAGGGGACAGTCCTAAGGGAGGAACACTATGCCTGAGACAGAGAGCAAGGTGGGAGCAGAAGGAGATGATGTCAGAGAGGTAAAGTCAGGAGGCACAGATCATTTAGGACTTGTAGACTTGCAGATTAATGGGGAGCTAATGGTGGTTCTGAGCAAAGAGGTGAGAGATCTGATGTGTTTCGGTGTATGGCTCTAATTTCTGAGTTGAGAATAGAATATGAAGGGCAAGGTGGAATCAGGAGACCAGTGAAGATGCTGTTGCAGTGATGCAGTAATCTAGTTGACAAATGAACCAGGACAATAGATGGGTGATTAAAAATGATTGGACTCTTAGAATAGTTTGGAAATCTTATCAGTACCAATTGGTGGTGGATTAAATATGGGATATGAACCATCAAGAATGACTTCCACAGTTTTGTCCTGAAAGAGGGGAACTGAGGTACCCTCCATTAAGATGGGGACCTCTGTGAGTAGAGAAGATTTTGGAGGGAGGGAAAGGGTACATTAGTAGTTTAGTTTGGGACAGGCCAAGCTTGAGACGTCTATTAATTTACAGTTGGAGCAGGCCGTTAGATATGTGAGTCGAGAGTTCAGGAGAGAAGTTTGGCAGAGTTTAAATTTAGGGATCTTTTGCATAAAGATTACATTTATAGCCATGAGACTGGAATACATTACAATGAGAAAGAGTATAGAGAGGAAAGAAGACAAAGGACTTTTACCATCATTTTATGTGTATTGGTTTTCTTTTGCTGCGGTAACGAAATTACCGCAAATTGAATGGCTTGAAACTACGTACATTTATTATCTTACAGTTCTATAGGTCAGAAGTCTTAAATGAGTCTCACTGGGCTTATCAAGGTGTTAGCAATATTGTGTTCCTTTTTGGAGGCTCTAGGGAACAATTTGTTTTCTTGTCTCTTCCAGCTCCTAGTGTCTGTCTGCATTCCTTGGATTGTGGGTACCTTCCAACTTCAAAGCGAGCAGTAGCTGATGGAGTCTTTGTTCTGTTTTATCACTTTTACCCTGACTTTTCTGCTTCCTCTTTCACATTTAAGGTCCTGTGATTACATCAGGCCCCTCTAGACTATCCAAAATAATCTCCCCATCTCAATAACCTTAATTTACATATCTGCCAAGTCCTTTTGCCATTTAAGTCCATATACTCACAAATTCCAAAGACTAATATGTGGACCTCGTTTTTATTGGAGAGGGAGCATCATTCTACCTACAACATTACAGAAGACTATTAATAATGCAGAATCCTTGGGCTCTCCCTCAGATGTGCCAATTTAAAATCTCTAGGGAATGGTGTCCAGGAATCTGTTGTATATCCAACTCCCTGGGTGATTCTTGTGTACTCAGAGGCTTGGTGGTGAAAATAGATGATGGAAGGGTATAAGTGAGAATCTGCACCCACTCCTCATGAGACTGTAGTTCTGGTGGGTTAGTGTGGCCCTATGTGTCCTGAGCCACCTCTCAAGGCCACCACATCTGGTCATCTATGTTACATGGCAGTATGGGCATTTCTCAGCCAACGCAAGGCTACAGTTCAGAATGTTGGTAGTTATAAGATCAGGCTGGAATATGGCGACATACTAGCTGATTCTTTTTCTAGTTAACCCAAAGGCAGAAGTTGTAGAGAGCTGCTCTGTCAGGATTAACTGACAATGGTACCAGTTCTGGCTAGCTTGAAGAGAAGTGACATTCCATTGCAGAAACTTGCTTTAGGAGCAAAGAAATTAACACTTGGGTGAATATTTCTCCTCACAAACATTAGAGAAATTTCCAAGTCATGCATCACAATTCAAAAACTAAACTAAACTAAAAACAAAACAAAACAAACAAACAAACAAAAAACCGATTCATACCCAGCATAGGTGTGAATGATGAATAACCTTGAGGCAGGAATATTTAAATCTCCCAAATTCTAGATTTTTCTCTCAAATTGACTTCAAGAACTTTTATAAGTTTTGAGGCTTTCAACTGAGAACTTTTCCTTATAAGAATTCAAACATTAAAATGTGTTCCCTAAATTTTTACTATACATGAAGTATAAGAATGTGTTTCCATATAAAATGTTAATTCAGAACAAAACATGATGAATTTCCTATATCCCAGAGGGTAACTAATTACTGTCAGAAGTTGGAGGACATCTTTCCTTATTCCTCTCCACCCATTTACCTGCATCTGTCTGTGTGTGCACACATTGATCTTTTATGTAGATGAGATCATACTGTTTTTCCCCCTGTACTTATGTCTTAGAGATCTATTCATATCAGTACACATACTTTTACCTTATTCTTTTAAACTATGGCATCATAGTTTCCTACTTTGGATGAACTATATTGATGAACATTTAGGATCTTTCCTCCTGCTTATTAACTTTGTGACCTTAGGCATGTTACTTAACCTCTCTGGGCCTTAAAAATAGGAATAACAATTTTACCTACTCATAGGTTTGTGTGTGGTTTAAGTAGGTAGAACCTGTAAATCACTTAGAGCAATGTATGGCATACAGTAAGCCTTTGAATAATGTTGACTGTTATTAATGTTACAAGCATTGCCTAAGCAAACATTTCTATACATATTTTTGGTACAAATGTGCTTGGTTTTGCAGATAGTTCCCTAGAAGTGAAAGAGTTGGTCATACTGGATGTGCATTTAAAATTATCTTTGCTTTTCGCGGCTCCTGGGTGGCTCGGTCAGTTAAGTGTCCGACTCTTATGCTAAGGCTGTGATCTCACAGTTTGTGAGATGGAGCCCTGCATCAGGCCCTGTGCTGACGGTGTGGAGCCTGCTTGAGATTCTCTCTCTGCCTATCCCCTGCTCATGATCTCTCTTCTCTCTCTCAAAGTAAATAAAATTTAAAAAATAAGTAAATAAAATTCTTTGCTTTTTCAAAAATCCTTCCCCAGTTGATACTCTTGCCAGTATTATGTGAGGGCACCCGATTCCCGGTATCTTTATCAAAAAAGATGTTAGTCATTTGGGGTTACTCAAAATTTTTGGACACCTTTTCTATGTTTTGACAATTCTACATATTTGAATCCCGCCTTTACAAAATAGAATTCAAAAACTACATTTCCCAGTTTCCCCTTCAGCTAGGGAACTGCCAGTTAGAGTCAATCACATGATACTTTGTCAGAAAAGAATTACCAAGGAGAAGTAGCTAGACACAGGGCATCATGTTTTGCTGGTGTTGGAGGTAGCAGAGATGGTGTGATTCAAGGTCCAACTGGTAGTAGCTGACTAAGGATGGCTCTGAGAGCTATTCTGGAACACTTAGTTTAGAGCCTATTTCTCCTAATTTTCTGAGTATCTGCTAATTCTTTTTTTTTTAATTTATTTGTTTATTCTTGAGAGAGAGTGAGAGAGAGTCTCAAGCAGGCTCCCCATTGTTGGCATAGAGCCTGACGCAGGGCTTGAACTCACAAAGCATGAGATCATGACCTAAGTTGAAATCAAGAGTCGGAGGCTTAACCAACTGAGCCACCCAGTTGCCCCATCTAATAATTCTTAATTTTTATTTCTGTTTCAATTAGCTACAGTAGATTATGTTGTCTTCAATAAGAACCCTGATAGAGTCCCAAAAACATTAACAAATAGCATTTTCCAAATTTTTGCCAATTTCATGGGCAAAGTGTATTTCATTATTACTCATATGTCTGAATCATGACTTATTATATCCTTTAGGGGAAGTCAGATCTGAATGTGTTGTTATCACTGCTGGAGTTAGCCTACTGACAGAGTGGCAAATATATAATGCCTCCTCCCCTTCTTTTACCATTCCTGTAATACTTACTGTTCTTGCTACAGTATTCTGAATAAGTGATTTAAAGCTAAGGTGCTAATTATTAATTTGAGATTATGGAGATATTTTAATTTTCCTCTTTATCACATTAATTTATATGGAAATACTTCTATTATCTATGATATTCCCACTGGTACATTTCAGGAAGATATTTTTCATATAATCATTTATAAGGAACTCTAATACTTCTTTGTTTGTTATACCAAATACAATGTTATAATGAATACATTGGCATGGCATCATGTCATCCATTGTCAAAGAACATGGCTTGGTAAACCTCTTGGTTACCTGGCTAAAATCTCTCTGCCAATATTATGTGTATTTACCAAGCATGCAAAAAATTGAACTATGTTAGTGTGAAAAGAAGGAAACACTGTTTAATGTTCAATGGGGCAGAAGTCTGTCATTTTCAATGGTAAAATCAATCCATAACTTTCCATAAAACAAGAAGTAATGCTATGCATACAATGGCATGCTATTTTCCCCAGTTATATGTGCAAATATTTTCAAAAAACCAAATAAAATCAATATTTGCTACTTATAATTATTTTAAATTTATTTTTTAAAAGACAAGAAAAAATAAATAAGTTAGTGTCTTAGCTTAAGTTACTATAACAAAAAGCCATAGACCAGGTGGCTAAAAACAAAAGAAACCTATTTTCTCACATTTCTGGATGCTGGGAAATTCTAGATCAAGGTGCCAACAGATTTTTTCCTGGTAAGGGCCCTCTTCTTGGCTTGGCACAGTGGCCCTCTCACTGTGCCTTTAATTATCAGAGAGAAATTGAGAGAGAGAGAGAGGGCCCTTTGGTCTCTTCATCTTCTTATAAGAAAGCTAATCCCATGTTGAGAGCTCTATGCTCTTGAGTTTATTTAAACCTAGTTACCTCCCAAAGGCCCCACCTCAAAATACCATCACATTGGGAGTTAGAGTGTCAGCATGTGAGTTTGAGGAGGGACACAAACATTCAGTCCCCAGCAGCTAGATTCTAAGCTGCATCCCCAGCTGACCAAAATCACTTAAGTCCCTTAACTTCACTCTGTATTAAATTAGAGCCCATTGGTAAATGCACGTCAGTAAAAAATGTCTAATTCTTTATTCGACTTTCATATTTCCAAATGAAATAAATGATTTATTTACATGCATCATTAGACCATATGGTTCCATGTGAGGACCCAACACAGAATTAACTCATTGTCATCCATGTTTATTCATCATTTTTTTAAATTAATGTTTTATTTATTTTTGAGAGAGAGAGAGAGAGAGAGAGAGAGAGAGAGAGAGAGAGAGAGACAGCGTGAGCAGGGGAGGATCAGTGAGAGAGAGAAGGAGACAAAGACTTGGAAGACAGGCTCCAGGCTCTGAGCTAGCTGTCAGCACAGAGCCTGACGCGGGGCTCGAACCCACGAACCGCGAGATCATGACCTGAGCCGAAGCCGGACAGTCAACCGACTGAGCCACCTAGGCACCCCTATTCATCATTCTTAACTCATTTTCTAAAATAATGAAAATCTAGGACCATTAGCAAATAAACAGTCTTCACCATTAGTTGAAAGCTTCATCTCTTTAACTATATAGAGCCCAACAAAATATATACGTAAGAAAATTAATTGCTAGTTAGCTCCATTGTACCATTCCTGTTTTACTGAGATTGAAAAAGCAGGGCAGGGCAGAGTATGGATTTTAAAGAGCCTTGTGAAATTGGAAACAGTGGTCAGTATACCAGAGATTGAGTTTGTTGCTTAAGTAATTAAGTTCAATTTGTCAAGGGCATCCATGTAATTCTTTCTTCTGGGTTATTTCCCTCCCCGTCTTAGAATCCAGGATCACCCTCAGCATTTGCATACACCGGGATTTTTGAGCTCACATTTAAGCAACTAATATGCCAATGGGGAGGAAAACATACCCAAAACCCAGAACAATAAGTAATTTAAACAATATAATTTTTATTTGAATTAAAATTCTATGCAGAAAATACCACAAAAGCCCAATGCATTAGAAAAACATTACTTACCTTTTAGCAAAGACCAACATGAAAAATTATTTATTGTTTCTCTTAAGTTAATGAGCATAAGCCACACAGTATTCAAAGCTGCCTCCTACTCAATTTTTACCTTAACCTAACCACTTTTCCTAACCACCCAGGCTGATGTGATTCTCCTTTCTAGACACACAACAGCACTTGCCTCTTTGTGTAATTATTTGTAATTATGTGCTTTGTGATTTTACGGTAAATGCCAAGAGGAGCAGTGACTTCTCTTGTTTTCTCAACAGATAAATGATTCTCAATAAATATTTGCTAAACAAAAGAAAAGGACAGTCCTGGAAATTCTTTCTAGAAAACCAGTTTTACTCAAAGATTTGGTGTGTTTTTAAGTCAAAACAAGCACAGTTGTATCATGGTATGAAGTACAAAATCCGTGCAGGTTTTCAAATTAAAATTGAAAACTTTTCCCAGTGCATGCTTCCTTTCCTTGGTCATTAATGCTACTTCAGGGGAAAATTACTGATGTACTGATGTACTGGGTTTGAGTGTGAGGCTCCAGTGATCAGGTAATTGAAGCCAACCAAGTTCAGACATTTCATTATGAAAGGAGAAGGGACTTCTTCCTTTTCATGGAGAAAACAAGAAGAGTCAGAGTAATGAAGTGCAAAGTGTGCCTGAGAAAGATATTTTAATGCCTCAGATTTTCCAGCTGTAAAATGAAAGCATTAGACTGGATGTTCTCCAATAGCCCCTGAATCTCTAAAATTCTGTTGTTCATAAACTTTTTTTTTTTTTTGGCCTACCTTTATTCTTACTCCCACAAAGAGGATAAAAGTGATGGAGGGGGGGAAGTCATGATATTTGTTTTTCCTTTCTTCAGCTTCTAAGTGTTGCAATTGTTTTTTGAATGACGTTTAAACACTGTGTAGTTGGGTGTCTTTCCCTCTTTATGAACTTGTAATCCCATTCACATGTCTAAAGGTGAAAGAAAAGTAGATCAATATCAAACCACAGAAGTACATTTTTATGGATCAGCCACTCAGATACTGTCAGCTGAGATGTTATATAGTTCATCATCACAACCAGTTGTAATGGAAAATATTGACTTCAAAAGCTACGTGTTAAGAGGAAGAGGAAGAGTCTTATTTTGTAACATCCCTTTTGCTATCTCACCTTCACTCTCTCTTTCTTTGTGTTTGTGCCTGACATTGTATCTTTATATCAGAAAGTTTTGCAAGACTATGTATGTAGTAATGACTAACGTTAATACAATCTCTCAGAGGTGGTTAGGTTAAACAGCTGCTGTGCCTCCGTACCAAGCAAAGATTGTCTGAATACAAATTGAAGGGAACAAGTCAATGTCAGTGCAGTGCCAAATACTGATAAAAAATAAGCGGCTGATACTGCAAGCAAAGGAAACTAACATAAAACAACAATTATACTTTTCCAAGCCTGTGCATATTGCCTAGTGATTGCTTGATTCAGTAAAGCTCTACAAAAAGAAAGGCTTGTTTTGTTCTGTCGTAACCAAATGCATTTAATACATATTGGCTGCAAATGACTTTAAGGTAGCAGCACTGCGTATGTTGTGCTTGTTGTTAATAACAATAAAAATGCCTGCCCGGCACTACTGTGATACACCCTGTAAACAACCTAAAGGCTGGCAAACTAAGAAATTAAAATCAGGACTCTGAAATTCAAAAATCAGACAACCTGACGTGTTAGTAAGTCTTTTAGAAATGAGAATCCTGGTACACTGCTGGTGGGAGTGTAAAATGGTACAATCATTTGGGAGAGCAATTTGGCAATTATCTAGCAGGGTTGCAAATGCAAACGCCTACAAGACAGCAATCTCACTCCCAGGTACGTACCCTGGAAAAACACAAGTACATGAACACAGGAAGCTGTGTTCATAATAGAAAAAAATAGGGAGGAGGGAAGCACTAAATATCATTGATAAGGGAGTACAGAAACTCTGATGTCATTAAAAAATGGGATATGATACGGCAGTTAACATAAAAGATTTTTATGTATTAAGCTGGATGGATACCACACTTAACAACAACAACAACAACAAAGGCAAATAACAGAATGCACCATATATAATAGACCAGTTTTGTAAAATTTAAAATCACAAACAGGAATATAATATTTGGTTTCTTGCTACCTAGTAATACATAAAAATGTGGATTAGTAGGATGCCCACCAAGTTCCAAAGAGAAGACGTCTCTCAGAAGAGTGGGAAGGAGAGAGGGATATGGGACGGGAGGGATAGAAAATCCTTCAGCTTTTTCTGTAATGCTTTATTCTCTCTTTATGAAAAATAATTTTAGGAGCACATATGGCTGAATGTTAATATTAGTTAATTCTGGGGTGAGGACGCATGGGCGTTTTTATACTATGTACTTTTCTATATTAATTGCTTTTCCAATTTAAAAAACAAAACAAAACCTTAGTCACTTTTGGTCTCTCAGTGCAGCGGGAATACTGTATTTCTTGAATTTAAGGAACCACGATTCTATATTTAAATTGTTTAATACACTGTATTTTACTCATTTACAGTGTTTATACTGGAAGAGTAAACTAGGGGCTTTGGAAAGCTTTCCATGGAATTTCAGTTTAATTAGGTCCATTTATATCCTTGGTAAACGTAGGCAAAGTAAAATTTCAAACATCTGTTTATACAAGGTACACAAACCAGGAAGTGTTTTCTTTGGTTTGTTCATATTATCTTCTGTGCCAACGTGAATATTAGCATCAGTTTACAGGATTTTTCCCACTAAGAGATTCGGGGTTAACGTTGCTATGTAAATGTCGTGTGAATCCCATTTTGGAACAATTTATATATCCACACCAAGTGCGGAAATGAGAGACTTTTAGTCCAGAGGGTCTCATTTGAGTGTAAACAATGGGAAAATCACATCTCGTGCCATGGAGCTTTAACTCCCTCTCTCTTGTTTTCTGCGTGTGCACATCATCTTGTCTGAGCCCCGAGTTGATGTGGACAGTTACGTAGGACTCTCCAAGCAGCTGGAAGAGGTCATGGGAGGGGAGCGGGGAGGAAATGAGCTTTAGCCTCACACAGACTTGGGTTCCAATTCTGGCTCCATCCCTTACTCACCGTGGAACTCAGCCGACTCCTGAAGTCCAGCTGTACATCAGAGATAGAAGAGCGATACCTCACGACCACAATCCTGTGTGTTCAGTTCAGCACAGTGCTGGGACGTGGCACACACAAGAGTGGTTGCCACTATATTTATCTCTGTTGTTGCCTTTACCACCACAATCTAACGGGGCTAAATCCCTGTTTCCATTTAGCAGATGCAAAATCATTTCTACCTTGAATAGGATTCAAGAAGTCTGTGCTCCTTGGGTGCACCTGCTGCTGGCCTATCAGTGGATAGAGGGCAAGGGACAGCTGGAGCCTTTGTGGAGCGAATCTTACTAGGGTTGGTTTTTTTCCTTTCGTGTCTTTTTGTTTATTTAGTGTATTTGCCTTTTTTTCTTTTTTGTTACTCTTTTAAAAAGCCTTTTTGTTTGTTTGTGTTGGTGGGTGGGAGGGTGTTCAGTTTTAGGCAGAAACACATCCTTGTTGCCATTCAATCTCTTTCATTTCTCTGTGCCCCCCATGGTCTTAACCTGCTGGCTCTCACTTTTTCTTCCTAGTGAGTATTTCTGATATTTCAACACAAAGGATCATTTTTGTCATTCACACTTAAGGTTGAAGAGCAATCTGATAGATTTGTGTCTCCTGAGATATTTACTGATAATATCTTAAATCCATTTTCTTTTCCAGAATAACAGCAATAGTTGTAGTATTTTATTTTTTGTTTTTTTATAGTTTATTGTCAAGTTGGTTTCCATATAACTCCCAGTGCTCATCCTGACAAGTGCCCTCCTCCATGCAGTTGTAATATGTTAATAGCATTTTCCGAATTTTTTTTCAATAGTTGAAGTCCTCAAAATGTCTTTATAAATTGCTCATCATGCAATTTCATTACTGAGGCAGAATGGCAAAATAGCCACTTTTATGTAAAAAGCCTTAATTACCCACCATTCTGATGCCTTGCAAGGTGCCCAATTCACTGTCTACTTTAAGATTGTCCCTGATAGATTCTGGCTTCAACTTAGGATGACATACAAGTCATCATCTGTCCTTCTCAAGTCCACAGCAGACCTCACTAATTGACCACAGGCCCTGGTTGTGACCACCAGTCTTTCCTGAGAGCCCTCCCTCCAGGTAGCAACTAACAGTCTTAGTTGATGGGGAAATGGGTCTTCCTTAGTTTTATCTAGTAGCCCCAAACATTTGGGACTGTAAAAGAAACTTAAGTACGAAATAAAATAAAATAGTCACACACAAGTAATGTTGCAATGGGCATTATAGTGACTAGGAGAGTGAGAAGGAGGATTGCCTTTGCTTTAAAAAATAACAGAAAATCATGAAACCATTTGGTCTTCCCAATAAGCTCCTATAATTCCAAAGAGGAATCCAAGATGATGAAGATTGGAGTATAGGTATCTTGGGAGAACAGTGGTTTCTAATAGACACAGGAAAGTCTGTAGGAGAAAACAGCTGTTCTGGGGGACAGAAAGAGTTCAAGTTCAGACTTGCTGAGTCTGAAGGATGTCAAAATGTAGAACATCTTATGAGTATTTGGCATTACAGGCCAGGCCTTTGAAAGCCTGGGGATAAAGATTTCAAAATCATTGTCCTTGAGCAGATAGTGGAAAGGAACGTTGGCCCATTTCAACTTTATTTATTATCTGAAAGGTATTGTGAAGGCTGCCAGAGACTGAAGAAAGGCTGATCTGGTTCTCCACTGAGTTACTGGGATTATGAAGAAATATGAGAGAGGCAGCTACAGAATCTCTGTATGGGGAAGAGGAGGCAATTTACAAGTGGGAATCCAGTGGTGAGATGGGGTGATATGCTTGTGTACATGTAAGTTTGCAACAGATTGAAAAATATAGATATTTACTTTTAGAATGGGAGAGGGAAATGATGATTATGAGGGGACTCCTAAGAAGCTGGCACTATTATGATTAGGTAGACAGGAAGTCCTTTTAGACAGTTCAGACCACTCAGGCTCTGCTAGAACTATATACTATTTCTGTGCATGACATTAAAATCCACACATCACTGCAAGCAATGATCAGAGAAAGCATCTAATTGGATATTAGATAATGTGTAAACCATTTAAGGAAGGCATTTCAGCCAGTTTAAAATTTCCTTGAATTTTTCAGTTGTGTTGACACTACTAGTAGAGAAATAAAAATTGTGCTTATTTTAAAGGTAAGGTGACATACCTTGACCAGTGTTCCTTGGCAACCCCAACATTTACCAAGGACATTTAGCAAGCTGGCAATGAAAACACATGTAGATCTGTGAGATTCATTCCAAATCTGGTCAGAATTGTTGTAAATCTAAACCAGGTGATAACAGCACAATGCAAGTCCTTGACCCTCGCAGGCTTCATGGGACTTGAATGCTGAGGAGGTGTTCCTTCAGTGGTGACTCATACTCAGTACAGATTATGTCAACTGGACTTTCCTCCCCAACACTTTAGATACTAGCTACAATTATACCAATGACAATAGTGACTTCAATTAACTCCATCTGTGGTAAAATATATTTTACCTTGTGACCCAAGCATGTCCATGAATGTACATGCCCACACATATATTGTATCCAACCAAACTTTATGAACCAGTTCTTAATTTGACCATATTTGCTGAACTTTCATATTTTCTACTCTATTTCCTTATTTTTCCTTCTCTTTTTTAAAGTTTATTTATTTATTCTGGGGGGGGGAAGAGAGAGAGAGAGAGAGGGAGAGAGAGAGAGAGAGAGAGAGAGAGAGAACAAGTGGAGGAGAGGCAGAGAGAGAAGAGAGAGAGAATCACAAGCAGGCTCCATGCAGTCAGTGCAGAGCCCAAAGTGGGGCTCCAACTCACAAACCATGAGATCATGACCTGAGCGGAAATCAAGAGTTGGAAGCTTAACCGACCGAGCCACCTAGGTGCCCTGTCTTTCTCCTTTTCTTAAATTTATCATGATTCTCTAAATTGCATGGCCCCCAAATAAATCATGACCCAAAGTTTGTGTAAATCATTGAGATGTACAGTGATAGTGTCTTATTTTATGGTCTGCTTCAATCTCTTGTTTTGTTAATGTCTTATGTACTCTTAGAACTAATAGCCAATTCTGATTCTTAGTCTCAGCATATGAAAAGTTATATTAACCCACCAACTATAACGATTTGTTGTCCTGAGTGGATATTAGCTTGACAATGGTGGTCTTACATTTATGTGCATTTTTTGTGTGTGTGTTCAAGATGCTACCCTTACCACAATGAAATTAGGGCACAAGACAAGAAAACAGGAGAATTTATTTACAGGTGACTCAGTGATTACTGTGATTTAATGCTTACTGATGACTTAGTGATCCCTAAAACATACTATAATAAATTTATATTGGTAAAAGAGCTCTGAGCCTATAGCCTCGTAACCTGCCCTGATTTCATGTTCATGACTCAGACCTGCCAAATGAAGACAGTCTATTTGCTTAGAGATTAGTTCAGAAATAGCCTCTTTGCCCAGTCAAGTTAGTTAGATCCATTCTTTGACCAGTCAAGTTAGTTAGATCCATTCTGGGGACTGTGAGGAAGAAGTTCTTTTTCCATCTAGGATGAACTAAATGTGAGACAGAACCCTGGACCACCGTGCTTGCCACCTATGGAACCAACATGAAAGCCAACCGAGACAAGGGCTGGAAAGCCTGAGAATCAGCCCTAAGCACATCATTTGAGCCCTTATTTCTGGTTGTACCCGAAGTGTGGCAGGTCCCAATGACAGTCTGCCACTTATAATCAAGTCTTCTGATTAAGAAGAGCGAGAGAAGTGAAACTGATGTCTGTATTTGAATGGCAGCATTATAGGTGATTTTTATACTCTGTGGTTGTTTTTTTAATAATATGGGTACGTTAGTTTTATAGAGTCAGAATAAAAAGATAGCAGTTCCCCAAATGCTCTTTAAAGTTGGACAGTTGAGTCAATCTTGTTTGGGGATAATATTCAAGCTACCTTTCAAATTCTGTATTTATAAGATGCTGAAAGGATCTTGTTTTATAGTTTGATCATGCAGATTTTGCTTCCGTGGTTCCATTACCCTCAATGTTTCCATGAAGTACAGTCAACAGATATTGGAGCTTTTGTTATCTCCCCATCCTGTGTTTTCCAGATGGCACTTCCTTGAATGTTGTGAAGAAATGTAAACAAAAGCACAAAGTGGAATTACTAATGTCCCCGGCACACAAGAAATTAGGGGTAAATTTCTTAATTCAGACTTCGTCCTGGGAATGCACTCAGCAGTAGCCAGGTTTTCCCCCAGGCGGGTTGTGTGGGGGTACAGGAGAGGTGCAGGGGTAGACCAGGGGCCACTTGTGGTGGAGTCATTTTCATGTGTTTGAATCGCATACACTTTTAACTTTTTATTTTGAGATAATTATAGATTCACATGCACTTGCAAGAAATAATACAGAGTGATCGAACACCCATACCCTTCTGGAGTCCTCCCCAGTAGTAACATCTTGGATAATTACATCTCAGATAAATATCACTACTTGGAAATTGACATCCTCCAACCTTATTTTGATTTCTTTAGTTTTATATGCATGTGTGTGTGTGTGTGTGTGTGTGTGTGTGTGTTTAGTGCTTTGTAGATTTATTATGTGTAGGTTGTTGAAGATTTATACCATGGTTTCCCCAACCCACGGCAAGCATTAATCTGTTCTCTGTCTCCACAATTTTGTCATTTGAAACATATTTTTAGTATGTGTTTTCCTTATTCTAGAAATATCTAGAATGCTTGAATGTGAAATTTAGGAGGACTATCACAGGGCTATAAATTCTGCTCTCTTTCGCTCTCTCATTACTTAGAGAAATCTTTTCACAGCCATCTGCACAGCTTTCCTGTTAAGGGAGAGATGGTGGTGGTCACAGTGTGTGTAGTAAGTGATAGGGAGGTTCTGTAGGGTGGCTCTGCTGTGTTCTAACGTCATGACCTCCAAACCTTGGCTGCCTCCTATGTAAAACGGGGTTAATATTTACAGTTATCTCAAAGAGTTGTTTGAGGTTCAAATGAAATAATGCATGTCCAATGCTGCATGCATTTAAGTAAAGAGAGAATCCAGTACCACACCACGTCAGACAGTTATCTCACAACTGAGATACTGAATTTTTAGAGACATTGCTCCTAGAGAGTTGGAATCCTCCTCTCCCTGGTTTTAGTCACTGGCCTTAATTTTATTTTCCAAAGTCTCAGAGAATAAATTGGATCCCTGTTCTACCTTGTTCTACTGCATTGAACTCACGTAAGCTATATCCTGTGTTCATGTCTTCTCCAGGCCCCATTTCTTTACAGTGGTTCCCTTATGATTCCTTGAGGACGGACCTGAGTCTGTCTTGTTCATCAAGATATCTTTATCTCCTCACAGAGTGCCTTGCTTATAGTCTGTGCTCAAACATGTTTTAATGGAAGATATGCGTAAGCATTCCTTTAGCTTCATGGCTGTCCTACTCTGAGCACTCTTCATTCAGGCAATTTTGTTAATAATGGTGCAAAAATGGCATTTATTAACCTCCCTATATAAAAACAAAGGTTATGCAGTGTATCATTTCTGAGCTCCAACAACAAATGGCAGTGTATTATGTTATTTTGTACATGAGGAAAAGAAATAGACTCAAGTAAAAACTTCTGGAGCTTAAGTTATTCAATAGCAGAGGAAATTCTGTATTTCTGAATAGATTTCTAGCCATGCTTATTGAATCATAGCTAGGTTTTTTTGCTGACTGGCTTGTCAGGTAAACCACTAGATCTTTCCATACAAGCAGTCACTATAGCATCGGTCATTTCTTCCATGTTGGTTAGGATGAAATCCAAAGAAACAATGCTCCATTTTGCTTTCTTCTTCTTTTTTGAGAAAAGGAATTGTTGTCAACCAACTGCAAGACTATCTGATGTTCTATTTCCAAATAAGTGAGACTCCACCATAAGATTGGAAATTGATTCCATCTCTTCCCCATCTCCCCATTACCATTATTCTATTTCAGGGCACCATTATCTCACCTAAAAAATTGGCAGCAGCCTCCTAGCTGGTCTCCAGGTCTCTGTTCATGCCCCACTCTTGTACCCTTCTCCACACTGTGGCTGGCATGACCTTGTAGATGCAAAAACCACAAAGTTTGTTGCTGTGACTGCAGCCTGAGTTGTCATATCCATGTTGGCTCTTATTTACTATGCTCTATCCCTTTCAGATGCCTTATAATACCTTAATGTATTTGTGTTCTATTTCATTCCCTGACTTAAAAAAAAATTTTTTTTTTGAGAGAGAGAGAGAATGGGGGAGAGGCAGGGAGAGAGGAAGAGAGAATCTCAGGCAGGCATCGCATTCAAGGTGGAGCCCGATGTGGGGCTCGATCTCACAACCATGGGATCATGACCTAAACCAAAATCAAGAGTTGAATGCTCAAACGACTGAGCCACCCAGGTGCCCCTCATTCCTTGATTTTTTGGGGTGGTATCCTCTGCCTGAAATAATTTTCATCCAACTGTAACTTGTCTCTTAGCTTAGATGTTACTGGTCCAGATCTTTTCTGACCCCAAGTCCAGGCCAGACACTTCTCAGGAGACCTGGACTTCTCCCCATTACAACACTCATCATTCCGCATGATAATTTCTATCTTCTCACTGTAAACCACAGGTGGGTGTAAATTAATGAGAGATTATGTTTGCATATATGCTATGTAGCATAGCATGGATTTATAAGAAGGCTTCATCTTTGAAAACTGAAGGAATTAATTGTTAAAATATTGTGACTTATATATGATGCGTGAAGTGTATGTGGGGGGAAACGTTTGGTGTACTTCTATAATGTTCTAAAAAGAAATATTCCCGTTATAATTATTTTTCATACACATGCATTATGCTTTAGGTTTAGGTCTCAAACTAGTTTAAGAGTTTTTTCTGTCATACATACAAACATTTTGATTAGGATGCGAACAGTTTCTGCACGCCTTGTGGACTTTCCTTAAATCAAGCATGAACTATGCATTATGTGTGCTCTTGCCAGTCCAATAATGGATTTATAGACTTTCTGTAGTAGGAAGCTGGGTATTTGAACACATTCCTCCTGTACCGTGAAGATCCAAGGAGTGCTGAGTTTGTGATTAGCAAGAGAACTGTGCCTTAAAACATACATCACTTCCAAATGGAACTGAAATATTAAATGTGTCATTTATTTTGTAATCAACAGTGTTTTTTCTAACAAGGAACAGTTGCCATCCAAATTCATTCTAAGTTTATTTACATTTCCTTGAACAGAAAGCTTTTGTTTTGTTTTGGGTTTTTTTTTTATAATTACTTTCCTTTGATGGTGTGCCCAGTAGAACAAGGTGAAATTAAAACTTTTTTTTAAGTGTCATTTCAGCTTACATTGTCGCAAAATTTCACATTGTATGCAACAAAGTTTCACATCCTCTTAGAGATGAGTTGAAGTGTCTCATCTCTTTATTGGGATCTTATTTTGCCCTCAATAAAAAAAACTCCTGTAACATGAAGAACTTCAGTGAAAAGAAGTTCCAGCTATTTCTCATTTTCTGTTATCTCTGGCAGTTTATAGGGCAAACCATAGAAACTTCACACACACACACACACACACACACACACACACACACACGGGTGTTTACTGCAACATTGCTTGAAATGGCAAAGAACTGAAAACCAGAACGTCCATTAAGAAACAGTTGAATATATTATAGCACATCTGTACTCTGGAAAATCAGTAACCATTAAAAAATCAAGTTAGACTCATTTCTACAAATGAGTGACAAATCACTCAAATGATTTATTTGAGTGAGAAAATAAGGCTTTTAGAATAATATATATAATACAATTCCTTCTGAGAGCAATATGGCAATTTGGGAGAAATTCTTTTCCAAGAAAGAAAGAGAGTGAGAGGGGGCAGGAGCGGGAAGAGAAATTTGTATAGTTTTGAGAACAAAGATAAAAGACTGGAAAATGCTAAGTTATTAACACTGGTTATTCAGAAAGGTAGGAATTGAAAAGGCATATTTCCTTACATGTCTTTGCATTATTTCATTTCTTACTAATAATATAATTTTTTGAAATAAAAGGAGTCTAATGAAAATTTATTTTTTCTTAAAGGTTTATTTATTTATATTTTGAGGGAGAGAGAGAGCAAGAGCAAGCGAGCAGGGGAGGGACAGAAAGGGAAGGAGAGAGAAAATCCCAAGCAGGTTCCACGCTGTCAGCACAGAGCCCCAGGCGGGGCTCAATCTTTTGAACGCTTAGATCATGACCTGAGCCAAATTTTGAAGAACAACCAAGATTCTGTGAAGATTTACAGGCTGCTGAGAATGCTAGCCATTTAATGAACATGTGCTGAGTACATATTAGATATAAGGGGCTATGAGGGCGCTGAGGATAGGACTGTGAACAGACACATAGACACTGCTTAGGCTGTAAATGATAGGGTAGAGGTAGGGCTCACATGAGGTGGGGGTACAGGCACTGGTCCAGAGCATCATGGGAGCAAGGAAGCACTCAAGAACAATTTCATTATGGAGTAAAGAAATAAATGAGAAAAAGAAATCACATATTGAGTTAAAATGCGAAGTCTTACCCCGGTTTTTACTAGGATTTTTCATCTGAAGATTTATTGTCAATTCTCTTTCTAAACAGATAAAATGCTTACCGTAAATCAGATTGTAGGGATGCCAGTTCAAGAGAAAGTTGGTGTATCTATGTTGCAGTAAGTTTGAGAAACATACTGGTGAAAATGTTTCTAGAGACCAGAATAATTCATAGTAAAAACATAAAATGAGGTCATCTGGTGTCCTGGTAACCTTCCGGTCTAACCTGGGTAGTGATTACATGGTTTCTCTTTTTATTACTCTCTGTAACATACGTACACATTTCAGATACTCTCTGTAACATCATATATATGAAAAGTGAAACAACAAGAAACAACTTTTTCTGTTTTGAGAAAAAATTAATGTTTCCATAATGTCCCAAATTTAATTTGTATATCAAGCCTTCTTGATGACATCTAGCTATATATGTTCATTTTTTTTCTTTTTTCCCCCACTAAATTATGCTGTTTCCACAACAGTAATTCATTTAGTCAAACAAAGCATGACTTTTAATGAAGTTTTGTGGAAATTTTAAATAAAGAACATTTAACATTACATTGAATTGACACCATGAATGCTTTAATACTTATATGCTAATAATATTTGGCCTTAGCTTAGGCAATGATGAGATAAATAATAAATATCCTAACAATGTCAGAGTTTTGAATATTCAGCAGGTGAGCAAGTCCTAACTACTTATATTTTCTTTTGGAGTGGGGAAGGGATGTCAGAGAAACCTGCATGGAAGAGGTGACTGACCTTCCCTTGAGAAGTGTTAAATGCCGGCCCCACAAATTATGCAAAATACCATATGTTGGCAGAGCCAAGTTCACTGCTTGGTGTGCTGAAGAGAACACCCCTCAACAGAACTGTAATAGCATTTCAGAGAGAGGAGGACAAAGTTGAGATACTGATGGAGATTTGAGGTCTGGTTTAAGGTAGGCCTTTCCATGCACGGGGTCTAGCTAGGATTGGGTAAATGTCATGATAAAATAATTTGGGATTCACAGAAATAGCAAAGTGAGGATTTTGAGGCAATGGCTTCAGAGTCTTGGGATATAAACTGTTAGTTGGGGCTTCCTGTTCAATAATTCATGAGTCTTTCATGAACTGAATGAATGACAAGGTTGGTTGCAACTCTTCTTCCTGGGAAAGAGTCTTCTGGAGTACTAAAATTATGGTGATGAAGATGTGGAATAGCGAAGTCATGTTAATGATTGCAGACAGTAAGTCATGTTAATGACTGCAGACAGTAAGCTGCATGGAAGATTTCCACTCTCAGTGAGTAGGAAGTCAGAGACAACAGGAAGGATCCACCCATCCTTTCTCCCACATGACTGGAGACTTGGTGTCATTTAGCCCACTGCCTTAGTAGACTTGGACACTAATGCCAAGAGAAGGTTGAGACTGCTCTTTCATTGGGTGTTTTGTAATCTGACCCTTTCTCTGGTCCCTGTTTCACTGTTTCCAGGGCTTTGCTAAATCATGCTCTAGGTGTTTTCACTGTGACTACAGGCAGGAGGGAAATGGTAGTGGGTAAAGGCAAGTACTCAGGAGTCAGGTGCTGTAGGTTCAAATGCCATGTCTACCAGTTAGTGGCTGAATGATCTCCTGCCAGGTGCTTAACTTCTAATGCCCCCGTGTTGTTATTTCAATAATAGAAATAAGAACAAAATCGATCTTGTTGAGGGAGCTACGTATATTAACTCATGATAATTGCTGATATTTTTGTGGTTGTTGTCATTACTCTTCTTATTTTCACTCTGTGGTGTCAGAGGTTAGATCCCTTCAAATATTATAGACAAAGAGAGTTTTAACCTACATATTAATTAACCCAGCATGTGTTACTGTATGTTTAAATCAGATAGAGAAACAGTCAAGCATATAACTGAGAACTCCTGATGTTTAATGTTATTAAGGTAAACACAATGGAATAAAATATTAAAGTCGCTAGTTCAAATTTTTAAATGATACAAAACTATCAAGCAGTTTTGAGAAAGATTTTTTAGTCCTTGTAACTTTCTCACAGGCATTTAATTGCTGTGGGTTGAAAATGTGGTGAACAAATCTGGTTTTTCCTTTTTTTCTGTCATGAAAATAAGGTCGATTCTGCCTGATCTTAACCAACCAGATTTGGGACAGTGGAATTTGGCTAACTGGCCAGTCCTCATTTTGCACCCACAACTCTCAGCTCCAGCTGGCAGATGGAACTTGGTTGACTTGTGGAATCTCTAAACCTTTCTAACTGCTCCAGAAGGGGTTGAGAGAGCAGCATGGGGCACTGTGCTATTGGCTTGGCATTACAGTGAAGCACCATGTCCTGGCTTGCTTTCTGAACTGCACAGGGTGGCAGTGGAACATCAGCAAGAGGGTAAAATTAAAAAGGGAATCATATTTTGGGAAAAGTTGACTCTCTGCAGTAGCTAAATTTTAAAGGATGCTTCTACCCATGTGGCATAGACATTCTAACCCCATATGTCTATGAGAGGAGTACAGGCTGGATTTCTGTTGTGAATTTGTCTATGAACCACTGTCACCATGAAGAATGAAAAACAGCTGATGGTTCTTTGAAAGAATTAACAAAATTGATAAACTCCTAGCCAGACTGATCACAAAGAAAAAAGAAAGGACCCAAATAAATAAAATCACGAATGAAAGAGGAGAGATTACAACCGGCACTGCAGAAATACAAACGATAATAAGAGAATATTCTGAGCAATTATATGCCAATAAATTGGGCAATCTGGAAGAAATGGACAAATTCCTAGAAACATATAAACTACCAAAAATGAAACAGGAAGAAATAGGAAATTTGAACAGACCCATAACCAGTAAAGACATTGAATCAGTAATCAATAATCTCCCCACAAATGAGTCTAGGGCCTGATGGCTTTCCAGAGGAATTCTACCAAACATTTAAAGAAGAGGTAGCATCAATTCCTTTGAAGCTGTTCCAAAGATTAGAAATGGAAGAAAAACTTCCAAACTCATTCTGTACGGCCAGCATTACCTTGATTTCCAAAACCAGACAAAGACCCCACTGAATAAGAGAACTACAGACCAATTTCCCAGATGAACATGGATGCAAAAATTCTCAACAAGATAGTAGCAAATTGGAACCAACAATACATTAAAAGAATTATTCACCACAATCAAGAGGGATTTATTTCTGGGATGCAAGGCTAGTTCAACATCTGCAAATCAATCAATGTGATGCACCACATTAATAAAAGAAAGTATAACAACCACATGATCCTCTCAATAGATGCAGAGAAAGCAATTGACAAAATACAGCATCCTTTCCTGATTAAAAAAAAAAAACCCTCAAGAAAGTAGGGCTAGAAGGATCATAACTCAAGATCCTAAAAGCCATATATGAAAGACCCACCGCTAATATCATCCTCAAAGGGGAAAAACTGAGAGCTTCCCCCCTAAGGCCAGGAACACAACAAAGATGTCCACTCTCACCGCTGTTATTCGACATAGTGTTGGAAGTCCTAGCCTCAGCAATCACACAACACAAAGAAATAAAAGGCGTCCAAATTGTCAAGGAGAAAGTCAAACTTTCACTCTTTTCAGACAACATGGTACGCTGTGGAAATCCCAAAAGACCCCACCAAAAAATTGCTAGAACTGATCCATGAATTCAGCAAAGTCTCAGGATATATAAAATCAATGTACAGAAATCAGTTGCATTTCTATACACCAATAATGAAGCAACAGAAAGAGAAATTAAGGAATTGATTCCTTACAATCCACCAAAAGACATAAAATGCCTAGGAATAAACCTAACCAAAGAGGTGAAAAATCTATGCACTAAAAATTATAGAAAGCTTATGAAAGAAATTGAAGAAGACCCCAAAAAATGGAAAAACATTCCATGCTAATGAATTGGATGAACAAATATTGTTAAAATGTCAATACTACCCAAAGAAATCTATACACTGAATGCAATCTGAATCAAAACTACACCGGCATTCTTCTCAAAGCTAGAACAAACAATCCTAAAATTTGTGTGGAACCACAAAATACCCCAAATAGCCAAAGTAATCCTGAAAAAGAAAACCAAGCCTGGAGGCATCACAATCCGGACTTGAAGCTATATTACAAAGCTGTAATCATTAAGACATTATGGTACTGGCACAAAAACAGATGCATAGATCAACGGAACAGAATAGAGAACCCATAAATGGACCCACAAATGTATGGCCAACTAATCGTTGACACAACAACTAATCTTTGACATCTATGCAATCGAAAAATGAGTCTCTTCAGCACATAGTGTTGGGAAAACTGGATAGTAACATGCAGAAGAATGAACATGGACCACTTTCTTACTCTATATGCAAAAATAAACTTAAAATGGATGAAAGATCTAAATGTAAGACAGGAAGCCATCAAAATCCTAGAAGAGAAAGCAAGCAAAACCATCTTTGACCTTGGCCACAGCAACTTCTTACTCAACATGTCTCTGGAGGCAAAGGAAACAAAAGCAAAAATGAACTATTAGGACTTCATCAAGATAAAAAGCTCTGCACAGTGAAGGAAACAATCAACAAAACTAAAAGGCAACCAACAGAATGAGAGAAGAAATTTGTGAATGACATATCAGGTAAAGAGTTAGTATCCAAAATCATAAAGAACTTATCAAATTAAAAAAAAGGACTTACCAAACTCAACACCCAAACTGGTGCAGCCACTCTGGAAAACAGTGTGGAGATTCCTCAAAAAAATTAAAACTAGAACTACCCTACAACCCAATAATTGTACTACTAGGTATTTATCCAAAGGATACAGGAATGCTGTTTTAAAGGGGCACATGCACTCCAATGTTTATAGCAGTGCTATCAACAATAGCCAAATTATGGAAAGAGCCCAAATGTCCATTGACTGATGAGTGGATAAAGATGTGGTATACGTGCTGTGCGCGTACACACACACACACACACACACACACGAATATTACTTGCCCATCAAAAAGAATGAAATCTTGCCATTTGCAACAATGTGGATTGAACTAGAGGGTATTATGATAAGCAAAATAAGTTAGTCAGAGAAAGACAAATGTCATATGATTTCACTCATGTAGAAATTAAGACACAAAGCAGATGAACATAAGGGAAGGGAAGCAAAAATAATAAAAACCAGAGGGAGACAGAGCATAGGAGACTTAGTACAGAGAAAAACTGAGGGTTGCTGGTGGATACTGGGTGAGGGTATGGGCTAAATGGGTGATGGGCATTAAGGAGGACACTTGTTGGGATTATCCCTGTAAGTGATGAATCACTAAATTCTATTCCTGAAATCATTATTACCCTATATGTTAACTAGCTTGGATTTAAATTAAAAAAAATGAAATGACTCTTAAAAAAATGAAAACCAGTTGAAACATGAGCCAAGTGTCCAAGTCATGGTTCCTTACATAGGTGATCATGCTTTATTCTCATAGGTATATTAAAGATAAGTTGAAACAAATGTACAGATTTATTTTCTTACAAGCCATCAAGATAAATGATGTAAAACTTCTCAAGTATCTTAAATTGCTATTATAGAATATTGGCAATTATTTAGTTATATCTTCCATCCCAAGCAGAGAAATTACCTCTATATGATTATCCAGCATTTAGTTGAACATTTATTTCTACTTTTAATATGTTAACATTTTATAAGCAGCTTTCACTCTTCTGGGCCAGTGTTGGGAAATTCTACTTATATTAAGATAGAATTCATGGCCTAATGACTTCAACCCTTACTTTTATCTCTGATTCTTTGAGCTGCAGAAAACATACATAATCCCTCCCTAACTTGATTTCCCCTTCAACCCCCATTCCAAAGATAATTATTGAATATGTATTTTATGCCAGGATGCAAGGAGTTTGAGAGCATAAAATGGAAGTGGTCCCTGACCTCACATGATTTGGAAGACACTACCTTATTTTCATCAATCGTCTTATTTTTCAGGCTTATCATCACTAATTCCTTTTTATTTCCCCCATATAACATATTTCTTATCCCCAAGTCAAACACGTAAGGCAAGAAACCAAAAACTATACACATTTTTCCAGGTGTGATTGAACAGCAGAGCACAGTGGCATTATTAGCCAAGTTATCTTCACATCACTATTAGCATTGAAAGCAGGCCTAATGCATAGCTGGGCGCTCAATACATATTTATGAAAAGCGGTGGACATTCTGCTCTTTCTCATGTGGTCTCATTGGTCTTAGTTCTTCTATTAACTTCTCATGATGGATGCAACCATAGATTATGCATGATTAAAACAAATGCTTGGGGAATAAATAGTGAACCACATATGACTTAGAAGTTTCTTAAGAAGTCGCTTAAAGAAGAAATTAAATCCACCTTACGAAATTCCTATGAAAATATTTGCATTCAAGTGTATCTCCAGCCACAGTAAAATGAGGTTTTTAACCTAAATGCTGAATAATGTTTTCAACTAAAATGATGAAGACATCTCTGCATTGGTATATGATTCAGGATAGATTTGTCTACTGTCTGTTGATTGCACGCACATGGTTGTACTGAACTAAGGTGATCAGGTCAAAACATTTTTAAAAAACATTCGCCTTCTCACTTTGAATCTAGATTTTAGGAATTGCTATGTTAACATACTCTCTCAACCTTTAGAACCCACCCTCTGAGATGACGCGCACTCGCACATGGGCACGCTTGCACGCTCGCGCGCGCGCGCGCGCACACACACACACACACACACACACACACAGTATTGGATATAAAGTTTCCATCCATTATTTACCATGCCCAATTATGCCTCAAAGAGTAAACTTCAAAGAGGACACAGACTCCCAGTATAAAAGCAGCTGCAAAACGCCTCATTTGAGTGTGACCAGCGATTAAAGGCTGACAAGTGTGAGAAGAATTTCTGCTATGGTAATGTGATTCTCTTTTACTGACCTCATCAAAAGACTCTCTGTACTTCTCTATTTTCCATCCTGGTGCATTGACCACTTATTTTTAATTCAGTCCTTCTTACCTTTCCCAAACAGAAGTACTTATACTAGTGAATCTTAGCTATTCCAAACAATAATCTTTATGCTTGTGATTCTTACCCTCAAGCTTATAAGCTTTTATTTTTTCCTGTGGTGTATCTTACTTAGTGTCAATAGTAGTTTTAACCTCTTTAGAAGCTCCAAATAACTTTTTAATTTATTCTGACTTCAGTAGTATTCATGACATCGTGCAATACAATGTCTATAGACTTTTTAAACAGCATGTTGATTCTTCTCTACCAATCATTTACAACATTGGCAGAATCAGATGCAGCTCACCCACCAGGATCTGCTAAATGTGTCTCAGTCAGTTGAATTGGCGGTCTGTTTTCATCCAGGGAAATGTGAACTAACTTTAACATCAAATAACCAATCCATCCATTACTGAATCTATCAAAGCCTGTGATCCCCAGTGACTATTCAGATGCTCTCAATTAAATGGGCCGGCCAAATCAAAGTCCACTCATGTAGTGCCTACAGACACGGTCTGTGCTAAAATGACGCATTTTCAAAACCCAGAAACAAGTGCTAGGCAAGATGGGAAATCAAACGAGCCTTTGCATTGGGAATCTGTTCCCTCTGCAGATTATGTTCCCTCTGCAGTTGAGGTCTTTGAGACATAATTAAAGCATGGGAAATACTTCATGGAAGGAGTTCTAGATACAGTGGCATGACCAAAGAGCCTGACCAGCAGTGAATAATCAGCATATCATTTTAGGAAATAATTTGTCAAAAAGACAAAGTGTTTATAATTCTTTTCTGAATTATGAAAAAGTATCTCAGTGACAAGAGACCGTTTTTAACATTTGTTTGTGAATTGTTGAATGCCTTTTGTTTGGTTCACTCAAAACTCAAGTATTATGAACCAAGGTATGTCAGAGAACTTAGTCTGCTTTTGATTTTCCACACACTCATTCCCCATTCTTTCAGAGTCATATTTTAAATGAGCTTGTGTTATATCATCTCTAAAATATCTATTTTATTTGAAAGATAATACAGAATAGCTTCTGTTATTTTACCTTTCTCATTCCTAGTTCAATCCATTTTTTAGATTCACTTTCTGTTTGTAGTTGCTGCTTGTAACAACAGAGCACTCTTATCATGTAACAATGAGGATAAACAGAGGCACCTGGGTAGCTCAGTTGGTTGATTGTCAGACTCTTGATTTCAGCTCAGGTCATGATCTCATGGTTTGTGAGTTTGAGCCCCAAGTCCAGCTCTTCGCTGACAGCTCAGATTCTGGGTCTCCTCCTCTCTCTGCACCTCCCCTGCTCACACTCTGTCTGTCCCTCTCTCTCAAAAATAAAGCATTTTAAAAATGAGGATAAACATCATTTCTGATAAACTTGAATTTAGATAAATATACTTTGCTTTTAAAGCAAGTGTCCATGTGACCGAGAGCTTCAGGGAAGTCATACGCACATCAGTAGTGATGCTGACAGTAACTGATGGTACCCTTCAGCAGGAGGGAAAAACTAGGAGATTCAGGCTCTGTGCAGATTCTCCCTTTTAACTCCCTGCAAGGCTCCAACCTCACATGAGTGGCAGGAAAAACCTCTTCACAGAAGAAAAGAGCACATTCAAATTTTTTACTAGTTTTGAAATACCTTTAGAAGTCACAAGGGTCATCACTTCATTTTGCTATTGGCAAAACTGAGGCCCACAGAGGGGTAATGATTTGTCTCAGGTCCCGCAGCTGTGTAGAGACAGATTGGGATCAAGACCCAAGTCTCTGCTCTCCCAGCCCAACACATTTTCCACTTCCTAGTTCCTGGTAAAGACAATTTCCCTTACGTAAAACACAGTGTGGAGTTTTTCTTTCCTAAAGCTCTGGTGCCCATAAAGGCCCATTGAAATGGGCCAGCAGATTAGATCATCTTTATGATATAAAAGTAAGATACGAAAATACCTGCTGCATCAGTCCCACACGGGCATTTAACACACCAATCCTATTGAAAACAGTGTTTTTCTAATACCACTGTAGACAGTGGGAGAAGGCCTAAGCAGAAGATAAGTATACTGCATGCAAATTTCTTTAAGGCAAGGCACAAATCTTCAGGCCTTCCCTTTGGGTTTCACCAAGAGGTCCTAGCATCATACAGTCTATGAATGACTGGCACTCATTCCATGCTTTCTGAGCACTAGATGTTGGCCAGATTTTTCAGCATTGTGTATGCTCCTTTATAATCAGATATTCTGATGCTAAGGCTGGGCTACCATTAATAATTATGAAAGGAAAATCTTTGGGTTTAGAGAGGACAAGATAAAGCCTACTTCCTCCAGTTTAGAAGAGCCAGAAGGGTTTTCTCGACCTGACAGTTCTGGGACTACATACTGCCAAGCCACTTTGTGGAGTTGAAGGTTGATGAGGTAACTAAAGAATTTCAATAACAACAACCAGCACTGCCTACAATATGGCAACTCTGACCTGCCCCTATGAAATATGTCCCAGAACACAGAATGGCATAGGTCTATACTCACATTGATCTGGACTCAGAGCTCAGGCCCATCACCTACCTGGTGATGGTGGGCAAATGACTTACGTTTTTTAGCTTCAAAACTGATTGATGGGTGAAATGGGGATGCTAATGCTCATCTCGTCAAAATGTTGTTTCAGGTAATAATGTGCACAGAGTGTTCAGCACAGACCTCATACGACGTGTTCGGTAGATGGTAGCTCTCACTGTGACATCACACAATGTGGAGGAGCCTGTCCTGGACACTCAGAGGAGATATAGGGGAACCACAGTTCCTTTCCTCAATAGCTCCATAACTTTAGATAAATAACAGCTCACCTATCTATAGCCTCAGTTCACCTATCTATAAAATGGGGACAATGGAGCTTTATGGTTTTTCTTTTTGTTTTATATAATCTTTTTATTGATGTAAGTAATGTCTGGCAAGAATAAAATATCACCAAATAGTGATAACGGTACTCCTCTTTCAGTAAGTCTTCACATGAGTCCTGTTAAGTTTTCTCATTTTATGCACGAGAAAATTAAAGCTCGGAGAGTGTAAGAAACTTGACCAAGGTCAGCGTTCTTAAGTGGCTGGGGTGAGAGTTGTTCTGGGACCTAAATTACCTCCAAACTCATTGCTTTTTCCAACATGCAAACCCCTCCTTCCTCTGCTTCCTCTCAGTTGTGTCCAGTGACCCTGTTAATCCACTTCCTCTTTCTTTTGCTCCTGTCAGATTTTTTTCAGGCCTAAGAGAAACATTTAGGGTAAAATAATAATATACAGTAAAACCTTGGTTTGTGAGCATAATTTGTTCCAGAAACATGCTTATAATCCAAAGCACTTGTATATCAAAACAAGTTTCAAGAACCATTGGCTCAGTTGTGATCATGTGACATTTGGCATCACCTACTACTTGTTTTTGCAAGACATCGCTTCTTTATCAAGTTGAAATTTATTAGAAATGTTTGCTGATCTTGGAGAACACTGGCAGAACAAGTTACATAGCAATCCAAAGTTTTACTGTATTAAAAAATGTTAGTGGAAATTTGAGCTTTTCAGATCATCATCGAAACTGACATATTTCTCCAGAATTCCTAAATTCGCCCTGTTTCTTCAACGAATAGGACAATGACACATGTTAGTGGTTGTCAAAATCTCTGGGTTTGGTTAAAGCTATCCCTAAGCTTTCTTCTGTTTCTCTCATAATGTAGAATTAATAATGGCTATAAGAACAGTTTGGTCCTGGGATGCCTGGGTGGCTCAGTCAGTTAAGCAGCCAACTTCGGCTCAGGTCATGATTTTTCAGTTCGTGAGTTTAAGCCCTGCATCGGGCTCTGTGATGACAGATCACAGCCTGGATGTTGCTTCAGATTCTGCGCCTCCCTCTCTCTCTGCCCCTCCCCCACTTGTGCTCTGTTTTTCTCTCTCAAAAATAAATAAACATTAAAAAAATCCTTAAAAGAAAAAGAGCAGTTTGGTCCTAACCTAAGCCAAGCATATTTAGATAACTTTCAGTTAACCTAGACAGATGTGCAAACTAAACAAAAAAAAGAAGAAAAGAAAAAACAAAAAACAAAATGAAAAACAAAAAGCAAAAGCAAATAAATTAGTACATAAGAAATTAAATTCACTGGTATAATAAAAAGCAATAAATAGATAGATAGATAAATAGAATTAGTTGTTTACTATACTTGGCCCCCTTTTTCTGATGAGGAAAATTTCTGTTGGTGGCAGAAAGGAATGATTTATGAGATTTCATTTGATCTTTCATAGTAGCACAGGGCAGAGGTAGTGGTCTAGATGCAGACTCTAGACTTAGCTGAGGCCAAATGGTGACCCTGTCAATTATTAGCTGTGATCTTGAACAAATTGATTGCTCTTTTTAAGCCTCATTTTGTCTTGATAAAATTAGTGTAATAAAAGCATTTATATTATAAGTTTTATATAAAGGTTAAATAAGTTGGTCCTGGTGAAGTAGATAGCACAGTGTCTGTACTCAATACACAGCAGCTATTATTTCTGTTATCTCATGTACTCCCAATATTCCCAAATCTCCTTAGTTATAGAGTATGGAATGCAATTCCATGATCTAAAGGCACATTCACAGGTCACCAAACCAGTCAACTGATCATTTACCAGGCTATTCCTCTCCTGTTCCATACCATTTTGAATTGTCTTTGGCAGTTTAAACAAAGAAAAACTCATGACCCATTAGAAGTGTTTGAGAACTGGTATCAATATATCACCAAAACAGCTACTTAAATTGATGAACTTGACCATCCAAATGGTAAGTTCACTTCAATACCAAATTAGGAACTACACTGAACTTGAACTGTAGACTTGCTTGGTCTGAGCAGTTCTCTGGTGGTTAGATTGATAAAGACCACATGATTTTGTATTTTGTCTGATAACCTGCAAAGTGGAAACTTATCTTTCCTGCCTATCTTTGTGATAGATCAGTCTGGGTATGTGCAACATGCTGGCTTTATATTCCACTCTCAAATTCTATGCAATACATCAAACCGCCATCAAATGCACCCACACCTAAGGACGTCATGGATTATAATCATGCTGTGTAATGAGTAAACTTACTGCCGTCTCTCTGCTCAGGATATCCGTGAAGAGGTTAGCTTTATGGCTGGGTCATGCAGTACGTGGAAACATGGGTAACCTTAACCCCAGCCTCAACCTCTCTGACACTGCTCCAGGGAGTTTGAACCCTCCTTGTGGAGGGGACACAATACAACTGCTGTTTCCTGTGTCTGCCTCCCTAAGGCTGGTGGTTCCTGAGGGCAGCACAGGAACTATGTCCAAAAGGGGGAGAATGGAGGGGAAGGTAGTGCTGAGTGCTGCCCGCAGACTCACATTTTAAACTTACCTTAAGTCTGTACTTTTTTAAAAAAATGTTTACTTTTTTATTTTAAGAGAGAGAGAGAGAGAGAGAGTATAAGAAGGGGGGGAGCATGAGTGGGCAAGGGACAGAGAGAGAGAGAGAGAGAGAGAGAGAATCCCAAGTAGGCACTGCACTGTCAGCACAGAGCCTGACATGGGGCTCGAACCCACGAACCATGAGACCATGACCTGAGCTGAAACCAAGAGTCAGACACTCAACTGTCTTAAGTCCGTATGCTATGGCCTCTTCTGTCCTACTACCTCCCTGAGCCTGGCCCCTTCAACTTCTTCTCCATACTGCAGCCCAAGAGAGCATTTAAAATGTAAATATCATCAGGTCATTTCCCTTCTGAGCACCTCTCGACAGCTCCCCATTACTCTAAGGATCAAACTCAGACTCCCACAAGTGACCCTGCAGACCCCTCGTCATCTGAAGCCTACCACCTACAGAGCCTCATGTCCACCTCACCCACATGTGGCAGGCACACTGCCAAACACTGAGCTTCTCCAGCCCCTCAGGGTGTTCACAGCCTGTTCCCTCTACACACAGTGCTTTTCTCTTCTGCACCCCAACGTTCTCACTGGCCAGCCCTATGGCCCTCAGTTTTGCTACTTTCATTTCCATTGAAAATTTCCCTGATTCTTCCAGACCAGACGTGGTTCCCCCTTAGCAATCTGTAGCTCTTTGAAGCTCTTATTACAAGTGCAATTAATTAGGTGTACAGTAATTGCTAAATATCCACTTCCCCACCAGAATGTAAGCACCACTGCTGTCTCTGCTTCATCTTCTGTTCTCAGTTCCTGGCCCAGCTCCTGTCTGGTGCAGCACCCACCACACAACTTCTCACCTTGCTCGACAAGAGTTTGCTAAGTGGGTGAAGGAAGTAATGAAGGGCTGGAAGGATGGCCAGCCCACACCCAGAGGAGCCTCCATCTGCTCTCCCAGGTCCAGACGTTGCAGGGTGAGCTCTCTTAACACAGGCTTGATTACTGGGGTAAGTTGGCATCATGATGAAGCAGTTACAGCGCAGAGCCTGGGAGCTGGGTAATTTCACATTCAGACCTCCCACAGAACTTTCTTCACAGATCCCAGTCACACCCTTCAGCTATGATCTGGTATTATCTGAGAACCCTTCTGTCTCACTGTGAGAACCTCATCTCCCTTGAGACCACAGACCAAACATGATTCAGATTTTTTTGCCTCCACTGCACCTAGCACAGAGATATGCACATAGTAGGTACACAAAACGGGCTTAATAAGGAGCTTATAAGTGACACAGATAGTTGTTTTCTCTGTACCCTTGTTAGGAGAGAATAGCAATTCACCCTCTTGGCCCTACATCATACCTGTTCTAGTCTCCCCATTAGTATAACCTATTAACCTTTTTCCTTTCAAGTCAGGCATTTAATGCAACCCACACCCTTCCTTCTATTGATTCAGCTATGGTGTTTCTGAAGCACTTTTAGTGCTTGGGAAGAAAGAGACAATATATAAAAGGATAATTATGAATATCAGAATCTTTTTTTTTCAAATCTCCTTGAACGTAGATTCTTAGAACAAATCCTGTAAGCATATTGAAAATAAAATTTCACAATTTATTACAATTTCAAGACAACTCCTTATTCATTTCTAACCACTCCATCTTGTATTAATATTTATTTTTTAATTCAGTCAGAGGCATTCTTACTCAACAAAGCCAACTAATTACCTGAAAGAATCATAAAACCAGAAGCTCAAATATTAAGAAAGGAATTCAGGTTAAAACACATTTGTTGCCCACTTATTGAAACACCATAATGACTGTGCTGAGAGACTGCCATTTACATGGGATTGTATAAATCAAGAGACAAATGTGCTGTCTTAACAAATCATTGTGAAAAATCATGACTGAAAAAGAAAAAAAAACAGCGCATTTTAGACGTCATTTACCATCTTGGATTTGACATTAAAAAAAAAAAGAAGTAATGTCTCAAGTGGGCAAAACTGCTGTACAGTTATTTTCCAAAGTGAAGAATAAAAAATGAACAAAACTTGGAGGAGAAAAAATTCAAAATTTAACACAAGTGGAGAAAGTGATTCAGTGTGAGTTCACACACACGCACACCTACTCTCATTGTGGGTAGGATCTGATCCCCAACCACTGACACAGCAAATTCACCAAGTGGTGTGCTAAATGCATTCTGCTGCTTTCTGCTGGAATCCAGAAGAAACTCCACTTCTTTTCCGTTTTGTTCATTTACATTATGGCAGACCTCAAAAGGAGTCCAGGAAACTGTGAGACCCTGAACTTGAACTGAAAGAGGCAGGATGAAAAAAACCCTTTTTTCCACAAAGATCAAGGAAACTGAAAGAACTGTTTACATAATCGGGTTCAAACTCTGCTTTATTCTCGAGGTCCCCCCTGCTATCTCGGCTTGCATTCAGCCCGCAGGCTTTCATCAGGGGCCTCATCTCTTTAATGGGAGTGGCTGCCAGAGGAGGGTGGGGCATGGACTTTTGACCTCAAGGAGACCACTAAGCTGCTCAAGGTGACTCCTTGATGGTAATTCATGGCTTGACAAGCCTTCTGCTGCAGCGTGCACGTTACAGGGATATATGCAGGGATCACAAAGCTTTTATTGGGAAAAGCAAGGTCATCATTGTCAGAGAAGCTCTGTTACTACCCTTTATTTGATTTTATTTTTAAAGTTTATTTATTTATTTTGAGAGCAAGAGAGAGAAAGTGAGGGAGCATGTCCAAGAGGAGGAGGAGAGAGAGAGAAAGAGAGAGGGAGAGAATCCCAAGCGGACTCCGCACTGTCAACACAGAGCCCAAAGCGGGGCTCGAGCCCTGATGCAGGGCTGGAATCCACGAAACATGAGATCATCACCTAAGCTAAAATTAAGAGTTGAACACTTAACCTACCAAGCCACCCAGGTGCCCATTGTTACTGTCTTTTAAATAGAGGAATAACATACCTGTCAAATGGAGCCCAGGACCATTAACTAACACCCACCCTCTGGGTGTCTCTGCTATCTATATCAGGTCAAGAAATGATTATCAGGGAGGGGGCAAGAAAAGGGAAAAGTATGGAGTGCTTACTGAGCATGAACTAGTGAACATTTTTCATTTTCTCATTTAATTCCAACACTGTCCCATGCAGTAGATTTATAGTATCCCTGTTTTACAAATGAGTACACTGAGGCTCCGTTCTATTACTTGCCCTGATTCATCCCTAGAACGGTGCCTGGTATACATAAGCAGTTCTCGTATTTGTAGAAGGGAGGAAAAGAGGGAGGGAGAGCGGGAGGAGAAATCAGATAAGGAGACCATTTTGGTAAAGGAACGAGTGGAGAAATCTAGTTTAGAGGAATGGTAGTAGGATGAGAGCAGAGTGGAGATTCATAAGCTATTTGAAAAACTAATATTATAACATTAATAAAAACAGATAGTTATTCAGCACTTCCTATGTGCCGGGTACTGTACTATGTTACCTATATTAACATACATTTAATTATTTCGTTAAATCAATGTGTGCTTTACTTATATTAACATACATGAAATTGTTTCCTTAATTATATCAACTGATCGTTACTTATGTTAACATTTAAACCTTACAACAACCCCACTTTACAAATAAGGTCAAGTGTCTTAGGTCAGGTTCCCTATAAGCAGAGCCTGAGGTGGACCTTCTTGTGCTATTTGTTTATTGAGGGAGTAAGAGAAACAGAGGATCTTTCGAGAATGCGGGAGCATGAATAGAACCACCAGTTGAACTGTTTCGAGGCATGGGGCCTGGGCATTTATACTGTTCATTAGTCAGTCATTGGTAATTGGGGGTTCAGATAATTCTCTGGAAGAAGAGCAGCAGCAGTGAGCTGTTCACAGCCATCACTTACCATCTGTTTCAACATCATCATCATTGAATCCCCTGGGGTATGTTTGCACCTGTCTGTAATGGGGATCTATCTGGGTAAGCATCACCAGGGTCCACTGCATCAAGTGATGTGCCTATGTCATCTGGTGAGTTCCATGCCCTTAAGCTTGATGGCCAGAGTATGCTGCCTTCCCTAACTTATCCTCTGATTAAATCTCAGAATTGTTTCAGAAACTCATTGCTCACATTTTGCACTTTCTGTTTGCATGGGATGAGATGTCGGGAACAGAGAGCAGAAGCAAGAAAGCCAGGGAGGCCATCCTCCAGGAAACAATGACTGGACATCTAGAAGGAACCAGGGTTTTCTTCTTAAAATACAGATCTGATCATATTAATCCTGTTATAAAGAAACACCGGCAGCTCCCAACTGGCTATAGAATAGTGGCTTTACTTCTTAGAATGGTTTCAAAAGGTGGCCAGAATCTGACTCTAGCCAGTTGACTAGGTATACATCCACACACTTAAGGCCCTGCCACGTTCAACATTGAACTGGTCACCAGTCCTGGAACATGTCACGGCTTTCCTTACTGTGTCCCTTCTGAGAATGATGCCCTTTCTCAATACTAGTTCCTTCCATGCTCACCTTCCATCCACCATTGGAAACTCTACTTACTCTACCATGCTCAACTCCAGTGCTACCTCCTCCTTTACTGCAGTTTTCCTGTGTCTTCAATTGGAATTAACCATCTTTGTTTTATGCCCCCTGAATGATGTCTGCAGTTCCTTCCCATGCACGTATCACAGTCTGCCTTCACTACAATTATATATTTCCTCATTAGATGACAAAATTCTTGAAAACAGTAAAAGAATCTGGGTTCTCTTACTTTCAAGTCTAAGATGAGGGGCTGGCTCTAGGTGTGATGGAATTCAACAACTAAAATAATGGGAGGTTTCCCCTTCTCAGCGTTGGCTCTGTCCATATGCCGGGAAATATGGTCACAGAAACTTTGGATTTATCATTTTCACAGCTAGAGTTTCTGGTGAAATAGGTGAACTGTCTCCCTAGCAACCACATGAATCTTTGTAACTAATGATTCCAAATAAAGAGAGTAAAGCTCTCTCTCTAGGGCCCTGTTGGTCCTATATTCATTGGTGCCCACCCCCAGACCTGACGTTGGGTCCAAGGCATGGGTATTGACTGGTTTGGGTCATCTGTCTGCTTCCATTTGATTAAAAGCTTTACCAAAACCACATGGAGGGATTACTGAATAGAAAAGAGACATTCTGCCACCAAATCACAGAGTAGAGATGAAAGACAAGAACAGGTATCCACTCCAGCTGACAATATTATTACCCCTGAAAGAAGAAAGGGTTCAAGAGCAAGGAGAAGGGGAAGAATGAGAGAGAAGTAAGTGCAGAATGGGGGGAGGAGACAGTGTAAAGGGATCCCCTGATAAGTTGGGCCAATTGGCAACTTGCAGGAAAGAATGAAGCCTAAGGTCTTTAGGTCAGTGTCTTTGGGAGTCTTGTTCTGCAGATGAGCAATAAAACGCTCAGTTCTGTTTGAAGTCAAATATAAACATGCAAGGCTTCAAGATAAGGGGTGTCATAAAACTTTGCATATATGGGAAGAAAAGCCAGAGGGGCTTTGGTTTTAACAAGCAGTTAAAATATATTCTCTTCAAAATTTTAGGAATCTAATAAAAAGTATAAGAGCTCACAAAAGCAGAAGACCATGTTATATGTCTTCCCCTTGTTAAGCTTTGGCTAACACACACACACATATACACACACGTATATACACACATATACACACACATGTATATGTGTGTGTGTGTATACATATATACACACATATACACACACGGGTATATGTGTGTGTGTATATATATAAAGTAATCAGTTCATTAACTAACAGAGTATTGATTATTATATGAACAAAGTTTACTTTTTGCCTTGTTGAGTTTTGCTTTCTCTTTTTTCCAAAGAACTATTGTTTTTTTACAATGCTGAGACAGTTTTATCTTTTTCTTAATACAGTGTTTGCATTTAAACAATGCTCTTAGTCACACTGGGACATGGTCACGGAAAAGGAAAAGCTGAGCCTTTGTACACAAGGCTGACACTGGTGACTCACCAGCCTCACAGTCCAGAGACTCAGAGCTGTTTCCGAGGAACAGAGGAATAGCCCAGCCAGCCTCCTCTGGACTAAGGGAATTCTTTCCTGACATAGATCACCTGGAGGAGGGTGTGTTCATCACAGACATAATTGGTTGTAGGGGGAATCACACTTCCAATTTGGCCCTTGTCACCTTTATTATCCAAATGTATAAATGCCACCCCTTTCACTACCATCATATGATGCTGGAAAGTCACTGTCGGATTATGAGTTGACAAGAGTCATGGCACAGAGGTGTCTTAGCGGTGTCCTTTTAATCTTTATCAAGGTCCCCAAAGCCAAGGTAAGTAACTAAGTGTCTAAGATACCTTCTTCCTACCACAAGAGGTGCCCCACAAAACCTCTTCATTTGCGTATTCTAGAGTTGGAACCATGGTTTTTTTTCAAAATTCTAAAAAATTACGTATTACTCCCCTTCCTGCCGCTGTATTTTGAAATTATATTCCTTGTAAGTAGAGCTTTGTACAGAAGTAGAGTTTAAGTACAATTTATTTATATAGCATTTCTTTAGATTAGCCAAGAGTATCTTTCACAACTGATTCTTAGCAGTGTGGGCTGTTAGCTAGCTTCTTTCCAGAAAGTTCACCTTCACTTTGAAGAATGCTTTCCCGTCTCAGCCTCAGTTTCTCAGATTTGTTATCAAAACACCCTTGTCAGTGGCTGTCACCCTTAGGACACAGACATTCCCCAGAGATTCTGTCAAAACTGCAAATGTAGACTCAGCAGGACTAGGGCATACCTCCAATCTATAATTTTAGCAAACAGCCTAAGTGATTCTAATGCAGTTGATGGCAAAGTCAGCATCTCACATTGAGAAACACTGGTGCAATCGTTCAGAACTGGGGCTTGGCAATCACACCAAGTTAACTTTTGGCTTAGCCTCTAGCTAGGCTCATGATATTAATTACTTACTAACCTTGATATGCCTCAGTATTCCCTTCTGTAAAATAGGGGCAGTAGCAGTTCCTGTTTCGCAAGGTTGTTGTGTGAAATCAATGAGATTATGAAATCACTTAAGCATAGTGCCACATGACATTTAAGGGCTCATTACAGTTTATTGTTAGGACAGCAATTGGTACATAGTAGGCGCTCAACAAATATTTGTAGAATGTTGAATGAAGGAAAATTATATCACCACAGATAGCTTTGCAGGTGGATAAAATGCTATCTTAGGCCTTGTTTATTATAAGGAGAGAGAGAGAGAGAGGTAGGCTGCATCTGTAGGTTTTAGAAGTGAGCTGCTCAAGAGAAAAGAAGCTGGACTGAGAAACGCACTGGTATCTTGAGGAACCAAGAAACATTCACTCCAAGTAATTTCAAAACTGACTATTTTGAATATAATGTACAAACATAATTTGTAACTCTCAGTTCTAATCCACTAAGACTAGCCTGAAGTAGCGAAGAGGGCTAAAATGATATTTTTATTTGTGAACTAAAATTAAAAGGAACCACAATACCATTCGTGTTACGAAGAGACCATGCATCACAAATATGAAATACAAATCAAAGAAACAAAACCCCCTGGAGCATTATCAGAAATGTCATTGAAAGTGAGGAAGCATTAATGGAAATAGTGATCAGAAAATAATGATAATTATAATGGGCTCAAAAAGTGCATGACACTAGTTTGAAGTTGTGCGTATCTGATTTTACAACAGTTCACAGACTGATTTTTTTGAAACTCTTGGGGATTATTAAAATTTTAACTATTTTCAGTCGGTGATCTATTATCATTTACTCTGGTTCTCATTTATAATTTCCATGTAATTGCGCTTATTGTGTGCTGTGCGTTTAAGTGCTCATTATTTTAATTAGCGTTCACAACAAACCCGTAAGATACGTTGCCAACATTTCTATTTTACAAATTAGGAAACTCCAAACTCAGAGGAGTTGTATGACCAAAGTAACCAAGAGGTGATGGAGATGTGATTTGAACTCAGATGTCTCCCACCCATCATGTCCTTCTACGATACCGCACTTCTCTAGGTGGTGATCAGTGGGTGCCCTTCCCTAATTATCCAGATATAGCTACAGACCTCGGTACCACACCTGCCCTGTGCCACCCCATGACATTTCTCCATGCAGCCCTTAGTTTTCAGCTGTGTCTCCTTATGATGGTTAATTGAAATAATCACCCAGTTTGTACATGGCTTTGGGCAAATTACATAATCTAATTGTTCCAAAGTACAGCTAGTGACCCAAAAGATCTGGGCAATAGGAAGCTTTTATCTGTGGCCATTTTTTTCCCATATTTCCTCATTTATATTAAAAAGAAAAGCAATAGAAGGGAGTTGGACAAGCTTATTCAATGATAAGAACAACATTAATGATAATAATGGTTAACATACGTTAAGCACTTACGTGCCAGGCATTGGGCTAAGCTCTTAATGTGGAATATCTCACTGAAGTCCCCCAACACTGTGTCAAGATCTTATCTCCATTATAAAGATAAGTAGATAAAGATTCAAAAACCTTAAGTGACATGACCAAGGACTCAAAGGTTTAAGTGTCCAAGGCAGGACTGGAATCCAGGATCCAGGGGTTCATAGCTTTGTAGGCAAGGATGAAATGCAAAGGAGTAAAACAGGCCAGGAAGGGGCCTTGGTAAATGTCAGAGCACTTGCATGTTCGCAGAGATGGTTACTGGACTCCAGTATTGTGAGGCTGTGCTGGAATGTGGTCTTTTGATTTTATTTAAGTCAGGAATCTGAATATTTTTGATGTGAACTCTCCTAATTTTAGAATGTCAGCATCTATTTGTTTTATTTGTGTCTCTGTAAACATTTTGAGTGCCCAGCAAGCATATCTGTGGGCAGTGGCTGGTCCTGGGCTTCCTGGATGAGAGCTTGTGCTCTCAGCCTTCGAGCTACAGGAACTCCAGTGTCTCCTTACCCTTGCATCATCTCTGTGAGGAGCTATTTCCAGGCCTATCATTTCCTAGATCCATAGCTTCCCCTTCCTTCAATAAATGAAACACCAGTCCCAGAATTCTCTGTGACCAGGAGCTGACTTCTGCTCTGGCCCCAAGATCAACAAATGCTTGCACCTACGAAGGAATAAGGGCCAGTGCTTTATTAAAAGAAATCAGTGGTGCCCTTTGAAGGTTACCTGCCTTTTTGCTTGGGAGAGATTAAACAGATAAACTTTCAGGGGTGGAATTCTTCAAAGTTTGGAAAATATGACCATATGCATCGTATCTGTGAAGTTTTCACTTTCCTGAAGGCCATCTGCCTCCTGTTATCCTGATGCACCCAGTCATGACAGCATGGAAGTTGGCTTCATCTAGGTTCCCATATTGGTATCCCAAACCTTGTTTTTATTGACAGACTCTGCCTTTGGGGGTTTTTCCAAAGACAGCTGAGTTCCCAGTGTGCCTAATCTTTGCCCCATCTTCAACCAAAGCAGAAGAGGGAAGTTCCACAGACTTAAAAAGGCTGAGCAGCAGCTCTCCATGCATTTATTCACCTTCCCACTCATGTTTATTAATATCCGGGCAGAAATGTGACAGTGAGAAGTTTTGATGTGCCCAGGGAGGACAGCTCCAGCAGATTAGCATTCTCCGTTTAATATAGTATCAACCAAGTAGGCTGTGCTGAGAAACAGGGAAGGAAGATAGATCCTAAATCTATCTATAGGCAAAAATTTAGATCCTAAATCTATTTGGCACACAATAACTAATTGTGAGCAAATAAACTACAAAATAATGTATAAAGCTAAGGGTTAGGGCAGAACCTTGCTCTAAGCCTCGGGTATAGATTTATCAATGCCATTTCTTTCTGGAAAGTTAGAGTTTTTTGGTGACTGATATATGCTATTTGAGAAACAGGATTTCAGTGGATCCTTAAAACTTCTGCAGAATTGGGAAAAATACCTCAGTTATGCAGAAAAGTCATTTTAGGACTAACAGGACAAAAAGTAACAGTCTATGAGTATCTACAGCATTTCTTCTCCTCTCTACCTGCAAAAGAGTTTGGATTTTGCCTACTCTTTCTCTTTCCCATATTCTACAGATCGTCGTGTTGAATTGGAAGACTAGATGAAGGAAAAAAAAAAACCCACAAAGTGTAGAGGAACTCTCCATCTCTCAAGAACCCTAAGTGGTAGGGGGATAATCTACCGAGAGTCCTTTGTATGGGAAGGCAGAGCACAGAGTTGAGGAACAGATGGTCATCAGTGGAATGGTGGAAGTTGAATAGAGTAGCTGATGAGAGAGATGATTCTACTTTGGAGGATGAGACCTAGAGACATCTGAGTTGATAGAAGAAAATGGATGATTTTTAATAATATTCCCATTTAAGTTGCTTGATAGATGCCCCAACACATTAGAATTCCTATGTGGACTATATCACTTTGAATTTCAAATTTCTAATGGACTGAACCACATGGCTCATGGCTTTAACAGGGTTACCACTATGAATGACATTGCCACCTTTCCTCTCTGCCAAACCTTCTAATTATTTCCAAAGAGACATAGATACTTAACCCAGATGCAAAAACACATGACTTTGTTTTCTGAGACAGAGGTAAAGGTCCCTTTCAATACTGCTATTCCCAGATTTCAGAATAATCTGCCTCTGGGAAGTTAAGGGTCACTATCTAATGGTGACTTTGAAGAGTTTATTGTGATCTTGTCAGAGAGATAGGCACCTAGGTGACTCTATAAATCTCTCATTCATCCATTTAATCAACACTTACTGACCACTCAGCTTGTATCAGACACATGTTCTTGGTTCTCAGGATATAATAGTTGACAAAAACAATTACCCCTTCCTCACAGAGACTATATTTCTTTTTACACATATGTTTTTTTTTTTTTTCTACAGAAAATGCTCCTTTTGGGCTACCTGGGTGGCTCAGTCAGTTGAGCTTCCAACTCTCTGCGTCGACTCAGGTCATGATTCCAGGGTCGTGGGATTGAGGCCTGCACTGGGCTCCATGCTGATTGTGGAGCCTGCTTAAGATCCTCTTTCTCTGTCTCTCCCTCTGCCCTTCTCCCCTGCTTGCTACACGATCTCTCTCTAAAAATATTTTTAAAAAAGAAAGAAAATTCTCCCATTAAGTAGGCAAAGAAGTGTGAAATACAGGTTATGAACTTGATGTTTAAGTAATTCAGAAAATTAAGTCCTATCTTGGAATCCTCATGCAAGAATTATAGGGAAATCAGGGTGCTAAATATTTCTTCCTTTATCTATCCAAAAATAATTAAATTCAATGGGAATTAAAAAACATTTAGCCTCAACTTAACAGAGCTTGGCACAATTTCAAGAATTGCAGGGAAACAGGGAGCTGCAGGGTCCGTGATGCCAGCTCAGGCCCGTCAGCCCACAGCTGGGACCCCGCTGAGTCACTGTGTGCTTCTGGTAAGTTGTATAACCTATAATATGGGGTTAATAATAGTACCTACCTCATTAGGATATTTGTGCAGATTAAATGAGTTAATTCATGTGAAGTTCTTAGCTCGGTGTATGCCAGAGAGCGTGTGTTCAGTTATTATTATTATCTATTCTTATTCTTTTTGTGTCCTTGCCTTTAAAGAGTGGGCTGGAGGAGTTGTCTCCTCTTAAGGCAAAACTCTTTTTGCAAAAGAAATGAGGGAAAAATACGGATGACAAAGTCTCCCCGACAAGCGAAGAGATACATGAAACAAGTCAAATAATGATAGCTAACGGTGGTGGCTGGTCCGTGCAAGGATTATCAGCACAGACAGAGCACCCACAGAATGAGAGCAGAAGCTGTGGCTTCTCCACATAGCACGTGCGTCTGTCAGTGTCTCTGTGTGTATCTGTATAACCAGTGAGATGATTTTTCTATTAACCACACCTAGCTCTGTGACTGCAGGTGACAGTTTTGACAAGCTTGCCTTGCCAAGGAGACAGTAAGACTCCGCTGCTACTGGCTGCGTGGCCCATGAGCTGTTGGGGCCCTCCGACTCTGAGCAGTTCCCCCGATGGAACATACTGTGATCTGAGTGACAGGGACAGACAATGCAAAATGCCAGCATTGAGCCAGCCCGGTGATTTCCTAGGCAGAGGCGTCATCTAATGAAGAAGCCTGTGACGTCTTTATACCCAAGAGTCTTTCCAGTGCTTGGCTCAGCATCTAGATTTTCAAGCCAAATTTTCTCTAGTTGTGTTTTCATAGGGGGTTGTAGGGAGCGAGCGTCATTCATTCTAATTCCCAAATTTGTCTCCAACTTAATATTTAATGGGAATGTTGCCAGAGGTTAAATCGTTAGGCTAAAGGTTTTGTTGAGTGATTTCTAAGACGGTCTAATTCTGCTGTTCTCTACTGAACTGTAGTTTTACCTTAATGTGTTTTCTGTTTTGAGGCAGAATTTATCCTCACGTTCTGTGCCACTCTGCCTATCCCCAGGAAACAGGACGGTACAGTAAAAGGAATGCAAGAAGATCCAGCTGGCTTGGATTCAAATGCGGATTCTTCCATATTCTGGTTATTTTATATTTTTTAACAATTTTTTATGTTTATTTTTGAGAGAGAAAGAATGCGAGTGGGGGAGGGGCAGAAAGAGAGGGAGACACAGAATCTAAAGCAGGCTGCAGCCTCTGAGCTGTCAGCAAAGAGCCCGATGGAGGGCTTGAACCCATAAACCTCGAGATCATGACCTGAGCTGAAGTCGGATGCTCAACTGACTGAGCCAGCCTTGTGCCCTCATATCCTGATTATTTGATAGTAATCTGCTTCTAGTCTCAGTTTCCTTATATGTAATGTCTGTCCTGCCATGAGGCTCTGAGGATTGAAGACAGTCTCTGTACACACACTAAATGCTGACACTTGCTCTCATTTATTGCTTAGAGTCTTCTCCCTTCTTTGCATCAGCTTCTTTCTTATTTGATCTTGAAATGTTCTTCTAATGGCAGCGTTATCAAAGAGACAGTGAACAGCAGTGGTTGCAACCAGGTGCTTTGAAGCCAGACCGCCTGGTTCTCCTACTGATGAGCATTTTACGATGGGCTCATGTTTTAACTTCTTGTGCCTCAGTTTCCTTCTGTAGAAAATGAAGATACTAGCAAAGTCTACCTCAAAGAGGTGACCCATGGATGACATGAGTGTCACATGCAGAGCTCTTAGAAGTGTGAGCTAATATTATTTTCTGTTTGTATCTGAAAATTGTCTAACATTGGAGCAGCATAAAGTCATGAACCAGTGAAATAGGAGGGAAAGATGAGACGTGGTGGGCAAAAAAACATCAGAGAAGGGAGAAAAGTAACCATCTGTCCACTCCACATCTTGCACAGCTTTCTTGGCAATACCAGAGGAGGATCTCTCTCAGAGTTCATAGGGCTTCGACTTGATCCTTGTGGAAAAGGATCGTTCCTTCCTTCTCTGTGTATGCATGCTGGCTGGTGCGCGTGCACGCACGCACGCACACACACACACACACACACTCAGGAAAAAAATATTGGAACAAATAAATCCAAGGCGGAAAAGAAATGTAGAGCTTTGAGTTACTGCCAGGCTACCAAGCCCTCTGACTTCCTTCGTGACCTTAACAATTACAAATGATAACAAAGTAAACTAAAGCCCTTAACAACTTGTCAATAGGGGACTTACTACCAAGTCAGCTTGCTCCAGGTGATTTCCAGGACATTCTTCAAGACCATTAAAATACCTGGTGAGGCCTCACTAAACAGGACATCTGGTCAACTTAATAAAGCATATGCTCCTGGGCGCTGTTCAACACAAGTAACCCGATCTCCTCGCTGCAGCAAGAATTCTTTTGAATCATTTTTCTGGCAGCAGGGTGTCTTCCCCAAAGGTGGGACTATTATCCATGTGACCTCTCAGATCCATTTCTCTCCTGTGATGTATTCAGTGACCCCTTCCAGTGTGAAAAATGGTATCCTTGTGGCTTGAAACGGTTCTCCCCCCTCCTCCTTCTTCAGTGTGAGTCATCCATTTCTTCTTGCCAGTGGGATACTGCCCTTGTTCATTCCCAAAACACCCCTGTGAAGAAGGCAGTAAGGGTATAAAAATAAACTCTTCAAAAGCAGAAATGCTTCATTGGGTAGCTGCCCACCTGGTCCAAAGCCCTGTTCTAATGCTACCCCACTAGCCTGGCCACGGGGGAAGAGAGTTGTTTCAAATGTCAACTCTGAAGTCAGACTGCCTCAGTGCACGCCCTTGCTGTACACGCGCCAGCTGTGTTACCTTGGGCTAATGACTTAACCTCTCAATGTTTCCATTTCCTCTCTGTAAAATGGGGTTAAAAACGGTACCTACCTTCTAGCATTCAGTGAGGACTGAATACAGGCAAAGTACTTTGAACAGTGGTAAGATCTTAATCAATCGTCTAGAATTTCTATTCCACTATACATTTCAGCATTGAAACTATGCATGAATAAATGAAAACTGGAGTCAAATGACTTGTAGCACTGAGAGTAAAAACGTGTGATGGCCGTGGTGCTCATTCCATTCTCTTCTTTCCTTCCTTCCTGTCTAGTGACTCACTGATGTCAGTCGTCAGTTTGGAGAAGGAAATTCTTCATCTGTTTTGCTAAAGAACATGTCATTCCTCTAAACCACTCTGAAATGAACTAAAATATTCCATTTTCATTCGCCTTGAAATCTGAATCATTGTCTGTTTCCCCTGTTGTGAGAGGTTGATTCTTTGAGTTAGGATGTAGAAAGAGAGAGAAGGGAAGTTCTGTGACAATTTAGTTCCTGTTTTAAAATGTGTCCTTAAATAATGCACCCTTGCCTTCTTGCCTTGTCACCTGGGTGTCGATTGGCATAGACCTGTTTTCCTAATGCTGCACTGTCAGTATGCTAGGTGGTTTCTGCTGCCCTTCCCTTCATGCTTTGAGCTGCAGATAAAGTAAGTATCTGGCAACCACTCGCCAAGTATTGACATCTGTGAATGAAGAGAAAAAATAAATAAAAGTATAAGTGTCACCTGCAGAGTACAGCACCCTGATCTGACGTTTTATAGGTGAGAGATAGAATTCCATTTTATAACTCTGTCTAGATCCTTTGAAGTGTACGTTCTTCCTTCTTAGAAGGGAACTTGGCAGGAGTGTTTGACAATGATGGATACAAAAGCGCCTGGCACCCACTGTCATGTGTTTCTTAAGCACGTGGGTGGCAAAGGTGAGCCGTCTGTGCCATCCTGGGTTTCTGCTAGCATGGGCACCAAGGAATAAGGATAAGAAAAGTAGATGGCTGCAAGTTCCCAGCAGCAGAATTGCAGAGAAGAGCATGAAGATTCCTGTCACTGTTTCCCACAAGGGTGATCTGCCACTTTCCCTTTGCTCAAGCCACAGGGAGGTGCAGGGGAGAAGATGACACGGACTCCTCTGCAGGGCTGTGCCCTTGCCAAGAAGCCCACCGTCCAAGAATACAGTAGGCCTCCCTCCCCGGAGGGATTGGCAGACACATTGTGTAACGAGTTACGGTGCCAGCAGTTTGTAGCAGCCTCCGCGGCAGCAAATCCACTGTGATATTAAAAAGAAAAACAGCCTGGCACTGTGGAAATTAGCCCATCTAGCAATATTTCCCAAAACAAGAGGCTTGATTTTGCTGCCCAAATGAGAGTGACAGAACTGATTAATCCTTTATTCCAAATGCCATCCCATTTTGGTTGTTTATTTTTTAATCTTTTATATAAAGAGGCAACATTGTGGCTATTTAAATAGCCCAAGTGAAGTGAAGATTTGGCAATTGCATAGTAAATTTCAGCACGCCAAACTAAGAAGAGAAGACATGGGGTCATGCAAGGTAAAGAAATCTATTATCCCTGAACTTTCTGGATTGGATCACTCTATGGTGAAACCACTTTTTTTTTTTTTTTTTTCTGGTGTAGTAACTCATGCAACCATCTGTATTATTTAATCTATACAGACAGCTGGTCCAGACACTTTTAGACTCAACATGGGTTTTGTTTTTTTTTTTCAATCTGAACAAGCTACGAGGCTGAAATTAACAAGAGAATTTCCAGTTCTTTCCTCATTTTGTGCCAGTTCACTCCGGGGAGGAGCATCGGGAAGAATGGGGATAAGGAAGAGATTTGTCCCTTTCACTGTTGAGCACTTCAGCTGGCCACTTAGTACATAGTGGTTCAAATGGAATTGCTTCGTGTGTCCGGCCCTTGGAGCTCAGTAGGGGGGCAATACGCATGTGTTTTCTTTCTCCTTTCAGGAGCTGCTGCTCCCCCCATTTGACTCCCCTCAGTTGTGGCTGTAGAGGTGCAAGGTTTTCACCTAGAAAGCGGAGGACCATGAGGCTAAGGGACTACCAAAAGGCCAGGAGCAAGCAGAACCCCAAAACAGGCCAGTCCCCCTGGTGATAGTTGGGCTCTTTGATCTCTTCACCAAAACTTTCCAAGTAAGAAAGGCAGTGGAAGCTAGTACCACAGTTATACCAACCAACAACTAGCTAATTGTTCAGCCTTGGGCACTAACTAGCTCTGTGATTTTTGTCAAGTTACTTAACTTTTCTGAGCATCAGTTTCCACATCTATAAAATGAGCCTGCTATTGGTTCCCATCTCTTGAGGCTGATGTGAGTCTTCAGTGAGATAATACATGCAAAGTACTTACAACAATGCCTGGCATAAGAAGCACTAGGTAAACGATAATGATCAGAACCATTCATTGAGCACTTACTGTATGCCAGATGCTTTTGGAACTTCTTCAGGTGGAGCTCTAATGACCACCCAATGAAGTAGTTATTGTTATGCCAATAAACAATAAAGAGAACAAATAGTAATTAAAGGGCAGATGACCCCCTCTGGTACAAATCACCCATCAATGAATAGACAACTATTTGACACGATGGTTGATGAATCAGGGCTCCGGGCTCAAACATCCTAGGATTCAATCTCAGTTCTTGTTAGCATCCTGGTGGTGTTGGGCAAATGATTTAACTAATCTCACTGAGTCTCAATTTTCTTATCTGGAAAATGGGACTAAGAATTGTACATAACGGGGTGGTTGTGAGGGTAATTCAACAATACAAATGAAGCATGTGTAGCCCATAAGGAACTGATAATACTTGGGTTGAGTTATTAGCCAGGTGACCTTGGGCAGGCCACTTAACTTCTCAGGCCTGACCTCTTCATCTGTAAGATAGAGAAGCTGCTATGAGGACTGACTGGGCTAAAGCACATCACATGCTTACTTGGTAAATGTTCAATAAATACATAAGCACACTTATAGTCATGGGTTTTCATAAGTGACAAGGTCAAGTAGGAAGTACGGAGTAGCAGACTGAAGTCAGAGGCAAGAAAGTCTCTGAGAGTTCCAAGGAGTCAGAACTTGGGTGCTCAGCAGGTGTCAGACTGAGTCTGAGTTGAGGCAGATATTCAATTCACTGCAACATTTGATGTGGCAGGCCCCAGACTAGGCTCTAGGAATATACCCATGGGCATTGGCAGTCTCTGCTGTGTGGGAGAGCTGTCAGTCTGGAGGGGTATATGGGGTAAGAAGCATCTAACTGTGACACTGCACTGATTTTTATAGTGGAGAAAGGCAAACAACAGGGAGAGGCCAAGGAAGAATGATGGGAGCAGTGGCATGTACCTGGGGGGATGGCATGAGGCTCAGAAGAGGCAAAAGGAAAAACTAGGTAAAGATGCTGTTTATTGATCCACTAAGCCACCGTGCTGTATTAAAAGAAGCCAGGTGCCAGCAGATATGAGAGATGACATTGAAACAATTTGAGGGTTGTCTGGCATGGGCTCTGATAAGATCATAGATCTCATGTTCTTCCCTTTAGTCAAATGTAACTGCAGGGTCCTAGGTAATCCTTGTTTTCTCGAATTTAACTTAGCTAAAGTTGTCTGGGTTCCAAGCTAAAAACTTCCAGCTCTGCTCTGCATTTCTGTTAGGCAAGACTTTTTTTTGGCAAGTGACAGAAGCCTACTCTAACTGCCTTACGTAAAGAAAAAAAAAGGGAATGTATTGGCGTACTTAACTGCAAATCCATGGAGGTTTCTAGCTTAAGGCACATCTAGGGCCTCAAACTAGACAACCATGTGCTCATTCCCCCTCCTTATCTTTCAGTTTATCTTTTCTCCCTTTTGGATTCTTTGCTCAGGTAGGCTCTTTAGATTAGCAACCCCTGAAGAGAGTCCGTTTTTGCCAGTAGCTCCTGCAGAAGTTGCCAGTATATTTTCATTGCCGCAGGCACATGATCCTCCCTAAAGCAATAATCACAACAAGGGAAATGGAGTACTCTCGTCAGTCATGCCTAGATGTGCATAGTCTAGAAGCCATTGGGTAAGTTCAATGATACTCCAACTGAGTGAACTGAGAGATGGAGTAAGGTGGCTCCAAAAGGGACAATGAGCCCAAAAAACTTGGATGCATTGCAGTGCCCTCTAAAGGAAGAAGAAAGCAGGGAGAAGAAGGTAAGGAGATGGAAGGGAAAAAGCCTCATATGTGCAAACCCAGTACTTCCAGACTCAATCTTAGATCTACAGTCACTCTCATTGTGGATTGAACTCTTTTGAAATGTAAAGGTATTTTCCCCCATTTTTCTTTTTTCCAACATTTTAATAAATGCTTACATTACTTGTTCTTGATTTTCATAGATAGTTTTATAGTCACACAAGGAAAAAATATATTTGGTCAAAAAACATTTTCATAAAGAAGTTTCCTCTGTACCTAGAATAGCAGAGGTCATCTGTGCTTAGAGCTCTTAAGCATATTGCTTTGGTTCTCAATGTCGTATCAGTGTGGACCTCTTAGGATATTTCTATTGAAGGGTGATTGCAGTGGATTATTCAAATGTTGAGGGCGGGGCTCTGACCTGCAGTTTGATAATCTCTCTCTCTCTCTCTCTTTGTGATTGAACAAAGGTGTGTTTACACAAAAGCAAATATTCAGGGATACAGGACTTCTTTTTGTCCCTTTGAAAGAGAATATTTGGACATGTTTTCAGCTTTTCTCTATGTGCCCCAACTTTTCTTCTTTTTATTTTATATTTCAAAAGTTGACTTTGATTCTTCAAATAGTGCACCTGTTCCAAAGAAGGGCCCTGGACACCATGGAAAGCTTCAAAAAGTGGAACTGAAGAGCACAGAATAACTCTTTATTCCCACTTACCCTTCTCTTGTCATGGTTATTTAAAAGAGCTTCATCCCCAAGACTAGAGCCCCATAGGTGTCACCATAGCTGCCTCCACTCTGCTTGCGTGTTTGACGGTATATGAATATCACGTGTCATCAAATCCCAAAGCTCCTGTTCAAGACCCTCTCCTTCACAATCCTTAACCCCAAATGGTTCATAGTGAAAAACCGAAGGGACTAAATCATCCTTCCAGTGTGAATCCACAAAGAAAGTGTCAGGCATATGCTTCATAATGTCAGGCATATGCTTAGTCAGTAGAGTTGCCCCTAGAAATCCCCTGTGGATGTGTGATGCCCTGTGTAAACTTGACAGCTACTTTCAGCTTATAAGGAAGTTTTCTGAAGTCTATATCCTATAGTGGTCCTGGCAGTCTTAGGCATGTGAATTCAGCTCCTCTATGAGCACTGTATTGAATACGCACTCCAAGTGGTTGCGGCCAAAATTCATTTCTCTTGAATTGCATCATTGCAGTTCCCCACTCAGTAAGGTGGTTGCAGAGTAAAGAGAAGCTAAAGTAATGGAATGACTCCAGGACATTCTTCACAAGACAGTGTTTAGACAGCTCAAGAGCTGCACATGGGGTTTGCCTTGTGGTCAGGCTTCTAATGGGTTATCTAGACACCTGGACATCCAGGCTGCCATTTGCCTCCCATTCATGGTGGATTCTGAAGGGCTTTCTTTACAAAACAAAGAAACTTGTGCACACACATGCACATGCACATGTATATGCACACACACACACACACGCATGCTCACATGGAAACACCTCGGAAAGAAAAGGGAAATCTTTAGAGGGATTTCTATAAAAGATGTTCTTTAATGGACATGGTGCTTCCCATGGTTCTCCAGGCTCTGTCTAAATGGTTTGATGTTCATCTGGTCATCAAATTTCCTGCATAGAGGAGAGCTCAAACATTTTGTTTGAGAAAGACTTTTGCAGCTGTGCAAATACACTCTTCTCGAACATAAATCCATCTGTCAGGTGAGATTTCCTTTTTCAAATAGCAAGAACTCCAAGTGGGGAGGATTAGTGTCTATGCTATAAAAATTCTCAGCTATTTAAAGCTATGTTGGAGTAATATCCATTGAGGATCCTCTGGGAATTTAGATTCTGAGGTTTTATGGGAAACAATGGACAGTTCTCTCTAAGCCCCTTGGCCAAAGAATTTCAGCATCACATTTGATCTTGACCCACTCACTGAAGAGTCCCCTAATGATTCTAAGTATCTCTCATTTATTCAAAAATATTAGGGTCTTCTCGTGTGCCAGCCATGGTGTTAAGAGCTCAGGAAACAAAGAAGAATAAGATTGTCTGCCTTCAAGGAACTTGCATTCCAAGTGAAGAACAGGTGCTTTGTGATACAAGGTGGAGTAATACCCCAAAAGGTGAATGGGATCAACTTTGGACAGGAGGTTATGTTTCAGGAAGGCTTTACGGAGGAGAAGATACCTGAGCCTGGGGATTAAGGAACAAGTAGGGAGTGGTGAGGGGCAGAAATTCCACACAGAGAGACCGCTGTATGCAAAGATTTCAGCATGTGAAAGAAATTTTAAAAGGTAACTCTTGAGTAAGGTCTGGTAGGTACTTGGTAACTTGGGTAACTACGGAGGGCCTAGTTAAGGGAACACGTGACAAGCTTAATAGGAGTCAAATCATACAGGGCTTCTGGATCATTCTAAAGTGTGGCGCCCTTGAAGGTATTCCATCAGAGGGGTAATGGAACAGGTCTGCCTTTCTGAAAGCTTACCTCTGGCTCTAGCATGGAGGATGGGAAATCATGTTCTACTTACTTTCTTTGTCAAATAATGAGTAATTTATATAGCTTCTCCTCTTTATTAGTGAGAGATGGCAAATATGTGCTACAATTCCTCCTCTTCCTGCAGCCCTGAGAGATTTGTTAATCAGTTGTAACATCTTTCTCACTAAATCCAGAGGCAGAGTAAAACTGTTTTTCACCCTAATATTCAAGTGTTTGCTGTCAAGCAACTGGAGCTGGAATTGAGTTGACCTGTGTTCTCCATCCCTGGCCTACTGCTCCCAGGGCCTCATTGTTCTGTACGCCATTTTGTTTGCCCCTGTCCTCAGCATGGGGCACCTCGCTCCTTGTGCAGCAGGGTCCCTCCCCTTCTCTCGTAGCTTTGCTGTGTCTGGTCCTTTGCTTTCTCTGGCATGGAGGACCAGAGTCTATTGTGTTTCCTAAACCCAGCAGACACAGAGCAAGCTCTCCGAGGTCCTCTGGAGCACCCACTGGCTTGGCTTAAGGTAAGAGGGAAGCAGCCCCCTCTTCTGTCATGGGCTGGATTTCCAGGAAGCTGACCCTGAGACAGAGCGCAGTGTACGGGATGATTCTTTGTCTTTTAATACTCAACAGAACAAATTCTCTATTTCTACCAATGTCATACTGTGTAATTTCAAATAAATCCCAGTCTTACACTTTATTAAGTGCTCTGATAAACACTGCAAGGTGACACACAAGTTGCAAGCCCTGTCCTCAGTGCCTTGATTTTTTCTAGCCGGATAGGAAAGAAGCATGTAACCAATGTTTTCCCGTGAGGGAAACCCGTATTTCTTTTAAGTATATACATATATTTTGTGGGTCTTTTTTTTTTTTTAACACAGAGGGTTAACGCTGACAGTCTAAATATATCTAAGGATATGAGAAAGGCTAAGCCAATTGATTTCTGCAGAGCGTTTAGCAGCTCAGCATGAACACTCACTTATTCACTTTACCGTGTGCCTCACGGTATATGACTGCACTGTACTAGAAATTGTAGAACAATTTAAATACAAATTTAAATAACATTACTTAAATGTTATTATAATATAAACGTAATAACACCCTTTAAGTACAAATTTACATAATAAAAATAAAATTCCGCACAACTGCAGAGAGAAAGCACAGCCGTGTTATGCATAGCACATTGCCCATTCTAAGGGGAAGCGTGTGAGCATCTACCTTAGTGCGTAGCAAAAGCAAGACATAACTATATAGTTCTCAGTGCATCCTGATGAAGGCATTTTTGCCTTCAGCTTTTTTGAAAATTTAGTATAAGCTAAATGCTAATCAGAAAATATTTTGTATTTTTTAAAAATTTCTTTCATACATGGTAAAGAATTATTTTATTATTTCCACTAACTGGATTCAACATTTTGTAAACGATTACATTTCAATAGCATACAGGTATTTATAATTTTTGTATGAAAATGTCAGGAAATTTGTTCTTGACCTGTGGTTATACTCTTTTTTTTTTTTTTACCACATTTATAAACCAAAGTGTAGCATCACCGTAAACAGCTGAAGCTAGACTCTCTGCAGACAAAATTAGCTACAAATCTGAAGCACTGTCAATTTCCAGGTCTCAGGACAGCAAAAGTGATTAAGCAAGACCTCAAATAACAATGTCAGTGATGCCATTTACAAAGGGAAAAACTGGTATAAAAACATTCAAAGCCTGAACATTGCTTGGCATGTCAGAGGGGAAAAAAAAATCAACTTAGCTGGAAGGTTCATAAACACAAAGTCTTATTTACATTACACAGAACTCAGCTGTTAGCCTTGAACATAACTTTCAAAATACTTTCACATACATCCCACTCACATGGCTTTTGCTGCCGCTGTACAAATCCTGTGCAACATCTTTGGTCCCTAAGACAAAACAACTCTTCAAACAATACCGCAAGTGTATCACTAAACACCATGAGCTATATCTGAAGGGATTTTTTTAGAAAGAAAACAGATTTTATTTTTCTCCCATTGTGTAGGATGATTCTTAGGACTGCCTGTGGGATCAATACATACGGAAGGGAAGAGCTGGAAGCAGTAGGTGCACATTGGGGGCAGTACAACAGCTATGGGGTCCAGTGACAGTCTCAGCCAAGCCTGCAGGGAGCCGGAGAGCCCCAGCAGGCTTCAGAGTCAAGCCAAGATGGCGCTTCTCGCATATTCCTGCCTCAGCAAGTCACTGGATGTGGGCTGGTCCAGGTAGGGTGCTGAGGTAATTACCTGCATTAGAGACAAACTCAACGAAATTCTCTTTTCTTCCCCAGCCTCTCCAACCTCAACTGCTTTCTGAGCCAGAGGGGAGCAATCACTAATGTTGGTAGAGTTAGTTTTAGAACTCCTTAGCCTGCCCCAAAGAAGGGCTTTAATTATACCTTTGTTCATTTATAATTTTTGTCTTCATTTTGGGACCTCAGCTACACACTAATACCCAGAGTTTCATTTTACCATCCTGCTACACTCGGGCGCTTGTTACACTAAATAGATTACAATATCTAGGTGGTAAAGATCATGACTTGTGTCCCTTTAACACTCTCTGCCTTAGCAGTTATGAATCAACCCAAATGTCAAACGATTTATTTCTCTGATTATATGATATGTCCTAGTTTGGGGGTTGGAAAACACAGACACTATGTGCAAAGAACTTAACATAAGGCTGGGCACATAAGTGCTACCCCCAACAACTTTGATGCTGGCTTTTTATCTTAGAAGCTGTTACTGAGCTAATTAGTCAGTTTGACTTATGGCTGCTCCCAGTGGCTATGGCTTTTAAATGCTTCTGGAAGAAGCCTCCTCACAGGTAACTTCAGCTCTCTGTGCCAATGATCATTTACCGCAATTTTTAAGGGAACCTGTTACTCCTTTTTGTGTTCTCAGGAAAATTAAATCAAATTAAATGGTTCTCTTTAGTTCTTTCTGTTGACTTCCCCAGATGAATTCCTACAGTCACTGGGTTATAAAAAAATCATCTTTCAGAATTAGGTTTACCTTGCAATTCTGTTATTACCAAGCCAAAAGGGAAAAAACCAAAAAGAAAGTAAGAGTAAATAAAAGAAATATACCAGGAAATTGGTAGATTGGTGGCCTTTCTCCGTATCTGAACTTGAAGTCAGGAAGTTTTTGTTTCAGGTTCAGGCTCTGAAATGACCTTAGATATGTTGCTTCTTTACTCTGGATGCCTTGGTTCCATCATCAATAAATATGATGAAATTAGATGAATTCTTACTCTGTCAAAAGTTCTGTGCAGGGAGTTTCCTGAGATGTGCTCATCCTGCATAGGATGGAACACCAAGGTTGGCAGGCAGGCAGAGGAATACCAGAAAGGTAGGGGAGAAACCAAAAAAGTGTCAGGTCATGAAAAGCAAGAAAAGAGAGGATCTTAAGAATGAAAGATTAATTAGCAGTGTCCAATATTCTTTGGTGGTCAAATAACATAAGGAAAGACAATAAATGGATATTTGATTTAGTGAGCAATTAAACAGGCTGAAAAATGATTCAATGTGAGGAAAGACATATACCGAAACACCCCAAAATATCATTACTGGTTCCCCTGGGGGAGAACAAGAGAGTTGAAGAGGAAGGCAGAAGAGAATATTAACTTTTTAAAAAAAATGTTTTATTTAACCCTTATAATGTAGTTTGAAAAAAATCCCAATACAAGAATGAATGAGAAGTGGAAAAGTAGAGACAGCAGTTATAAGCTATACTTCCAGGAAGGTAGTCTAATATGTATATGTGTTTTATACAAGTTTTCATGGCCAGAATAAGGAGCTAAAGAGAAAAAAATTAAGTTTTTTTTTTTACATTTGACTCAAATTTTACCATTCCACCACCATAGACTTTCTCCACCATTTTTTTTTGTTTGTTTTTTGTGGTTTTTTTTTTTTTTTACTGACTGGAAAAAGGAAGAGCAGGCTGAAAAGAGAAAATGGGATCTGATAAACAATACATTTCCCAATTGACAGAAATCATTCTGGAAGCTGAGTTTGTATTACTAATAGATTTCTCCAGACAGGCTTGGAATTTCAAGGATGGTTTTGGGAACTCTAATCTAGGTTGCCTTTGCATTATTGTGGCAGCCCTCAGGTATAATCTCAACAAGGTGAGCCTCAGGAGAGCACAGTGCAGAGGTAAGCCCACAGCCTGCCCTTAACCAGTCCTTCTGACTGCCATGTATAGCTCAGAAAGCTCTGCAGCTGGATCTCTGGATGACGTGGGCTATCTCACTCAGGCCCAAATATTGGACATCATCCATAAATGGGGATGGGGAAAGATGTCAAGATAAGCAGAAAGAAACGACTATCATAAGCTGTGTTTTTAATAGGGCCTTCTGCATAGACAAAAAGGAGTTGGTATTTTGTCAGTCTCCTTGGACACCTTGGAAAAAACATTTTGCCCTATAAGTATGTTTGGAGAGGAACAAAAAGGAAAAAAACGAACTAAAGAAACATTTTTGAGATCAGGAATGAAAGACAGTAACTGTAATCTTGGCAAGTGCTAGAACATTGGAAAGAATGAGAAAGAAAGTGGGGAGATGAGGGGGCAGAAGGAAGCCATGCAGGAGAATTTCCTCATGTTCTTTCATGAAATACTTGAAAATGTCACTCTGGTCACAACGGAGCATCCTACCATCTGAAATATCTCTTCTATGGGAAACTTTTCTGTCATCACCAACCAGCCCACATATTTTGGGCTGAAATTTGTAGTGTTCCAAGTGAGGAAGAAGTTTTTAGGACACATTCAAATAATGATCAGTACAACAAATGAGTATCAGTATAATGAGGAATAAAAAAGAGTGTAGAGTTGGCATAGTGAATGGCTAAAATGAGGCCATCCTCTTAGCTCATTATCCCACTGCCTACTTCATAGAAACAGTAAAAGCTGTCAAAGATGAATACTACCTAAGCTTTCCTGACTGCCACCCCTCAATTTATGAAGTACCCAGGCTTCGTTCTTTCCCCTCAGCCCTGTGGGAAGGGGATGGCCCCATGGCAAGAGGTGTCATCCTTCTATTCAAGGCTACCTCTTCCATCCATTCTATTTGCCTTCTTCAAGGACGTTGCCCTATCCCTGACTCCTCCACTGTTTTGTATCCTTATCTTTCTCTTTTCCTCTCTTCAGTGTCAGCAAATTCAATTTCTCTCCAACGCTTTCTCCCTAGTCCAACCATGAACAGTCCAACCACACTATACCTCCAAGATTTCTCCCTTTGCTTCCTTTTCATGACTAGACTCTTAGTTCTCTAGTTCCCTTCTGCCCATTTACTTGCTTCTGAATCCTACCCCTAATGTCCACTAATAGTACTATTTGCTTATGTCCCCAGTAACCTCCTAATTGCCAAATATAATGAGTATTTTTCAGTCCTTATTAATATTTCTGTGACTTGAGGCTCCAACCATAATTCCCTCTTCAAACTCTACCCTTTTTCATTTTTTGCACCAACAAAACCCTGGTTTAACTCTTATCTTTATGACGACTCTTAATGCATAGACATACCTCTTTCTCCATGTACTACCTTTGTGGGTAATCTCATCCATTTCAGTGGCTCCAAACCTAGGTGTTCCTACCTACTGACCATATTCCCTGAAATATCTCAGACTGTTCAAACCCAGTATTGACCAAACTGAGCTCCAACTGAACCCACTTCTGTTCCAGAATTACTTCCGTATCTCTTTAAATGGCAAACTCATTTCCCCAGATTGCTTATCCAGAAGCCTGGAAATCATCCTTGAAAGCTTCTCCCTCAACAACTACCCTAATTCTTCATCCTTGGGATGAAGCATCCTTCATATGCTTGGGACCCAGGTGCCTCTACCTGCTAGGTGAGCTTTCCAATCCAATTACTTTTCTCTGTACAACCATCATCATAGATTTTGTCCTTATTTCAACAGTCTCCCTACTTCCAGTCTTGCTTCTCACTAATTCATCACACTTTAATTAACCCACAGTGTCACTTTATAAGCCCTTTAATATCTGTGATCTGTCCAGATACCCATTCTTAAGTGTGCCTCTGTACCCTATTCAATAGTTATATGATGTTGAGTTCTCTCTGTTATGGGATTCTCCAAGTTCTCTATAGTTTTTCTTCTACCTTTTTATCTCTTACGGGTCCTTTGGACCCCTTCTCTTGGGAGATCTCCCTGGACCCTCTAGGAATTGTGGTAAAGGAGGATATTCCTTTCTCCTGACTCACCTTCGTGTATTCCCTTTGCCATTACTCTACCACATTTATTGTCATTTAATTGTCTCATCCTCTCTGCTAGAGTGAAAGCTCAGAAAGGGCAGGACTTGAATCTAACTTGTTTTCCACAATGTCTCCTGGGACGAGAACAGTGTTTTATTCATTGAAGTTGCTCAATTTGTTTCATACTGGGGTAAATGAATGAAAACATGAATGTCCTGAAATCCATTTGTTCATGAAACAATGGCTTTTGGTTCAAGTCATTCTGGTACTAAAACAAAATAATGGAAATATTTTCTCATTTATAAGAAAAACTAGAGGATTATCCTTAGGTCAAAAACACAGGCCACGAGCCTTTCACAGCTGCTACCTACCATGCACATTCTATGCTCTGCAAAGGCCTCCGAGGTCTGAAACAAGTATGAACCTCCCAGCTTGTGCTCCTTTCCTTGATCTTCCTCTCCTCGCTGAGTATCTTCTCTCCTTACTCAGGCCCACCCCTGTCGCCAGGTCCCACACATAGCTTTGCATACTCCAGTCCACACAAAGGCATCCAGCCAGCAGGGCTAGTGAGGGTGGAAATCCTGCCTCAAGCCCCACCTCTGGTGCAGGGCTGCAGAGAACCCAGAGGAAGGGATGCCTTTTAGCAGCTTGTGTGCACAGAGTAGGTACGATTTTGCAGTTCACACCAGGGCTGCCCAAAGTGCCACCAGATGGCCATGTGCCACCGTGCCCCAAATTTCTTGACCATCCAGTTCAAACTCACCTCGATTCACAGAAATAGCCACAAGACTTCATCTCCACACTGGAGATTTTCTATCTCAGTTTCTAATGCGGACGATCCAAAGGATTGATCTCGTTGGCCATGAAGAAGCCGCACTGTTTCAACACATTTAAATAAGTCCCAGTTACGTGTTTTGGATGCGGATTAAAGTGTTACCGCCTCCTCAGCATTTTTCCCCAGGGGTACTTTTATTAAAGAAACCATGTCTGCCTCAGCAAAGGCAGCCAACAATTTGTCTACTGCTTTGTGGGGTCATTTACAATTTTTGTATAATTTCAGGGGTGTAATAAAGGGAGCAGCAGTGACCACAGCCCTAGGAGTTTAGCTCTGTGACCCTGTAAATTGGGAATGTGCCCAGCCTGCTTGAAGAAAGCATCTAATCTTGATTATATTTTTCAGTTCACTAAATGCAGTGTAAATTATTCAGTTATTTTTCTTGATCGTGTAGACTTTTGTTTTTGTTTTCTGATTGTTTAAATGCATTTGCTAAATTGTGCTTCTTGGGTTGTTAATATGCATTGCATGGTGAGGGTGGAATGGTGACTATTGGAGCAGAGAAATGCTAGATGAAAAAACAGTCAAGCACATTCGTTTACAGCAGGATTTATTGAATACTTTATATACAAAAATAAATTATGAATCTCCAGGGGTGGGGAGCTATTTTTGCACCATGTTCCTAAACATACTTGGCCAGGAAATTCCCTTCAAAGTTCAACTCTTCAAGGACTGTGTTCCATAGAACCCACTCTGGAAAACATTGGCCAAAGTGTTACCTTCCAGAACTGCTTTTGCAACATTTCTCCCAAGTTCCTGGAGAATCAGGAAACCAGGTATAAGATTTTTCTTTTCAATCACCACAGTATGGAACAAGCCAAATGACATTTTGAAAGTTTAATTTTATTTTAAACTAGTAATTAGTTCTCGCTAATTGATGGACTGATACAGTTTTGAGTACTCAGGCATGAAGGAATTTAAAGTTTCGATGGATCTAGAATGATTATGAAAAAAAGCACTGCATTTGGAGACCTGAATTAGGCAGGACATTCTTTTTGTTTGCTTCTTTGTTTTCAGTTTTAGGGTTTTGTTTTGTTTCACCCTGAAATTCACGAGTTTGACTATCATTGCCTTTCCTTTCCCTCTCCTAATTTGAAAATCTAATTTTAGGATCACTTCAGGTTTATAGTTTTTAAATGTTGAGCAACTACGTGAGAACCCCAAATTTGGTGTTCAATTCAGTCCCAATCCACCTGGGTCTCTGTGATGGTTAATTTTATATGTCAGCTTCTCTAGGCCATGGTTCCCAGTTTTTGTTCAAACACTAGTTTGTATGTGGTTGGGAAGGTATTTTTTTTAGATGTGATTAACATTTAAGTGAGTAGACTTTGAGTAAGATTACTCTCCATAATGCAAGTGGGTCTCACCCGATCAGGTGAAGACTTTAAGAGAAAAGGCTGAGGTCTCTCAAGGAAGAATATCTTTGGAATGTCTTCTAACTTGAGCTGCAAAATCAGCCCTTCCCTGACTCTTCAACCTGCTGGCCTGCCTTGCAGAATTCGCCAGCACCTTTAATAGTATGAGCCAATTCCTTAAAATAAATCAATCTTCCTCTCTCTCCCGCTTTCACTCTCTCTCTCTCTCTCCCACATACACACATACCCATACACACACTTCTCCTTTGGTCCTATTTTTCTAGAGAAACTTGACTAATAATACAGTCTCATAATCAAGCATCTTACCTGTTTTTACCAGAATTGTGACTTCCCTAACTTTCTACTGCATCTGTCTTTTCCATTACAACCCAAGTAGAATAACTGTTTTTACAAAGTAACATACTGAATTTACCCAATAGGATCCTTTATTTTCAGGCAAGGAGAATAATACATCTTTACTTGACCAAATTAGTTTCTAAATTGGCTTTGCTCTTGTAGTTAAATGTATCATGTTGATCTTGAACACTTTTAATAAGTAGATTGATATTAGCGACCAAGTGTTAAAATTGTCTAAACTTGAAAGGCCCAGTTTGCAATGAAATGAAACATATTCTGGTGGATGTTACTGAGCTGCCAATAAGGATTAATTGAAACTCAAATGTTCTTTATAATTCTTTAATTATGTAATTGTTATTCATCCAGCCTTCTTGATTTTCCATGTTAAATAATCATGCATGTATTTCACCCTAGCCTTTCTGTTTAGTTAACTGATTAATTAAGGATGGGGATATTCTGCATTTATTAGCATTCTAATGGGCAGATAGATTCCCTGTAGCCCAAACATCTACATATGTTCAGTTTTTGAGCTCAGCTTTATCTCCTCCTTTTAAGTGATTATCATTTTTAACTACAGATACTAGAAATTAAAAACCATGCTCTTAAACAACCAGTCCAATCCAGTTCATTAAAACTGCCCCTTGAAGAAGTGCAAGTGTGAATAGAGCACCCGAAAGGAGTACTGCGTGGCCACAGCAAGGTATACATCATCACTAGCTAAGGATCCCTGTGGTCTAGCCATTTCTGTCCTAGAGGTCCCAGGGGCCAGCAACTCTGTAGGACCATCCAGTGGCCAGAGGGGCATGCAAACCTAATTCTTTTTTCTTTTCCAAAAGGTTTGTAATCTAAAATCGTCATCATTTATGAAGTAGAACTGCATCATAAATTAAAAATTAGGACATTGTCTTTGAGCCAAAGACACATCAACCATTCCATTAAAACATAATATCAAAATTGGATGTTTATCTCTCTTCCCCGCTCGCCCTCATTTTGGTCTCTCTCTTCTACTTATCTCTTTATTTAGCACTGTATAAGTAAGGACTAGGGATATTGGAGGCTAACGATGATGAGAGTGGATGGCTGGGGAATAAATAGAATTGTAACTGGAAAAAGTGATTAGGGTCAATTATAATGCATCTCATGACTTCTTAACAAGAACTGGCAAGATGTTATAATTCCGTGTGATTTTCTAGATAAAGTTACTGGAAATACACCCTACAAAGAAAACTCAGGAACTTGGTTAGGAAAGGAAAAAATATATACATATATATAAATTTCACTCAATACACTAACTGACTCAGTATTTCCAGTACCCCTGTAGTCTAGTTATATTCAGTCTTACTCAGAAAATCCACATATTTTGGACCTTAGTCACTAGCAAGACAGCGACCATACACGACAGTTGATTGCCTGTAGGTTGCTGCAATGAACTCCACATAAAGCCATGAGCAATCATCCCTAGAATACACAGGGTGATGAGATGTTTGAGTTGGAAATGTCCTTCAAGAATATCTTCAGACAATGCCGTATTTCACTGATCACAAGCCTAGCCATGGTCTACTTGAGTGGAATTGAGAACTTATAAGTTCTTACTATACACATCAATTGAACAGCACGGTTTCATGAGATGGTTCAAAATCTTCAAGCTCTTCTGCTTCGTTGCTTACTTGTAAAACTACCGTACTGATACATTAAGATATTAGTAGGGGTTGAATCCCTTTGGTCACCATAGGAAAAGTTCAGGAATGCCAGCGTGATGTAATTAGAGTTGATTTCTCCTCTTTCTTTAAACTAAACCATGAAGACAGACTTACCTATATTCTGGATACTCTCTGCTTGGCCCTCCACATCCCCTGTCCTCACACCACTCTGTGCCCCAGGAAATAGACCCCTGTTCACGGTAGCAGCCAGACTTCCCTGCCCTCAGATTTCAGGCCAGGTTTGGCTAATTTAGAGGATATTTGCTGGAGATAAGAGAGTTGGAAGACAGAGAAATGTTGGGATGTTTATGCCCTTGCTTCCTTTCCGGCCTGGGCCACACCTCCTCTGGAGAGAAACATCTTACAACCATAGCTACCTATCTTTCTGTCTTTGCTCAGCTACCTCCTCCCTTTATAACCCTTCTGGCTGCACCTGCTCCTGCAAAACTGGGGCCCTTGCCATCCCTTCCAGTTTTCCCTTAAGCTCTGTCATACCTTTATGAACAGTCCTTGTGTTAAATGCTCTTCAGTTACCCTATCTGTTCCCTATTAGAATTCTGACTGACATACTGTTTTATCTCCTGCTATTATATTCACCTGGATGGATGTTTCTGGCCTATAGGAGGCAGATAGTTCACTGATGACAGATACCCTTCTGGTTGTTTCCAGCTGGAAGGGATTGAACACCTTGATGTACAGAATCTTTGGAAGAACTTGGGAAAGAAGGTCAGACAAAACCTTGTTGGCTTTCCTAAGACCACGGAGCTATAGACATTCCTCAAAACAGTAGCCAAAACTCCCAGAAGGCTCTAAGTGGATGAATCACATTGAAATGCCCCAAACCTCAAATCAACCAACTTCCTGCATATGTGCCTGTTGATGTTGGAGGAACCAATGGTTTCACCTTCTCATCCACCTTCCAAATCTTGCACGGTGCCTCTCTTTAGCAGGATCTCATCTAAAATCCTCCCTTTCAAGGGATTTGGGGGAATATCATTCCTTGGCTTTTTTTCTGGGGGTGCTGGGAGTATATACAGGAAAAGAGTGATGCTGAGATGGCAATAAAGAAGCCACACAATGATCGCTCAATACATATTGTACTTAACCTTTGAAAATTTCCTTACTAGCCTGGTGCCTCAGTTTCCTCATCCTTCAAATGAGGGATGAAAATAGTAACTAATTCCCATCTTAAAGTGGTTGAGTGCAGATTAAATAAGTAATATGTTTAAAATACTCCTAAATGAGTGCAGAAGAACAGGAGTCCTTAACTTCTTTTGTGCCATTCATCCCTTTTGGCCATCTGGTGAAGGTCATAGACATCTTTCCACAGAAAATAATGTTTTGAAATTAAAAATAGTAAGAAAGTTTCAAAGGAAATCAATTATATTTAAATACAATAGTCAAAGAATTTTTAACTGTGATATAGTAACATACACATTAAATGACACAATCTAGTGGCAGGTCCAGTGGCCACCATAGTTTCAAAGAAGTGTTCAGCATAAATAATATTCCATACTGTCTACAGCATCTGACCTGTGGTATCAAAATGTCTGAATTCTGTCGATGACGGAGTCACAGCGATGACCTAACACTACTCTGATTCATTTCCTACATCTGTAATTGAAATACTACATTTCAGTGAGGCTAGTGAATACAACGTGTCATTTTTTTTCCCACTCACATCCATGAGATTCCAGAATACAAGCCTCCTTAGAGAGCTGAGAATGGGGAACAATTCCCGCTTGAAGCTCACCCTTTCCTTTGTGCGCACTAGTGCACTTGTTTTCCCAAAGACATGGAGTGGAAATCAGTGTTGTCTCTTTTCCACCTTCCACTAGCTTTCTTACCCCACAGAGCACGCTTCCCACAGAGGGAGAACCTCTTGAAATACCTGATAGCCCAAGTACCAGCTGACAAAACTTTGGGCTGCGTCAACATCCTAGGAAAACATTCGGAGACAAATGGGAATAATGTGATATGATTTTAAACACTGGAGCATAAACAGCCAACCATCAAGAGCAGAAGAGGATCCAGAAATCCCCACACAAGGCTCTGGCCAGCCCGTGTGAAGATAATGGTGACAGTAGGAGCTCAAAGGAATAACCTGGGCTTGAATGGTGGATGCATGTGGATTGCGGTCCTGGCTCTGTCACTGACTACCTCTGCCTTGAGGCAGATGACCTCATGTCTCCAAGCCTCAGTCCCCGCCTGCAAAGTGTAGGTAATAATAGTACCAACCACATGGGGTTACTGTGAGGATTAAATCAAATAAGCCATGTGAAAGGACTTAGCACGGTGATGGACACAGAGTAAGTGTTCAGTTAATGTTAGCTTTCAGAAGTAGCGCTACCATGTAAATTCTTCTCTGTGTTGTTTTTAAGGTTGTGTGGGCAAAGCCTCTCTGTAGCCTATCTCCTGCACAAACAGGCTGCTTAGTAACAATCCTGACTCGGCTGACGAGAATCAAGCAGTGGACTCTCACTAACTACCTCATGCATGGTATGAAAGGAGAGCCAGTGTGTGTCCTTCCATAAAAGCCAAGTGTCTAACAAAGGTAAAGACCCTGATGCAATACTTCAGTCACTGGGCTGAGGGACTCCATTTCTGCTCTGTGTTGCACCTGTAAAATCCTGTCAGAGCTGTCTGCTTTGCAAATAGAGTTCGGTCCACTGCCAAATTCTGAAATAAGATGCTCAGTAACTTTACCCCAGCTGTTCACTTCAGTTAGCGTGTGTCAATGCAAGTGAGGTCTATTATGGTTCAGTGATTTTCCATCTTTTGTCAAACAGCACAGCCTTCTCCTGGTTCCCTCCCTGGTGGCTCCCAGACTTCTTAAAGAATTTCTTAACACTTTGCTGTGTTTCTGTTTTCCTAGTACCTTCCTTCTCTTTTTATTCCTTCTGAATGTTTTATGAAAAACTGGTAACAAGTCTGAACACAGTCCAGAAGATGAAAGGCACACATACTTAGGAACAGAAAAATACTCATGGTCCTAAAACACAGAGTTTCTAGCCTACAACTGTAATCCCAGAGAAACTATGGTTTACTTTCCCAGCATTAATTAAGCTAATAAGTTTTTCAGCTTCTCAGCTAACAAGTTGTAGTCCAAGACATTTTCCCCAACAAGTTCCCAGATGAGGCAGGAAATTTGCAAAGTAAGGCCCGGGACCCATTGCCTGATGGTATCAAGCAGTATCTGAGAGCCTCTGTCTTATGTGCACATTGAAGCTTAGAGCCACTTTAAGATGACACAGGTGACCACTGGGGGAGACAAGGGGCTACATGGTAGTACCCCAAAGTTGCGTAAAGGTAAAGCTAAGAAAATTTAAGACACACAAGAAGAGAGTGTCATACAGGGTCTCTCAAAGAACCATGCATTTGTATAGCATAGTTATGTAGATTTTGATGATATCTTTTCAGTTTCCTTAATGACTCATGCACATTGAAATTATTTGAGTCGGTTTAGAGTCCAGAGAACTGAAGCTTGGGAAAGGTTCTGATCTGTCCACATGTTAAAAATGGTGGAGCCATGTTGATTTCTTTACTATTGCTCTGAGGAGAAAGTGAAAAATCCGATTGATTTAATTAGCCTGGGTGATTGCATAATTCAATTAAACCACTTTCTGAGATCTATCTATGGCACTCTGTTGCTTTTTTTTTTTTTTTCCTCAGCAGAAGGCAATCCACCAGAACAGGAAAGCCTTAGAACTCATCACCACCCACACAGCCACTTCCCAAACAGCAGAGCAGACATGGTGAATTGGGATTTATTCTTGGAGTACCTTTACCTTAGTCCTCCAGACAGTTATCTATCAATTCAAACTGGTCCACATGGGATAAACCTATTTGCTGTTTCAAACTATACCAATGCTCTTTCTGCCACATACCATAAATACATCCAAACATAAAGGGGCAAAAAATCTTCAAAAGAAGAACTATTTCATGCTCTGCCTACAATTTTTCTATCATTTTTTAAAACAAAATTGGTATTAAACGCCATAGGTAACTGTCTAAATATATGTTGTCTTTCTGTCAGCCATGTATTGGAGGCCATCATATGTACAGAATCTTATCTATAAATAAGATGGCCTTTTCTTTCTTTCTCAATGATTTTAGCCTCTCTATGTATGACACTGTGGTGTAAGTCACTGAGTGGTATGTGTGTGTGTGTGTGTGTGTGTGTGTGTGTGTAATAAATGACTACTTATTGAATACCTACTCTATTCCAGGTACCCTTGTAGGAGCTGGAAATATAAGAGTGAAGAAAATGAGAATGAGATCTCTTCTCATAGAGCTTACATTCTAGAGGAGCAAGATCGCCATTAACCAAATAAACAAAATAAATCTCCAAGATAACTTCAGTTACTGAAATGTGCTGTAAAATAAAATACCACCAGCTCTTTGTTACTGCTCACGGCTTGCCCTCAGCTGTTATCAATAAATGGCTTCACCTGACAGACATTTTCACTTCCATTGGCGAAGTACAGTCAGAGCTAGATCCGCTTCAGCTGGAAGGTGATGTTCCAGTTGTTCCTCAGGGACCACCGTTACCTGTTGGCAAGAAGTGGTTGACCTGCCACCATTTAACCTCCACTATATTTGAAGTACATTTGTTCAGAATCATCAGCAAATAAATGTAGATTGTCTTTGAGAAAAAAGAAAGAACAGGGTGGATGTGAAAGACTGCTCTGAAGACCTCTCAGAGCAGATGTTTGAACTGAAACCCTAATGATGAGACAGGCTCATTATTTGAAGATCTGAGAGCAAAGTGTTCTAGACGTAGAGCATACATGGAACGGGAACAGCGAACACAGCACCGAGAGCGCTTGGCAAGTTCCAGGACAGACAGACGGCCGGCCATGGCGACTCGAACCAAGTGAGTGAGGGGGAAACCATATATGCTAAGGCCAAAGTGGGGGAGCAGGGCCAGAGTATTTTAGTGCCTTGTAGGCTGTGCTCAGGAGCTTGTACTGATGTTAAGTTCATTTTCAAGTCTTTGGAGGGCTTTCAGCAGAAGAGAGGCCTGAAGTGATTTAAGAGTTTAGGAAGTCAGTAAGAATAAAGCACAGTTGCTTCCCTCTAGGAGCTGGTAAACTACCTCACTAATTACAATTCAAGGCAGTAATTGAAGGATGTGTTGTAAATGCTGGAATAGATGGTGTACAGACTCCTGCCGCCTCAGGGATTCATGCGCCTGGAAGATGGTGTTCCCATCGCTACCGCAGTGATCGTCCAAAACCAGTTTAGCCTTAAAGGGTAAAAGTATTTGGTCTTTGAATTCAAAGGGGGAAATAGTCATTTTTTTGAAAATTCAATCAGTAATTTTCAGAGAGAGTATGATAAAATCTCACAGTCCCTTCAGAAGGGGCTTGTGTGGTACAAGTCCCAACATCTAATCTTTTATCTCTTTGATTTGTGGTAAATGGGAAGCATAATACCTGAGCATTTTAGACTCAGAGACAAACCTCTTCTTTTGTGTTTGCTGATGGGTACTTTAGAAAAGGAATATTTGAACATGTTAAACGTAGTTATTAGAAAGTAAAGTCAGTCGTTCTTGATGCATTGTCCTTGATTCAGGAGCTTGTAATGTCCACAAAGAGCAGTTTCTGGGTTCTTGCTGTTGCTCTGTGACCTTGAGGAAACATTTTCACTTGAGGAGTTGGTGTTGGTTACTCAAAGCCAAATGAAGGAGTTGATTTAGACCATGCCTAAGTTCCTCACCACTACCTTTTACGTCCATTCACCTGCTAACAACCCCTTTGCATTTGGGTCGATTTTTAAAGTCCACCATGTTGGCAGTGATTCTCTGCATTGGAAAACAGAATGGAAGGCAACTGAATTTGGGAACTTGAGATACCCAGGGATTTAGAGAAAGATCTATGTAATATCCCCACTGGGGCTTTGGGACCCTCATAAAGGGGAAGCCGACCATGCCAACTATTTGTGATCTCCATGAACATTGTCGTTAACTCACTTTGAGTGTTTGAATACTGAGAGACTAATAAAAGAATATAAGAGCTTCTTTGGAAAACTCATGATCCATCTTGGAAGATAAGACACAAACAGATGACAAGTGAAATAATACAGTGCAAGATGAGTAATGTGATATGCCACAAGCAGTTACATGGTACATTTTTTAATGAAAAAATATGGAGCAAAATCAATGCAGGAAAAACTGAGCTCCTAATTTCTGAGGGGTGTGTTCATTTATATATTCAAATTATTAAATCGTTTAACAAATAGTTATTATGTGCTCACTCTGTGCCAAGAGCTCTGCTAGGTGCTGGAGAGAAGGGAGCCAAATGGACCTGCTAGATACACAAATCAATAACTGCAGCCTTTGGAAGGGACTCACAGCTGCTCAGATGTCTCCTCTCTTCTACTCCCTACCAGAATGACGTATTAAACGGCCAACTTAGCCTATCAGAATTTTATGTAACTTCTCCCAAGATTTGCAGAATTAGAGAACTGTCACATTACCAAACACCTATTACCTTTCTCCTGTTCCCTATAGAGATCACATACATTTGTTTGAATGCCTCTGAGGACAAAGGGTCCTTACTTCCTCTTTCATACAGTTCTGTGCCTGTCACTAGGGAAAACTGTGGGCTCACACCCCAAAGGCAACCTTGCAGACTTTCTTCTCTCTTGGGATCAAAGAAACTTTTTTTTTTTTTTTCAGGACACCTGGCTGGCTCAGTTGGTAGAGCGTGTGACTCTTGATCTCAAGGTCCTGAGTTCAAGTCCCACATTGCACATGGAGCCTACTTAGAAATTTTTTTTTAATTGAAGTATAATTGACACACAATGTTACATTAGTTTTAGGTGTATAACACAGTGATTTGACAACTCTATACATTATGCTCTGCTTACCTCCAGTGTAGCTCCCATCTGTCACCATACAACACTGTTAAAATACCATTAGCTCTATCCTCTATGTGGTACTTTTCATCCTCATGACTTACTAATTCCATAACTGGAAGCTTGTATCTTCCACTACCCTTCACCCATTTTGTTTACCCAGAACCTTCCCTTCTGCCAACCATCAGTTTGTTCTCTATATTTATGAGTCTTTTTCTGAGTTTTTCTTTGTTTGTTCCTTTGTTTTGCCTGCTTCTTAGATTCCATATAAATAAGTGAAATCACAGGGTATTTGTCTTTCTCTGACTAATTACACTTAGCATACTGTCTTCTAGGTCCATCAATGTTGTCACAAATGGTATGTATATATTCCATATCTTCTTTATCCATTTATCAATGGGTAGATACAGGCTGTTTCCATGTCTCAGTTATTGTAAATAATGCTGCAATAAACATAGGGATGCATATCTTATATCTTCTTGAATTAGTATTTGTGTTTCAAAGGAGTATTTTTAAACAGTGTAATATAAAAGGAATAATAGTATTATAAAAATAATATTTAATCTACTTTATTATCTTTCAACATACATGATTACACAGTAGGTGGGGTGTAGGCAAACGGTTCTCATTTTTTATGTGTCACACAAGGATGTGTTTAATGAATAGATTATATTCTCATATTAAAGTCAAATTCTCAGATTTAAAAGGTGACTTTGAATTTCAGAAGCTATTTCCTAGAAGTTTGTCTTAGATCCTGCTTTCATTAGCTCAAATAGGATGACTTTGGCAGTCATTAAAAGTGATCATTTACATAGTGATTTTCTAGTAAGCCACATGTCTTATGATCTCTGGAGCCCTGAAATAGATCTATAAAAATCATTGCATATTTGCAGAAATTCCTTATCTTGAGCTACTTAAATTTACATCTTGTAATGAATTCCAAGGCAAAGCACTCTTCCATTCACTAATTTAGGATCTTTTATATAGCAGCACTCTGCTATGTACTTGGGTGAATAATCCCCATCATTACAAGGGATAGACATCCAAATCAGGAGGCTCAGGGCCTTGATTGGCTGCAGGGGCCGTTGGTCATCTAGAGGCTAAGGGGCTCACACTGTGTCCTCAGGACTTGGTCTCACTCTCTTCATCTCTCAAGGCCTCTTCCTCTGGGATGACTCCATATTCAAGCAGGTTTCCCTTCGGGGAAGCAGGAGGATCATAAGCATCTCCAGGCCTACCTCATCCTCTGAGCAGTGCCAGAGGAGATAACCGCCACACCCCCATCCCCCACAGTCCACAGAAATCCTATAATTTAATCCCATTGACCTAGATTGGGCCATATTCCTGTTTCTGGACCAGTTCCATATTATTCCAGGGGGGTAAACCATGCTGAGCCTGAGCAACAAGGTCGCCCTGAAGCAGAGTTGGGGGCATGTGGGGTCAGCCTCTTGAACCTAGCAGTCAACTTGGACAGAGAGTAAGAACAGTTCTGGAAGAACACTGGGGAGAAAGAGGATATGTGGCAGGCAAAAACAGGAGATGTCCTCCACTGAAACCTTTTGCTGATGCAAATTTGCATAATTTTTCATTATTTATTTATTTATTTACTTACTTATTGGAGAAAGAGAGAGAGCACATGGGGGAGGGGCAGGTGGAGAGGAAGAATCTTAAGCAGGTTCCATTCACATCATGGAGCCATATGTGGGGCTCACTCTCACCACTGTGAGATCATGACATAAGCTGAAATCAAGAGTCAGATGTTTAACTGACTGAGCCACCCAGGTGTCCCAAGATTGCATAATTTTTGAATTAGAAAAGAGGATATTTCAGATAAGGACATAAATGAGCACTGATCTTTGTATTTAGTTAGGTGTTCGTAGAATCTCGGGCAGAACCAGTCTTCTGGACTTCTAGTCCAATTGACCCTTCATAAATGTTTCTTTTAAAAAGCCAGTCACATAATTTGGGGAATCCAGGAAAAAATGAAAATGTGAGGTCCTGTGTTCAAGAAATTCAAGACTATCAAAAACAGAACATTAAGTGACCTGCACAGATCACTGGCCAGGAAGCTGGCCCTGGTCAGCCATCACCATTTCTCGTGTGCAGGCATGGTATTTGTTATAATACAGGCATGTAAAGAAATAGGAGACATTAGTTTGAACTCGCCCCAGCTTTCATCCTAGTGTGGAGACAGATAATTTACCCTCATAAAACCATTACCCTAAAACATGGTTTTAGAGAAATACATAAAGGTGGACTGCCTTTTGTCAATAGATGTGCTACAGGGGTGAATATATCTTGAACTAAATAAGTAGGGTGATAAATTCCATAAAGAGAGAGTAGATAGTCTCTCTACATGTTGCTCAGGTCCCATGTCAGTACTGGATTTGGTTCTAGCTGCTATATCCATTAAAGGTATTTTAAGAGATTTGAAACCATGTCATATGTCTATAGTACCAGGATTTTGATTTATTTTCTACTTTTTTGTGTAAGCACCTCTTAGGGATTGAATTTCCCCAAAATTCAGGTTGAAGCCCTAACCTTAAGTGTGAGTGGATTTGGAGATAGGATCTTTAAGGAAGTAATTAAAGAAAAATGAGGTCATGAGGGTGGGGCCCTAATCCAATAGGGGTAGTGTCCTTACAAGAAGAGGAAAAGACACCAGGAGCATGAATGCACAGAGAGAGGCCATGTGAGGACAGAGCGGGATGGTTGTGTACAAGTCAAGAAGCGCGGCTTCAGGAGAAAGCAACCCCACCAGCACCTTCATCTGAGGCTTTCAGCCTTCAGAACTATGAGAAAATGAATTCTGTTGTTTTACCCAATCCGTGGTGTTTTGTTAGGGCAGCCTGGGCTGACTAACACAGCATCTGATAAATATTTGTTTAATGAATAAGAGACTACTTAGAGAAACTGGATAACCCAAAGAGAATATTTAGGAGACATATTAGAATTATCTGTGGGAGAAGGAGTGTGTTCTCTTTATCCCTAGAGGGGAGACTGAAAGCCAGTTATTGGTATTGGCTCAACATAAGGAAGAAATTAACAACTAGACTTTATTAGAATTCCTCCAGGAGGAACATTATCATGGGCTTCTAGAGTTTAACAGCAGCACAAAAGGATTCCAGTTGTAGGGAAAAGCTCAGTGCGAGATTCTTTCAGAAAGGGAATGGAGAGTCAGATTTGCCTCCCTAGGATGGTTACTACAAGATGTTCTAGAGAGAGGATCCTTTCTGAAAATCAGGGTGGGGGGAGTGAAGGTTGTGTAATTCCTAACAAATAGTGGGTAATAAATGAATTTGAAAAGGAAATCATCAGAGCTGAAACTGGTCTATTTAAAACTGTGACTTTTATAAACTAATTATAAGGGCAGCTTTTGAAAAGTATACCTCAAGTACTTGGGAGAATTTACCTTTTTTCTCTATATGCAGTACAGTTTTACTAATAGTTAATAAAGAACTCTTGATACTACATTGATGTGACGACATTTCTACAGACAGATATGTGCTATTGAGATATTTCCTTGAGGGTACTTAGCTGTTAATTCTAAAATCCATTTCTAAATTGCTGTGCTATCAGAGGAAGTAGTAACAGCTCATCTGATGATGAAAAATAGAGAGTACAGTCCAGAGGGGAAATCAGTTCATCTCCTTAGAACCTGCTTCAACCATTAATAATACTGAAATACCACACTAACCACTAATGATGAGTGAGGGGAAACATTAGCTACAAGAGCATGAAGCATAGCAAATCATTTCAGGTGAAGCCCGGACTTACCTACAAGTCACTTAGATTAATCTCATTGTTGCTTAGTCCAGAAAGCACAACTAACCAGCCTTCTGTTTTTTCTAGCACTGTTAGGCCTTCTAGGGCAGTGCTATGCAATAGATAGAATGTGAACCATGTATGTAATTTTAATTATTTTCATAGTTCCAGTCAAAAAAGTAAAAGAAACAGCTGTAATGAATTTCAATAATGTATTTCACCCAATATATACAAAATATTATAATTTTAAGACATAATTAATATAAAAAATTCAAATAAGATATTTTACTTTTTTTTCTGAGCCTTAGAAATCTTGGGTGTATTTTACTTAGAACATAACTCATTTTGGACTAACTTCATTTCAAGGGCTGGGTAGCCACATACGGCTAGTGGATACTGTGCTAGCAGTCCAAAGTAAGAACAGTGGGTTCCAAACTTGTTTATGGTATATGCCTATGAGGAAAAATAGGGGCAAATGAATTGTGTTATAAATTTGTTACATACATTCTGAAATATATAAATACAAATTGAATGAGATACAAATAAAAAATACAGGCATGCGTTTTATATATTTATAATATAATCCATGTATACAATTTCTAAAGAAATAAATATGCATATATTGGGATACCTGTTCACTTTTTTCCTAATGGGCACATGTATAAATTTTTTATTGAGTGGTAATTCCCAAATTTTATCTTACTAACGTAACTAGTATTACTAAATATGATGTGATAAAATAAGCTTCATTAATTTTGAAAATCTTGATTTGATATTTTTAAGACTTGTAACTTAGCAATTCAAAGGTCTGTCACTAGAGCAGTTTATTTTTATTGTTTTTTAAAATTTTTAAAAATTTTTAATGTTTATTTTTGAGAGAGACAGAGACAGAGAGCATCAGTGGGGGAGAGGAAGAGAGAAGGGGTGGGGAATAGAGGATCTAAAACGGGCTCTGTGCTGACAGCAGGGGACTGGAACTCATAAACTGTGGGATCACAACCTGAGCCAAAGTTGTACACTTAACTGACTGAGCCACCCAGGTGCCCCTACTCTTTTAAAAATTTTTTAAAAATGTTTATTTATTTTTGAGGAGGGGGCAGAGAGAGAGAGAGAGAGGGAAACAGAGAATCTTATGCAAGCTCTGCCCTGTCAGGACAGAGCCTGATGCAGGGCTCAAACTCATGAACTGTGAGATCATGACCTGAGCCAAAATCAAGAGTTGGACAGTCAACCAACTGCCCTACCGAGGTGCCCTTAGATTCTTGGTTTTAATGACTGTCAAAGCTGAAAAACATCATCTCTCCCAGAGATAAACTAAAGATATCCATTATTGGTTGCAATTGAAATCCTACTTATTTTTTCAGTCCCATTCACCAATTATGTAAAAGTCCTTGCAATAATATAACACGTAAATATCTACTTCCCTGATGTCACTCGGTAATTCTTTTAGTTGCATTCTCATATTTTCAACAAATAGATTTAAAGCCCACTGAAACTCTTCATTGTGACAGTTTGCAAAATGATTGGAAAACTCTGTGTCTGATAGATCCTAAGATGACCCTTAATGGTTTCACCCCTCCAGATGTTTACGCCTTTGTATAATCCCCCTCCTTTGAGTATGGACATGATATAGGACTTATTCCAGCCAATAGAATATTACAAAGGAGATAGGATGTCAGTATCATGATTCTGTTTGTTTATAAAAGATTCTGTCTTAGCAGACTGGTATGAGAGACTCTCTTTGAAGTCTGGAGGAAATGAGTGGCCATGTTAGAGAAGCCCACATAGGAAAGACCTATTGGCAGTTTCTGGGATTGCAGGCAGTCTCCAACCAGTAGCCAGTGAAAAGCTTGGGTCCTTAGTCATACAGTCACAAAGAATTAATTCTGCCAACAACCTGAAGGAACTTGGAAGTAGATCGTACCCCATTTGAGCCTCCAGATGAAAACACAGTCCAGCGAGACACTAACTGCAGCCTTGGGAGACTCTAGGCAGTAGACCCTAAACCTTGCCCTCACTCCCCTTCCAGGGAAACTATGAGATAAGAAAGGTATGAGTTTGGTTTTAAACTGCTAATTTTCTGGTAATTTATTATATACCAACAGATAATGAATACATTCAGTTTCTATTTAAAAGGATAATGGGCAGAAGAGAGTTTTTATAGGTGACACATAAACATGTTGAGCTACAGCATCAGAGAACAGTGGAGACATTTCCAAATATCTGTTTTCTAAATTGTCTATTCAAAATAAGAGTTTCTCTTATAATATAAAACAGTTTTCTCCATGCACATTATTAAAATGTCAATTTTATGAAGGGGCGCCTGGGTGGCTCATTCAGTTGAGAATCAGATTCTTGATTATGGCCCAGGTCGTGATCTCACAGTTTGCAGGATCGAGCCCCACGTCAGGCACAGTGCTCATAGCACAGAGCCTCCTTGGGATTCTATCTCCCTCTCTCTGCCCCTCCCGTGCTCACGCTGTCTCACTCTCTCTCTCAAAATAAATACACATTTTTAAAAACTAAAATAAAATGTCAATTTTATGATGAAGAGATAAACTGTGCATTTGTATTTCAAAAATGTTTGCCAGGTAAACTAAAACTGATAGCCCCTGTCAATACATAAAGAATTAGCAAACATCACACTTATCCGTTTGTGTAAGAGAAAAATGTATATCTTAACTTTAAGTTCCACAACTCCTAGTGAACTTCTAAGTGGTTTAAAAAAAGGTGGTCATGGTCTCTCTCTATCTACAAATGGTGTGAAGTATAGTATAAAAGTCTTCATTTAAAAAATTTTTGAATTTTTAAAATTAATCACATCAGTGTAGCCATATGTGCTTTTGTGGATTTGACCTCTTGTCTGTGTTAGCTTACCTATTAGGATGTGATGAATGAATTTCAAGTTTGGCATTACCTGTGTGAAGTTATCCCCAAAACTATTTAAAAAATTCTAATCAGAGATGCCACTCTATATTTAAATATTAAAGTGTAAAAATATATAATCAATATACTTAAATGTTTTCTTCATAAAGCATTCTTTTAATTATGGAAGTTATTTACTCTCAAAAATACATCTTCTTTAGTTACTGGTAATTTAGGATTAATTTAGTCTAATTAATTTAGACATACCAGAAAAAGGCAATTCTTCATGTTGTTTATTATTGAAACCTAATCTAGCAAATAGCATGATGCACCAAGACATGCCAGAAACATTTATACTTTGATCTTAGCTGTAGAACAAAAGTCCTATCATGACTCATCTGTTCTAGAAGTTGTCTCTTATAACCTTTAGCAATCTATTCAATATATGTTCCCAAAGTCTTTTACTACTGTGGTATGATAAAAATACACATTTTTGGTCTTCGTGCCCAGTTCCTGGCACCAATTTCCTAAAACTTTTGGAATTTTCTGAGTGATAGGAGTATATTTTGTTATTCATAACAATTGTTTTTCTGACTATACCTGAGTTTATGCTAATGAAGTGAAGAAGCCCCCCCATGCCCAGGGTAATTTCAAGAGGGAGGTAGTTACCAGAAACCCCAAGCATGTGATTAGAGGATTGAAACTTTCAACCCCACCCCTCAACTTCTGGAGAAGTGAGGAGGGGGCCAGAGATTCGGTCCAATCACCAGCAACCAATGACTTAATCAATCATGTGTATGTAATGAAACTTCAGCAATAACTCTTCGATGGTGATGTTCAGGTAGCTTCTGGGTTGGTGAACACAATGGCATCCTAAGAGAATGGCACACCCTGAGAGGACTTGGAAGCTTTGAACCTCCCTTGTATTCCAGTTGGCTGATAGTGAGCTATATCCTCCTGCCTCATACCTTGCTTGGGGCATCTCTTCTATGGGGCTGTTTCTGAGTTAGATCATTCATAATAAAATGGTAAGTGTTAGTAAATATTTGCATGAGTTCTAATGAGTCATTCTATTGAATTATCAAACCCGAGTGGGAATCATAAGAACCCACAAATTTGTAGTCAGCAAGACACAAGTGTAGGTAGCATGGTCATCCTATTTGTGACTGGTGTCTGAACCAGTGTTGAGGATGGAGGCCTTAATGTGTGGGCTTTGTGCTAACTCTTGAGTAGTTAGTGTCAGAATTAAATTGAATTGTAGGACTACAAAACACCCGTAAATGAGTGAACATATTTCTCAGTATCACTGTCAACCAATATTGAGAGAGATAGGTTGGAAACTAGACCTTTTTCTTAAGTGGAGGTTAGGGGAATAGTCAAGCCTGTTTACCTAGTGATTACAGCACGCTGGATGTGAGGAAATATGAAGAGAAACTTCCATTGCTACTGGTGACCCTGCAAGAGTTAGGTTCTTGAAACGCTTCCTCACTCATTTCAAAAATATATTATTAGGCAGCTGTTTTGTTCCTGGATTTCTGCTAGTTGCTGACCATATAGCGATAAACAGGACAAATAAGGTCCCTGTTGTCAGGCCTTTCTTTCCCTTCCTCACTCACATCAAGGAAACAAATGAGGGGCTGAATGGAGAAAGACTGAGATCTGTTTGAGGAAGAGAATGGCTTTGAAGGGCTTCTTTGGGAAAGTAGCATTTCAATTGAGACTTAAAACAAAGAAATGACTAAGTGATGCCTAGGTTCAAGGAATGGCATGGACAAAACTATATGGTTGGAATGAGTTTGGCACATTTGAAGTACATAGACCAGTGTGGCTATGGTGTACTAGGCAAGGAGATCATTTGGTAAGATGAAGGTAAAATAATCTGTCGGGGACTACATTATTCAGGGTCTTGCAGTTTATTTTATGTGTAAGACTGATTTCTTTTTTGAAGGGGATTTCTTTAGATGCTGTATGGTGAATGGCTGGGGAAGGACATGAATGGACAAAGTCATTCAAGTGAGAACAGTGACTTAGGCTAAGGTGGTACCAGTGGAGATTGTGACAAGATTCTTAGAGATGGAATTGGCAGAACTTGCTGCCGAGCTGACATGAAAAGTGAAGGAAAAGCAAGAATGAAAGATGACCATCCAAGTTCTTTACTGGACAACAGTGTAGATGGCAGTACGGTCCACCGATGTGGGCATGACTGAGCAAGTACAAATAGACTGGGGATGGAAAAATCAAGAGTTCCAACTTGCTCATCCTAATTTTGAGATGCCCGTGAGACATACAGGTGGAGAGGAATGGTAACATCAAAGTGAATATGTGAATGAAGGTCAGAAGAAAGGTTTTGACCAGAGATAGAGATTTGGATGTTTCTAGAATAAACATGGGATTTAAATCTTTAGAAATTGATAACATATACTCTTTCTACTGTAGGAGGTCAGGACTGAGCCCTGAGAATCACAAGGCATAGAGATCTATTAGGGCATGCAGGAACTGGCCATCCTACTGAGAATGAGTAGCTCATGAAGTAGAAGGTAAGCTAGGAGACAATATTACCGTGAAAGCTCAAAGGGCAGAATATGTGCAAAAGGAGAGACTGTTAGGCTGAAGGCCACTACGGATGCCGCTGAGATGAGGGCACTGCTTCAGCAAAATGGAAGTCACGGGGAGACCTTGACAAGAGCAGTTTCAGTGGAGCCATGGGAAGAAGCTAGATGGTTAATAAATAAAACTGAGGTGAAGGTAAGAAAGTGGGGTCAGCACATGTAAATAACTCTTGTGAAAAGTTTAATATAAAAGGGAATGAAGAAACGGGTCTATGTATACAAGAATATGAGAAGTCAAGGGAAGTTTTTTGCTTTTCCTATGTGTTGATTTTATGACAGAAGATGTTAAAGCGTGTTTGTTTGCTGAGGAAAGTGAGCTAATACAGAAGAAAGAGAGAGATGTAGGGAGAGGGATGAAAGACGCAGCATGTGGGGAGGGGCTGGCTTTGAGAGGAGGCAGGACTGACCCCTGCAGTGACTGCAGGCAAGTAGGAGAGGCTTCTAGATTTTAAGGATGAATCAGTTTGGTCCCTTGGCTGTTGAAAAGATGGGGAAGTTTTCCCAAGTGACTTCTGACTTCTCAAAGCAGCAGGAGGGGGTGCTCATCATCAGTGGGGAAAAAAATGTGGGAACTACAAGAAGATGGGAAAGGCATGAAATAGTATTCTTAGAAAATGGGTAATGCAATGTATGGAAGAAACTGTAGGATTGCTGTTGTGTGCTGAGTTCCTTGTGGAGATGTAGTAAGAATTACAATGAAAATAGCTCCATTAGTGAGGTTATCTAGTAACATTCATCTGCTCAGCTGTAAACCTGGAGAAGGCAGATGATGTTCATCTGGGTTGATGTTTTTCTAGGAGAAGATGGAGAAGGGACTGATGGACACTGGAGCTAAGTGGATTTGTAAGGGAGTTATTATAGTGATGGATGACAGAATCAAGACTAAATAAGATGGTAATGAAGCCAGAAGTACCTTTTTTAAGGGGGAGGAGGGGAGTGGGGGAATTATGTTATTTTCTGTAAACTTTCTGCAATATAAAGGAGCTGACCTTAATCAGTTGACAAGTGAAAAGTTTAAATAAAAAAATGATAAGTTTACATATTCAGGCCCTTGCACCTACCTGGTTTCATTTTTTCCCCCCTGCAGTGATTGGTTTGAATGTTGATTTATCATCATATTCAATCCTACTGGTACAGATTAGACTAAAGGTTTGACATCGGTTTTCCCCACTTGCTTCAAGGCGAAGCCTTCACTTTTGTTATTTAAGTAATGCCTCTGAAGTAAGACTCCTTTCTTTGCTTACCAAGAGCATTTAATTCAAGATCATCTCAAAGTCCCCAGTTGTTTTCACCTTTTCCACTTAGTATTTAATGGGAAGAACCAACAAAGCCAGCTGGAGGAAGGCAGACCAGACACACTGCTCTTATACAGCCTTGGTATCAGCCAGCGTATCTTACCTCACTAGCCAGTTTACAGTCTCTGTCAGCAAATACAGTGCTTGAGGCATGCCAATGAAAACACACACCAGTGAGTAGCATCTGAATTAAACCCTCCAATGCCATATGGCTTGCTTCTTAGCATTAATCATGTCTAACCACTCATATGCTTTGATGGCCAACAAGTTTAGACTCTGGTTGAGGGGCGTTGAAAATAAAAAAGACTTGGTGAGCAATTATCTTTTAAAACTTCTGTTTTTATAATCTCCAAGACTTGAACTTTGACCTCATTTAAGAAATGAGAAGGAAAGTATAAATATCATTTTGAGTCTGGTCCTGTTCAATCACTTGAAGTCAAAGGACCCACTCTTGCACAGTGCTGCCAGTGTCACATAAAAGTCATCCATAAATAGCCACATTGACCATGGCCTTCATTCTGACCTGACACAGCGTGTGCTTTGTTCCCTATATATCCTTACTTTTCATTTCTATCTTTTGCATGATATGTGACATATTTACCTGGGTTCATCTTTTTTCTTTTTTCCCCAGTGTCACTCAGACTCTCTCTGTCTGGCCATCCTCTTCTGGTCTGAAGTGGGCTCTAGAAGCTTAGATATTGATATGGATCCTTTAGAAGCAGACACTGTGTGCCTAGTCAGTACTTTTAATCACTTACTAGAATGGCAGCTGGCAAGTTTTGGATGTGTGGCAGAAAGTAAACTTCTATGAACAAGCCCTTCTGTCCTATAGAAGCCCCAAGACTAGTACTCGCCACTTAGAAGCCGCTCAACAAATAGTTGAATACATGATAATAGATGATTAAACGATAAAGATTGTTTACTATATGACAATATTACCTATATCTAGCATTGTTGTGTGATTTATATATTTAACATTCAAAATAGCCCCAAAATAGCCTCATGAGGGAGATACTATTATACTCTCTAGTATTACATTAATACAGTCATTATAGGAGGTTTGACTCAACCTTCTCCTGCACCCCATTTTTGGTTAATGAGGAGACTGACTTTTCAGATGGCTCTGAGTCTCATGACTGTAACCACAGACATGACTGCAGCCCTCCCACTCCTAGCCCTAAGCAGTAGAGCAAGTGCAAGACTCTGAATTCTGAATAAGATAGGTCAGACCCTTATCAAGATTGGGAGCCTGAGACCTAACATAGATGGCTAATATGCATAGAGTGATTTTTCTGTAAGCCAGGCCCTGTGCAGGCATTTCTCATGCATTGTCTCATTAAATCCTCACTGCCACTTCTAGGTTTTGTCCTTCCAGTGTTTAAATGAGTCACGTAAGGCTCAAAGAGGTAGATAGGTGGTCCCAAATTTACCTAGTTAGTAAGCAGTGGAGCTAGACTCAAACCGAGATCAGTATCAAGACAGCTTCATCTTGAATTTTTACAAAAGCTCAGTTGACCAAATGTTTATCTAGGATACTGCCTTACAAGTTCTTTTAGTTGGGTCAAAGTTGAAGAATTGATTTAGACATTGCCTCAGCAGTTAGCAATTCCCTTTGCTCTCCTAAATGTTGTCAATTCTGAGAAAAAGGAGGAATGGAGTTTTTCACATGCACAAGGGAATCCTTCTCTGGAGTGGAAATGGATCATTGTTTGATCCTGCTTCATTGATTGGTGTGAACTTTTCTCCTACTCTTAATGTGAGTTATGGCTGGGAACTGAGATGTCTGAAACTTTGTAAAAGAAAAGCAGATCTGTCCATTGAGGTCTTGCATCTTGGATATAAGGGCTTCCTCTGGAGTGAATGGGCCCTCCTGTGTCAATGGATCTGGCTCTTTGACTTGCTTTTCATGGCCACCAGAACCTGCCTCTTGGCAATTTGTCCAATTCTAGTCCAACAAGTTCAAGAAGTCGAACATTTTGATGATCCAGTGGGTCAGTCCAAACTTCTCTGCCTCTACTCATGTTGTTGCCTCCTTCTCTCCCTCCCACCATCTTATACAAATTTGCCTGCAACTTCTTTAGCCTTAACTGTGGGTCTCACTTCCCCATAAACTATAACCTGATTTGTGTGCTGCCTAGGGGCATAAACTTTGGGGCTCAAATGAACTGACTTCAAATTTCAGAGACTCCACTTACTGTGTGCCATTGAGTAAATCGTTTAACTTTTAAGCATCATTTTCTTAATCTAAAATATTGTGAACAATCAGACCGACCTCAGGAGTTATAAGAATTAAATGAAATACTGCATGTAGAACACTTAACTCAGGGTCTGGAATTATTAAGTGATTATTACATGTTACTTACATTGATGCTTTCCTCTAGCCTTTATTCTAAGCTGTACTGTCAAAGAAAAGTGAAAGATTCATAATCATTTGGATGTATCCTGATAAGAGGGAATGGTTTTAGGAGACAGTCTAGGAAAGCTTGTCTCCAAGAGGGCCATCATCTAACCCTTCATTCCTATACTGAAACACCATTCCATCATCTAAAAGTGAAATTCATTCCTCCCCCAACTCTTGGAACCTAGCTGTATAGCATGGTGACTCTGGATAGTAAGTCTGTTGTATATTTGAAAGTTGCTAAGAAAATAGATCTAAGGTGTTTTTACGATGCATACGTGTACACACACACACACATACAAGTATGTGAGGTGATAGATGTGTCAACTTGATTATGGTAATAATTTTACAGTATATACAGTATATATAAAATCATGTTGTACACTTTAAATATATACAATTTTTATTTATTAGTTATACCTCATTCAAATGGGAAAAAGATACTAAGAAAATTTAAAATTTTTTTCAATTTTAAACAAATCACTCAACCAAAGTCTTCTCAAATTCCTGATCCACAAAGTTATTGGCAAAAAAAAAGGTTGTTTTAAGTCACTGTGTTTGGGGGTAGTTTTTATGAAGCAATAGGTAATTGAGAATGGTCTTAGCTTTTTGCGGCTGGCAACTTGGAGGCTTGTTGGAGTTGACCTCTCTCTTGGTGTCTGGTGTGGGAAACAAAAAAGGACTAGGTACCCCCTGGAGACAGTCTAGCTTTTTTTCCTGTTCTTAGGACTGGACTTAGAGCTGTCTCTTTGTTTATATAAATAGATTTTAATATACTGGGTGGTAAAATGTAAAATAGTTAAAAGTGAGGGTTTAGAGCCCTAAAAATGTAGCTTTACAATTTGGTTTTGCCACTTACCAGTTATGTGGCCTAGAACAAACTGCCTATATTTCAGAGCTCCTATTCCCTCATTTGTAAAATGGGATAATACTCCCCTCTCAGGGTTTGGGGAAACTTAAGTTTAAGAACTAGAAAAGACATAAAGAGTAGGTCTTCTTATATATATGGCCCATGCCCCATGAAGGAGCTCTTAACCTGTAGACTCTATGACTTAGAAGTCTAGAAATATATCAGTGAGAACTCTTGGAAGTCTATTCAAAATTGTATATGAGCCTCCATGTGAGTGCAAGTTTCTGGGAAGTGGCTCAAGTCTGCTTCCACCTCATAAAGAAATCCAAAATGCCCTGAGTGTTATAACCAGTGGAACAATGAGAGGTGTCCAGAGCACTCTAGGATTTCTTCCAACTAAGAGCCACCATGATTCCCAGACTACCCCTGCTCATGAATCTGGCTAACTCTGGAGAAAGAGGATGGGTAAAGATTCATTCGAACTTTGACTGAAATTCAGATTACATGTTCTTCATGCTTATAGATGGATTCTAAATATTTTAGAAAAGCTATATGTCAGTCCAGTGGGGAATGTATCTATCTTTCTTCCAAAGCCTTAAATTTCCCAGCAGCTAAGAAGGGCTGTCACCAATATTTTATTACTTTTCCCACTGTTTAGAAAGAACCATATGGGAAAGAGAAGTGGGGGGGGGGGCACATAAAAAGTAGTGGTAGGCTCTAAAATCAAGGCATCTATTTCACTTAAGAAAATAACTGAGTTTGCTCACATAAAAAAGTTTTATTGTAACATTTGGGGTTGGTTTTGCTGATCGTATTTACCTTCATACTTTCATTGTTTTACTAAGAGGCACAGCTTTGGAGTTGTTCTTGGTTTTGTCTAAAAGTAAGAGAAGGTATGTGAGGACAATCTGGCTGCAACATGTGTCACCCCACTGATCGATGGAGTGGATTTGGCTGACCTGGCTGCCTAGGCGGATGTCCCCTTCCTCCCTCACCACTCCATGTATGTCCTTTCCCAAGCTGTGCACTCATGCTCCGTGGCAGAGAATGACCTTTGCCAACAGATGAAGCCTATTCTTCAGCCAAGGGTATACGTGTAGCTGCACTCCCTTACTAGAACCTCCAAACAAGTTCTCCAGGTCCATTTGTAGGAGAATGTAGGGTAGTCAGGCTTCCAAGGCTCCAGATAAATAAATAAATAAATAAATAATGAAATAATGAAATAATGAAATAATGAAATAAAATAAAATAAAATAAAAGTGAAAGAGGTATTTGATAAAATTAAGGGATTATGAGATTGTTCCAAAGAGCTGAAGTGGCTTTGGAGTTTTAGAATTGGATTATTCTACATAGCAGTTAATACATTATGGTTACATGTAAGGATAGTGGGTGAGGGTTTTTCTTGGTGTGTGTGTTACAGAAAAGAACGATGTCATCAGAGCTGACAGTAGATTTTCCAGATGCCCAAAGAGAAACATTGTTCCAATCACTTTTTTAGTCTGTCCACTACCATAATTTATGAAGCAGGCACTCAGGATAGAGTTAATATTTATTGAGTGTTTATTATGTGCCAACCTTCTACTAAGTCTTTTACACATGTTACATCCCTATTGCACCAAGGAGAAAAGCCAAGTTCAAAGATTTGTGGTAACCTAGATAGTAAGGGGTAGAGTGGGTATTTGAACTCCCATCTAATTGACTCCAGAGTCATTGCTGTCAATCTCCAGGAGGATATACAGAAGAAAGAGGCCCCTCTTTTAAAAAGGCAGACTCATGCAAAGAACAGTATGCAAGCATAAATTCATACAGTGCTCACAGTGTATGTGAGCACATAAGGGACAGGAAATGGGCTGATTGGTACCAGATGGGGCTCATAAGAGACAGTTTCATGCGTCGTCCTGCAGGGGGTGGGCGCCAGAGTTTCAGCCTGATTGCACACCCTTGCTTCTTACTGCTGTGACCTATGCTAAGTCTCCTTTGGGAAGCATTTGCCCAGAGCAAGTTTTCAGGTAGGGATGTGGTTAGTGTTTCTTTTCTGTTCAGGCATAACAGGAAGCAATGGCTCCTTGTATTCTCATGAACTGACTATGATCTCCAGACGGGTCTATCTGACAGGCAACCATTCTTAAGAAAAATGAACTGGAAATTATCAGGTTGCAAGAAACCTATTACAGCAACGTTTAACAACTTTCTACTTCAGCAGCCTAAAAAGAAAGGCGTCGGATGACTACGGTAATAATGATGACTGACGTTCGTTGACCTTGATGCCAAATTGTTTTACATGCTTTATACATCTACTTGGAGAATCTGCACAATCCCAGGAGGTGACTCCTGGTATCCCCATCTGAAGATGAGGACACGAAGCTAAGGAGGTTAAGTGGCTGCTAACCCACGGTCACATGCTGGAAAGAGGCAGAGCTGAGACTGAGAGCCAAGTCACTTTAATTTTTAGAGCCGCAGGCTGGAGCACAAGCTGCCTGAGAATGCCTGTTGTGAAACCAGGAATTTCTCTTTCCTGATGAACTTACAAGGCAGGGTGATCACTTTGGAAAATGGAAGCACAGGACCTCACAGCCCTGTTTATCTCTATATTTCACCAGTTTCCTTTTTGAGTATTGCCCCAGATATACAGAGAAAATAAGTGAGTCCCTAAACTAAGCATCAATTTTCATGGAGGATGAGGTGTGAAGGAAATATTTAATGGAATTGGGGAAGTCCTAGGTATCAACATGGGCCAGGAGGTCTTGGTTTTATCTGAGTATGACATATAAGGATATCATGGATGGTAAAGCAACAGTCTGACACCAGCGTACAATGTCATCCCTCAAAGAAGATAAGGAAGAACATGGAAAGTGAAGATCTCTCCACCTCCACCTCTACTCCCATCCCTTACATGTCTTCCCACTGACATTCCTCTTGGACATTTGCAAGAGGAATGTCAGCCCAGAAACTTGGTATATTCAATATATCAGTGACTTACTGAAGAAGTATTTCTTTGCTTTGCCCAGCACTAGGCCTGGCACATTGGGGACCTATAAAAAGTATTTACATACTTTTCATAAATTTCCCTCTTGTAGAATTCAATCCTCAAAAAATCTCTGATATAGTTACTGTTGTGCAACCTCTTTTCCAGAGGAGGAAACTGAGGTAAACAGAAGCTACATAAGAAGGGTGGCAGCCTAGTAAGTGGCAGACATGAGAATAGAAACTCAGTCTGTGTGCCTTCATCACTCCTACCAACTACACTCTGTGGCTTGCTATGCGCCCTTCACATACCTGAATGTATTTAGGTATCACTACTCCATAAGAATGGGACTCCAAGATAAGGGAAATGAGACTCAGGTCACCCAGCGACTATGTCCTAACCCCAGATGGGTCTGACATAAAAGCCCTTCTCACCCCCAATACTCCCTTTCTTGGACATTAGTGGGTATCTCTGAGTTCTATACATAGGAAATTGTGCCCTTTGCTCTACCCAACCAATCTAGAGCTTGCTTTCCCCAGAAAATGTGAAGAGTGGTCTGCATGGTGGCTCTTCACCTGAAGAGCAGTTGAACATAGTGGTTCAAGTTATCATTTGATTTTAAATCTGAGGATAATAAATATGTTCATTCATTCCTACTGAAAGCCTAAGAAGTATCAAGCTGGGTCATAGTGGCTTCAGCTCTATATGGCAAAAATATCAATCATATTCAACACTCCAAGTAAACAACTAAAGACAAACATATTTACTCAGTTTTTTGCAACACAGAATCAAGACAGCATTGGGAAAACTCCAGAGTTGATAGCATATCATCAATCTTAACCTCTTTAAGACAAAACTCATAACATCTGATTAGATGCTCCCAGTCAGGAACCATGCCTGCTTTCCATCGTATACAGAATCCAATGTAGTGTTTATAACCAAACACTATTTATTATCGTCGCTCTTCTGTATTTCTATCAACATCAATGTACTTAGGTTCATTCTTCAGGACGAGGCCTCCAACATCAAGCAGAGCTGAGTCTGAGAAGACTTGACAAACACTGTTGTTATAAAGATACTCTTCAGCAGAGTTCAGTGAATGCAATCTCTGGGACTTAATGAAAGGACCAGAAGTTCCCACTCTGGGAACACTTTTGACAATAGGAACTGAATAATGTGCTGCGGAGAGACATTGCTTAAAGGCTAATGCAAGGGATTTCTCTGGATGCCATGTAAAATCTCTTCCAACTCTAGAGACTCTGCTTTGCTTCCCATTTCACTTAAAATGTGTCTTTTTAAAAAATATTTATTTATTTTGGGGAGAGCGCAAGTGGGGGAGGGGCACAGAGAGAGGGACAGAGGATCCAAAGTGGGCCTTGCACTGACAGGCTGACAGCAGAGAGCCCCATGTGGGTCTTGAACTGAAGAACCGTGACATCATGACCTGAGCCTAAGTAAGATGCTCAACCGACTAAGCCACCAGGTGCCCCTTAAAATGTGTCTTCTATTCAGTGTTCCCCACATTGACAATGCATTGTTGAAATGCCCCATGAATTAACCACACTCGAGATCTCAGCTTTAAAAATTGGGTTTAAATGTGCCAGTTGTTTATAGCAAATACGGTAATTTTACATAATTGAGGTTAATGGCAAATGATGACTCGGTGTGGCATCATATCAGCACAATGGTGTACTCTAGTTCCTAGAAAATACATTATTTGAAAATGTATCCAATACTCTTGACTCCAGCAAAAGCTTATAGCCTGCCCTAAATAGATCCCAAATGTTTCTCATTAATATTTGCTAAATATCCTCTCTTAAGTTAAGTGACATTTGCATCCTTTTTGTCTGGCAATTATAAGCTCCCATTTCTACCATAAGATAGGCATTGGAGAACAATGAAAAATATTTAAAAAGCAAAATAAAAGGAAATACTACCCCTTTGAAACAATCAAAGCTCATGGGGGAAACATTTGCTTAGAAGGCATGGCTATAATATATGTTCCTACTCTACCTCCAGTACCATTTTGTAAAAGGTACCTAAGAGAGCACGTGTTCTGTTTCACTGTCCCAGCCAACATTTGATGTATTAGCCATTCCACATTACACATTCATGGGCAATTAATGAGAGTCTTACAATACCTGCCTATTATCTAGGACGAAAGAAAGAACCAAGAACAGTATTAGGCATGGAGTAAACATTCAACAAATACCATCAACTGATTGCTTAATTGGACTGGAAACTGCTTCCATTCTTTCTGAAAATGAGGTACCAGCTTGCACAATGGGCCACTGAATTACTAAACATTACTAACCTGAAATTCACTTTATGTGGGCTTTTATGAGGACTTCCGTATCTGCTAGAGGGGAGCTTAGGCAAAACACTGTCTGGCTTAGTCAGTATTAAATTGTCAATCCTCAGGTACAGGTTTGGGTGCGTTACTGTTTCTCTGTGTGCGTGCCTATGTATATGCATGTGTTATCATCACAAAGTCTTAATTTTCTTGTTGAGAATCCAGGATATCCAGAATGATTGTGAGAAGTCAAGAATGAGAAAGGGGAAAGGAGCGTAGTAGGCTGAGTTAGAGAATGTCTGCTTATTTCTAATTTTGAGTCTCTCTGCATATTGCCCACCTCCTTCTACTTTCATGCCTTTTCTGTGCCAGTCTGTACACATGAAAACTGCTAAGGTCCATCTGAAAATCTTTCACCTTAAGAAGAGCTAACATCTGTTGAGTGTTTACTGTGTACCAGGATTTACATATATTTTTATATTTGATCTTCAAAAGAGCCCTTGGTGAACATGCACCCCACATGTGTATTATAGTTGAGGACATGACACATAAAAAGGTTGCAGAGCACCATTTGAACCCATGACTCCCTGGTTCTGAAGCCTATGCCCCTCATTGCTACGGAGCTTTCCAGGACTTGTCCTATCCCACTTGACCAGACCTTAGACTGCATCCCTTCAGTACTGTGTTAAAAACCACAAACCACAGTTATGCACACACGACTTTGAAAATACCTTTTACTTATGTTGTGTTAGTAAATGTTGGCTGCCCAGATAAACATTAAGGTCTTCTAGAACAGGAACTTGGCTTTCTGTCCTCTCTTTAATACAATTAGATTGTGTGGTGGGGTATAGAACCACACAGCCCACATTCAAATCCTAAACCCACAACTCACTATTAGTGTGGCCTTGGGCACCTTACTGTGACACATTTCCTCATTAGCAAAGTGGATATCAAGAACGTACCTACCTTATAGGTGGATATTTTCCCAGAGGATTAAATACTTGGATGCATGTGAAGACTACGGCATGAGATACAGTAAACACATAATGGTTGTTAGTTACTGTTTTCCCTTATTTAAACACACATACAGTGCTGAGCACAGAACAGGTGTTCAGTTGTTGTCTGCCAAGTAACTGAGTGACCATAGAAGTAAAGATGGATGTTATCCCAAGGTGGAGGGTCATTTTTTATTTGGGTCAGCCTTTGGCTGCCTATCACATACCAGCACCTGGCTCAGTGCTTGGCATATTGTGCTCAATAAGTAAATGTTGAAAAAATAATTCAGTGAATTAAGTAGCCAGCCAACCAGTCAATTAGCCAGTTTCCTTACCCATCAACCAATCATAGTGTTCAGCAGAGTTTTTTGGTTTGTTTTTAAATTTTTCTTAATGTTTATTTATTTTTGAGAGAGAGAGACAGAGCATGAGTGCAGTAGGGGCAGAGAAAGAGGGAGACACAGAATCTGAAGCAGGCTCTAGGCTCTGAACTTCTGAGCTGTTGGCACAGAGTCTGATGTGGGGCTCAAACTCATGAACCATGAGATCATGACCTGAGCTGAAATTGGATGCTTAACTGACTGAACCCATCCATGCTCCCCCAGCAAAGTTTGTTTTTTAACAGAGACTTCATCCTTACAGGGTAGCTTTTCAGTGCCTACTAGCTAACTTATTTTTCAGTATTGTGACTATGCCCTGGCTAATATTAATTTCCTCACAGCAAAGCAGGTAGTATCCATCATCTATAGCCAATGGACAGTTGCCCTTTCTGTACCCACAAATGAAAAGAGGGAATTGTGACCAGTGCAGTTTGAAACTTAAACATTAGCCAGCTGAAAATGTGGCTAAGTGTGAGGGATATTGAATGTATAATTTTGGTGGAAGTACCAGTTTGTATTTAAAGTTAGGCTTCTTTTCTGGGGTAATAAAAAGAAGACAAATGGTATTTACAGTAATACACTAATAAAGTGTGGTATTCCTCTGTAGAATTTTATTAAATATTAGCACAGTGCTTCCAAGATTGCTGTGCTTATCTGTAAAAACTTCCAGAACTACATGATTTATTTTCAAATTATGTAAAGTATAACATCAATGGTAGTGACAAACCTTAATGGATATGTTGATCCTGGGTCTGATGAGACAGGACAAATGTTTCCATTTCATGCACAGGAATGATGTAGATCAGTCAGTTTGCCATGTTTTTGTGAGTTTACAGGATCAGAGGGACATTCTACTGGGAATATTTTTATCACTGTAAACAGAGTTAGATACATATCTGAGGCAAATATTCAGAAAAAGCCATTTGTCTTATTAGTCTTTGCAGGAAATTGGTTTCAAAGACCATGGTTGCCTATGTGTAATGAGTTGGCTTTGCTGGAAAAATGTTTATTTTCAACAGCTAACACAGTTTCTTAATTGTTTTGCTGTTAATTAGCTAAGGATGTAGTTTAACTGAAATCAAAGTATTGAAGATGCAAGGCATAGTGAAAGGAGGAAAATGTCTAATTAGCTTCCTCTAGTACATAACTCCTATTTCTTCCTGGCCAATGGGGATAACAAAGGCAGAAATCACAAGTGTTTACTTGCTGCCTGATTGAATCCAAAGCGAGAGACTGAAGAGCCTCTTTGTGTTGTTAGATGACCATTACAGAGGCTAATGAATGCGTATAATGAACACGGTGGTGCAGGTATGGGAAGTTTGTATGATGCAGAATGAGCCAGGATTTTTGAACAAGGGGTCTTCCTCTAGCTACCTGATATGAAACTTGAAAATAATTCCCCCCAGATGGTAAGACATTCACTCAATACTTTTTCCCCATTTTTTGAGAGTTGAAGACATGATAAAAGTCAAAGTCATTAATTACATTTAGGGATTATGGGTGTGTGTAGGTGTGTGTGTGTGCGTGTGTGTGTGTGTGTATTACTGAATCATTCTGGGTTTGGATAAAGAGACAGCAATCACATCCTGGAGCTACATGAGCTCTGAAGGCCACCATTTCTGCTTGGTCCCCTCAACAGCCCTTCAAAAGTTAGCTCTTTCCTCTTTCATATTGCTTACATATTACTTGGAAATCACAAAACAATCATTACAGCTATGAAAATTAGCACAAATCTACTTTGTCACTCTCTAGACAGGGTTTCTAAAAGTTTTGATAAATCAAATGTATAATCTGTATGACTCAAGGTCTTCATAGTGCATTAGGTTTGGACATATGCAGTAAATTGTTTGGAATATTCATTCAAATAATTTATTCTTGAATGTTTATTTTTTTTTACTTTATTTTTGAGAGACAGAGAGAGACAGAGTGTGAGCAGAGGAGGGGCAGAGAGAGGAGGAGACACAGAATCTGAAGCAGGCTCTAGGCTCTGAATTGTCATCATAGAGCCCAACGTGGGGCTCAAACCCACAAACTGTGAGCTTTTGACCTGAGCCAAAGTTGGATGGTTAACCAGCTGAGCCACCAAGGTGCCCCAAATAATTTATACTTGAGGGCAGGATCATATCTTCCCTATTTGTTGTGTCTTTAGCTCCTAGCAAAATGCCTGGATTATAGTTTAAAAGCTATAAATTCTGTCAAATGGATATTTTATGAATGAACGAATGAAATAATTAGGGCTCAAGTAAAATAATCAAATCTGACTTTTTAATGATTAAAAATAGTAGTTAAGGCTAATACTTGCTGAACACATACCACATTCTGGTCTCTGTGCTAAAAGGTTAACCGGCATCATCTCCCAAGAGGGCATCTTAAGCTCTTGGCATAATTTGACCCAGAAGTCCTTAATAGTAACGTTTCAAACCCTACAGGACAGAAAAAACAGTCACATGGTTGAAAGGGACTGAAGTAAGAGATTTGGAGGAGGGGTGAGAAGTAGCAAAGAAATCCCAGTATAACTCACTGATAGCAATCTCTCACCTCTCCTGAGAGCCCTTGGTATTTACTCAGCTCTCTACTTGAAATTCTCAGTGGCTTGGCAGATCCACGGAAACAACATCACTATTTCAGATGTGTGATTCAGTCAGTCAGTAAGGTTCATTTTTTTTAAATCACTTGACCAGAGAATTTATTCAGCATTTGCCACATGCCACGCAGCAATAAACTAGAAAGACTCAACTTCTGCCCACATTCCTATCCTTGTAGAACTTCTACTTTGTAGGGGAGACTCATCAACATAATAAAGTTTGTAAATTGTTCAGTAACCATGAAGCTCCCACCATAATCAACATATTGTGGGATTGGTGCAGGGACAGGGACATAGATCAATGGAATATAATGGAGAGTCTGTAAATAGGTCCAAACAAATGTGGCAAATTTATTTATTTACTAAAAATTTTTTAATGTTTATTTTTGAGAGAGAGACAGAGTGTGAGCAAGGGAGAGGCAGAGAGAGAGAGGGAGACACAGAATCTGAAGCAGGCTCCAGGCTCAGAGCTATCAGCACAGAGCCCGATGTGGGGCTCGAACTCACAAATCGTGAGATCATGACATCAGCTGAAGTCGGAAGCTCATCCGACTGAGCAAAAAAGTTTAAATAAACTTTTTATTTGGGAATAATTTTAGATTTATGGAAAAGTTCCAAAGATAATACAGAATTCCTATATACCTTCCTTCAGTTTCCTCTCCTGTTAACACCTTACATTTCCATGGTATATTTTGCAAAAATAAGAAATTAACATTGACATAACACTATTAAATGGACTTTAGACTTGATTAGATTTTATTGTAGTTTTTCCCACTAATATCCTTTTATGTGTCCCAGGATACCACATTTCATTGGCCAGTTCATTTTTGCCAAAGCTGCGAAGACAATTAAATGGAAAAACATAGTCTGTTAAACAACATAAGTTCAAATAAACCATTTGATGTTTATATAAACTTAAGAATATACCTTAACCTAAACCTTACACTGTGTATGAAACATTTAAAATGGGGCACCCGGGTGGCTCAGTCGGTTAAGCCTCCTACTTCAGCTCAGGTCATAATCTCATGGTTTGTGGATTTGAGCCCCACATTGGGTTCTGTGCTGACAGCTCAGAACCTGGAGCTTGCTTCATATTCCATGTCTACCTCTCCCCCTTCCTCTCCCCCGCTCATGCTCTGTCTCTCTCTCTCTCTCAAAAATGAATAAACATCAAAAAAAATTAAAATGGGTCATAGATCCATTTACATAGGTACAAATATAAAATACAGAGCTACAAAACGTTGGGAAGTAAACTTGGGAGAAAATCTTCATGAAGCAAAGAGATCCTGCAAAAAAAATCAGAAGCAAAATCCATAAAAGAAAACATTTGAAGTTCCTCAAAGTTAGAAAATTTTCTCTGCAAAAGACACATTAAAAGAATGAGAAGAATAAAACATAGACTGAAAGCAATTAGTTGCAAATAATATATTCAAAAAAGAACTTAGTTCAGAATATATAAAGAAATCTCAAAATTCAGGGGTAAGAAAACTACCTATCCAGTTAAAAAGTAGGGAAAAGACTTGATTAAACACAAGAGACTCTAAAGATGGCCAATAAGAACATGAAAATGTGTTGAACGTAGCTAATGGCTAGCTGGGAGTAGACTTGAGATTCTAACCCAAGCCTGTGTCACTACATAACCTTTTAACCCAATATACTCAGAAGGGCTGCCATTTGAGTAGTGACACATTCTGGACAATCTGTGGTGCTGTGTTGAAAGCTTGTTCCCTTGGATTTGGGTACCTACTAAGAATTAGACAGGTGGCTGAAGCCCCTTGCCTGTTCTCCAGTGTCATGAAGTATCTGGCTCCCTGAGACCATTCTTTTTAGTGGTTTTGGGTAGAGACTTGAGTACCCATACACTTGAATATCCACACAGCAGCCAGGTTACCATCAACCCCATCATCACCACATTCATCATCATATCTTACATTTTTTTAATCCTTTATCATTTTCAAGTGGCTTTCATTTTGCTTGAACTTCACAACCACCCAGGTGAGAGATATGGGTCAAGCAGGAAGTTTTCATCCACATTTTATGACCAAGAAAATGGAAGCTTAGCCAGATGAAACAAATACCCCAAATTTATGAGGTAACATGTGACAGAGGTGTGTTTAGTTGGTAAGAAGTCTGACTTGTAGCACACACTGTTTTTTCCACTACTTAGCCTTTTGTACAGATCATTCTCGACCTTTGCTGAAAACTTTTTCTGGTCCAGATTGTTAAACTGTGGGATGAAGGCATTTTGCAAAGCTTTTGTGTGAAATGTAGTTTGGAAGGAAACCTCTTTGATAAATAGGAATTTTTCTGATTGTTATCCATCTATCTGCCTGTTCTCAGAACTCTGCTGAGACCAGAGTTTATGAGCTTTACCCCTCAACTGAAGTCATTTTAGAGCTTCATCATCTGAAACTAAACCCCATCTTACTTCTTAGATTCTCTTCTTCAGCAAACACAGATCACAGCAAATAAACTTTCTATGACCCATCATTCTTGAAGAGGAAAGTTAGGTCATCTGAGTAAATGTCCCCACCTGATGTGTCTTGATAAAAACCTCTTTTCAAAGTCCTAGATACAGTCAGTATGTTAGGCCATGTGATTATTAACCTTGACTTTTCTTTGTGATAAGCCACCCCTATCCCCAAAGAGTCTTTGAAACAGGTTTTCCTAAAACATTCAAATCTTAAATAAGAAAGTACATGTTTGTCATTTAAATGAAAGGTTAAAAAATGGAGGCCAAAAGAAGGATGTGGCTATTGTCGAAGCCAACATAAATGCTTTTTACTCTGAATAGAAGCCCCTGAAGATGAAACCCTAGTGTCACCAGTAGGCTAACTAGTTCAAAGACATGAAAAAATCTAGGAGAATGTCATTCATTCCCATTCCTTCCCCTCTCAATTGACCTTCTATCCACTTGGCATATGCCACCCAGAAGGATGAAAAGATACAAGGGAGATGGTGCAGGGGGAGTAAATGGTGTACATTGGAGAAAGCGGGTCTGCTCTAGAGAGAGCCAGGCAAAATCAGCTGTTGAGTGCTTATGAGCCAGACTGTAATTCTGCTAGCTTGCTGCTGCCTTTGAAAATGCTAAATGTCTGCAGCTTCCCCCGGGCAGGTGACTCAGCACCATGGGCCAGATCGGACTGAATTTTCAGTCTGGGGGACCAGATTATTGTTGCTGAGTCAAAAGGAGACGTGATGCTGTGTGTACATTTTATGATGGGCCTGAGTGTTTCATTACTGGGACGTTTATTTTTTCACATGTGCGTATTTTCCCACTCAGCCTTCTTGCTGTGGCGGCTGCATTTCTGAGATATTGGTTCATTATTTCTGACTCTTGTGACATTCATTCCTATTACTCACCCTTAAGGACCTGTTTCCAGTCATTGCTAGAGGTGGAACCAAAGAAGAATAACACACACAAAATGATTTCTGGTTTTAATTTTAATGGCAACTGCTGTCTCTTTCCCTATTCAATTATTTTTCTTGGAAATAATTCCTGAATGCCTACTTTTGGGGAGAAACCATCACTAAATAAACATATCAAGTTTGTATTAATGTAACAGGATGCAATTTAGTACTCTTAAATCCTGTTACTTATGACTTATAGTGATGAATAAGGGAAGGAATACAAATTCACTCACTGTTGTAAATTACATGGAGGAAGATATGTGATTTTGTATAAATCTACAAAATTTGGTCTATGCATGTATAAACACCTACACAGAGAATGCTATGGGGAAAATGAGATCCCTTAGATGTGCTCATTCACTTATTCAACCAACATAAGAGCAAAGTCTGATTAAGATGATTCTGTGTGGTTGGACACGGCAGAGAACCAGCTGCAAGTTGAGGAAAGTTAGCCAATGCCACAAGATATAAAGTGCTCTTCCTCCTCACAATAAGCACTTTTTTGAGCATCCATTATGTATGAGACACTTGGAATACAGCAGTGGGAAAGCAAGTGTATTGCTCTCCTGGAAGTTGTGGCTAATGGACAGCATTCATTAAACAAAGAAAGATAATTACAAATAGTGATCACTGCTATGAAAGGAAATTAGGAGAGAGACATGACCAAGAATAATGAGAGAAGGAGAACAGTCGGGAGAAAGGCAGCTTTAGGTAGGGTGATTACTGCTGGCCTAGGTGACATCTAAGCTGAGATGAAGGAAGAGGAAGAGCCAACCATGAGAGGAGTACAGGGAAGAGTGTTCCAGGCAGAGACACCAGCAAGGGCAAAGGCAGCCTTGGAGGCACCTAAGAGGGATCAGGTTGGTTGGAATGTGGAGAACCAAGAAGGTGCAGGTATGTGATGAGATTGGAGTCCCACAGAAATGTGTAGACCTTGGTGTAGGGTTGCTTTACTGCAAATGCAATAGGAAGGCTCTTAAGCAGGACCGATCTGTGATCTGACTGCAGCTTGTTCCAACTGACATGAAGAGAGAGAAAGCAGAAAGCCATTAGGAGACAGCTGTAGTGGTCCAGGCCACAGAGGGTGAATGGTGCTGTGGTAGTACCAGATGACATGGAGAATAGCAGACAGGATACATGACATGGAAAACCAAAGGGTCTCCTTGCGTATTGGATGTAAAGATGAGAGAAGGAGAAATGAAGATGGTTTCTGGGTCTACCTTGGCCGTTTAGATTAATTACAGCTGAAGCAATGCGAAGGCTTCCGAGAAGTTACACTTTATGGTGAGCACCCTAACTTTTTCCTTACAAATGAAAGTGATCTGGCAGGTGGCCATCATATAGGACTTAAGAAGTTCAAAGTCATGGTTGAGCTGTGTGATCGTAAGATAGACAGTGTCCCTCTCACAGTCTCTGAATCACCTCAACTGATCTCCAAGATCTTAGAACCCTTGAAGATACTGAGTTCTCCTTTGGGGCAGATTATACTTCTTTATCACCATCCCCTGAGTGGAGGTGGACACATGGCAATAAGAGGAATTAGCAGACACTGAACAGTCAGTGCAATACACCCCCTTACACTCTTGTAATCTCAGGGAATCTCTTTATCAGTGTCTCTTTCTATAGTTTATCTGTACCTTAAAGTCAGCATAGCACTGGCAAAGTCCAGGGTAGGAAAGGGGCAGCCCACAGTCCCACCGCCAGAGGGCAGCATGGGGCCGTGTACACCCAGGTCAGCCCCTGCCGTCCTGAGCCCCCATGAGGAAGCAGACCGACCTACCTGGCTTTCAGGAAGAATAGCCCTGGGGTCAGGAATCGCTGCTGCTGAAGCAAACCAGGAAAGGGAGTGTTCCTATTAGCAAGGGTTCCAAGAAGAGCATGAGAGTGTCACTGGTGGAAACAATGGCAAGCTCTAAATGCATCCGCAGCTTGCACAGACCAAACAACAGATAAAATTTTTTTATTTTTAGCTACCGTATATGGGGTGCTACGTGCATGGCACTGATAAAGGTTTTATGCATTATCACCTTTAAGCTGTATATCAAGCCTGCAAACTATATGCTGGTTTTTGTCCTTATTTTGCAGATGAAAAAACCGAGTAAGATACGAAGATCACTGGTTGAGGCATTTCTGTGTGACCACAAAAGTCTGTTCAAATACAAACCTCCTCTCAAGGCTGCTAACTATCTACTATTTTTCCAGCATTATGTTAGATACCCTGAGGATAGGAATGAAGTATTATATAGGACTTGGCTCTTGCCCTTGAAGTATACACATTTCAGAGTAGAGAGAACAAATTAAACAACTAAAGAAAAATACAAACAATTGTACATAATCTAGAGTTTAACAGCTTGCTAAAACTCTGTCTTCACAGCTATGTCTCTCCAATATCCAGGGTTTTACACTCATATCACACAACTACTATAAGCAGAGTCACCTTTAAATTGGAAAGGATAGTTGAGAAACTGTAAGTTGCAGCTAGGCATTCATTCATTCAATCATTCACTTACTCCCCAAATATTTATTGAATATCTCTGACTATGACAGACACTGGGTATTATACTGAAACATACCTGGTCCCTGCCCTAGGAGATTATGATCTAGTGTGTGGTGGTAGAAAATAAACAATAGCAAGTAAACCACCAAAATTTGTGGGATTACAATTATACATACCATTAAAAGGATACAGTCTTGAGCTACTATCCATGGTGATCTCAGCTGTTGGTCCAACAATTTATTGACTTTGATTCCTATGACTTCCTTATCCAGTGCATCCACATGGCAGTCCTGCCTCAAGCAGGTCTTCTCTCCTGTGATAATGACACTTCCAAATCCCTCTGCACTCTCAAAATCTCACGAACATGTGTCTCTCACACTCCCTTGGATCCTGGTCGGCTTTTGCTATGCCCTGAGGCTATATCTCCTTTCTGACCCCTCTTGCACAATCTGAACTCCGTGGAAGGTCGGTTCAGTGATACCCTTGGTCCAGCTCTAACCCTACCTCACCCCTCCAATGACCTTCTTTAGGATTTTTCCCTACCTGTGCCTATTTGTCTTTTGCTCTCCAGGAAAAATAGGGAGTCTCTTGCACTTGTGGGCTTTCCATGAGGGTGAATCATACTTGAGATGAATCTCGTAGAGGTGGTTTATTCATTCACTCATTCATTCATGCATTCATGCATTCATGCATTCCCTACTGTATTCTACATCTGTGTATTGACCACTTGCTCTTTTTCCAGGATTGTAATTGTCACAAAGATACCACAAAGTAGTCTGGGATCAGAGAGGAGCAGTTCAGGTGAACTGAAGCATTATGGGAGAGGCTTGGTGCCTTTGTACAAGATAAGGCCAGAGAGGCAGAGTCCCTACCCTGCATGGCCTTGAGAGGGAAACAAAGGAAAGATTCTGGGCAGAAATGTGACATGATTTGGTTTGCATTCTCTGAAAGACCACTCTTGCTGCTATGTGGGGAATGGAGAAGAGGCGGATCAGAGCAGGACTGGAAAGAAAAGTTAAAAACTGGTGTCATAACCTGGTGGGGAGAGGTGATGGCTTCCTGTAGATGAAAACTCTCCTAGTGGATCACTAAGTTCCCTCCAACTTCTGCAGCCCTTGGACTCAGTGACTCCTCACAAGTGCCTCAAGGTTCTGGCCCCAGTCTCCTTCCCCTAATTTATCCCCTGCAGAGAGCCTTGTCCCCTGTACTGCACACTGTGCTCCAGATGAAATGAACCACTCTCAGTTCCCTGAACACTCTGGCACATTCCCCGCTCCAGGCCTTTGCTCAAGCTGTTCTCACAACCTGCATATCCCACCTGCAAGCCCATTCTTTTCCCATGTTCACCTCTTTTATGTGTGATCGCCGCAGATTGAATTCAGTGCCCTTCACAAGTTGTGTTGGTAACTTTATTATATCACGGTTACAGTATGACTTACATTTTGGTTAGTTCATTCTTGCTGACTTCTCGATTGTGAATCTTGGAGGAGAATGAGCAAGTTTTATTAGTGTTTTATTCTCCTTTTCAAACCCACATTGCCTTGCTCAGTGGGATATTTTAGCAGGTGTTAAATGTGTGTTGTAGCAAACTAAAAAGTATCCAGTTCAGTCTAAATCACCGAATCCAACTCTACCCAATTCCATTCAGTTCAATGGGGAATTCAATCCACTCCTTTATGTATTAGTTAATTCCTTTATAGGTGTAAGCACCTAAACTTAGGCACTTGCATTATACTTCTTTGTATGTTCTTCCTAGTTCATACAGGAGGCACTCAATAAATGTTTATTGACTGGGTCACTTAAAATTAAAGACACTCTTTGATAGTATAAGCATAAATTTGCCTTGGACCCTTATTTCTTTCTATCTTATAATATTGGTAACCAATTCTTGTGTCAAATATGGCATATGTAAGCTTGAAAGTTACAATTTCATATAATTAAAAGGTTGCAAATGTAATGTGGTCTCTTAAGGAATTCTGGCACAAGGTCTATTAAGATAAATGTTTAGGCAGCTGTATACAAAGGCGTTAACGTACGACAATATTCTCATCATGTTCCACTTGAAGAGAAAAAGTCATTACTGATGTGGGGAAGGGGGTGTGGTCATTGTGATATGACTTAAGAAATGTGATGAAATGCCTCCCCCTAAATATCTACTTTACCAAAGGGAACCCTCCCATGATGCTCACAGCTAAAGGTGACCTATGTCCTCTCCTAATTGCTGGAGGACATCATATATTGTTTTAGGGACCCTACCGCTTCTAATTCATTGGCACTATTCCCAGGGTGCTTTACAAACAGGTTCAAGGTCACTTACCACCCTCGTTTTTAAGGCCACACAACTCCCTACTTCTTATGTAATGGAGGTGCTCTTGAGAAGTCCACCATATTATTTTTATTGTAGTAAAATATACTTAACATATAATTTACCATTTCAACATTTTAAATGTATAATTCATACATTATTCATACATTAACACATTCACATTGTCATGCACCCATCAGCACCATCAACCTCCAGAACTTTTTAATCATTCCAAACTGAAATTCTTTATCTAAGCACTTTAATTTTTTTAATTATAAAATAATGTCTTCTAATGGTAGGAAATTCAAACAATATCAGAGCATATGAAGTAAAAAGGTGAAGTTTTATTACCATCCATAGCAGACCCACTTTTTGCTGTTAAGTTTGTTGCATAGCCTTTTTGGATGTGTGTGTGTGTGTGTGTGTGTGTGTGTGTGTAATATTAGTCCACAAAAATAGATTAATTTTAAAAAATTAAATCATAGTATATGTACTGTTTTTGCTTTTTTTATTTATGAAGCATGTTGTGAACATTTCCTATATTCTAACACATAGTTGTACTGCATTCTTTTTACTGACCACTTACTGCTCCATCATATTGATGTATTATAATTTATTTAGCTATTGCCATAATTTTGGACTCCTGACTTTGTTCTTAAGTTTTTATTTCCTCTTAAGAACAGTGTTATAGTAAAAACTCTGATACACTCAAGCAAATATTCTCAAGTTAAATTTCTAAAGATAAAGGTTTGCACACCAGGGAAAAGAGTTGATGTATACTGACGACGATATCACTGCAAAAATCTTTAACTGTTCATTTCCCAATAGTTTATTGGGAAAAAGGCCTATGTGCTCAGCAGCTATTATTAGTTCACATCTTAGTGTGGATTTGCTTGAAATCACTTTTTCTTTTAAATTGAACCTCATCTTTTTTTTTTTTTTTTTTTTTTTGAGACAGAGAGAGAGACAGAGCACGAGTGGGGTAGGGGCAGAGAGAGAAGGAGACACAGAATCTGAAACAGGCTCCAGGCTCTGAGCTGTCAGCACAGAACCCAATGCAGGGCCCGAACCCACAGACCATGAGATTGTGACCTGAGCCAAAGTCAGACGCTTAACTGACTGAGCCACCCAGGCAAGCGCCCCTTAAAATAACTTCTTTCTCTGATAGGACTTTAGATGTTCTCTAAGGAGAAGCTAACAGAAAAGAAAGGAAGCAGTCAATTCATACAGTATGCTGGGTTGATCCAGTTTGGAACAATGAGAGACACACACAATCTCGTATGTGGACTTTTCACTTCACTATGCAAAGCCAAAGCAAGGGGCATGTACCCTGCTTGCTTTATGTAACCGCTGTTCACATCCAGATCTTCATCCTCACTCATCCCCATGACAATTTGAGGCTTCGAGCTTGACCTCAACAGTGTCCGTATTTCTAAGCTGGCAAAGAACTGTACCTTAGATACACATCCTTTGCAATTTCATCCAATTCAGATTTTTCCAAACCTGCAGAGAGCCTATGGATAAGGATGGCCTAGTTAAGAAGTGAGCTTAAAACTTCTGAGCCATATTTTTCTGCTTACTATTAATAAATCTCCAAAACAGAGCTGCCATCATTTGGAATAAAGAAGACTTATGTTACGTGGTTTGTTTTGTTGTGTTGTGTTTTACTGGTGATGAACCAAGGAAATACTTGAAGTAATCCATGACTCTTTGGTATTTGCACAGCCTAAGCTTACATCTATTATAAAAATGTGTGTTTTTTAAATTTTCCACTAAAATCACTGGTTGTAATTAAGAAGAAAATTAATGAAATCTAAAACTTGGAGAAGTGATTGGTTTTGCCAATAAAGTACCATGCTAAACCCTGCAAAAAAAATTGGTTTTCTATAATTAGCTCATATGTAATTCATTCATTAGAATGTAGTCATGTATATAAGCAGAAAACCAGAATGCTGAGCTAGAGAGTTTCTAAGAACTGGACTCTGAGAATAACTATTGAATAACAGAAAACTATTAAGCAAATATTTTTCTTGATATAGTACATTTCATGGCAGCCTTTCATAGCAACTCCATGAAAGAGACCTCTTATTTTAGAAAAGCCAGTCCTATGCTGAAATGAGGTGATTCTCTTGAGAAGTTTTTCCATAAGCCTAGGTTTTCAGGGCAAGAATATCTGATCTCGCCTTTCTCATGACTAAGTCAGGGACAGAGTCTTGAGAAAATATGTTCTATGGCCATGGCTCTGGGTATTTGAAAAACCAACAGGGAATTTTAGACATGGATAAAGTCAAAATCTTCAGTTTACCAACACTGATACACAGGATATTGCTGTTTTGGCAATACCTCTCTAAGCTATATGTTAAGCTGGAAGTCTTTCAAATAGGGACAAGGATTCCTCTCAGATATGTACCAAAAGTTACTGGCATATTGTAGTAGATTTTTAGGGGTCTCTGCCAAACCTACCATAACCCCCATAATTGTTCTTTTCACCATGAGTGGTGGGGTCCCTGGCAGTCATTTTATATTACATGATTTTACTGGCCTGCCTTGCCACTAGCCAGACAAATTCTTTTTCTCAGGAATTTGGGTTTGGGACTAAGATAATATGATTGAGTCTGGGCTGGTAAATGGAAGAAGTCTGTCAGGAATTATAGAATTTCTATCTTCTGTTACCATGTTTGTTAAGAGAAGAAAGAGACGGGGAGGGGGAGGAGAGAGAGGAACAGATGCAGAAACAAGGGGAGATGAGATATAAAAAAGAAAGGTGGTTTTGTTTTGTTTCAAAGTGTAGTTGACATACAATGTTACACTAGTTTCAGGTATTTATGGCTTTTGGTCCAGGTGGTTTCCTGAAGCCTGACTAAGTTACTGACTTTGTGGTCTTCATGATACTTCTCTATCTTTTTAACAGGTATCTCCCTTGACTTATGTTAACCTGAATAGAGTTCTGTTCTGTATACAACAAAAGTTCTAACTAATGCATATGTTGGAGTACATATTTAAGGAGAGGTCAGCTCAGTATAGAGGGCAGAGAGAAAAAAAAAAAAGAGAAACAATTATTGAGTATCCTTTATGTCAAGCAATTTGCTGAACACTTTAAAAGTGTCTTATTAATCCTCAAAGTATCTCTAAAAAATTGATGCTATTTTCCTCCGCCTTTTCAGATAAGAGATCTGGATTTCAGAGGTTCTCCCTCAATTTACCTGGCTAATTGGTGGCAGATCTGGGATTTGTATTCCAACTTAGGCATGTAGGGCTGTGCTTGCTGGTGTTTTTATTGGAATTAGATTGAATTAGATCAGCTTAGGGATGGATATTGCTATCTTAACAATACTGAGTCTTATAATCCATGAACATGGTACAGTTCTCCATTTTTTCAAAGATCTTCTTTAATCTTCTCTTGGTACTGTTTTATAGTTTTCAGTGTAGGATTTTAGCATGCCATTTGTTCATTTATTTCTAGGTGTTTGATATGTTTGTATGCTATTGCAAATGGTATGAAGTTCATTTTTCAATTGTGTCTTACTAGTATACAGAAATACAAATGATTTTTACACATTAACTTTACTTCCTATGACCTTAGTATACTAGAAATTTGTTAATTTAAGACATGAGAGACTTTGGATGTGAAAAATCCTACTTTGGCGTTCAAGTGACAAAGTATACTTGGTAGGCAGCATAACATGTCTTCCCCCAAAGATGTCCATGTGATAATCCTCAGGACATGTGACTATGTCAGGTTGCATGGCAAAGCAGAATTTGGTTTGCAGATGGAATTAAGCTTGTTAATCAACTGACTCTAAGATGGAGAAATTATCTTGGGTCTGTGGGTGGGTCCAAGGTAATCAAGAGTCCTTAAAACTGAAAGAGGAGAATTAGAGGGATCCATGATTGTAGAAGGAGGAATAAAGACATGCAGTATTATTGGCTTTAAAGATGAAGTGTTTTTAAGTATAATGAGGAAAGATTGGAAGTTGCCCCTATAATGAGACCATCCTTGCATATTTTTGCCCCAATATATTGAGTGGGAGAAAAGGAAGTAGAATTCAAGGGACGGGATTGGCAATTGCACATGGTCCTCAGACTGCTACCTCTTTGCCATCTGACTCCAAGTGAGCTCCTACTCTGGGGGAACCGTTAACCGATGTAGTGGTCATGGATTATCGTCCTGTGTCTAAGTTGTGATTTCAGCACTCTTACTGCCATTTCCGGTTTTATTTTTCCCATGTCTCTATTTCTAGTAAAGAACAAGGCAAGGATAGATGAGGAAAATAGAGTGTGTTTTCATCTTCAGTGCAAGTCAGTGAAAATGGTGCTATCTCTGAACTTTCAGTTCATAACAAAATGTCAGACATCAAGTGAATTGACAATAATGTTACTTACAGTTACATGTAAAAATGTGTCAGTATCATGTGCCATATAAATTTACCTCAAAAACTATTATATCTGTGCTTATTCTTCATTATTATAGTTGGTCACCTTGTTTCTATTGCCCATGGAGCAAGAATCTGAGGTAAAGGTGTTCAAAGTAAAAAAGAATACATAGACATATATGTATATACATATATATGTATGTATACATATATGAACAGACCCTTGGTTTTTTTCCTTATAGAATGGCAATTTGGAAATAAGAAATGGTTAATTTTATAACTGATGTCTTTATAAAATACTTTTATTAATTATTCTCCCAAAAGAAATTCTTATTATACTTAATTTAACCTTCCAACAATAGAAAAAATAGGGATGTGCTCATGGAAATGACAGTACCACCCCTCATCTAAGTTAAACGTGGTTGGAAACAGCTGATTTATAGTGGCCCCAATAAATGTCCTTGCCACCTTTTGCTTTCCGGCTTAGTTAATATCTATCAACTGCTTCCACCATGCCAGGCACTGTGCTAGGTGCCAAGGCTACAGAAATGATTAAAATATAATTCCTCTTCTCCAGAAACCCATGCTATGATATTGGCAAGCAGGTGCTTCACACCGAACTGCAAGACTAAGGAGGGGGTGATTTACTTTGCCTGGAGAGATGTAAAACCTTCATAGGAGTGACATTTGAAAGGGTGTTGAAGGAAAAGGAGAAGGTCAATAGTTGTACGTTTTAAACAATGAAACAGGGTGAAAAACCCTAAGAGAAAGCTCTGTTAGTATTCTGTAAGCTGCCGACGGAGCTGTGGAACTTAGCATTCGTTCTGGGGAGAGGATTGCAGAGGGAACTGGATGGGAGGTTGGAAGAGCAAAGGCTCACCTAGCCCCATCAGCCCTGTCTTCCCAGGGCAGGCGCCCTCCATCTGTGGGAGGAGAGGAAGCCCCTGTCCGCTTCTGTGCATGTCACCACCTCTTGCAGAGTCTATGCTGTATCCCCGTGTTTCCTTAAACCAATGAAACTGATAGCAGAGCCTTTCTGCCTCTTCCTGGCCCTGAGATGGTTTTATGCAAGTTACTGAAACTTAGTTTCTTTATCTGCAAACCCAGGGAAGTAATACCTCCCTCCCTTCAAGGTTTTTGTGAGGATGGAAGAGAGAAATGTACGTGAAGCCCCCAGCACATTGCCTGCCCCAGAGGAATGGGAACATGAGGACAACGATGACTGATGATGGTGGTGGTGATGAGAAAAAAAAGTAGTTCTGTTCTCTGGGCTGCCTTGGGAAGACTCAACATCCCAAGAGGTGGGCAAGAACGCCATGATCCGGGCTGATTTGGCTCTGACCCAGAGCGATTTCCTGCCCATCTGCGCTTCCCTTGCCGTTGTTCCTGTGGCTCAGGTGGTGCGGGCAGCTGCCCCCAACTGCTGCTGCTGGTGCCTGACAGCTGCAGTGAGCCAGGCAATGGTCTATTAACCCAAACCTCAACTGGAAACCATCAGCCCTAAATAATCCCAGCAACAAGGTCCCTGTCCTCCCCTGCAGTCCCCTCCCTGCCCTGCTCCCAACCTTTAATTCACCTGCTGTCATTTTCTTCCCATTTCATCGTGATTGCCCTCCATTTTCATTGACCCTCAGCTGCTCCTTTCCTTCTGTCTTTTCTCCCTCTTCCTTCTTCCCTCACATTTCTGTGATTTTTCCTCCCTGCATGTTTGTAGCTCTCACAGTTGTGGTTTTCCAGCGTGGTGGGTAGAAGTTGTCCTGGATGGGAGGTCAGGAGACTGAGAGGCTGGGCGTGTTTCCGAGACAATGGCAAGCCACCTCACCCTCCTGGGATGGCGTTTCCTCATCTGCACAAATTGAGGGTTTGGGCCAGAGTGACCTTGGAGTGTTCTTTCCGCTCTAAGTTCCCCTTCTGTTGCCTTTTGTTACATCTGCTTTTGTGCCTGCTTTTCCTGTTGGAGCTGACTCATCTGCCCACCTGCCTCTCTCCTCTGCATCCTCGCCATCTTGGTCCAGGCCACCGTCATCTGTCCCTGGGCCCACTACAGTAGCCTCCTGCTGCTAGAGGCCCCCCTGCTTTTCTTCTCATCCCTGCCCAGTACATTAGCCACACAGAAGCTAAAGTGGCCTTTGAAAAATATGCAAGAGGTGGCTTACTCCTTGACTCGAATTCCTGCAAAGCCCTTTTCAGTCCTGGTCTGTCCCACTGCCCTGCGTACTCTCTTCAGAGCAGTTGTTAGTGCCTGCAATGATCTTTATTTCTTCACTAGTTGCTGAGTGTTTATGTACTTGTGTATTGTTTGTCTTCCCCACAAGAGTGCAGGCTCCGGGAGGGAGGGAACTTGCCAGTTTGGTTCATGCTGTATCCTCATTGCATGTAATATTCTCAGTACATGCTCAATAAAGGAACCTGCTTTTGCCATAAAACCCCCCTCTCCCTTTCCTGAGACTGTTACCTCCTAACTACACAATTTTCTTTAAGTTTATTTATTTATTTTGAGAGAGAGAGAGAGAGAGAGAAAATGAGCTCATGCACTTGCAGGGGAGGGGCAGAGAGAGAGGGAGAGAATCGCAAGCAGGCTCCACATTGTCCAAGCTCTATCCCACGGACCATGAGATCATGAGCTGAGCCGAAATGATGAGTTGGATGCCTAACCTATGGCACCACCCAGGCGCCCCCTATACAACGTTTTACTTAGAAGTATCTCTGCCTGCCAGAAATTCTACCTGTCCTTCTATGTAAGCTCTGAGACAATCTCCTTCACTCCTGTTCTCAGTCCTCCAGGTGCTTTTTTCTCATAAGATGTGGCAGCAAACAGTGTAATTGTGAAGCTCGTTCTTTTCTCACTTCTATTTTAATCTGTGCTCTTAAAGACTACAGAACAATTTAGAGACTCTAATCTACATCGCTGTTTTTTACAACAACAAGATAGAAATTTCTTTTAAAACACTTAGCAAAACCTTCAAAATTCTGTGTTTGATTCTAAGGGAGATGTTAGGAGTGGCCAGTTTGTTTAAAAAGCATCTGTTTGAGATTGGTAATATTAAAATGCCCATTTTACAGATGACAAAAACAGGAATTAGAGAGATTCTGTAGCTGGATCAAGGTCAGGAAGCCAGTGGGGCATGAAGTCAGGATTTGAACCGAAGGAGTAACAATGTCAGAACCAAACACCTAGTCACCACATTATTCCTTCTCGCTCTTTAGATTAGAATATTGTCCTGCTGGGACACCTGGGTGGCTCAGTCAGTTAAGCATCTGACTTCAGCTCAGGTCATGATCTCACCGTTCGTGAGTTCGAGTCCTGAGTCAGACTCTATACTGACAGCTCGGAGGCTGGAGCCTGCTTCTGATTCTGGGTCTCTCTCCCTCTCTGCCCCTCCGCCACTCATGCCCTACCTGTCTCCCTCTCAAAAATAAATAAACATTTAAAAAAAGAAACAGTAAAAGAATATTGCCCTGCTTTATTTTCATCATAACACTTACAAATATCTGATGTTGTCCAATTTATTTATTTCTTAACATTTTTGTGGGTGATTACTTCCATTACAACATCAGCTGCACTATGGAAGGTACCATGTGTATCCTCCTCTTTGCAATTTACTCAGTGTTTACCATAGCGCCTGGGCCATAACGGACCCTCAGTATCTATTTGCTAACTGAATGAATGAATGATTTCCATGTTAAAAGATGAGGAATAATAGAAGGCCTGATCATTCTGTGTATAAAACTGAATTTTTGTTGATAAACTTTCTCACAGATATTCTCACTGGCAGCGTATCTTCAGGAATGTATTTGATTTTTGCAATTAGCCAAAACTGTTTGATTTTTTTTACAGAAAGCATATATGGTCATAAAGTATTATGGTTATTTTCTTGCCAGCAGTTAGACCTACTTGAGGGGGCACTAAATTTCTATGTTGTGGGTCTCACTGCCTGTGGCATTGTAGGGAAGCCTCTGGTCTCCATCCCATAGTGTTTTTCAGAGCATAAAATAGAATTTATAGGATTACAAAGAAACCAATTATATTGAATACGGTTATTAAAATATAAAAATTCTACTATAGTAATATATTTGCTTCTTAACACATTAAATAATAAGATCTAAAACAAGGTCTAATATCTAATTTTTATTGGCAACCAAAGTGTAGGACTTACTAATGCTTTCATAATTAAAGAAAATATTAAATTTCATGAACACATTAATAAAAGATAGTTTTTCACCATACAAGTACAGAGGCCTACTGGATTATTCCCCAAAGCCTTCCATAGACCCCAAATTTTAAAACCCTGTATTAGAGGAATCTAAAATAGACTCAACAATAGCAGCTACAGTTCAATAGGTGTGTTATTTCCAAAGGTAACCAGGAAAGGGATTTGTCTTCATTTGGTATAAAACTACTGACATAGAGTGTTTTCTACACTCAGACCCACATTTTTCTTTTTCATCCCCTTGCCACTTTGTGGCTATTGATAAAGGGTACATGTAATCATTTTCATACATTTACTTAGTATCTGTCTATATATATATGAAGTGATATTTTGAAAATGTAATCCTTGACTATTATAAAATTATAATTTTATGTATTTTTAAATGTTAATTTAGGGGCGCCTGGGTAGCTCAGTCAGTTAAGTGTCTGACTCTTGATTTTGGCTCAGGTTATGATCTCACTGTGGTAGGATCGAGCCCCATTGGGCTCTGGACTGACAGCGCAAGGCCTGCTTGGGATTCCCTCTCTCTCCCTCTCTTCCTGCCCCTCCCCAACTTATGCATGCACACTGTCTCTCAAAATAAATAAACATTTTTTAAAAAATTAATTTAATAGTTAATGCATTTACATGATTCATAAATTCAAAAGATATATTTAAAAAGCAGGAAATCTCACCCTACTTCTGTCCACCAGTCGCTGGGTCTCCTCCTGGGTGACAACCAATATTATCAGTTTCTGATATATTCTTTTGGAGATGTTTGACACATACAAGCAAAAATGTTTACATATTGTTTTCACCCTTAACACAAATTGTAACATATTGTTCATACTATTTTCCATGTTGTTTTTCACGGAAAAATATGCCTAGAAGATAATTCTATATTGGACCCTTAGGAAGTCTTCGTTTCTTTTTGTGGCTGCATAGCCAGTCTATTGTAAGGATGTACCAAAATTATTTAACAGTCCTTTATTGATGGACCTTTCAGTCATTTCGAAATGATTTACGCTTATAAAAAAAAAGAGGGGCATTTTGTCATGGACACCTACACATGTGGGACTTAGAATCACAAAACTCAAATATAAGTAGGTGGTAAAAGATTCACCAACAGGAATGAGGCAAAAGGTCAACATGTCTCAACTCTTTTCTAGCAATCTAGCACATGTCTGGTGTTTTTCAGGACTGAAGAATTGATTACTGAGGCGGGGGACAGGGGGTGTCCTGTTTGAGGGCCTGCTTTGGAGAAAGCTTGAAAATCAGCTAAGCATATTTGTTTTGTTTTTCTTTACTGTGACTTTCAGAAACAGGTCACATTAATAATAATCTATGGGGCGCCTGGGTGACTTAGTTGGTTAAGCATCTGACTGTTGATTTTGGCTCAGGTCATGATCTCATGGGTTCATGAGTTCTAGCCCAGAGTCGGGCTTTGTGCTGACAGCAGTGAACCTGCTTGAGATTCCCCCATTCCCTCTCTCTGCCCCTCACCCACTTGGACGCATACTCTCTCTCTCTCTCTCTCTCGGTGTCACTGTCACTGTTGCTCTCACTCTCTCTCTCAAGATAAATAAACTTAATAAAAAGAATACTCTTTAATTTGTGGTGCACATTTATCATCAGTCCATGGAATGGCTCCTTACTTGTTATATTTAATTATGCTCATTCATCTCCATTTCCCACTACCATCACCCCCAAAACATTCTAGATGAATGCATTTAAAGTGTCTCTCTTTCTTTACATACAAAATGGATATAATGATTTTCTGTGTGTATGCATTTTAGATGTATATAAATAGCACTGGGTTACAACTCATTCCATTTCTTCTTGCACGATCACTGTGTTTCATGTTCCTGCATGTTGCTTCACGCACCTCAAATCCCTTGCTTCTAACTGCCACATGTGCTCACCCATAACATCATGTCCACCTGCTTGGCCAGCAATGGGCATCCAGGTTGCCTCCAGCTCCTTGCCACCCTCTCATCGGTGTGAGAATTTATTTGATATGTATACCTGGAACCGAATTGCTGGGTCACAGAATTACATGTAGTTAGTTTGACACAGAAGTGCCAGGTGACTCCCCCAAATGGCTCCCCAGTCAGCAATCCCAGAACACCTGAGGGTTTCCCAACACCCCTCCCTGCCAGCTCTTGACATTCTCCTTTTACCCACCCTTTACCAGTCAAGTAATCTAGCATTATTATGTCAATTTGCATTTATCTGTTTACAGATGATATTGGACATCTCAGTGTCTAATGGGCCTTTTTGGTATGCTCTTCTGTGATTGACTGTTCATATGTATTCGCGCTCCTACTGAGGTTTCTGTGTTCTGCTTTATGGTGTGTGTTTCTTCCATAAGGTCAATGAACATCCCTTATCAGTTTTAGATGTGACAGATATCATTTCCAGTTTTGTCATCTGCTTATTAACTTTGCCCTTCATTGAGCGTAAGTCCTTACTGTTGAAGTAATCATATTAATCAATATTTTTGCTTTATGGTTATGTTTATAACATTTTGATACTTTGCCTAATAAACCCTGTCCTATCCTAGGTAACAAAGATACTCTCTTACATTTTACTCCATTACATTTATCATTTTATCTGTTACATTTAAATATATCTGGAGTCTACCTCTATTCATGGTGTTAGAAAGGGATCCAGTTTCATTTTGCTCCAGAGCCAGTGAGAGGCTTGGACCATTGTTCCTGAAAGAAGAAGATGGAGGCTGAGAGAAATGGAGGAGGGGAGGGAAATTGGATACCGGAAACCCATAGAGAAAGGATGGAAAAGTAGAATCCAAAGGTTCATTCCTATCTACCCTAGGAAGCACCCCACTATCTGTGGTCTGTAATGAAATACTGAAAAAGCCAGCGTTCAACACACTTCTCTTACAAATAAAGCTGTTGGCAGGAGGAATTCCCCAGCAGCACTGAACTTCCGGTACATGGCTTTAAAAATACACTTTGTACACAACAGAAGGACTTTCCCAAATGGGTGGGGGAGCTGGGTAACTAGGGAGGGAGGAAGCTACCAGACAGAGAGAAGCCAGTGCTATACAGAAGCACATAGGTGAAAATTGATTGTGCTGAAAGATTGAGTCAGTGTTGGAAAAGTCAAACAAGTATTTGTTGCTCTAAAGATGAAAATTCACCCATGTAGGGAGGGTAATTAGTTCCTGTCCAGTGTCTGAGTCTTGCATATTCCCTATTTCAGTTCATTGTCAAGTGGATATGGTTCATCCAAGTGCCTCTCAAACAAAGAAAAAACTATAGAAGACAATGTAACCAAATTATAGGCACCCAGTTGATATTTTCAGGTGTATGATCTACCTATGTTATAAGAAACACAATGTGGTTTTTTTTAAAGTTTATTTATTTCTTTTGAGAGAACGAGAGAGTGCAGGAGGGACAGAGAGAGAGGGAGAGAGAGAAAGCCAAGCAGGCTCTGTACTGTCAGTGCAGATACGGACATGGGGCTTGACCCCACAAACTGAGAGATCATGACCCCAGCTGAAATCAAGAGTTGGTCACCTAACCGACTTAGGCACCAGGCACCCCCACAATGTATGTGTGTGTGTGTGTTTTTTAACGTTCTTCTTTGTAAATGGACCCAATGGTCAGCATTCATTATTCCCTGACTTGATGCCTGTTGAGGATTCCCATCATTGCTACAGGGAGGCAGTGAGACTCCTGAGACCATTGGTCAACAGACATAAGAAAAGAGAAAAATTTGGGAGAAGAAAAGGAAGGTAAATTTTTTTTCTCTTTTCAGATCTATAAAAATGGCTCTTAAAGAGCTGGCATTTTCTTGCCCAGCAAAAAGCAACAATTACTCTGTGGGAGGAAAGACCAGACGGAAAGTAAAAGGTCAGAGGAAGCATTTTGCTTTTTTTATGTATTTTTGCCCTGAATCCTTTTTTTTTTCATGAAAGAGAAGTCATGTCACTGCCTTTAATCTGCCTGCTTGGCTCTCTCTCTTAGGGCCTCCCCCAAATAAGCAATATTTCTGATAGAAGGCATCCCCTAGCTTCTTCACAAAACCTATGGTTGTATGAAACATCCCACCTTTGAAAAACATAAACAGGGTGTATTAAAGCATTATGACTTGCGAATAAGTCGCATGTGAAAACACACTTCTTGTCGAATACCTTGCTTCTGTACCACAATGTGGAAACTTTCTAGGGCTCTGGGCTTAAACAGCCTGGGTCCAAATCTTGTCTCTGAACCTTAAAAAAAATGTGAGGCCTGCCAGGATTTACTTAGTCTCTCCGAGCCTTGGTTTCTTCACTCACAGGATGGACATGATAATAGGACCTACTTTATAGTGCCATTAGAAGATTATGTACCACATACCCACTGAATGACTAAAATTAAAACTACTGACAACACCAAGTGCTGATGAAGATATGGAGCCACCAGAACTGTCATTTGTGGCTGTTCGGAGTGCAAAATGGTACAGCTGCTCTGGAAGATAGCTTGGTAGTGTCTTACAAGTCCATTTACCTATGACTCAAGAGCCTCACTCCTGGATGTATTTACCCATGTCAAATGAACCCTTAGGTTTACATAAAAAAAATATGCAGGTGTTTAGAGCGTTTCATTTACAATCACAGAAAAACCAGAAACAACCCAAAAAGAGTGGATAATGAATAAATAATCTGTGGTATATCCATACAATAGAATACCTAGGAATGAACTAGGGATGCATGCCATAATTTGCATAAATCTCAAAGGCATTAACCTGGGTGAAAAAAAAAATGCCTCACAGGTTATATATTGTATGATTTCATTTATGTGACATTCTCAGAAAGACAAAGCTATAGGGACCGAGAACAGATCTGTGGTTACCATGCATCTGTCTGGAGTTAGGGGTGGGGAAGTGAGAAACGAGAGGGAGATAGCAGGGAATTTTATGGAGAGTTGGAGCTGTTTTGTGTGTTGATTGTGGTGGTGTTTTATGAATTTATCCCTGTATTAAAATTCAGAGAAATGTGTACCAAAAAAGTCGTTTTACTGTATGACTTTAGAAACAAAACTTTAAATCAGATTATACAAAACGATGAATATTTAGTATAATCCCTAACACACAGTAGATTTTAGCCATCATTTGTTTTAGAGTCTGCATCATGGAATACATCCTCATGCGTCTGATTTAATAGAGCCACCTGATACAGTTCATATGATGCACCCAGGCCAAAGATGAGAGGAGAGAAAATATTATAAATCTTGTCAATAGTGCAGGTGGTTCTGCCTGACCTCCTCCCTCAGTTAGGATACTCTTAGAATGCAGGAGAGGTGGGAAAAGTGAATTTGATCTTCTTTTATTTGGCACCGGTTCCCACATGTGCCCCTTCGAGCACGTGCATCTCTCCACACTGAATGTGCTACTAGGGTTTAAGATAAAGGTCTTTCCTAAAATACAACCCTAAAACACACGCCAACTGCTTCATCTGGTAGTAATCCAAAGAAACAGGAGTGGGCAGACAAGGGAGGAAAACAGGCTGTGTTAGACTTATTTGTATCCAGTTTTGGTATCTCCCTAAGGGACTGTCAAGGGTAATTTGCATTATATATAACTTTTAGCATATACGCTGATAGAGATTTAAGATCAGCTCCATTGCTTAAAGATTAGAAAACCAGTTGATGTTTAATCCAGGCTGTCAAATACAATGAATGAATTAACTGTTTGGAATTGGTTATAGTTGTTACACAGTGTTCCAGTAACAAATACCAGTCATTCTAATAGTTTAGTATCTGGACAGCAGCAACATTTAGATCCAATAACAAATGCAAAGTCTATTCACATGGCCGCCATATCTCCCATAGCTTCAAGTGAATGGAGAACAGATAGTGTGATGTGTTACCCTTCTGCAAACTAATAACTCTTGACCTAAAAAGTACTCCTTTTGGAGAATGGCCCTTAGAATCTAGGACATACTCTTTTGCTTGTTCTCTAAGAGTCCACAAGTCTTCATCTTTTAAAGTAGGATATGATCTCTAGAAAACCAAATGTCATTTTGAGCTAAATCTTGTGTTTAAGTAAGATAATTCTGTTGAAGACACCAATTTTGGTTTAAAAAAAATATGTGGGAGGCACGTGGGTGGCTCAGTAGGTTGAGTGTCTGACTGGTTCAGGTCATGATCTTGCGGTTTATGGTTTCAGCCCTGTATGGGACTTTCTGCTATCAGCTCGGATCCCACTTCGGATCCTCAATCTCCCTCTCTTTCTGCCCCCCGCCCCAGACTCTGCCATTGTCTCCATCCCAGCCGGGGCCCCTGGCAGGAACCTGCTTAAGCTTCTCAGCCCCTTGGCTCCACCCAGAACTGACAAAGGCCCCTGGGGAAAATCACTGCGGAGCCTCTGGGAGTTTCTTATCTGGAATGTTAGCGCATCTTGGCCTCACTGCTTGTGTAGCTCTCTGATACCTTAAAACAGATTTTTAGTATATTTTGCTGAGCTTTTTTAGTTGTGCTCAGGTGGGATTGTCAAAGTGCCATAGACCGTTCCATTCTCCGTGGACGTCCCTAGGTGCACCTGGAGCGATGGAAGCTGAAGCTGGGTCACCATAGGTCACTGGTTGGAAGGACTCTGTTTGCTCATTGCCAGCCACTGGTGTTAACTTCATCTAACTCTAAAATTTTATCAGCTTGTGTCCAGGGGGATTTTCATTGGAAAGTGTGATATAAAAGGACAGAATTGGGATTCAAGATTGCCAAATGTGTTCCAGACTATTTAGTGCCTGCTTTCTCATCAATTCTGTGTGTGCAGAAGGTTTTGGGTTAACATTTACTTTCATTTGAACCTGGTAGCAAAGTTCTAGGGGAAGAAGTCTTTAACAAATAAACTACCTCTAAATTTTTTAAGGCTACGGTTTCTAAAAAGAACCTGATAACTGTGAATGACCCAATTGTTTTGTGTCCATTCCCAACATGGCTCATCTATAAATCAATTTATATCTTTTCAACTTACATCACTTCTTGACTACTAAATGCTATAAGACAGCATGGCAGTATATAAAGTATTATTCCCAGTTTCTTTTTGTTCTAAAAATAACTTTCTCTCCCTCGAGCAATTTAATTTCCCTTGTTTGAGAGATTTGCAGGTTTGTAAATATGTTTTTTGCCTCCGGGCCCCTTTGATTACTTTTAAAAACATCATTGTAGGTCTTCTCACTCTTGCTCTTTGCTTATTAAGTGCTTATTTTCTCATCTATATCTTTACCAAAATCCCTAATTCTAGATTATTTTAACCTGGTCTTTCCAGAGACTTTTCTTCTCCAGCTCTGTATTCCTTTATTCACTCATTCAACAAAAATTTACTAAATATTGCTTTATTACATCTACAGGTACCTACTGTTCACAGCCATATCATTTTATAGCAGAGAACAATGATATTTGATTCTCTATACCTGAAGGTAATTGGTATTTTATTGTACAATTACCCTCTTCTCTAAATCAGAGTGTGATGCAATATACACCTTTGTTCATCATTTCATTGCCAAACCTTGGCATACTGTCTTGCATATAGTAGGCGTTTAATAAATATATTACAGTAATAATTAGTCAATGAATAATGTCTTAAATTTATCCAGTGAGTAAGTAAAAGAGCACATACTATCTGTAATATCTTCCATGTTCTACTCCTGAATTTTGTCTAAAATAAAAACCCATGTTACCATCTCTGGTCAGAGCCAGAGCTCTGTTTGGCACTTATGGACACAGAAAGCAAAAAGGCATCAGAAAAACTTTTTCTAAAAAGATCAGCCTTTGCATATGAAAGAACAGAATAGTGGGGATAGAGTCTCATCAAAAAGGCTTTCAAGCCACTCTTGAAAAGACAAATACAACCGTGCTGGCCAAGGTTTACATTCAAACCAAGAATGAGAAAGGCACGGAAATGAAAGAATATGGAGATGTTCAGAAGTGCATTCAGATAAAACAAGACAGCAAGTTGAATTGCCTTTCCAGCTAGAAACTACCAGGAAAAGTTATACTAAGAAGTCCTGGAGCAAAATAGAAGGAAGCTCATTTTACTCACTTCTCTTTTAGACTCTAATGCATCACCTGTGTCACACCACTTGTACTAAACAATGCTGTAATGAGGAGCTGGGGAAGAGAGTGTATTTGTGCACTTTGATATTCATAAAGGTCTTTCAGAGGCCATCCATATACTGAGTAAACTATTTCTTTGCCTGTGGGCAGCTTCTTTCTTGATTTTTTTTCTTTTAAACAGAATGAAGAGGAAAAAAAAATAATTTCTAGAAACTGTTTCTCTGATCAAAGCACTTGTTTCTTTGTCATCTTCATTCACCTTCCCTGGGGAGAACTTGTACCCATGAAGGTATTGTGATCAAGTGTGTGTGGAGCATGTTTAACATGATGGTGGCATGTGCAGCTTACATGATGCAGGAAAATTTGGTGACATCAGTTCCAAATTCATTTGTGGGTTGATGCAGAAGATCAAAGGCAAATGGCAAGTACAGAGCAGACATTTGGTAAAGACAGTCAGATGAATGGATCAATGAATGAACACAAAGCAAGTAAGTTGAACGATATGTGTGTAAGGAAAAACTCCAGAAAGAGTCCAAGCTCTCTGCTAGGTCACAGATGGATTACATCATGAACTACTTATTGCATAAACAAATGAAATACTAAAATGAATCCAAACTTGCTTTGAACACCTCAAAAATTGCTTGTGGATAAAAGTGTCTCAGAGTCAAACAAAAGAAAACAGAACCTTTAAATTTTATATGTATGTATCTGTATATATATATATGGACAGAGAGAGAGAGAGAGAGAGAGAAAGAGAGATCCTGATTTTAAAAAGTTATAATAGAGATGCCTGGGTGGCTCAGTCGGTTAGTAGTCTGACTTCCGCTCAGGTCATGATCTCATGGTTAGTGAACTCGAGCCCCATGTCATGCTCTGTGCTGATAGCTGAGAGCCTGAAGCCTGCTTTGGATTCTGTGTCTCCCTCTCTTTTTGTCCCTCCCCTGCTCACACTCTGTCTCTCTGTCTCTCGCTCAAAACTAAATAAAATATAAAAAATAAAAATAATGATAAAAAAGAGAAATACTGCTTGGTCCAGTTGGAACATAGGGTGAAAAATAAATGGATGTTAGGCCTATGTTTGAATTCCTTTCTATCACAACTAATTGTTTAACTAACAGGGAGGCTTTCTTTTCTTACTCCTTTGATCTTGTTCTCCAATCTGTGAAATGAAATCATCATACTTGGATGCATAAATATTATGTTGGTATATACACTAAGTAAGTTCATGAAGGTTAAGACCTTGTGGATCTTTCCATTTGATAGGGATTTTCTATTTAGTTGCTTTCCTCTTGAGGGATGCTCACTAATGACCACTTACTATAAAACAATTTGCTGATGCTATTTTCCAAGAGAAATGGAAATTTACCAAGTTGATCAGAAATGTATATAGTAAGAACCCAGTACGGACATTGATACTGTCTGTTTTTTTGATTTTGTTTGTTTTTGTTTTCTCTGGATATTCTATCTCTACATCCCTTCACATTCTCCCTATATTCAGGTATGATGGTCCTCTGGAACACAGATGGAAGGGGCCTAAAGTCTGATCTTTGACGGTTAGGCTTCTTCTTTTACCTGGCTTCTTTGCCTGCAGCCTAGAAATTTATTTCTGGCTGACTGTATATGATCTCTAATATGAGTGGTTTCATCATTCTATTCAAGAACATTGCAACTCACATAGTGAATCATCATAATCCATAGGTAGATTCAGACAGCTCTGTCTATCACCTTCTAACTCTCTTGGGCTGAGAGCCTTGGGTGGCTTTAAAATGAGGCTAGGAGATCCTAAGCCCATATAGAACCATCATGGTTAGAGCAGTAGTTCCCAAACTTCAGTGACTGTAATATTACAGCCACGATTTTTGCCACATCAGCATACTAACTCCTGTTATCCTCATGTTCCTCATAGTTTTTATCACAGTTGCTTCATAATTACTCAATATTCTTTTAAAGCACTTCCCCTTTACACTAAAAACTATTTAAAAGAAAACTTCATTATTTTAATTCTAAAAATAGTCACCTTAAAAAGAAATGGAAAAAGTTAAACTCTAGCTGGACAGCTGTCTGACTAAGGTTCTGAGATTGTGATCTGCTTCTTTTAGTTAAAAATGGAGGTGACGGAGTATAAATGATGTATGCAAGATTTAATAACTCCAAGAGTTTCTGCTTGATGAAATCAGCATTGAGGAAGAATTTTAAAAGGAACCACTTTCTCACTCTATGGGTCAAGGAGATTTAATGCTTTATCTGAAGTCTCTCATTAACTAGAAAATATGTGTTCCAAGTGGGGTGTTAAGGGGAACCCCATTCTTTGGTCACAGGAACTTGCCACTCACTGGGGCCCAAGGAAAGTATGTTGGTGTTATGGCCAACATGCAGAGAGAGGACACAACCTGTGGGCAAATGCAGTGGCATGTAGTAGACGTTGAACAAATGCTGGTTCCTTGGAAGCCCATCCAACCTTCCCTCTTATCCTTCTCAGTCCCATTTCTGATGCCACCATAGTGAAAACAGTGACAGGTTCTTACTGAGGGCTCTGTATGTGCCAAGCAGTTATTTCATCCAAGATTCCCTGGGCTTTCATCATTTTTTTAGACGAGAAAACTTGTATAATATAAATACAATATACCATTGAGGAAAACTTTATAATTGAGACTCAAGGAGGTAAAGCAACTTGCTCCAAATCACCCAGGGCAGGGACACCTGATGGTCTGGAGTTCTGGCACCCCAGATATAATTAGGAGTAAGGACATTAGTCAGCTAATTAAGTCAAACAGACAAAACAAACCACAGTTACCCTAATTATCTGAGCTTTGGCTTGCCATTATTAAAGTGTGGCTCAGAAATTATTCTCTTCTTTTTTCTAGGAACAGTTTTGTTTTGATTTTGGCTTGGGTTATGTGGCTTACTGCCTTGGTTCTCTCAGCTGTGACATCCGCAGTATTGTTTGCAGAAGCATTTCAGAAATCCAGATTGAGGAAGTCAGGGAGAGAGGGAGACAGAGGAGATGGAAGGAAGGAGGCTGTGTCTTTGCAACCACACCCACTGCTTGCTAAATACACCTGGGGCTTCATTCATTCCTGGAGACCTCACTGGATGCTCTGCCCCTGTGGGAAGCTACAGTCCTACCGGACTCTCCAGAACTTTGGTCACATCTGCTGTTGTTTTAGGGATGAGACTAAATAGGAAACCCTTGATCCTTTATAAATTCTCCCTGCCTGGTAGTTGCAGGAGTGGAAGTCCAGAAACCCCATTCCCAGTTTCCATGTTTTCTTAATAATATTCTTTCAGCCCCAAACCAATTCAGTCACTCTGAACAGAATTAAGATAACCCTGCTCAATGACTGAAATTCAGACACCACCTGCCTGAAACAAAATGAATTTTTTTCATTCATGCAGTTGCAAAAATTGAAACGAGTTCTACCTCAAGTCTGATTTAACAATATTGGGGGTAATAATTAGGTGGATGAATGCCTCAGTTGTCCATTTTGTAGATGTGTGTGAGTATGCACGATATAGTTACATATATAGACTATTGGGATTTTTCTCCTGTTTCTGATTTTTTTAAAATCCATTCCCTGATGAAATGCTGCAATACTTGCAAACAAGAATGTTTGGCCCTTAGCACTTTTCCATTTAGTTTAAAAATCTCAGGAGGAGCTTCATATATTAAGTCTGTGTGGTTCTCATATGTTTATGGGCAGGTTATCACCACAGGACTTTGACTTCCTAGTTGTAAAAATCTTTGAAAATTACCCTTTGAACCTCCACTCAGAGCTTATGGGATTTACGACATTTGTTTTTAGTTTACAAACTGAAGCACTGACCCAACAAGGGTCATGGGCTTTTGCTGAATTCAGTTTTTTTCAGCTCCTAGGTTCAATGCCAAGTGGCATCAACTAGTGTGCCAAAGGCTTTGGTCCCACTGCTTGCAGGTTGGTTGTATGTGTCCCTAGCCTTGAAGCCCCCGAGGAATCTAGGATTGTAATAAACACTACCTTCTGAACATCCCCACCAGGAGGACTTATAGAGTGAAAGGCAATATCCCTTAGGGACTTGGGGACATAGACCAAAGCAACTCAGAGTGAATATAAATTTAGAAGCTGTATTTTATCCTATAAATCTACATGAATTTTGTACATATAACTGGAGTTGAATACAGGACTACCCATATATACTTGAATCTATCCATTTGGCTCCATCCCCAGGGCTACCACTCTAGTCCAGGCTGTTGCTGGGAGGACAGCAGTGATGTCCCAGCCAGTTTCCTCAAATCCCCTGCTCTCCTAAGTTCCAATGTCCACAGCAGCCAAAGTGACCTTTGAAAATGAACATCTAATCATGTCACTTTCCTAGCTTAAGAAAAATACAGTGATTTCTCAAAACTCACAGAAGTAGGGCCAGAGGCTCAGTGTTGGGCCGTCCCCACCCCTCTGGTTCATTCCGTACTGCACCCTTCCACTTTCTGTGCCTTCGCCTCTAACTGCTCCTCATCCTCTACTCCTACTTTGCAATGCTTCCCTTTTGCTTCACTGAGAGGCAGTGCAAGGGGTAGTGGTTAAGATGACCTGGTTCTGGGGAGTAACAGGTAGGGGCTGTACTGAGGATTCCATGAGTTACTCCATGAATCATGCTTGGAACAAAGCCTGGCACACAGTAAACACTCAGTAAGTAATGGCTATTTTTGCTCATCCTTCAACTGTTGGACCACAGAGCTTCTCCACTTCTCCACAGAGGCTTTTCTCATCCCCCCAAAGTCAGGACCATCTGTTCTGTATACTCACAACTTCCTGCATGTCTTTATTGTCACAATTTGTAGTTGTGTGTGTGTATATGTGTGTGTGTGATTATTTGATTAATTTGTCTCTTCTCTTCTGCTAGACTATAAGCTTGATGAAGGCAGGAAACATGTCTCCTTTGTTCAGCATATATTTCAAGCATCTAACTCAGTGCCTAGAAAGTATGGGGTGGTCAGTATATATTTATCAAGGGATATTGAAAGAATAAAAGAATGGATGGATGGATGGATGGATGGATAAACAGATAAATATATCTGGTAAAGTGTGAAACTGGGTAAGACAAAGGCATGAAAAGATTATTAGAGATCTAAGCTCAATACAGATATGTAGATACAGAAATGAATGTTGAATGGTTGCATATTATCAGTGATTTAATAGAATGAGAGTATTTGAGAGTTGTTGAGCAAATATTTACTTCCTGAAGAAGGTAGCACTCAGACTGAACTTCACAGGTTAAGTAGGGTTTCAGGAAGAGAATGTTTCTAGCAAGGTCTCACACCATAACCCTGAGGAGCACAGACCTGGTCTGAATTCCAGCCCCACCACTCCCTAGCTGTCAACAGGGAACATGCTACTTCCCATGCTCAACTCCATTTTTCCTTCTCTAAAATAGGGTAATAAGAATGCTTCCTCACAGTGATATCCAGAGGCTTAAGTAAACATTGATTGTAAAATATCCTGCTCAGTGCCTGGAGCATAGTAATAAGAAACTGCCGCTTTGAACCTAGTTTGAAAATAGCCAAGGGAGTAACAGAGTTTATACCACTGTGTTATGAGGGGCAGCGGGGGATTGGAAGGGAATCACAGCCCTGCAGAAAATCTTCCATTCTGCAAATGGGACAAACATGGTTGCACCTTCCTGTTCCCTCCTTTTACTCCCTGTTATGAACCCCGGGTCTGTGAGGTCTCAGCTGGCATTTTACTGTTGACAAAACTAACTTCCTGATTACTTGAATCACTACTACTGTAACTTGCATTTTTTTCCCAAATGTGTATCATTCTGTAGAGACCACTAATTTTCTCTTAATAAAATAAAATCTTAAAATAATCTATTTGTTCTTTCTCTCCCCTTAGGCTCTGCCAAAAAGAATGGGGAACATGTACTTTTGAAATCACCTCATGTCTCCTTGATTTCCTCATTCACCAGCAGAAAATTCAATATAAGCCCAGCACAATTCACAGGGAGGGGAGAAAGTTTCCCATACCGGTCCTAGGGGAAGAGGCTTGAGGCTGATTGCTGAGCGAAAATTTAATAGCTGCCTGACATTATAAAGTAAAGGGGGTCTGAGCCATTCAAACAGTTGTGTGCTTACCAAATGGGTGATTGTGTTATCCTTCCTAAGAAAGGACAGGGAGCTAGCTGGGTTTTCACTCTTGTGTGCAACATATGGGAGACTGTTAAGACCATACAGATGACAGACACAGAAGGATCTGCTGCTCCACGAAGGCAAAAAATAATTTATTTCTTGGTGATAATAGACACTGGGTGATTATGGCTGGTAGACAGAATTTGCTTTAAGTTTGATGGCTGTGGATAGTGAGACATCTGTAATATAGATAGGTCTTAAATGTCACTAGAAATTATCCTAAATGCTATGGAAATATCCATACTTGTGAGCATGTAATTTCCCCCATTAAATTCAGATAATTTCAGATCTTCAGCAATTCTTTGCATGAAAGACGTTATTTGTGAAACTACTTTTCTCTGTCTGGCTAAGAACGGATAACTCTACTAGCTGTGTAGCATAATGTTGCAATAACCCTTAAAGGAGCCACTCTTAAGGTTCCTCTTTTACTGATGAATGTCACCTAGTTGGGAAGTGGTACACGTAGCAGGCAAACCAGGGTCTTCAATGGCTCATCTTTTCCCACCACAGTACTGCCTTCCCAACATTCACAGCATTTCAGGGAGCACAGGGGTTTTTGATGTCCAGAAGTTTCTACCATTTTCCAAAGAGCCATCTAAAAAATTAAAAATGTATATCTCTGAGTGTAATTAAAACCTGGTATTTCCACACTAAATTTTGGGCTTAAAAAGGTTATGTGTTTGTTACACTATGTAATCCTCCACAACCTGTGAGGTAAATGGTGCTTGCCTTATTCTGTAGACAGAAAATTGAGTCTGGGGAGGACTCAGCGTACCTGCGTAGGTCCCAGGGCTGGTAAGTGATAATCGGCCGGATTCAAACCCAGGTTCTCTGTCTCCACAGCCTTCCCTGCCTTGGCCTTACCATCCATACTCAGCTTCATCATATCTCTGCCTTTCCTGTCCTGCCACATGGCCTTTGTGCTCCTTTGCACCTCCTGATGCAAGGTCCAAGCACAAGTAGGCAAATGGTTGATACTACACGCCTGCAATTATGGACAGTCTGATGTAATCATCTTTCTGACCATACCCTCAAAGAATAAATCGCAGGAGAAAGAGCCACGGCTTTTCTTGTTTTGTTTTAAACAGTAATAGATGTTCAAGTTGCTATCAGTGTTTGAGGCTTCTAATAAGCCCAATTGTCTGCTCTGTAATATAGGCTGAACTTCTAGGCTGATAAACCTGCATCATTACTGACTTCTGCAGAAGTTGGTGTTTGTGTATTATTTTGGGGACAGAGTTCTGACAACAGCAAGAACAGCGAGTATGATCAGTCATTACAAGGCAGGCTGGCTGTGACAATGGCACTGTGAGTTGTGCCAGGCGGTGCCAAGCACATGAGTTTATATCAAGGTCAGAAGTAAATTTGGTTTTCTCTACATGCTCAGTCTCTAGATCAAGCCAGAACAGCAGTTTTTGTTTCCATCAATTAGAGGAGCCATTGTCTAAGGGGGTCACAGGTGCTTTATTTACCATGTCTGTGACAGCAACTGTGTCAGCAGAAGCTGATGTACGTCACTCATTTAAGTGGGAGTGTACAGTCCTGGCTTTATTGGGTGAGACCTGTCGTCAAACTAAAATGTTAAAAAGCAATCACCTCTTTCTTTTTGTATGTCATGGCAAGCCAAATAGCTCCCTCAATTTTTTCAGAATTATTTCGCCTGTAAATTGACCATTACCTAGCATGGTGTCTGATATAAGTTCATTCAAGAATATTTACGGAGTATCTACTATATAGAAAGTGCTACTTATATGGAATAAACGTCAAAATAAAAGATAGGGTATCTCAGCTAGCCACTGAAAATTCCCTTCTTTTATTCTGAAAGCCCCTATGAAATCTGGGCACCTTGAGCAGAGGGTGTCTGTGATCCTTGACATCCATAAACTCGAATAGACTTCAGCTTGGTAGACATCTTGAGCCAACACTCTTCAGCCAGGTCTCGATTAATACATTAGAACACCCAGCATTACCTGGATCTTATGGATAAGCTGGGGGCATTCTTCTTTCAAATTTCTATCTTTTCTCACCACCATCACATTATTTGTCATATTTCTTTATTACCTTTATTATTATTTACTAAATATTTTCCTTAAAATTGACCTTACCTTTTCACACTTCAACTGACTTACTTAAAAAAGGAAAATCACATTACCTAGTTCCAATGGAAAATCAGTATCAGTGACCATAAAGAGAAGGTAAAAACAAATGTAAGAAGACAAAGAAATTTTATTAATATTGTAGCTGTGCACTTCTGTTCTCAGCCAAGATGGAGTGATAGGGACCATGTCTACCCTCCTGCCTTGAATAACTGAAATGGACACTGAACATCAGACAACAAAGGGCAGTGGTCTCTGAGAAGGGGAACAAGTGAAGTGAGCCCGACAATTGCTCCAACTTACCGTCTCGGCTACCTAAGCAACAGTACAGGAATAGGAACCCAGGAATCTCCCTGAGTGGAAGAGATGTTGCTGAGAGTGCAGGGGGAACAGGCTAGAAGTTAGAAGGTACCGAGTAGAGAGGAGAGAGCTGTATTGGAAGTATCCCAGAGGTGTGCAGACGTTCCCCTTAAGCCCTCAGCACAGCACTGCCCAGCACATGACTAGGAGGAATCTATGAAGATGGAGAAACAGTCACCCAAATGATTAGAGGATATAGTACTTGGGACTCTCACAGGGCCAAGTAGAGTGCATGTTACTGTTAGGCTGATTGGAAAACATCGTGACTCACATGTAGACGACCCCAGAAGATCTTGCCTTAGAAGTGGTGAGTAAGTATCCCTAGAGTGACTGCTGCTCTGGTACTATCTAACAAATATTTTTTTAATGTTTATTTATTTATTTTTGAGAGAGAGAGAGGGAGAGGGAGAGCGTGTGCAAGGTTAGGGGGAGAGGGACAGAGAGACAGGGAGACAGAATCCTGAGCAGGCTCTGGATTGTCAGTGCAGAGCCCGCCATGAGGCTCAGACCCATGAACCATGAGATCATGACCTTCACAGAGACTAAGAGTCCAATGCTCAACTGACTGACACACCCAGGCACCCCTCATTTAACAAATCTTAAAAGCAAAACCCCAAAAGATGAAACTGCTTCCACATAACTTAATTGTGACTCAAAACAAAATTCAATTATGCTTACAGGAATACAGAAATATTCAGCCCCCAACAAGGTAGAATTCACAATGTTTGGTTATGAATCTAAAAAAATTACTAGCCATGATAAGAAGCAAGAAAACACGATCTATGATGAGGGGAAAAGTTGATCAGTTAAAAGCAACTTGGAATTGGCATTGATGTTAGAATTAGCAGAGAAGAACATTAAAATAGTTACTATAACTATATTCCCTATTTTAAAAAAGTTAGAGACAAAGAAGATATTAAAAATACTGTATCATACAATTTTTTAAAAAAATTAAAAGTGAGCTTTTAGAAATGAAACTCACAGTGCTCAAGATGAAGAGTATGCCAATGGGATTAATAAGAGATTAGACATTGGATAAGAAAAGATCCATGGATTTCAAGGCATAACAATGGAAACAATGCAAAGTGAAACACAGTAAAGAGATTTTTTTTTTTAAACAAAAAGAGCGTGTGTTAGCTATGGCACACCTTTAAGCAGCCTAATATATTTGTATTTGGAGTCCATCAAGAAGAGACAAAAGAGGACAGAAAAAAAATATTTGAAGAATATTGGCCAAAATTGTTCCAAATTTGACAAAAACTATAAACTCACAGATCTAAGAAAGTCAATGAAAACTATTCTAGGGAACATCATAATCAAATTGCTAAGAGGTGCCTGGGTGGCTCAGCTAGTTAAGCCTCTGACTCTTGGTCTCAGGAGATGTGCTGTGTTGATGATATGGAGCCTTCTTGGGATCTTCTCTCTCCCTTTGTCTCTCTCTCTCTCTCTTCAAATAAATAAACATTTTTAAAAAAAATTTTAATGTTTATTTATTTTTGAGAGTGCAAGCAGGAGAGGGGCAGAGAGAGAGAGGGAGACACAGAATCCAAAGCAGGCTCCAGGCTCTGAGCTGTCAGCATAGAGCCCGATGTGGAGCTTGAACTCACGAACCACGAGATCATGACCTGAGCCAAAGTTGGACACTTAACTGATTGAGCCACCCAGGGTGCCCCAATAAATTTTTTTTAATTGCTAAAAACCAGTGATCAAAAGAAAATCTTAAAGGCAACCAGAAGAAAAAAATCATAGTGCATAGAGAGGAATAAAAACAAGAATGTCAGCATATTTCTCACTGAATACCATGCAAGCAAGAAGACACCAAAACATCCTCTTTAAAGCACTGAAAGTACTGTTAACCTTCATATGTATACTAAGGAAAAATAACTTTCAAAAATAAAGGCACAGTAAATATCCATTGATAGCTTACAGTCATTCTTATGATAAAGATCAAAACCTTTAACATTTTTTAAATAATTTTTTAACGTTTATTTATTTTTGAGAGACAGAGAGACAGAGCATGAGGGGGGAGGGGCAGAGGGAGAGGGAGACACAGAATCCGAAGCAGGCTCCAGGGTCTGAGCTGTCAGCACAGAGCCAGATGTGGGGCTCGAACCCACGAACCGCAAGAACATGACCTGAGCTGAAGTTCACTGCTTAACCGACTGAGCCACCTAGGTGCCCCAACATATATATTTTTTTAATTTAAAAGACATTTTTCAGATCTACAGATGTTGGAAGAATTGATCACAGTAGACCTACCCTATAAAAAGTATTGCCACAAGTCCTTCAGGAAGAAGAAAAATACCAAGTGGGAATGTGAATTTACACAAGGGAAGAACATTGGATTTGGTATGATCACCTGAACAAATTGAGAAAGGTGGCGCTAATGGGTTGGAAAGCTTAATGTTTTTAAGAAGTTAGTTCTCCTCAATTTTATCTATAGATTCAATGCAGTCCGAACAACATCCCAGCAGGTCTTTGGATTAAAATTGACAAGCTGATCCTAAAATTTATATGGAAATGCAAAGGACCTCTAGAATAGCAATACAAAGCTATGGCAAGTAAGACAGCATAGTACTGTCATAAAGACGAACATATAGATCATTGAAGTAGAATAGAGTCTAGAAATAGACCCACACATATACAAACAATGAATTTTTGACATAGCTGTAAAGGTCATTCAGAGGAGAAAGTATAATCTTTTCAATAATGGTACTGGGTCAATTTAATATCATATAAAAAAAGAAATTCAATTCATACCTTATAACATAAGCAAAAATTAACTCAAAATGAATCATAGACTTAAATATAAAATATGAAGCTATGAATCTGCTAGGAGAAAAAAATAGAAGAAAATCTTTGTGACCTTGGCTTAGGCAGAGATTTCTTAAGTAAGATATGAAAAGTACAGTATCTAAGAGAAAAAAATTGATAAATTCAACAAATTTAATTTGTCTAAATTAGAAACTTATGCTCTTCTAGAACACTGTTAAGAGAATGAGAAGACAAGCCACAGACTGGGAAAAATATTTGCAAATTGCATACCTAATAAAGTATTTATAGCCAAGATGAATAAAGAACTCTGAAATTCAATAATAAGGAGACAACCAAATTTTTTAAATTAGCAAATGTTCTGAAAAGGCACCTCACCAAATAAGATAAACAGATGGCAAACAAAGCATAATGAAATATGTTCAACAGCGTTATTCATTAGGGAAATGCAATTTAAAACCACAGTGTGATATGACTACATACTTACCAGAATGATTAACGTTGAAAAGACCTGGACAAGAATGTTCACAGTAGCTTTATTTGTTATAGCCCCAAACTGGAAACAACTTGCATGTCCATCAGCAGGTGAAGGGATAAATTGTGGTGTATTCATTTAGTGGAATACTACCCAGCTATGAAAAGGAATGGACTAGTGACACAGATCGCCATGTTGGAAGAATCTCAAAATAAATATATTAAGTGAAAGCCACGACACTAAAATAAAGAGTACACACTGTATTATTCAATTTATATAAAACTCTCCAAAAATGGAAACTACTCTACAGTAGCAGAAAGAAGGTCACTTGTTACCCGGGAAGGGGGTAGAAATGGTGAGGCATGGCAGGGAAGGATCACAGTGGCTTAGAAGAAAATTGGAGGGGGGGGTGTTGGAAATATTTATTAACTTGATTGCAGTAGTGGTCTAAAGGTATATACTCATATCCTATCATTTCAAATTGTACCCTTTAAATTGTTTTATGTCAATTATACCTCATTATATGTGTTAAAAATATTCTGTTGCTTGACTGAGGCTTGCTCTACTTTCAGCAAAAGGCAGATTGGCTCAAGGTGGAAAGCTGTTAAAGGTGCACCAGCACTGTGGCTTTCACCTTGAAGACCAAAGAGAGATTGGAAGACCATTTAAAAGAGAATAATGTTTGGTTTGTGTGATTCAGTGTTATTAAATGCTCTGTCCATGAACCACTTTAAACAACCTCATATTTCAGCAGGTGGGACATGTATTCAGCACATAGTTTGGGAAACAATGAACCAAGAAAAACCTTGTAAGAGTGTAGCAAATATTGTGAGGTGACTTTATGTGATAAATCTTCAGTTGAAACTGAAATTCTACAGCCTTGCTTAATCTTGGAACAATATTGACTCAAGACCAACCCTGCTTAAGTGAGGAACGCAGGTCACCCTCTGAGATTCCTACTAAACCACAAAGTGACTGTGGCTTCTTAGAGTTTCTTTATACCCCCCACCCCAAATTCTGCTTATTTTAACAGGCCATTCATTGGTGTTGCGGCCTCTTTCTCCAAATAAGGCAGTTGCGATGCCTGCTTTCCATGTAAAGTCTACAATATTCAGAAGCATGTGAAAATACGAATTTTCAGAAGAAGTGGAGGGTCAGCAAGATAGCCACTCCTATCTCACTTGTCTATCTTAGAGCAATAGGAGAAAAATGGGCCTTTTCACGGTGTTCTACTGAAAGGGCAAGAATATCAGACAGTGGGAGGGCGCCTGATGGAAAGAGTTCAGACTTTAATTAAAAAATCATAAAGAAGATGAGGGTTTGGAGCTTAGAAAGGAAAAGAGAAAAACCAGCTGGCTGGATGTGCATGCTTTTTTGATATCATTTGTCTCCATGATTTTTGGATGAAGATAGCAAGATTAAGAGGCAGTTTTAGGGCTGATCTAAGGTTGGATTCAGGCCAAATTGGTTCACAGCTCTTTGCTGAAAACCCAGCCTCTTCCCAATATCACTGCCTCCCCTAACTCATCAATGAAATATCACAGGCACTTTATTCCTTAGTCAGCATTTATTTAACCCAGCTGTGAGTCTATGAAAATGTATGTCTTCTCTGGATGTGATTGAGCTTTCAGCTGTCATCATTATCTTTACAATTGTCTCCTTCTCTCTCTTTTCATGCCCTATTTCATTTGTCCTAGCTCCAGGCTTCAGGGAGAAGGGGTTACAAGTATTGTGTATTCTAGAACATGACTTATGTCACATTTACTAGCTAGTAGAGTCAATGTGATACCAAAAGTCACATAGTCAATGATCAGTCTTCCTTCTCCTGCCCAGAATTTGTAACATGAGTTAGATTTTCTTTAGAGCCTCACATCCTGAAATTAGTCTATGTCACAAGGCTACTGGGAATGTAGTAAGAACTGGGCCACTTGTAGTTGCTCACATGTAACTCTGCCCTTCCCAGCCCCTGTCTTTGAAACTCGTCTAAGAAGTCAATTCTAAACACACACACTGCTGAACCCCTTCTCAGTGGGACCTTGGACAAGGGGCAAGTTACTGAATTTTCTAGGGTTTAGTTTCCTCACCTGTGACACTGACATACGGTGACATGTATCTCATGGGATTGTCATGACAATCGAATTAGTTTATATCTGAAAAGTGATTACATCAGTACCTAACATATAACAATAATCAGTAAACTTTTTTTTTTATGTTAGGGACTCTTCCCTTTTGCTTAATTCCCTTCTTTGTTGCTCTGCTGACCCATTTTCTGTATCATTATCTTAGTCATTATCTGCTTAAGCATCTCTCTCCTCCATGAGGCTATAGTTTCCTTGAAGACAGAAACTGTCATGTCTATTCTTCTAATCCCTAGCAGTGAGCAGTTTCAGACACACAGGCATACGATGAATGTTGAATCAATAAATAAGTTACTGGATGAAAAATTTAATATCTGAACAAACTAAGTGTAGCCTTTTTTGCTATAGGAAAAAAAAGGAATGAGAGAAAATCTACCAAATCACTAAGAGTGATTACCCTGGAGGGTGAAATGATGTGTAACATGTATTTTCTTCTTTTTGCTCTTCTGTTTTTCCCTATAATGAGAGTATGGATAGGGGCAGAGTGCTTACACAACGTTGAATGCGAAGAACTGAGCTCTGCTCTGACCAGAGAGCTTTGAGGATTATATTGATGATGACACTAACTGCATTAATAAATGAACTTGGAAATTTTGGCATCTTAACATAATAGCAATTTATTTCTTGCTCACATGTTGGAGGTGTATGCACACCTTTGTCTCTACTTCATGCAGTTATTCAGGGACCCAGCCCAATGGAGGCTCCTCCCTCCACACATTGTTGCCAGGTCACCCTGGTGACCACACAGTTGGCTGGCGGACTGGGGAAGAAAGGACATGAGTAGATTCATATGGGACATGTGCCTCACTTCTGCACACATTCCCCTGCTCCAAATTGAGTAACACTGCCCCACCTGGCCAGAAGATTGGGAAATGTAGTTTAGCCAGAAAGGAAATGGATTTGGTAAAGAGGCAGAGGATGAGTTAGCTTTCCACCCCTGCATTCCATCCAACTTACTTCCCTGATTCAACCTTCTGACTGGGCTCCCCTCCTCTTCTCTCTCCTTTTCAACCTATCTTCCACAGAGCTGCCAAAGTGAATTTCTAAAATAAATATTTGACTTGTCACTTGCCATACTGAGCTCCCATAAAGCTCAGACCTCTATAAGCTAAATCTCTCAGTCCGTACACTCAAGTGCACAAGTAATATTTCTGTCTGTGACTGGACTTAATTTTGGTGTTAAGCTCCCATTCTGTCAGGTAGTAGAGTTTTCTCCTCTTTACATAGGTTCTGAGTTCTTGGGAGTATCACAAGTACTCGAGTGCAAAGCCTCGAGTGGGCATAAGATCCTTAGTGGTCACCTCAGAGGGGTTTTCTGAAAGAGACCAAAGACATCTCTTGCCTTCAGAACACTGCAGGAAACCATCCTGAGAATCTCATTCAAATTGTCAGTGAAAGGAAGCAAACCAAACCTGGAGTACTGAAAAAAACAACAACAAGCAAACAAAAGAAATAGAATAAGAAAATGAGTCACTGGGGGTCGGGAGGGGGGGCATTAAGAAAAAATTCATAGCAGAAGCAGAAATCTCTTGTGTACATATCTTTGTAAAAGAATAGAAAATCAACATGAAATAAGGCTAGTATATTAGCCAGTTAGCTAGTATATAGTGCAAATGAGTGGTAGCATGGATGTTCATGCTTTTTACTGGAATTTGATTTATCTCTAAACACCATATTTCCACTGAAACCAGAGTGCAGCTTTCACTGTAATGTTTACTGGTGTGCAAAATAATTCCAACAAACAATATAGAGATATATCTGCTTTGCTGAATTATACTGAGATGTATAAAGAAAGGGGATGTGTCCAGATATAGAAATGACAGGACATCATATCTGGAAGGATCTTTCAGCTTGTGTATAGAGAATCTGGGTTATTTAGAAGCAATGGCTCACCCAAGATCAGGCAGCTATTAAGTGACAAACGGGGGCCTGGATCCAGACTTTCACATCTACTCTCAGCTGGAACAATGTGGGTGGTGGAGGAAATTGGCACATTTCACCCAGAGCTTCAGAAGGTATAAGCCTTGAGGGCTGCTGGGAAAATACATGTCAAAGCATAAAGCAGCAATCAGCAGTTATAGGTTTCCTTTTACTCTGAACACCTTCTACCTTCTTCTAGATAGAATCAGGACTCACTTCTAGGGCACTAAATCTTTTCCTGGCTAATGTGATTTCTTGCCCAAACTTATAGGTCGCCATGCACATTCCCCCTGTTCTGTTTACAACCTCCTCCTCAGGTTGTCTCTGGAGAATTGATCCCTCCCTACTGCATGTAGTCTTAGTGGAGGATTCTTTCCAGGGTCTGCTCTTCCCTTGTTGAGGAGAGTCCGTATGATATATAAGCCAATCAGAGTGCTTCTCACGGACATTCAGATCTTAATCAGAGTGACACAAAGACAAAAAACATGGGAGCCAATTCATTGAGTTATACACCTGAGGAGACTATCTATTAGTGCCTGCTCCCAAGATACCCAGTTCTTCCCTCGTTCCCATCTTTCTGAGAACTGGCTGTTGAGCTTTACTTCAGTTTGCTGTGTCTTCTCAGTTCTGTCCAATAAATTTCTTGCTCACATGTTGAAGGTGTATACACACCTTTGTCTCTACTTCATGCAGTTATTCAGGGACCCAGCCCAATGGAGGCTCCTCCCTCCACACATGGTTGCCAGGTCACCATGTTTGTGCAGTGAATTTGATATAATTGATATAATCAATTTGATATAATCAAATTGATATAATCAATTTGAATAAATTGATAAAACATACAGTGGGAAGTCCTATTGATCCACCTCCGCTTAACTGACTTTTTATTAAGCCGATGGGTTAACTAATGCCTCAGCCTGCTGATGACGAGTATCCAGTATGCTTTACTCTAGTGCATCCATGCACTCCATTTGAGTTCTCTAATTACCAAATACTTTTGTGCTTGTTCCCAAAGCTGTTCATACACACACATGTTACAACTTCATAATGTAATTAAATATAAACTAATGAGTAGTCTCTTTGGCAGCACATATACTAAAATTAGAATGATAAAGATGCACAAGGATGACATGCAAATTTGTGATGGGTTCCAGATTTTTCCAAAAACCATAAGATACCAGGAATACCAAAGAAGTAAAAGATGTGTACTCTGAAAACTGTAAAACACTGATGAAAGAAATTGAAGATGACACAAAGAAATGGAAAAGCATTCCATGCTCATGAATTAGAAGAACAAGTATCAATAAAATGTCTTAAAGTAATCCACACATTTAATGCAACCCCTATCAAAATACAACCAGCTAGAACAAACCATCCTAATATTTGTATGTAACCAGAAAATATCCTGCATAGCCAAATCGACCTTGAAAAAGAAAAGCAAAGCTGGAGGCATCAAAATTCTGGACTTCAAGTTCTATTATAAAGCTGTAATAATCAAAACAGAATGCTACCAGCACAAAAATAGATGCATAGATCAATGGAAAATACAGAAATGAACCCACAACTGTATGATCAATTAATCTTTGACAAAGCAGGAAAGAATATCCAATGGAAAAGAAAGCTGGACCACTTTCTTACACTGTAGACAAAAATAAATGCAAAATGGATGAAAGACCTAAATGTGAGGCAGAAAACCATTAAAATTCTAGAGAAGAACACAGGCAGTAACCTCTTTCACGTTGGCTATAGCAACTCTTACTCAACACGTCTCCAGAGGCAAGGGTAACAAAAGCAAAAATAAACTATTGGGACTACATCAAAATAAAAAGCTTCCGTAAAGAAAAGGAAACAATCAACAAAACTAAAAGGCAACCTACTGAATGGGAGAAGATATTTGCAAAAGACATATCTGATAAAGGGTTAGTATCCAATACATATAAAGATCTTCTCAAACTCAACATCAAAAAACAAACGAATAATCCACTTTAAAAAATGGGCAGAAGATATGAATAGACATCTTTCCAAAGAAGACATATAGATGGCCAACAGACACATGAAAAGATGCTTAACATCACTCATCATCAGGGAAATACAAATCAAAGCCATGATGAGATACCACTCCATACCCATCAGAATGGCTAAAATGAACAACTCAGGGAACAACAGGTGTTGGTGAGGATGTGGGGAAAGGAGAACCTTCTTAACTGTTGGTGGGAATGCAAACTGGTGCAGCCACTCTGGAGAACAGTATGGAGTTTCCTCAAAAAGTTAAAAATAGAAGTATCCTATGATTAGGCATTTACACTACTAGGTATTTACCCAAAGGATACAAGAATACTAATTTGAAGGAATGCATGCACTCGATGTTTATAGCAGCATTATCAACAATAGCCAAATTATAGAAAGAGCCCAAATGTCCATCGACTGATGAATGGGTAAATAAGATGTGGTGTGTATACGTGTGTGTGTGTGTGTGTGTGTGTGTGTGTGTATGTATAATGGAATATTACTCAACTATAAAAAAGAATGAAATCTTGCCACTTGCAACAATGTGGATATGTGGATGGGGCTAGGGAGTATTATCCTAAGTGAAATAAATCAGTCAGATAAAAACAAATACCACATGATTTCACTCATATGTGAAATTTAAGAAGCAAAACAAATGAGAAAAAGAGAGAGGCAATCCAGGAAAACAGATTCTTAACTACTGAGTATAAACCAATGGTTATTCAGGGAGGGATGGGTGAAATGAGAGATGGGTATTAAGGAGTGCACTTGTGATGAGCATGAGGTGTTGTATGCGAGTGTTGAATCAGTTAAATTGTATACCTGAAACTAATATTATACTGTATGCTAACTAACTTGAATTTAAATAAAAACTAATATATATGTTTATATTATATATATATTATAGATAGATAAGCTAATGAAAGGTAAAAGTAAAAACAATGTTTATTCTTTTGAAAAATGAGTTGACTTCTTTGGATCTTGATAAACAACTAGAAAATGTCAATAACTTAGGTGTGGGTGGGACACAATCAGAAAATGGTACAAAATTATAAAACTTCAGAAGAATTTTGTAAGTCACATAGCTTCTCAAAGGGTTTTCAGTTATTTTTCCCCTTTGAACAAATCAAAGCTGAAAATCATAGAGAGTTTCTGATGAGTGACTGCAATCAGCAAACCCAAAACCGAAGAAAGCGTTTTTGGCTTATGAAAAATTGGGAAACAAATGAACATCTATATGTGTGAAAATACTTAATGTATGTATCGATCATTATGGATTTCTTGGTTTACCTATATTTTTTCAACATACTTAAGTGATCAAATTGAATAGGAGGTCTTCGTATGCAGAAATGCTGAGGGAAATTCATTCTTTGCTTGTATCTGCTCAAGTGTTAGTCCTCAGTGGTACGGCCTGTCTTGACTTTAGGGACCCTTCCCACAGCTCTTTGCCTCTGAAAAGAGAACAGCTGCAGCGTATCTGAGGAACTAGTTCACATCTTCTTTTCACTGCTAGAACCCTGAGGCCCACAGAGGGGTAGTGACGGTGCCGAGTCATTCGGTGGCTGATGGCAGAGCTGAGACAATGATTCCAGATCTCCTTAATGGACATGAGCTCATCCTGCAGCACAGGAATTTGGTCCAAAGGATTTTGTCCATTTATTTATTCCTTTGTGCACACAGCTTTAATACAAAAAAGAGTTATTATAACAAGATGGTGTGAAATAAATTATCAGGTCATTTTAGAAATATTACCCACTCAAAAAGATGTGAAGCTCATTATTCAGGCGTGAAGGAGATGGGAATGAATTACTCTGGGAACTCTGAATAAATCACAATTAACTCATTTGCGAGCCTTTTAATGCTGAATACTGGTGATGAGTCCTGCATTTCCTGCTCTGCTTTCTCCTATCTCAGATGGGATAGTTACCTGAATGAACTTTATAAATGAAGTAGAAAACCTACATTTTAGAGTCACTGGCCAGACTAGCAAGATCTTTCTTTAATTATCCTAGAAATAAAGATGACCTTTTCACCAAAGTAAATGTAAGCACGAAGGTTAATGGTCAATTAGGTCAAAAAAGTTGGATCGGCTGATCTACTTTTTACTGACTGCTTTTTTACTCCATAGAATTGATTGTGTTTGGGCAGAAGTGACAAGATTGAATGACAGTTTTGATATTTGTTGTCAAGGACTAAGAGCATTTATCATACACCTATTCTAGACACCATGTTGGCCTCCAGCAGGGTCAACACTTCCCTCCATTCTTTCCTTCTCCTCCTCCCCTTCCTACTCTTCTTGTCTTCCTTCTTTCCCTCCTCCTCCTCCTCATGCCAAGAGAATGTTTGCCATGTTACATTTCACTCTCTTCTCAAAGGAGGGTCAGTGCTGCCCAAAACCAAGGACATGATTAGGACAGACTGCCAGAGTTGAGTTGGGAGAGTGTCTACTTCTTTGTTGGTTTTTTTTCCCGAAACTTTCCAGCAATCTAGATCAGACAAGAGTTATAAAGTCAAATACTATAGAACTTAGCAGTTAATATATGAGGTGGTGGTGTGGACAACCACCAGGCTGGGGGGCTCTGTGTACATGGGGTAGTCCATAACTCATCAAAAGGTCAACTATGATGCAGCTCCAGCCTCCTGGAGGAGTGTGGGCCCCGTTATCCAGCTCTGCCAGCTTTTTAAGAAAACTAGAAATCTAATTGTTTCATGGAAAATATCTCTTGATTTTAAAATTAACTATAATTTTAAATGCTGTTGAAGCCAAATAAAATGTATCTTCAGGGCAACTACAGTCCGTGGGCTACCAGTAGGTGTCCTCTGACTTCCCCAGGGCTCCCTTGCAGGCAGGAGAGGGTGTGCTCCAGACCAGCCAACTCCACATGGAAATGGTAAAATTTAGGAATATGGCCTTTAGATTTAGAGAAAAAGGTGAAGCTTCAGCCTGGTTAGTTCTAGACTTGAACCTATCTAGGCTCAATGAAAAGAATCTGCCTATGATCTGGCCTAGACTAATCAAGTTTAACATTAGGACTTGGGGGCAAAATCTCAGCATTATAGATAGTATCAGTTTTCCAGGGTAATTTTCTTATTCTACTGATGAAATCCCCCACAGTTCTCTGGGACAATGATGTGGCAAGAATCACTGATTCACAATCTCATGTCCTGGCCATCTTTCTTTGTTTTAATTGTCTGCAGGTAACTCTGTTACACTGCCTCTCCCCAAAGCTTCCTTTGTATGTGTGTATGTATTTGGATGAGGGGAATAGATAGAAGATAAGGCTCAGTATATCATGACTATCTACATGAATCAAATTAACTATATTGTCCATTTCATTTACTCTGCATCGACTCCAAAAATACTAGATGACCCCACTGTAGCTCACTATTAAAGTTACTATAATTTTATTTAATGAAAATATTTTTTCCATCTCTAATATTTCAGGGATCAAGAATTTCTGTAATTAAAATGCAATAGGGCTACATATTTATTATAGTGAAGTCAAAATATATTCCACGGCCTTTGATTCCAAAGATTTCTTCATGCAATTAAAGAATATCATATTTTGGCATTTGAACTTCCTTATTATCTCTTTGCTTGGTTAATAAGTTTGTAATTGAAAATCATCTCAATAAATGAAACTGCAGTGTGTTAACTGAACCAACCAAATATTCTCATAGTTATCATTAGTAGTGTGAGAAGTCAAAGGCTTTATTGTGTTATTTATTGAGCACTTATGTGGAAGGAAAAGAGATGAATGGATCCATTTCTTCTGGAAAGTACTCAAAAAATCCACCATCAGGAAGAATCTTTAGACAAAATGAGCTACATTTATAAAATAAGGACCTGTTTCCCTTACAGGCGAATGAGAAGGTTAGATAGGCTCTTCTCTAAAGGTCTCTGAGCCCTGACATGGTAAAGAAGACTGGATTCTGGATTCCTGGGTTTGAGTCCTTGCTCTACCACTCCCTCCCTAGGGACATTGTGTAAGTCTTTCTTGAGGAAATACTTTTATCATTGTGAAATGGAAATAATAATATTGCTAATCTCACCATGATGACAGGAATTAAATGGGCTAACACATGTGCTTGGAATTGCACTGGTTATGTAATTAGCACCAAAAAAAGTTATTTAATAATATTATAGCACTAAAATAAATTTGGTTCTTCCCAAGGAGGCCATTGGCCCACTGAGAAGGAGCCCTGGCTTCTCATCCCAACTCTGCAGTTAGCCAACTCTGCCCCTGAGCAAGTGGGTCTTAGGGGGTCCTTGATTTTCTATCTGTAATATGGAAGATGGGCTGGCATTGTTGATTCCCAAAAAACTACTAATTTATCATTTTCCAGACGGGAGATTGGAGTGTTCCAAGCAGGCCAAAGTATATATTTCCATTTGGGTAACTAGCCTACCCTTTAGGATGTGCATTATAATGAACTGTGGTCAATTACAAACACTATAACACTTTTTGTACTTCTGTAGAGGGACACATTCCCCTAGACAGGAAAGGTGTGGGTGAAACAGTTGGACCTCTCTCCCTGCTCCCTTCCTCCTTCTTCTCCCATGCTCTTACCAGTTGAGTAAGTTGGAGACAAGGGCCTGGGTCTGGGGCTCATCATTCTTTCTGTGGGAGCAGCCTCATCTCTGCAGTGGCCTGCCCAGCAAGAGGCCTGCAGCTGTCCTCTCTGCCTTCGCTGGTTGGGAGGGTTTCATTCAGAGAGAAAAGTGTTGGTGGTCACAGATCCACATTACATCCAACTCAGCTTCGTTATTAAAACCTGGCATTTTGGTCTTTAGCTCTCTCATTTCCAATGATAGGTTTCTCAATGAGATCTGACCCCAGGAGGGAAAGTGAGTTATTGTTTACATGGCCCCCAAAGTCCTAATAAGTATCTTGGGGTGTTTTTGAATTACTTAGAAGGAAAAGGCTCGAGTTTGGTACGGCTTGTTGATACTGCAATACAATTCCCTGGCCAGGCCAGACCACAAGGATCCAAAATTTTCAAGGACCTATAAACAGATTTTTACTGGTTAAAAGGTGTGAGTCTTCAGCCTCCAGCTGCTCAGCTACTGCTCTCTGAGCCAAACCTGCATGGTTGAAGACTTTTTCCTTGAAATGTGGCTGCCTCCACAGTTGCACCCTGCCTCAGTTAAAAGGTTCTCTGTTCCAGCTCCAAAATCCTCAGGAACTATCCATCTTGTTCTTATTTAAACATTCTAGCCCAGAAATAACTGGCAGGATGAAAGGGGGTCTTATGTCAGCTCTGCCTTGCCTATTTCACAAGGGCACAAGCATTTTCTATGTGTTCTTTTTCAGTGGTCCCTACACAGCACTAATCAGGAAAAAGTTCTCTCCTTCTTGACTTCACATTAGCTGTTTGAACTTCCCAAGGTTTTCCAATGGCTGAGTGATTGCACACCTCATGGCCAGAGTAAATATACCTTGTGTCCTTCCACTGTTCCTGCTGGTCCTTGTAACGGAGCCACAATAGATTTGGATTTTTCTTATAAAAAGCTTGTTAAGCTATCCAGACAATAAAAATAAAATGAGCATTTGTTTCCCTGTTAGACAAATTAATATCCAGCTTCTCCTGGCATGGAATAACCATATATGCCTAACATATGATACATATTATAACATATATTATAAAATATATAATAACCATATATATCATCTATGTATATATAATATATGGATAATATATATAACCATATATGCCAATATATAATATATGTTATAACATATAATTTATAACAGCCATATATGTATAATCTATTTATGATATATGTAATAACCATATATGTCAGATAACCAGTGTGATGCATTTATGTGGGATAGTGCACTGGGTTGTGGAATTTAGGTTCCTTCTGATTCATGTATCTGATGGTAATTAAGATATAGAGCTCAGAACTACAGCTGATGGGCTCTGCCAGCCATCTATTGATTCTACAAATGGTTTCTTTTCCAGATTGTAAGAAGAAATGATAAGCCATTTCCTCTAATCAACACAGCACTTCAGGCAGAGCTGGGACGGCTCCCATATTGATCCTCTCTCTTCAATTCCAGCCCTCACTCCAGCCCTGGGCAAGGCAGAATTTCCTTTGAAACACTTCAAAACACTCCAGCTAATTCTGGTGAGGTCCAAAGAAGTGCCTTTCTTCCCCTGGATTTTACTTTTCATAATACGCAGGTTCTTGCTTTTAGTTATGGAATAGGATGATTATGAAATGTGGAGACTCAGGAACAGATATCTACCTACTTATTGCCATGTTTTAAAATAAGGAGATCACAATTTACTTTTCAGAGAATTGTGCACTCCTGAGAATACCAGCTACAGATGCAGATGAGACAAACAGGAATACTGGCTGAGTACATAACTGTCTCATTTGAGTTGTTTTATGTTTAGATAGTATTCTAACATGATAAAACATTTAAAAAATTATAAATCACTGCGGAAGAATTGGAATGCTACAATAGTTCCCCTCCCCCCACCTCTTGAAGCTGGATTAACACTGCCTTTTAAAGGTATTTACCATATGTGCAGCTGAGCAGAATGCTACCAGAAAAACTGTCCAGATGGAATTAGTGTCTCACCAAAGCTCCAAAGCTCCCAAGGTACAGAGGGGAGAGGGAAGCCCTTACCATCTTTCAGGTGCTCTGGTTCCCAAGGGATTTAGTTATAGGGGACCAGTGACCTGGAGGGTAAAATGTCTGGGATGTTTTTAATGAAAAAAAAAAAAAAACGATTTACAAAAGATAATGCAACAAATAGTGATTCAATAGTGATGTACTCCCCACTCAGAATGAACAAATTTTGCAATAGTTACTGCAAGATCTTTTTTATTTAAAGAAATAAACATACACGTTTCAGACAAAGTTGACACCACTCTGTTCCCAACCTCAGGCATCCAATCCCAGAAAGCAATGCTCTCTGTAAATATAGAGGATGTCTGATCCATTTTTTAAACTTTTTCTGTGAGTGTGTATGTCTGTATATATCCATAAATGCTATAGAGCATTACCATGCTCACCATTTTTAATTTAAATAAATGGTATAAAAATGTAACTTGCTTTTTCTCATGCAACAGTTTTTAAGATCTGTTCATGTTGATATATGAAAATATCCCTCATTCATTTTAGCTGTTGCACACCATTCCATTGTTATCAATATATCACAATTTATTAATCCCTATTCTCTGACAGATGAACATTTGAGTTGTTTCCAATTTTTTGTTATTAAAAACAATGCTGCAGAGAACATTCTTTGGCATGTCTCCCTGTTGCACATGTGTAAAAGTTTTACTAGGATATAAACCCAGAAGTAGGACTGAGGGTTTTGGGCTATGGGAATTTTGAACTATGCTTCATATCCGCAAATCATCTCTCCAAGGTGACTACACCAGTTAGCACTGCTGCCATCAGTGATGGCGAGTTTCCTTTCCCTACCAGCAGTTGATATTAGCAAACTTCTTAAATTCTGCCAATTCCATGGCTATGGCATGGTTCATCTGGTTTAATGGATCATTTTGTTGTTTTAATTTTTATTCCTCTGAATGCTATGAATTGAGATGCTAATATTGAGCATCTCTCATACACTTCTTCGCCATTTAGATTTCTGTGAAATTTCTGCTTCTATCTTCTGCATATTATTCTGTAGGACTGATGGTCTTTTTCTTACTGATTTGTAGTAGTTCTTTACCTAGGCTGCTCACTAATCCTTTTTTTAAACACACTGTATCTAGAAGCTCCACTGTGCCTCAACAGGCAATTAAGAGCTGGAGATTCACACACTCTGGACCTTTTTGGAGCATGAAGGATTAAAGAATTTATAGAGTAGTGATTTTAAGAGGTCTCTTGGTCTGGGCATGGGTGCTCAGGAGGACCAATAGTTAATGGGGCAGAGGGTGGAACCTAGAAGTTTGATGGAAAGGGTCTGGGGGACAGTTCTGTCATGATTGCAAGAGTACATAGTTATGACCTAAGTAGAAGAGGTTTCTCAGAACATGATTAGGATTTTAATGCTGTCACCACTCAAAGCATTCCTAAGCTTTGCTCAAGTTTTGTAACCAGGTGCTGATCATCTATGGTCACCGTTTATATTGGTAGCTTTTCCTTTAAGGAAGGAGGCTGCTCAGTGAGATGTAGCCATAATTACCATAAATTCTGTTCCACCTGAAATTAGCTGCTGCAGAGAGAAAATCCTCAATTTCCCTAATGCTCTCAACTTCCCTAACAACTTCAATGATCAATGCTATCATTGAAGTTGTGGAACTGATTATCAGAAGTGTTGCTTTGTAAATGTTAACATCACGAGGAATTTTCTGCCCTCTTTCTACTTAAAATTATAGGTAGATAATTCAACGAAAATTGAATTTAAAAAGTATCTATTAAGGCAATTGGACAGAATCCACCCACACTCCTAATTGGAGAAGGAGAGGATTGTCAGAGGCAAAGATGTGAAGGAAAAGACCTAGGTACTCATTGTTAGGGACCACTCTGCCACTACGGATGAAAAGCTTTCAAACTGGCTCTTTTGGGAGGTTAACAAGACTTGTGACCCCATTAAAGGAAAACCTCAGAGTGGCTGGCACCACCTTAATGTGGCAGAGCTCTCCCAAGGTTCTCAATGGCAATAAAGAGGTCTCACACACACACACACACACACACACACACACTGAGTACAGGCAGTGAAAACTAGACAAAACCATAAAAACAGAGAGAGAGAAAGGTAATTCCTGATTCCACTTCCTCACCAAAAACAAGGAAGAAATGGTTCATAGATAAACTGGTTCCTCTGGGCTTGCCCACAACCCTAAATCTTTCTGCATTCCCAGACAGCTGGGGGAATTGCTGACCTAATCATGGAAACTTATACCAGCTGAGCTGCTAACTTAAGCACTGCAGGAATATGCCAATATGGTCTAGGTATATGACTAGAACCCACACAATCTGCCTGCCTGTTTCAGATCTAATATGAGGCCTACATTCAATCTCTCATGTTTAAGGATGTATTAGCAGTACAAAATCTATAAGGACATTCTGAAAAATAAATATAGATACCACTGTAATCAAGAAATAGAGAAAGAGCATCCATCTGAAAAAGAAATACTACATTACAAAAATAAAGTTCAGATGACATCTGCTTCGTGCTCACAATAAAACTCAGCCTCTGAGACAAAGACCACATATTAGGTGAGAGGCTCAGATGGAAAAGTAATGACATAGTGAAAAAATATGAAGAAACTGGTATTACTACAGCTAAAGCTTTTAACTACATGATTGTCAGGAAAGAGTAGAATCACAACTGTGGAAAACTGAATGGGTCCCCTAAAGGAAAAGATTGAATCATTTTCCTAGGTTGAAAGGACAGGTGAAAATGAGGGAGAATCACATGAAATTGAAGTAAAAGTTAGACACTGCAGAAAAATACTTTCCTGTGCTGAAGATCTGGATCTGCAAGTCAAAGGTGTTTGTCATGTAGCAAGCACAGTTGGTAAAATGAGACTGGCACTAATGTGTATCTTGGTTAAAGAAATGAATTTCAAAGGTAAAGAATTTCCTACCAAGAGACAGACGCTTGGATTCTCTGGGGGGAGAAGAATTACCTAGAAAAAAGTCAGCTTGACTTCAGAGATATTCCAGGCAACATTAAAAGTCAAATAATAAGAAAAACTCAAATATTTAAGAGAGCATAATAAATCAAAGGAATAATAAAACAACAAGCTTCTGAAGGCAGAGATCATCAGGACCAAATGATGAATCAAAACAAAGAATGACTAAGTTATTTAACAAAAAGTTAATCAGGAAGATTAGTGCCATTTCAATATAGAATTGTTTATAAAAATTCATTAAAAGGAAATGTACAATACTACAAAAATAATAATTTACAATCATTTATGTCAAAAGTCCCAGAATATACATAACATAGAAGGACATTGGGGTAATTAGAATAATTAGTGGATTTCTGAATTTTTATGAGAGAATACATACATATGGTTTCATTCATAATATTGATAGGCACATTTTTAAAATTTATGAATAACAAGGAAAATTTAAATCAATAATTGTAGGCCATTCACACAAATCAATCAACATGATCATCACATCAGTGAAAGGAAAGATAAAAAACACATGATCATTTCAATAGATGCAGAAAAAGCATCTGACAGTACAATATGCATTCATGATAAAAACCCTCAATAAAGTAGGAGTAGAGGAAACATATTCAACATAACCAAGGCCTTATATGAAAATTCCACAGCAAACGTCATTCTCAATGAGCCAAAACTGAGAGCCTTTCCCCTAAGGTTAAAAACAAGACAAGGATGTTCACTCTTACAACTTTTATTCAACATAGTACTGGAAGTCCTTGGCATAACAGTCAGACAACACAAAAAAATAAAGGGCATCAAAACTGGTAAGGAAGAAGTAAAACTTTCACTATTTGCAGGTATCATGATACTATATAAAGAAAACATTAAAAACTCCACCAAAATTACTAGAACTGATAAACAAATTCAGCAAATGTTGCAGGATATAAAATCAATATACAGAAATCAGTTGCATTTCTATATACCAATAATGAAGCAGCAGAAAGAAAAATTAGGAAAATAATCCCATTTACAATCACAAAGGTAATAAAATACCTACAAATAAAACTAACCAAAGAGGTGAAAGACCTGTATTCTGAAAACTGTAAAACACTGATGAAAGAAATTGAACATGACACAAAGAAATGGAAGTAATTCCATGCCCATGGATTGGAAGAACAAATATTGTTAAAATGCCCATACTACCCAAAGTGATCTACAGATTTAGCGCAATCCCTATCAAAAAACCATGAGCAATTTTCACAGAACTAGAACAAACAATCCCCAAATCTGTATGGAACCACAAAAGACCTCAAAGAGCCAGAGAAATCTTGAAAAAGAAAAACAAACTGAAGATACTACAATTCCAGACTTCAAGTTATATTACAAAGCTGTAATAATAAAAACAGTATGGTACTGGCACAAAAATAGATATATAGAGCAATGGAACAGAATAGAAAATCCACAAACTCACAATTTTATGGTCAAATAATCTTTGACAAAGGAGAAAAGAATACTCAATGGGAAAAAGACAGTCTATTCAACAAATGGTCTGGGGAAAACTGAACAGCCACGTGGAAAGAGTTAAACTGGGTCACTTCTTTACACCATACACAAAAATAAATTCAAGTGGACTAAAGACCTAAATGTGAGACCTCAAAATATAAAAATCCTACAAGACAGCACAAGGAATAATTTCTCTGACATCCACTGTAGCAACATTTTTGTAGATAATGTCTCCTGAGACGAGAGAAATAAAACCAAGAAATAACTGTTGGGACTACATCAAAATAAAAAGCTTCTTCACAGTGAAGAAAACCATCAACACAACTAAAAGGCAACCTACTGAATGGGTGAAGATATTCGCAAATGATATATGTGATAAAGGCTTAGTATCCAAAATATATAAAGAATTGATGCAACTCAGCACCAAAAAGCCCTCAAATAATCCAGTATAAACATGGGCAGAAGACGTGAACAGGCATTTCTCCAAAGAAGGCATCCAGATGGCCAATAGACACATCAGAAGATACGCATCATCACTCATCATCAGGGAAATGCAAATCAAAACTACAATGATATAGCACCTCACAGCTGTCAGAATGCCTAAAATCAAAAATACAAAAAACAACAAGTGTTGGTGAGGATGTGGAGAAAAAGGAACCTTTATGCACTGTTGGTGAAAATGCAGACTGGTACAGCCAGTCTGGAAAATAGTATAGAGTTTCCTCAAAAAGTCAAAAAAAGAACTATCTAGTAATTGCACTACTGGGTTATTTACCCCCAAAATACAAAACACTACTTCAAAAGGATACATGCACCCCTATGTTTATAGCAGCATTATTTACAATAGCCAAGATATGGAAAGAGCCCAAGTGTCCATCTATAGATGAATGGATAAAGAGGATATGGTCTATCTATCTATCTATCTATATACCTATGACTGAGAGTGTTAAGCCACACTTAAGTAGTTTATGGTTAACAACATCTCTGTGAAAGGATACACAACAAATGAACAGCCATGCTAGATACATGCCACTGGAAGTCACTAGAAAGCTATGGCTTAGATGAAAAACCCTTTGGTCTTGACAAGCAAGCATAATATAAGTAGCCAAATATTCCTAGTACTCTTTTCTGAATTGAGATGAATTTAACAAATCTACAAACTTAATTGGTTTGAACTGATGTTTCAATGAGTTTATATTCCTTTAAAAGGTGGTTAACCTTTTAAACTCCTGCCTTTGACTTTTATTTATCCAGAATTTCTTTATTATTAAAAGTACCTCCATTAATGTCATGAGCTGAAATTCAATTTAGGTGTTAAGAGTCGTACTAATTTTGGAAGGGATAATAAATGAGCACTCAAGTTAAATGAATTTTAGCCAGGACACTAGATTGATGAAGACTCAAGCCTCTATATCCTTGGTTCCACGTCCATTGATCTATATTCAGTATATTTTGTTACATAAGGAGCCTTTATATATACTCCTTGTACATTATATACTCCTTGTAAGGGGGGCATGATGACTTCAAATGTATTTGCTATTCAGGCTCAAGCTAGAGACACAATCTACTCTGAAACTTAACAGTGTAACTTTTCTCTCCCTATATAGAACACAAGATATGTGATAAAGTTTAAAGAATAAGAAACTAAAACAGTAAACTCATGTTTTAAATCTGAATTTGGTTAATTTGTTTCACTCATAAATAATGAAAGAAGGCAAAGTTGATAATAGGGTTGCTGAAAATGGTGACATATTTATTTATAAGTAAAAAGAATGAATTTTAATTTTTAACTAATTTTTAATTTAATATTTTGCTCTTTCTATAGCAAACACATCTTTGACCTAACAACTCATTGATTATAAGTTATTATTGACTGCCTGAATATGCCAGTCATGTGTGACCATTACTTTTCTTCCTTATATTTTATATTTTACATAATAGCAGCCATCACTAAACATAGAGCCTATGGAAGTTAATGAATACTTATCCTTTACATTATAACTCTAAATCTGCTATTCATTAATGTATTTGCTAATCATTATCTCTTATTAGGGACATTAACCCAGTTAACAAAGATCTTGAGTGTCAAGTTTGGCTCACGTTGCTTCTATTCTTTAAAGGGTGCTGAGTCTGAAGAGAGGGAGTAAAGGGTTGGAGCCATGCCCACTTCCTGGAACATAGTAGAAGACAAACACTAGTTGAAATGCTGAGATTAGTGTTTATTGAGTGTCTCTTATGTGCCAACCAGTGCTAGGAACTTTATATCATTGTCATATCTAATTCCCCCCAGTCCATGTATATTTGTATTTTCTCATTTTTACAGTTTGGAGAAATTAACATATTTTCCTACAGCTTGGCTGCATTGTTAAAATTTGAGTCCAGATTCCTCTGGCCTTAAATCATAATTCTTTCTACCACACTTTTGATGTCTAAACACAGGTATCCTTGCAAGTTACTCACAAACTACGTGATAAGAGTTTGAAAAATTCTAGCAACCTCGGTTCAGTAGTGAGCAATAATACAGTGATTTACAGTTCAGTCATTTCTTTAAAGTGAAATCATTTCTAGTGAAAAATTATGCAAGTTTATATTACATTGGAGTTGTTATCAACATCATTTTGAGAAAATCTTTAACAGGATCCTAGAAACTGAGTGTCTGAAGTGACTTCAAATTTTATCTAGTTTAATCATAGTTGGAAATTTACATCTTTTGCTCTGATTGGGATCTTGAATATATCAAATTGACAATTCTTGAGGCATACTCCTTGCCGAAGAAAGGGAAACCATGGGCAGAGTGAGTTGCCAGGGAATCAATGGCAAATAAGTAAGACAAATTGACTGAGAAACTGAGAAGTAAATTCAAGCGCTTCACTTTCCATCTCCAGGCCTGCAGACCAAAAGAAATAAATATTCAACTGATGCTTGACTTGATGAAATGTGAGGTCCTTTTAGACCATAAAGTTCTATGATGATACTGAAGGCCTGTTCAGAGTGATGATATGATGTTGTTGATGAGAAAACCCAACATAAAACCCCATGAAGCTGAAGGGTAGGAGAAGGGATGTTTAAAGACTTCACATTGGTTGTGTGTATTCACTGGGGACATCTGTGATTTGGAAGCACATGGGGTATATTTGGACCCAACTGAATTTGGGTGACTGTGGTAGGCTGAAGAGCAGTCTCCTAAATATGCCTATGTCCTAATCCCCAGAGCCTCTAAATGTTACCTTATATAGTTATAGGGACTTTGCATGTGTGAATAAATTAAGGATGTTGACATGAGGATCATCTATTATAAGGACACTAGAGGAGTCGGAGTCAGAGGAGAATCTGATGTGAGAATGGAAGCAGAGATTGAAGTGATGTGGTCTGAGAACAGAGGAAGGGGATAGCAAACCAGGGAATATAGTGGCTTCTAGAAGCTAGAAAATACAAAGAAACAGATTCTCCTTGCAAAGCCTCCAGAAGAAGCAAGTCTTGCAGACACCTTGACATTAGCCCGGTGAAAATGATTTTAGACTTCTAACCTCCAGACCTATGAGAGAATAAATCATTGATGTTTTAAGCCACTAAATTTGTGGTGCTTTGCTACAGCAGCAGTATAGAAATGTAATTCAGTGACTCATTAGCCAGAACTGAAGTCACTGCCTGAGCACTTTTTCCTCAGGATAACCCTTCAAAGAAAAACGAGTTTAAAAAATACAAGTCATACCATTAACATGAAGCCTTTGTATCTGCAGAATTTATGTACTGAATAACTATCAGAAGTCTCTTGCCTGACACTTCCCAATAATGTGGTTGGCTCCAGGCTGTCTATGTCCTTGTTTGTCCACTTGTGGGGCCCGGAGGGCTGGTCTTTAAACCTAAACTCTCCCCTGAAGTCTAGACTCACATTTTGATTGTCTGCTTGGTATTTCCTCTTGAATGTCCTACAAACCAATCCAATCTCATTATCTTCCTAGGAAAGTAAATAGTCAGTGTTCTGTGATTATTTCTGATCCTATGGAATCTGCTTACAAAAGTAATACCTCTGTCCCCTGGTACACTTTACTTCCAGTTTGATTAATAGCATACCATCACCCAGACTCAGAATGTTGTGTCACCTTTGGCAACTCCCTCTGGGCTCCTTTCTTAATTAATTACCAAGCACTGTGATATCAGTCCTCTACTTCCTACTCCCACTGTTCTGTTCAATTTAAGTTCCAGCAATCTTCCTGCAAAGCTAATGGCCTCCTAATGATTCTGGATTTCAGTCTCCAATGCTTGACTCTATTTTCCCAGATTAATATTCCTAAAAGAACATCCTTTCTAGTCATGCCATTCCACTGCATTCTGTAAAGTCAAAATTATTAAATTAACTTTCCTGTAAATACAATAAAGTACAACAAAATATTATGTGGGAGTACATCTATTTACAAAGTAAGAAAACCAATATTAACAAGAGCTGGAAGAAATCATTTGGGAGCCTCCAATTCTGATATTCTATGATTCATCAGTACCTTGCCATTATTGACCACATTGCCAATCTGTTCTGAAATTGTCAACTAGAAACATGGCATAATTAGGTAAACAAATCATTTCCTAATAGGATGCTGACTCACTAAACTTCTTGTTAAGAAAAAAATTGCAAATTGCCAGTTTCACAATTTGATGATTACTGAGTTTCCATTTCACAAAGAGGCAGATCGACCCTTAGGTTATGTTAAACTGACACATGCATGTACCCCTTCTCCAGCACCAGCTCCTCGTCAGGCACACAGAGACCCACACCCACATACAGCTTCTATGCTCTTTCTCCTCACTGGGGGACAGCCTTATTGGATGACAATACAAATTTTAGCCTGCTGCTTAAATGAAACGTTTTTGGTTTTGGTTTGTTTCTCATTAGCAGCTGGCTTAAAGTATAATAAAACAGTGCTTTCTTTTTTTAAAAAATTTTTTATGTCTTTATTTTATTTTGAGAGACAGAGAACGAGCTCTGAGCTTTCAGCACAGAGCCCCACGCAGGGCTCAAACCCACAGACTGTGAGACCATGACCCAAGCCGAAGTTGGACACTCAATCGACTGAGCCACCCATGCACCCCTAAAACAATGTTTTCAATGACACTGCTTGAAAAACACCCCAAAAAACAACAAAAAACCCCTACAAAAGTGTTAATGAACCCAGTTATCTCAGTTGAAAGCACAGAGGTCACATATGTGGACAATAGTTAGGCTTGTTCATCTTCTCTTTCTTCAAGTGTGATACAGCAGCTCCCTGTGAAGTTTCATGTGTACCTAAAATGGGAGCAGGAAGGAAATTTAACATTTCCTGGGCACCGACGACCAACCAGGCACTGAGGGGGCATTTGCATACACTCTCAGTTAACAAATCCTCCAATGATCCTTAGAGACTGGAATTATTAGAACATCCCTAATTTTACCTATAAGGAAACAGACTCAGAAATGAAATGACTACTCAGTAGTGATAGTTAGTGGCCTGGTTGTGAGGTGTTTGTTGTTGTTGTTTTAAAGAAAAGGGGGGGCTTCCGGCTTCCGCTCAGGTCATGATCTAGCGGTTCATGAGTTCCAGCCCCACGTCAGGCTCTGTGTTGGCAGCTCAGAGCCTGGAGCCTGCTTCAGATTCTGTCTCCCTCTCTCTCTTCCCCTCCCCCACTCGTGCTCTGTCTGTCTCTCAAAAATGAACAAACATTAAAAAAAAAAAAAACACTCAGTCTGATTCCTGGAACTGCAGTCTGCTGGGAAGACAAAATGCTACCCCAAGGAGTAAGTAGGCATTGGGCATTTTGGAGTATGTAGCAGGTGATAATTATTTGGGTAATTGTTGCTTTAATATTTGCTTTTCTCTCTCCTTATAAGTTCCATGAGGAAGATACTGTTTGTCTTGCCCATTGTTGTATTTCCAGTGCCGACCACTTAGTAGATGTTCAGGAAGTATTTGTTGACTCTCCCAAGATCTCTGCCTCTCCTGCTAGCTTTCTCCTGGTCATCTTGTGAGGAGGTTTACACAAGCGCAGAATAATCATTGATCTGCCCACCAGTACACTTCTTCATCATTTTAATCCTGTGCCTAACCAATGGTCATTATCTTTTAGAAGGACACTATAACCAGCTTTTAGCTAATTGTTTTCAAATCGATTAGGAGAGTTTTCCAAGTAGAATAATAACATATGCAGCAACTGTTGAATCTTTACTTATATGCCAAGTACTGTAAGTGCTTCATGTGAATCCTCTTATTTAATTTGTACAATAGATATTGTCATTCTCCCCATTTTAAAGACAAAATGTGGTTTAGAGAGGATGCATTATTTTTCCTAGAAAGAAGAAGAACAAGGAGGTTAAAAAAAACAACAACAACAACAACAGAAAGACAGCTGTTCTGAGGATGAAGGAGAGCCCAGGAGCATGGGGATGCAAACGTCTCAGACTAGTACGCACAGCACTCTGACGTTTGCCCTGTCTCCCCTCAGGCTGCCTGGGCACGTCCATGCTCACAGGGAGGTGCTCTGCACCCCTGCCCTGGGTTCCACCCAGAAGTGGAGAAAATAGCCAGCATAGGACTCAGACACGTGCTGTGAGGCCTGCCTGAGGGAGAAGGGTCACTGCCAGATCTACCCATATCCAGACAGCTGCAGGTAAACATTTTCCTTTCCAACTGTCTTTGTCCCCATGAAATAGGTGTCTGGGAGGCACGCGCCCTGACGTACCGGGATCCCTGGTTCAGGCTCAGGTTGGGTCCCTATAACACCTGGATCCATGTCAACAAAGATCACCTTTAGTTGTAAAATGGAAGCCACTGTGTTTTGTGTCTTTATTGCTGCATAATAAATGCCCCCAAATTCAGTGGCTTATTGCATGTGATTCTGAGGGCTGACTGGGACTTGGCTCTATGGTTTTTCTGTTATTCTTGCTTTGGTTCTCTCACACAGCTGTAGTCAGCTAGGACCTGGGCTACAGTGTCCAGGGTAGCCTCACTCGCTCGCTTCTCTCCCTTCCTTCTACCTTTCCCCTTCAAACCAACGTCCTACATACCCTCCAGATCTTAGCAGAGATGTCACTTCGAGCAATACTCCCGAATCCAGGAGTGGATCCCTTCCCTTATACCCTGAATGTCCCTTCAAAGCCTGCATCACACGTATGGTTTCTGGTTGGTTGTCTGTCCCCCTGGTGGATTTCAGGAAGGTAGGACCACCCCATTTAATTCATTGCTGTATCTTCAGTGTTAAATATAGCACCCCACCCCTGTTAAGTGTCCCATAAGTATTTAAGTAAATGAATGAATGACCAGTTAGAATCCATCATTTCTCCTGAATCCCAAACATACTCTATCTTTCTAGGTTCTGTAAAGTAAGTCTACACCAAGTGAAAAACGATGATGTACTACCTCAATTAACCCAACACTTCAAATGAAGTACTCCCTTCTCAATTACTTATAAATTGAAATTGGTGTGTGAATATTATAAGAGTATCTAGATAATTCCTTCTGTTAACTTCTGTTCATTTGATTAGATGTATAAACATAAAAATAAAAATTCTTACACTTGATAAAGTTGGATTTTTTTAAAAAATCTATATTTCTGCCCATTAGCTGATTGAGTTTTAGGGGAACAAGAAAAGCCATTGTCAAATCTATGTCTGTATGGTTGAGGCTGGAGGAAATATTTCTCAATTCTTAAAAAAAATAAAGTTTCCTAGCTGCTTGACTTTGGCACTTTCAGGCTTTGCTTCTACAAATACACAAGAACTGTTTAAGTGAAATGTATTGATGCAAATACTGTAATTTGCCTTGGGAAAACCAACACTGGTAGACAAACTTGACTTGTAAGACAGTGTTAATTTGGTGATCTCAGCCAAACTTCTGATTTTTTTTCAAGGGTTTTATTTGGAAAAAGCGTGATATAAGAGATAAAGTAACGCAGATGAACGGTTACTCAAACCACATTAGTACCCAGGTTCGTTGAGTTTCTTTGCTGGAGACATTTTGATAAACAGACACCATCTTTAATCTTTGTTTCTATTGGCGCTCTCTTATTTTCATTCCTTCCTGCTTCTTCAAATTAAACTGTGATTATTACTTGAACATTTTTAGAGCTTATTTATTCCAATAGGAATTTTCTTTGAGCTCTGCCTAGGAAATACAGTTCTTAATACAGCTACCTGAGCCACAAGTTCAACTTCACAAAAGTAGCCATTTCTGTTTATCTGTTTCTAGTCATGAAATAGCCAGCTGAGAAAGAAATATATAAATGAAGTGTCAGGCGTCTCTGACTCACTGACCCAGAGAGTTGCCTGGACTCACTTGCTTTGTATGTGGTTTAGTTTCACTACTTTCATTAGTATCCCTTTTTCATTGTCTCCTTTCCTTCTCTACATTTTTTCCCCCTCGTCTCTCTCCAGGATGGCTGCAATTTCTTCCTCTATGCTTTGCAAATAGGGTAGTCTGTGATTTTGATGTTGTGTAATACTTCTAATGCTTGTTAGGAGTGGTATCAAATGCATGATTGTATGTTCGATGTATACTTACAGGAATTTAGGGACCTTGTCTGCTTGATCTCTGCTATATCCCAGTGGCTAAAATAACATGTAGGACACTATAGGAACTTGTACTGCACCATGCATATTGTTGCATGAAGACATGAGTAGAACACAATGGACAGTTGAAATGTGAAAAATGTTAGGGCGCCTGGGTGGCTTAGTCACTTAAACATCCAACTCTTGATTTTTGGCTCAGGTTATGATCTCTTGGTTCATAGGATCAAGCCCTGTGTTGGGCTCTGCGCTGACAGCAGGGAGCCTGCTTGGAATTCTCTCTCTCTCTGCCCCTGCCCTGCTGGTGTTCTCTCTCTCCCTCTCAAAATAAATAAACATGTAGAAAGAAAAGAAATGTGAAACTTATCTCCTTTACAGCTTTGCAAATATGTTGCCAAATAATCCTGCTCTCAGAAAACATTGTATCATGAAGCTTTTGTCAATTGTTTATGGAACAGATTGATTTCACAGGTGTTTTTGAGCCAGTGACCCTTCAACAATGGACACTTACCACCTTATAGAGACTCTGAGAAGTCTGGATTAAGGAATGGAAAAAGGATGGATTTCAATTTAGGATTCACTTTGGAAGGAAGAGTCTATAAAGCTGTAAGGTTGGTCCTTGAGTATCTATTGCAGTGTTTTCAATCCAGTATAACTTCTAATATAATTAGCCATAAACAAGGGCAGAGAGATATTTCTCTTTTCCAGAAGTGAACCCTTGGGCCACAGCCAAGGCTCTCACCTTTGATGAAAATAATATGATTTACCACAAGAAAATTTTCCATCTCCTTTTATCCAGGGTTAGGAATAGGGGACCATGTGTGACAAGTTTGTTCAGGATGATAATGATGCCATCAGACTCTAAGTCACAGGATGCAAAGTGATGGTCTGAAGACCAAATCTGGCCTGCAGATGTATTTTATTTGATCCACTCTATGTTTTTCATGGAATTTAGTTGCCAATACAAAAGGTCAGGAGAATGCACACAGAACCCTGGTTTTCTCCCCACCACCCACCTGAAAAAAAAAAACAGACCTAGCAAATTGGACCTATAATCCCAAATTATCATGACACTTATTTGGTGTTGGAGTTCAAAGTCCCATGACTGCCTGCTTTCACATCAGTCTCCCACCCCTGCCTGTTTTCACTCTGATACTGAAGAGTTTCAATTTGCCATTCCTCATCATCCTGCGTGGTTTTCTTTCTTACAGTCTTCCCCCCCTCCCCTCATCTATTTACTTCATCTATCTGGGCCCTGCATGTAACTACCATCTGGAACAAATGTCACAAGCATTGTTGTTAAATTTCTATCCTTGTGGCCAGGGTAAATATGCAAGTGTTCTGATTGTGGCTCTACCTTCATTCCAAGTCAGCTGGCTGATCACGTCAGTTCTGTTGAAACTTCTGTTTGCATGTGGTCACTGAACAGGGCGTGGCATCAGAAAAAGGAAAAGTGGTGTGCTTCCTTCGGCAGCATATATACTAACGTTGGAAAGATACAGAGAAGATTAGCATGGCCCCTGCACAAGGAGAGAAAGGACAAGTTGAGTGAACGAATCCGTTATTTCAGTGACTCTGTATAAATAGGATTCTCAAAAGAAGAGGAGGACTTATCTGAATGTGTACAATGTTCATCAATATTACAGCACATGTTGTATATTTACGTACACAACTAGTGCTATATATACATCGATGTATATAATCAGACACAAAACCATTTGTGCTGTGCCCCGAGGACCATGTAAGGTTTTTTTTAAGTTAATTTTGCTCTGCAATTCTTTTAGTCATTTCTCTAATTTTTTAAAATTTACTTAGCTTAGTTTTATTACCATAGAACCTGTTATCAACATAAGATTAGAAATTAACAGCAAAACGTATAGAGCTTCTACCACATTTATACCCCAAATACATTGACAATTAAATACAAACCAAATAACACAAACAATAAAAACCAAGTGACCTACACCAATTTAACATGGTAGTTGATGTTGCTTTGCTGAGGTAAGCATCAACCAGGAAACTTATTGTATGATATGGATTCTCGTGATGAAATCATACTGTGCAAGTCCCTAGTACCTTTTCTGAAATCCTTGGGGCAAGATGTAATAGGGAATTTTGAATTTTTCTTATTTTAGAAAGGGGCATATGCAATAAATGCACTAATATTTTATAGTGTGCTATGTGAATGTTCAAAGTAAGTGGGATAATTAAAACTCTAAACAGCCTCATGTCAGTGTGGGTCAGCTTTCATACCTAATAAGTGTATCACAAACTTATAAAAAATGGCTGGAACATTTAACAAGTTTTACAGCCTTGAGAGAATTATTTAAATTCAATGATCTCATCCATGAACTAATTTAATTAGATGAGAGGAACTAGCCCATGATCTGCAGAAAGAAAACCAGGATGTTTCCACACGGCCCCCAGAAGTTGCAGAATAAATACTGTACTTACGATTTCCTTTCTTAAGTAGGTATATGCCATATACAGTGCCAAACCATAGGTTAAAATAAGGACCCAGAGATAAATGATGCCAGTATCTGGACTTAGGGACCTCCTATCCAGCAGGAGAGACAGACTGAAATCAACTCCTGATAATTCAGTGTAGTGAGAGTAACAGTACCTGCATGTGGAAAATGCAAATTGATGCCCTAAACGGGGAGAGATTGGGGCACACCTTTCTTGGTCAGTGATACTGGTATCTGAGTGGGTTTTGAAGGATGAATAGGAATTCACAAGACAGTGGGGTATTATTAAAATCGATCTAACCTTTTAGAGACAAATGAACTAATATTGTAGAGGGCATTTGAGGAGAAATCAATTCTCCATTGATACTTAACCAGCTGAATAATTTATAGCCTCTTCTGAGCCAATGCCCAACCCAATGTTAATGCTCTCCTGCACCAGTCACGAAGGTTAAGCACACATCAGTTTGTGGCATCTCTTTTCTCTGTAGGGAAGAACATGCAGTTCTTAGGCCCCACTTTGGTCCTACTTGCTTTCTAATATTGAAAATGCTAAGTGAACCAGATTCTTATCTATTTATTAAGACATTTGCTGGGTTCTCTAAGACATGTGGCTTCTCCACCCTTTCCCCTGCTTCCTGTAACCCCCCTCCCCAACCAGTTCCTGTTGGTGGGAACTTAAAAATGATAAACCTAAATCATTGAGGTTGTTGTAACTCTTGAACTTTTCATCAATCGGCCTCCCTCCAAAGGAATGAATTAATGGAAGCAATTCCTTGAGTGCAATGTGGAACGTCTGCTGGTAGCGGGCTGGCATACACAGAGAGCTCCCTAGCACAGCCTAGATTCATAAGGGGCTCCACCACAGGACTGGTGATTAGCATAAATTTAAATAAAGATTCTGTAAATATCTGTTACGCATTTATTCATCAGAGAGGCGGAAAACGGCATGGAGACCAGACAGGGAAAAAAGACCTTGGTGACTACACTTAGTGTCACCACTAATATTCCCAGTGATCCCTATAACTGCCCTCTCTCTACTGCAAAAGTGAGACCCCACAGAGAAATGGGACCAAATTTTTTAGAAGGCCATTTGTTGATCGCCTAATGTGACTGTACATGTCCCTTGGAAATCCTACCCCTCATCCCCAAGTGGCCTGTAGAATAAACTTTCAAATTTATTCAGTAGACTCCTGACTCCCTGAGCAGGACCAGGAAAGCAGAATTGTCTTCATATTTCATTGCCCACTTGCAGTGCCATTTAGGTGACCCTTTCAGTTGGCACCTTGCTGCCATCCCTAAGGATCAATCCTGATTTCTCCTAGAATTCCATGAAGAGAGCTTCTGAAGAAATAAAGAAACCACATGAACATTTCTATTCTGAACAAAGCAGGCTCCTTCCCAAACCCTTGTAAATTATTTCTGAAAAGGGAATTGTGAAGCTGATTCATCTCTTTCAGATTGGATAGAAAGATGCCTGGTGCTAGTGACAGAAAGATGAGAACATCAGCATCCCTGACTCACATTCTAGATTTATCACTGAGCATCACAGTTTGACCGAATTCCCAGTGTTAAAATGATAGTTGCATTATGGTTTTTCCCATGTTCCTTTAAGAAACTCAGCTGAGTGATGTGTCAAGTGGCAATACTGCCCAAACAGCATGGTTTGGGGGCTCAAGTCATCATGAAAGGCAAGGGAGGGGCTTTTCTTGGTGATGCATTCATGCTATAGCACACAGAGGGTCTGGTGAGCTGGTGTGGAATCTGTAATGCAATGTCTGTGTTTTGGCATCTCAATCAGTGTTCATCGCAGTTTTCTCCTTTACAGTTTGTGGTATGGTTCCCCTTCTCCACATTCACACCTGTCTGTGCAAAAGGCTTGCATAATGCAGAGTGTGGTTTAGGATGTGTGAAAACTTCATCCAGATCTTGGGAGATTGCCCATTTGTCTTTGATCTCAAAGCCAGTCAAGGAGAAAAACTATGTCTACTTCTAATTCAAGCCGTATGCAAGCGCAAGAGAGATACACCCTTACACAACAAAGCTCAAGAAAAAGAAAGATAAACTTTCTTTACAGTGCTTTGTCACAGACTTTTCCAGTTTAAGCATGTTTTCAATCCAGAGTGGTGTAAATGAAGGCAGCTGCAGATACGGCTGAGGACTGTGTATGAAGGAAGCAAAGCAAGAGATTCTTTGATATGCTGGAAAGCAAGAGGGGAGGTGGATGGAGCAGTCAAGAAGGTGAAAGGTTGCCTTCGACACTGTGAGTCTTCCCCAGAGTCCCAGTGCATATTTCTTGTGAAAACCAGTCAATAGGCTGAGTTCTGTGCATGGCTGTCACAGAGCACAAGTAGAACAGTGTGCAAGGACCAGCAGAAGCCAGAGAGGAGCCACAAGGAAAGATGAGGATGCCATAAGGACTCATAGGAAAAGACAGGCACCATCGCAGGCCATGTCACTAGAGTCCAGGCTTAGTTTGAATAGATTTGCAAGACTCAGAGGCTTCTAGGCTGCATTGGGGCGTTCCATTCAGTAGGTCTTAAGAAAACATTGACAAGTCCATGAACCCATCATCTGAAGATAGAAGAAAAAAATACATTGTAAAGCAAACCACCAAGTGACGGATTAACAGCATTATACATGGAAAACACCTTATATTATAAATTTTCAGTACCCAGGGGGACCCAATTGTCCATATATCTATAGATATACTTCAAAGAAATCCATGAACGCCCTGAAATTATGTGCGAAATGTTATCGGTGGAAGTAACTAGAATTTATGGAATATTCACTATGTATTATTGTGCTAAATGCTTAACAAATAATTATTTCACACTCACAACAGCTCTGTAAGAAAAAAACAAACCTGAAAATCAGGGACTCTGAGCTAACCTCATGAAAGTCACACCACCAGAGAGAAGCAGAGCAAGGGTGTGAACTCATGTCGAAATTATTAGCCTGCAGGCTCACCTGGGTCCCAGTAATGTGCCCTCTGAACTTTGCTGAATCCAGAGTCAGATTTTGTTACTGTATCAAAAGTTGTTTCTACACCGAGAAAAGGATTAGAAAGATGGACTTATGGGCCTACTGGGTCTCAGGTTCTACTTCTGTTTAATGGGGGTCTAAACATTCCAGGCACCTTCGTGTATAATATTCCATTCCATCAGTGCAGGGGGGTAGAAAGAGCTCCATTTGACAGTCAGAAACACTGACTTCAGAGTGGTCAAGTCACAGTGCTTTGGGTAACTGGAAGTGAGTATGCCCCCTGGTCTTCTACTCCACCAACCTACTACCCAGTTCCAAAGGAGCAGTGGAAGGCTTTCCAAGAGGCCAGGCTGGTGGACTCTTGAGCTGGAGAACAGTCATCCAGAAGGCTGGTTGAAATATTGTCATGAGATCCATCAAATGAAATTGCAGTTTGAATCCTGCAGAAGAAGGGGCCTCAAGAGATGTGACTTTATTGTTGGACATAGAGACCCTTAAAACATGCACAAGCACCAGGGGAGAACAAAGTCACTGGAGACTTTTGGCTCTGAGTTTGTCAACTCTACTGACAAAATAGCCATCATACTTGTTAAGAACTTCAGAATCATGGTGCCTGCCTGACCTTGTGTGGTTTTCCTTCACCTCTCTGTGGGAAGAGCAGGCCATACATGCAGTTCCTTGGGAAGAGCAAAAGGAGCTGCAGTTGAAATGCTCCTGCCTGGAGTGGTTGCTGGTGCCCCTAGGGCGAGTAAACCCCGAAAGTCCCAGGAGACGAGCACAGGGCCATTAACATACAGGGAAGTCCTAGTGGACACCTGTTGGAATTTCATCACCAAACAAAGGAAAGTGGGGGCTGGACTATTTCCTGAACACCTGATTGGCCGAACTGATGAGAGTGGCATACTGTTAACCATCGCTTAGTTGGAATAGAAGCACAGTTCAGTATTTTCAAAGCAAAGGAACAAAACATAGAGCAGAAGAATCCTTGTGAAAGAGTCATCTTAAAGGGAGAGTAGTCTTCTGCTTGAGAGGAGGGGATGACCTATTACAATTTCAAACACCTGAGTAAGTCAGTAACACCTGAAGACACTTAAGAACTAGCTGAATAACTGTTTCATTGGCCATTTGACATGTACTTAATGGCAGAACAACAGCTGAAGAAAAACGAAAGCTTTGGTACAACGTCCTCGGTGAGTGGCTAAAGAAACACAGACTTCTAGAAAAAGACTCAACAGCTAATTGTAGTGCTATGATTCTCAAAGTTCAACAGCAGTTGCTGAAGCTAGGAACCAGTTAGAAATGCAAATTCTCGGGACCCATCCCAGACTCAACAAATAAGAAGCTCCAAGAGTGGAGCCCGGCAATCTGTTCTAACAGGGCCTCCAGTGGATTCCAATGTTTGCTGAGGTTCAAGACTTCAGAAAAAGACTCTGACTCAGGGTCAGGCAGTTACAGGTTGAGGTCCCATCTCTGACACTAATTCGTGGTAAGACTTGGGCGAAGATTCTTAAAGTCTCTGATCCAAGACTTCATTCTACTCTGTGAGAATAAGAATGGTAGTAACAGGGCTCTGCCATCAGTCACTGGTCACTCAGCAAACAGTAGCTACTGTTAGGGCCATTCAAAAGACTAGAATTTGATCACTTCGCACTAACCAACGTTTGGGCAGCTATTCCTGTTAAACTAGTACCATATCTAAGCACAATTTCTTACTCTTTAAAAAGCTTCATTTCCCAGAGAATGGACTACCTGCTTCAGAATTAACTCTGCATCAGTTTAAAAAAATACAGATACCTAGTGCTTATGTTAGGCCTACATGAACCTGTATCTTGTGAAGTGTGGTCTGGGTATCTGCAAGTTTAAAAATTTTCCTGGAAGATGTTCAGCAGACTAAGGCACTAGAATCATCAATTGAGATAAGACTCAAGTTGCCTGCGGCTTAGCTATCACCGAGACTCTCCTACAGACAGAACTGGAGGAGGGAGACTCATGGTTTAGACGGTAAGTGGAACCAAGAAGTGAAACTTTCCAAACTTTGCTCCCCTGTTCATTGCCTTTACCTGTGGGGGCTGATAAGCTGCCAGCTGTATTTCTTTTAGCTGGCCAACCTGTAATTGAAACAGTTTTACTTATTTCTGAGGGAAAATATTGTTGACAATAACAGAAAAGGGACTGGGTTAGTGGGAACCCATGATTGTACAAGATGCTTTAAACAGACACTTGTGGAGTTTTGTTTTTCCAGGAAGATGTGGTACTTCTTTAAGGAGTTAAGAATCTGTAAAAATGGGTACAGCTCAAAAACTTGTTTTTCCCTCCTCTTTCTCCTACTCATACTGCTTCAGAATTAGAACTCCAGCTGTTCTCCTGGGACCTCTGGTTTGAAAGGAGGGTATGGCTATTTGGCATGTTCAGGATGTGCTTTTTATATGGAAGGGAGGAAGAATGGAGTGGGAGAAAGTGAACTCAGGTCACGCAGGCAACCTCAAACCAAGTCACCAGTCTGTGATTCTGTAAATCCCCTTGGTGATGTATGCATATATCAAATACATAAGTCAAAGCATGATATCCAAAAATGACAATAATAGCTGATGTTTAATCCTCACTACGTGCTAGGAGTTTTACATTTATTATCTCACAGAAACCTCACAATAATCATAGGAATCAGTACTAATAGTATGTCCCATGTGAGGATGAGGAAATTGAGACAAAGAGGGGTTAAGAATCTTTTCCACACACAGCCAGTAAAGTGCCGACATGAATTTGAACCCAGACAATCTGATTGACAACAGAGCCTAAATCCTTGAGCTCACAGGACTCAAAGAGGAGTTCCTGGACCACCATCTTCCTGGAGCTTCTGAGACCCCTCCCCATACCTAGTTAATCAGACTCTTCATTTTCACAGAGATTGGTAGGCACACAGAAGTTTGGAAAGTACTTCTCTGAAGCACAGGTATTTCTCCAAGTGTCCTAGTGGTACCCCCAGCATCAAAAACATTTGTGGGTGCTGCTGAAGTATTTAGATTTCCATAAAGCTCTGAAACTGGGGACAAAGAATCGCCATCGTCAACAAGTCCCGCAGGTAACTGTTCATCATGCTTCATGTTGAGAATCAGTACTGTTGGTTCTCCTGCCCTGTCCCTTGCTTGCTAGTTAAGAGTTGCAACAAGGAGGTCCCATTGGATCAGGTGAATGCTCTGTCTGCAATGAAGACAATAGGAATGTGGAGAACAGCTGAGGCAGCCTAATGAAAGAGAGCCAAGGAAAACTTTATATCCCTTAACTTTAATATCTTTGAAACTCAGACTATTCCATAATCTTTTTAGTCTTACTTCATTTTTTCTTGTTTTTAAAGACCTTTGTGAAAATCTATACCATTTCTTCTCTTGTAAATATTTATTTTTGAGACAAAGAATGGGCATGGGAGAGGCAGAGAGAGAGGGGGACAGAGGATTCAAAGTGGGATCTGTGCTGACAGCAGAGTGCCCTATGTGGGGTTTGAAATCACAAACCGTGAGATTATGACCTGAGCTGAAGTTGGGCACCCCGGTGCCCCAAACCTATCCCATTTCTGCTGCTTACTTTAAGGCTAGTACTCAAGTTAGTTCTTTTACCCTGGGCTTGTTTGCATGGTATTTTCCTCCCCCACATACTTAAAAATGTGAAGTGGAGTCTCAACATGTTTCAAAACACTCCAGAGGAAGTTACCATGTTCAGGAAGTTACCTTGTTGATCATCAGGCACATGTGGCCATTGGATAGACTGATGTGGACACTAGAATATTTGTGTCTGTAAGGATAATTTAGAGAGCAAGATCGGTTACAGTGCTGGTCTAGTTCTTGTTTAAGTTCTCTTGGGCACCATAGAGACCCCCAAAGGTGAGGAATCAGCAAAACCTAAGGAAGAAGACTTGAGTCATGGGTTGTAATTCTGTTCAAGCACTAGCATGTGGCACTAGCTACCAATGTGCCTCTAGGGACATTGCTTCAATCCTTCAGGCCATGCTTTTCCCATTGGTTCATTGAATGGGGTTTTCAGGTGCTGCAATTTCAGTACTCTAGAGAGCCCAAGCTGGTAAGATAAATGAAGGAAGTGAGCAGCAAGCCTGGAGGAAGGGCAGGCTGCTGAAGCCAAGCCCCTTGTGAGCCACGGCTGTGCAGGTCTTCCTGAACCACTTTACCAGCCACACCAGAGAGAGCCACAGATTAATTTAACCCAAGATAGACTGTCTCTATGGGGCCTCCCACCACATAGCTGTAACTTGTATTTAGATTTTGTTAGCCTTTGGTGATCCCCCTGTCTAATACCTGCTGGGATTTGTGCAGAATGGGTAGTAGATTGAGGAGATTCAACTGGAGAGGTTGATGATCTTACTCCTGTTAGTTAAGCTCAGGAAAAATAGAAAATTGCTGATCGTCCCAATGACTAGCAGAAGATACTATGCCAAAGAGGAACTAACAGTATTTCCCTAAAGTCAATGAGGCTGAAAAAGAGATGTATCCCTAACATTAGGTCACTTTCCAGCAAAAAGGGAAAGTGATGTATACTTAATGTATACATTTTTATAACTTACTTTACTTGATTTTTTTCATAAAGTTTATTTATTTATTTATTTTGAGAGAGAGAGAGAGAGAGAGAGAGAGAGAGAGAAAGAGAGGGAAAGAGAGAATCCCAAGCAGTCTCCGCACTATCAAACTGGAGCCCCATGTGGGGCTAGAACTCATGAACTGTAAGATCATGACGTGAGTTAAAGTCGGAAATTTGAAAGACTGAGCCACCCACTGTTCTCTATTTTACTTGATTTTTACTGTGCTTATAAATTTTTGTATTTGAAAGCTATTATTCAGTTTCACTTGTTTTTCAGTTATGTGTTGTGAACACTCTTGCAATTTACTATTATTTATACTAGCATTTCATTAGGTTAAAAGAAAATCCTTAAATATACCAAAAAAA
>CM053572.1:31703035-31722367 GCA_028646485.1 Cryptoprocta ferox | reverse complement strand
TAAATTATTTAGAAACTTAAAACTGAACACTTTTAAGTGAATTGGTATAAATGGTCCTTGATTTTTAAATATCTCAACCAAATGATAAAGTTTGATCAGTATTCATGGGATCAACTGAGCTGCCCTTGGATTTTAGCAGATGAATCCATCCATTAGAGATAAGACTTAAAGTCATTGAATTTTATTCTAGGTTCAATCCTTTCCGTGTTCACACAATACTTACCATGCATCCAGTTGGCAAATATTGACAAGATTCTATGATGTGTGAGTCATTGTATTGAGCGAAGAGGTTTGGTAGTGACAGGGACTGAGCATGCCTTGATGGCATGGCTTTTACCATCTGGTCGTATGGTAGAGATAATAATTGGCCCCAGCATCCCTTTCTTATTCTTCCTGGCCCGACCTTCCTCAGTCTCCATTGCTACTGGGTGTGGAGTGTCCCTGATTTTCACCCTTGAGTGCTATAGAGGATGAGCACAAACGGTGTGTATCATCCCAGGTGTTGTCCTAAAGTCCTGACATGTCCCATCTCCGCACACACTTTTATGCTTTTTACATGTCTGTAACTAGTACACCAGGGAAGAACAACACTGAAAGAGTTATTGCAAGTGCTTTCAGCGATGAGAAGGTAAACAATGGGACATGATTTTGTATGTGGGCGCTCTGGATCTCAGGAAAGTCCCCAGAGAAAGACAAAATTACCTTTTCACTCCGCTTAGTCATTTGTCAACAGTTCCTAGTTTGACTTAAACGAAGGGAGACTCCATAGGAGACTGAGGTAGGTATAGTGGAGACAAAACTACCATATTAATGGTAAGTTTGAGATGTTATAGACTAAGAAAAGTAGTTTCTTTATTTCATTTGCATTAACACAGAATGAAAAAGCTGGAGCATATAAGTCAATGTAAGTGTCTCTTGTAATCTTAAATCCATGTAAGAATGACTTAGTAATTAGTTATGTACGTGGTGTTTGGCTCTTTTTCCTATGGTCTTTGAAATCTTTGTTTTTGGGTAAAATAAGTGCTTCGTTAAGGAGAGTCTTGCAGAATTGCTTTGGTTTCAAATAGAAGTTGATGATTTTGGAGTTGCTTTGAACATGGCATACAAAGATGGGATGGGAACAGTCTTCCAATGATGGCATATAAAAAGGAGGTTCGATGTCTGTAGAGAATTTAAACAGTGATAAAACCAAGTGAAAATTGGTTTGCTTTTTATCATTCTCATGTACCAGTAATTGTAAACCATGCCAGTAATAAAATAACTTTTTTACCAGGAGAAACTGCTCACATAATCTACTACATTTTACACAATCTACCCCCACCCAATTTGATGACCTAGTAGGCATCTTAAGTATTTATTAAGGACAGTTTTCAAGGACTTTGAGGGTAACAGGAGATGTGCCATACCAGATAATAAAATCACAGTTTTTAAGAGTGCATTGCCCAGGAAAATGAACCAGAGGATATTATTTGTGGCCTGAAAAATACAATCAGTGATTCCAGGAAAGCCAAAAGCTTGTTAAGATTTTAAAAGGACGTGAACAATGTGATGTAATCAAGACACAGGAAAACATTCCATGCATTGCATAAATAGGACCACAAACTCCAAAGCTGGAGAAGTGAACTAAGAGTGGGAGATGACCTCAGGTAGAGTCTAGTAAACAACAGGTCAGCCATACTGGTGCAGCTAGCACAAGACTCCAACAATGAATGTCAGAATTTTTGGTTGTGTGGGAAGTTCCCAGGTCCCTATGAGTAGTAACACCACATGGTCAGAGCAACGGTTATAGAAACAACACCAATCATTTATGAATAGTGCCATGGTTTTGGGTAGTGAAGAAATTGTCTGAAGCCCGTCATTATTCATAAAAAGCACATGATCCATATAGTTGTGGGTTATAGTTAGAATTGTGGGTTTTGTAGGTAATGACTGCAGGGCCCCATGACTCTGCATAGTGTTTGGTTTTCCACCTGGCAGTCTCAAACAGTTTGACCTTTCCTTTTCTAGTTTAGCATTCCACAAGCTCTTGGTTTTAACCAGGTCTCTTTATATCACTGTAACTCACTCAAATGAGCCGTCATTTAGAACAGACCCCTCTCTTGGGTGCCAAGCCAGGTCAAAGCATTTCCAAAGAGGCGTGTGGGCATTTGAGAGTGGGTGTGAATGCTTGGTTCAGACACCCATAAGAAAGTTTTAGAGATGATATGGGATTGAGAAAGATGAGCATTTAGTATCACTTAAAATAATGGGAACGACTTCAGTGCCTAATGACACCTCATTTACCATGGCATAAAGAAACCATAGTCCTCAAACCTCAATAAAAAGAAGAAAGTATTTCTACTTCTTATCCCTCAACTTTGTTCGTTAGTCCTTAGTGCACTTTGATTTTGTGCATGTTGCTATCATGAATAGGCCCCCACATCATTGTATTAGCCAATATAAAAGTGGGAGACCAATAATGAAAGTGACCTTACTCGTAATGTGGTTCTTCTCCTGCTGCAAATACCTGTTGTAGTTCTTAAAAAAAATTTTTTTTTAATGTTTAGTATTTTTGAGAGAGAGACAGAGACAGAGAGCAAGGAGAGGAGGGGCAGAGAGAGAGGGAGACACAGAATCTGAAGCAGGCTCCAGGCTCTGAGCTGTCAGCACAGAGCCCGATGCAGGGCTCAAACCCACAGACCGCGAGATCATGACCTGACTGAAGTTGGCCACCCAACCAACTGAGCCACCCAGGCGCCCCTGTTGTAGTTCTTAAGAGTAAATGTAGGAAGGAATGAGTAGTTATGTCATCTGTCACCTTCCTCCATTTGAGGCACAGCATTAGAACTTCTTTGGCAAGAAGTAAAGGGAAACTTGCCCAAGAAAAAACTCTGCATAAATTCCCATCCCTGTTTTGCCAACCAAACAGGCCAATGTTTGTCCAAACATTTTCTTTTGAGTTTTTGCCTAAGTGTAGCTTCCAGAAGCTGAGGCAAAGAGGAGAAACCACCCAGGAAGGGCACTTCAGGAAGTGATGTGGGGTAGCATTTGTTATTAAGGAAGCCAGGGTGGTAAATGGGCCCTACATTTGAGCCAGAATTGCAGTTCTATCAAGACCTCTACTGGTGGGTCCAAAGATCCCAGAATCCAAGGTTGAAGCTTTTTATTCTGAGAAATGACAAAGCCTTCATGATTCCAACTCACTAGGCAGCTAACCTTGTAAGTGGAATTTTAAACACACTTTTGGCAAGTTTCCAAAACTCTTAATTTTTAAAAAATCCATTAAATAAAATCCTTTCAGAAGATCAGCATTTCTTTGAGCATTGCTGAAAATTTTTAAAGTTCCTCTGGAGGCATAAACAATCAATGCAACCATTAATTTGAGGGCCTTTCTCTCTGGCAGTGGTGCAAATTGAAAACGAATAGTTCAAAAGACATTCGGACTAATCAGGTCAGGGGGGGGAATGAATAGTGTTCCTCAGAGCCCAGCCAGAGGCTTTGTTTTCCTGTGAGTTTTAATTTAAGGGAAAAAAATGAGGGGAGAATAAAAGAAAATGTCAGTACTGCTTTTTCCAATGACACTTTGTTAAACCTAGCCAATAATTAGTTATTTTTATTGGATTTAAATATCATAGCCCCATTTTCTTTTTGTTTTCCTTTGCATTATTATATACTATATTACCTTACATTGTTTTGAGTAGAAAGTTATTGGAATCTCCAGGGATTGGGACAGACTTACATTAGTGTTTTTCTTAATTTCTCAAGCTGTATCATTGCACTGTAGACCTCAAATTATTTTAAGTTGCTGAATCAGTCAAATTTTGACTCCCAGTGAATCAAGTTATGGTTAAGGCATCTCCTTGTGTAGGGAATACTTGGAGAAAACTTGTACACTTTCTCTCAGTTGGACTAAGATTTACCTTCCATCCCAACTATGGCTTAATGAGTAGTGGCCATTGGCCAACGGAAAGAGAAAAGAGAGCCCCTGTAGCATTTTATAGGAGATTACTAAAAGAAGCTGCATTAACTCCAGTTTGGGGGCATAGAAACACTTTCTAAATTAGAACAGTGTGTCACTGATAAGAAATTGAACCTGCATTCTTAAACATCATATCACATTATCACCTAGTCTTTTGTCTTAAGGACATGCCTGGTGGAGTTATAAATAGTATTGTTTTTTTTTTCCAACACAAAAAACTACCAGTGGAGGGAAGGTACAGGAACCCTTATAATGTATAAGCTAACGGGACCTTTGAAAGTTCAAGCCAGCAATTAAGAAACATGAAAATTGATGTTGATTTTAAAGACAGTGAGCCATGTGGCCTTAAAATTACCACTTATAAAATCACTTTGTTTCTAAGTTTGAAATATCTTCAAAGCATATGATTTGTGGATGTGTTTGAGAGCTGTATGGCTGTGGATTTACTTTGCTGCTCACAATCATCAGGAGAGCTTATTCTCAGCCCCCCTTTAACATTTCATGGTTGCCAGGTCTGAGCTCTTAGATACAGCATGAGGTCAAGTCTTGGGTCCTTTTGGCTTCTTTGACCATCACAGGTTCAGAAACTGCCATGTTGAGTCATGATTTTCTAATGTCTCTTCCTGTAGATGATAGGAAAATCCTTGGAAGATTAGACATACCAACCACTGGACACTTCTACTGACTTAGGGTGGTAGCTTTATAATTTAAACTCATTAGTGGTGAGGAAGAGGTTAGCTCAAATGACTCTCAGTAGTGTAAGTAGCCCGCAAGATTATCTGGGATCAAGGAGGGAGGGAGTCTGTCAGCCTTGCTGTTACTCACAGAGAAGTATAGCTATGGGATATGCACCTGGCCTCCCAGAGGCCCCACCTCATGTGCATCATTGCCCATTTTGTTTGTTTGCCTACTAGTTATGTGTTTCTAGAAACTATATTTTATTGGCTTGCCCACCACTCAACACTGGAAGTTCTTGTTAGGCAGAGTTCATACCAGATGATTTTAGGGGTAAATAACATCTCTAAGTGCCTAGTGTGACCACATAATTTACTATAAATCAGGACACTTTTGAGAGGGAACATGGTTATTATTTATAATTAAACCCAAGATTGCCCTGGGAAAATTAAAATATCTTGTCTCCTACTTATGACCTACATATGGGTACCAGGCGTCATGTCATACATCACTCCCTGTACCAACCACCTGTGCTCAGTAACAGGCTGGTTTCACTGACACTTTGTTAGTCACAAAAACTTACAGAGGAAGGGTCTTATTTGGAAAATTCATTTTGAAGAAGGAAGCCTTGATACTGACCTAAGATGTACTATATCCAACCTAGTACCCAACCTTGCTGATTCTATCTGCTGAAGATCTTTCTTACACACCTGAATCTCCCTACCCCATTACCCTCACCTTGATCCCAGCCACCATCATTCTTCCCCTAGACTAGTGCACTAGCCTCCGAGTGTTGTCCCCATTCCAGTCTTGCTCCACTCTAATCAATACTTTAGATGTCAGATCCACAAGTGAGTGAGCACGTCAAGATCATGCTTCCAAGGTACTTACTCTCCAGCAGCCTAGACAGATGACAAACAAACAAATAAATAATAACTTTAGACTTTGATAAGAGCCATGAAGGTGAGCGACAGAGTGAGGTAATAGGAGTAAGGATAGCAAGAAGAAGGCTACTTAAAGTGATCAGGGAAGCCTCTCTGGGAACGTGATGTTGAGTTAGTTTGAAAGGTGAGAGCCAGAGATAAGGCATCACAAGGCAATGGGAGGAGGAACACTAAACACCTAAAAGCAAGAGGCATTCAACTCTTTTCAAGACGCAGAACAGGAAGCCTGCATGATTGGCACAATGATCAAGGGACAGAGTGGTTTGCAGTCAAGTTGTAGAGATGGCCAGGTAACTTACTACCTTTCTGTCCAAGATAAAGGGTTTTCATTTCTCTGAGACTAAAAATCCAAAGTCATTGGAACTGTATAGTGGAGGGGCGCCTGGGTGGCTCAGTCGGTTAAGCGTTCGACTTCAGCTCAGATCATGATTTCACAGTTCGTGGGTTCAAGCCCCACATCGGGCTCTGTCCTGACAGCTCTGAGCCTGGAGCCTGCTTCTGATTCTGTGTCTCCCTCTCTCTCTGACCCTCCCCCGCTCATGCCCTGTGTCTCTCTCTCTCTCAAAAATAAATAAAATGTTAAAAATTTTTGTATAAAAAAGTGTATAGTGGAGGAAATGATGGAAGCAGTTATCTTTTTATTCACGTTGACTTTTTTTTTGAAAGAGAATGTGGGGGAGAGGAAGAGAGACAGAGTAAGGGAGACAGAGAGTCTCAAGAGTCGTATGCTCTACTGATTAAGCCATTCAGGCATCCCTTGGTCCTTGTTTCTATATGAAGAACAGATTGTGAATGAAAGAAATACCAGTTAAAAGTCTAGAATCCTCATTCTGGTGGAAGACTGTGAAGGCTTATGGGAAAGGAGCGAAGCCTTTTGATATATTATCCTATTTGTGGCATTAATGGCTACTTAAACAAAATAAACTTTTACAAATAAACATAAATCTTGCTGATGCATCCCATTCTCCTTTTATTATTCTTTTGATTGCATAATTATTGCATAATTTGTTTCATTTAGTGCTTGTTAAAGCTTTTTCCTTTGAAAAACATATCTTGGATTTGCTTTTGCTTTTTTTGCTCCTGTAGCTTTGTATACATTTTTATACTATCAAACTAGGAGGTATTTATTTTAGAGAATAAATATTGAAATTTCTATAAATGCCTATAAATGTCTAGAAAATGACTAGAAAATCTATCCCTATGGGTCTAAAACTCAGCTCCTGACACTAACTTTAATTTGGAAAATCATGAATTTTTAACCGACCCCCCACCCCCGCTGTCTAATGTTGACCTCTGTCCCAAATTATTATTGTGGTGGCTTTCTAGTTGCTAACAGAGTTAAAAAAAAATTGTTAAGCTTTAGATGGGAATAGTCTAGTGCTTTAAAGTGGATAAATTGTACTCTTCTGTCCCTATGAAGGGAAATATAATTATGCCAGGTAATGGATATAGATAAGGATATCACTGCAGAAAATGGGGATCTAGAGACAAATAGCCATTAATCTATCTTTTCCATGTATATCCTCAGATATACAAATCCATGCCATGGGGATGGTGATCTATTGCTCTTAGAGTGTAATAAACAATGTAGAACCTTGCCTACCTTCCATTTTTTAAAAAGTGAAGACCTATATTCTTAGTATATTTGCTTATTCTCTCCAACAAGCAGTAGAAAGGTAATGCTTGGCTGATTGAAGCCTAGTTTGATCCAGTTCAAGAATTAGCCTTTTGCTTATTTGCAGAGCAACAGAAATACCTCTCTTGACTGTCTTGAGATGTCCCTGTGTACAAGGAAGACACAGGCAGTACAGATGTGTCTGGACCCACTTTCCACATCATGCTAGCTGTCAGAAGTCTGCAGAAGGAAATACCTTCTTGATTAAATTCTCCAAGGCTGACGTTTTTTGTTGTTCACCCTGCTGAATGATTTCACATGTGCTTTTTGCCGAGTCAGAATTCTTTAGCAATATACAGGAAAGTTATTTTCTTGAATGTGTGAAGTTTTTTTTGGCCACTAGTGTAAGGAAATTATTTTAATTGTGTGCATAGCAGGCAATTTCTGTTAGGAAGAAAGACCTATTACCTCTTGGTTATTTAAAATAAATTATAGGTCACATTATTATGACATGAGGGAAGGATTGCACCACCATTTAACAAATTGCAGCTTTTTACAAGAGTTCTGGCCTCCCTCCGCCACCATTTGTCTTGGGACTCTAAAAGAGTGTCCCGAGAGTTCAAATCTTATTTCCTGTAGTCTCTCCCCAGGGTTCGGCCCTTTCATGGGTACACTGTATTGATCTTGCCTGCAGATCATTGACTTGGGTTGTGTTTTCACTAGACATGCCCTTGGGAAAAAAATAGTGTCAAAAAAGTCTTGTTCTAGACCCACCCAGAATGATACAATATTAAGTGTTTTCCCTATTCAACAGTGATACTGTTTTGAGAACTCACAGCTGGTTTGAGTTTAGTTAAGTCCAGTGTTTTCTTTCCCTTTTTGGTTTGTAATTTCCCAGGGGCTTGCTACCTTTCTGCTTAGCTTGAAGTGTAGGATTCTTCCAGCAGATAACATCAGCGGGTAGATTTAAAGCAATTAGGAGCCCTGAATGAGAAACCCAGCTATATAGACAAAGATGACAGATCAGATTTTTATTAATTATAGAAATCTTTATTAAAGTTACAATGAAATCAATTCTTACAGAGTTATTTTGTAAATTGAAAACAAGAAAAAATACGCTACTCTGGATAGGCTCTATATTTCACTTTTAGCCTCATTTCACGTCTTTGTCTAAAACACTGACTTGCACGTTCTTATCCCTGCTTAAGGTGTGTGCAGCTGGGCTGCAAACAGAGTGACCCAATGGGACCAAGGGCTTTATTGGGATGTGAGACCAGAGGTCAAAGTGGGAAAGCCCTGGGCAAACTGGGACAAACTGGTCACCCTAGGAAACACCTACCTGCTTGGTGGCCTGACTCAAAATGGTGATTTCTCACAGTTCTGTGGCTGACTGGGTGGGCTGACTGGGCTTCTCTGTATGGGTGCTAGGCTGACACTGATAGGTTAATACGCTGGGGGCTTTGGGTTCCAGGAGGGCATGAATGGAAGCTGCATGGCCTCTTGAATCCACACTCAGACATCCCACGTTGCTGCTTCTACCACATCTAGTAACGAAGACCCGGAGCCAGCCCAACTCAAAGCTTAGGGAGACTGACTTCATCTTTTGATGAGAAAAGTTTCAGAGAGTGTAGCCTTTTTTAATCTACCACGAGTATTCTGAGATTCAGTAAATTTACAAAACTTCACCAAGACCACATAGCTACAAAGTGGCAAATCTGGGATTTGAACTGAGAATTTATATGCCTAAAAAACCCATAAATTTTTCATGGCTTTGGATCACCATGAACTACTCGGGTAGAACTACATCATCCAATAATCCAGGGAGCAAGTGGACATTTTCCTGCTGTTCTCTGGTGGAGCAGAAGAGATGGGGTGCAGAAAGAAGCAGGAGATGACAGAGAAAGCTGATCGATGATGTTTAGATAACCAGCATCACAGAAATTTGTCCATTTTGTTTTGATAATATAACTCATACTTGTCTGATTCTGTAAGTATGTTTGGCCTCCTGCTCTCCTCCCAACCCCTATTCAATACGGCCTTATCCCCCAAAGGAAATTCTTCAGTGGACTTCACATTCATTATATCCTTGGTCTTGATATTCCTTTTACTCTCTTATGCACTGGCCTCATTTTTTTCCAATATAAGCAGTTGGATCAACTTTGACAGTTGAGAGTCTGAAAGGCAGTTGCTATAAGCCAGTTGTTTTCAAAGTGTGGGAGTCCCTGAGACCCTATCATGGGGTCTATGAAGTCAAAACAGTTTTTATAACACTAAGATATTATTTGCTTTTTTCCACTCTCATTCTCTCTTGAGTGTAAAATGGAATTTTCCAGAAGCTACATGATGTGTGATATTGCAACAGATTGTAGCAAAATCAGATAAAAGAATTCCACTCTTTTCTACTATGAATTCCACTCTCGTCTATTAAGACAGAACTTAAAAGAGACTTGAAAAAAAAGTCCAACAAAGACACTTTTCTGTTTTTCTTGTTTTCAGAAAATAGTTATTTTTTATTAAGTTGTTTTTATGTTGGCATGTAGAGGGTTTGTTACAAGTTTTAAATAATACAAAGATTCTTAAAGTTTCTCATTTAATTTCTGATAGGTTAAATACATATTAAACCACATATAAACTAAAGCTCTTTTGGGTCCTCAATAATTTAAGACAGAATCCTCAGAGCAGAAAGTTTGAGAAGGGTTTTACCATCTTACCAGCAGCCACTTGCTGAGCTCTTATGGTGGTCAGGCCATTTCTTGCACATTCTCTTTAAATCCTGCCAACAACCCTATCAGGATTGTCCCCCAGTGATCCCCAGCCTCAGAGGCACAGACTGGTGCTCAAAATCATACAGCTTGTATTCTGTGGGTCTAGAATTTGCAGCTAGTTCTAGCTGACTCCACAGGCAAACTTGGAGAATAAATAACCGCCTCTCAGGCAATATGCTCGTCACTTTTCTGGACAGAGAGAAAGAGGAAAGCAGAGGTCCAAGAGGACTTGGATGGATTATTGAAAAACCTCAGACAGGCAGAAACTCCATGACTTTCTAAAACTGTCTGTCCCATGAATAGCCCAATGATCATAGTCACTTGTCTTTACAAACTGCGTCTTCATGAGAAAGGAATTTCTTCAAATTCAGGTGGTATTTTGATCCTAGTGGGTTTTTGTGTCCCTTACAAATGGTGAGCTCAACAAGGATGAAGTATTTGCTTCTATAATTATCACGTGGTTAGCAGCAGAAATGTTCATTGCCTGAAACACGTTTTCCAGTTACTTTACAGATCAGCATGTGGGTTCTGATTGATTGAGTCTATTTCATAACAATGAAACTGTTCCTGTTACTTAATTGAGTATTTATGTGCCAGGCACTGCGAGAGAGACTTTGTATTATGATCTCTCAGAATCCTCAAAAGAATGTTCTGAGGCAGTGGTTTCTTCCTGCCTGCCTGACAGGTAAGGAGCTCTGGCTTGCAGAGGTACAGCTACTTGCCTGAGGTCTCCCAGCTAGGAGGTAGGTGGTGAGTCAGGGATCAAATTGGACTCCCCTTTCTCACCTTTGGGGGGAGATTCTTTTTTTTTATGAGAGAGAAAGAGAGAGAGCAAGAGCGCACAAGCAAGGGAGAGGCAGAGAGAGAGGGAAAGAGAATCTCAAGCAGGTCTCTGCACTGCCAGTGTGGAACCTGACACGGGGCTCGAACTCAGAAACCTGGAGATCATGGCCTGAGCCGAAACCAAGAGTCGGATGCTTAATTGACCCAGTCCCCCAGGTCCCCCCTCACCAGCCTCGGATTCTTAACCAGTATGCTCTACAAGCCTCGAAAAGGCAATGCTCATCTGTCTATGGGAAGGCATTCTTCAAACTAGACTTGAAGTAGCCCAGTTAAATTAGGGAAGGAATACAATTTTACCTTCAGAGATTTTTTTTTTCTTTTAAACCACGTGATGGAGCCCATTGATGTAATGAGAAAACAGATACAATTCTTTAATTCTGTCTTAACCCTTCCTCAACACCTAGCAGCTAACAGTGTACAGAGAACAACAAAGTTCCTCATCTATATCTGATACTACCCAGGAGTATTTTAAAGTGGTTAACAATGCCAGCGAATTTTGGGTTTAATTGTGTCAGGCATGTCTTCCTTCTGCCTGGAGGAGCTGTCTTTCCTTTGGTGTGAAAATGTCATTATCATACCACCAGGGTTAGAGGTGGGAGCGCTGAGGTTCACGGGTGTCAGCAACAGATAGGCATGTCCCCAGGAACACTGGAAAAAGAGCCTGAAATGACTTCCTTTAGGGCTGTGATCCAGGTGTCCTGGGAGGGGCGAGGACAAAAACTTCTGACAATTTATGCATACATATGTATATTGATATTTATTATTTATTTTCTTTTCATAATATATATTGAAAGGTGACATAACCAGGTGCCTCCAGCAAGACTTGTAGTTGCAAATTTGGGCGTCAGCAACCTTGACATTCAACTTTCTGATTCCTTCCAAAGATTCTGGTTGCTGCTACTCTTGTAAAAAGCCTAGAACTGGGGTATCAAAAAGGATTATCTCTCCTTCAGCATTTTACACAATTTGACTCGCATTTGTAAATTGTGTTTGAACACTAATGCGGAGGAATCCCTAGACCGTTGAGACATTTCTGACCAGAGCAGTTAGCTGTTGCTTAGGAACCTAATATTAGAGACACGAAACAGACAACCTTTGTCATTCTAAATCCATGCACTTCATCATCTCCACCCTAAATTAGTTACAGAAACAAAAACAAGCGAATGTGTACAAATCTGGTAATGTCGGAAGAGTTCAAGAAAGGGAAGGGTGTTACGTGCACCCATCTCCATCCTGCCACCTCTGCCCTTCTGATCTCCCTGCCTGGGAAGGCAATTCGTCAGCGAGGATTCAGTGTCCAGTATTGCTATCTGACCACTGTTTTTAAAGCAACATTGCCCATGAATATCACTTTGGTGCTCTGTTGAGCAACTTGATTGAACCGTATCATTTTGTACAATTGTGTGTTACTTTAAAACTGCAGTCAAAAGCAGAAATTCTGCATGCTTCTGCCCTCTTGCACAAGATTCTAAGGTCAGAACTGAGTTCTCATCTCTGACACCTTTATATGTTCCTACCCGATGTCCTTGCAAAGGGTAGGTACCTAAGTAAATCCTACAAATAACTAGTAGCTATAGGGCTCTTACTTTGTGTCAGGTATACACGAGGGGCTTTATCCAATTCCCCAAGGAGCAAATGCTATTAATACACCCATGTCATCCCTATTTTACAAGATACTTGATGACTGAATGAGCATCTCTGTAATTCATATTTTCTTTTCCCCTCTCCTGCTTCCTCTCTCCCTGTTGCTCTGTTTCCTCCAGGAGACTCAGCTGTCTGTCTTCCTTTTTCCTCCAAATTTGTAGCTGACTTGGAAAAGCACAAGGATATTATCTTTTTGTTTGTCTCTGAAGTCTTCAGATACTTACAGATTTGTCAGTTGACATGGACGGTTATTTTGTGCCTAGCAATTCATCTGGGTTTCTAAAATACGCCCTTCCTTTGTACCAGCATCACGTCCAATTCCATTATCCCTGAGGACATCTCAGTCTTGTTCCTTTCTGTTAGTTATGCTCTTGTGTGCCTGAAGTCAGGACAAAGTAGCTTGCTTTGTTCACCTTCCTATAACCTTTTCTGGGCAGAGTGAGCCTAGGGAAAACCAGCCTTTTCTTTTCTTTGCCCTTTTTTTTTTTTTTTCTGTTTGCCAATTTCAAATCTGTTTGCTAGTTCTCAAGCACTGGCCAAGCAAACAAGTTTTGGGCCCGCACAACAGCTTTAGAAGAGGAACTTGGGGGATCATCAGGTCAGGGTGGGGGAAGAGCAGAGGTCTGGGAGACTGGAGAGCAGGTTATGAAGTGGACACAAAACACTGTACTCTATGTAATTTTTTAGGGAATGCCAGGGTCTGCACTACTGAGACTCCTGAAACAAAAAGGAAAGTTCCATCTGCATCCACATGGCCTAGCTGATTGCCCCATGGTGCACACATGTGCAGATACCATGAGTATAATTCAAGGGGATCTTTTTTTTTAAGTTTATTTATTTTTGAAAGAGGGAGAGAGAGAGAGAGCACGCTAGCAAGCGGGGGAGGGGCAGAGAGAGGGAGACACAGAATCCAAAGCAGGCTTCAGGCTCTGAGCTGTCAGCACAGAGCCTGATGCAGGGCTCGAACCCACCAACTGTGAGATCATGACTTAAGCTGAAGTCGGACGCTCAACCAGCTGAGCCACCCTGCCCCTCAAGGGGATCTTTAACCTTAGAACCCTCATTTGAGAAGAGGATAGAAAAGTCTCTAGTGACAGTGAGAACCATGTGACTTGGCCAGTGATGTAATCTACCAAACCTTAGTTGTCAGACCTGTAGAGAAGTCATGGGAGCTCTACTGCACAGATTGGTTCTGGGACTGAATTGGAGAAGACATGCACAGCACTTAGTGTGTCCCCTGATCCCCAATATATGACAAAAGATAGGAACGATTTCTGCCCCTGGCCTTCCCTCCCATTTGACATCCCCTGCATTAGAGAATCACTTCTCTGGGTGATTTAAAATGTTTATTTTAAAATGCTCCTCCCACAAGTATTTGTAAAGCAATCCTTTAACACATTATTGTTTGTGAATTTACCAGCATCAGGAAATAAATGGCTAAAGCTTCTTGGGAGCAGAAAATAATAATAGTAAGTATCATTTATTTAGCACAGACTATTTTCCAGAAAGGGAGCTCAATATGCTATGGCCAGTGTCTCATTAAATCTTCTCAACAATGCTCTGAAGTCCTCTTACAAAAGCTGGACACTTTACCCTGGTCGCTTTACTCACTTTCCCCAAGCTGGACACTTCACCACTTGAAGTGGTAGAATTGAAATGTTAATCCAGGACTGTCTGACCCCAGAGCCAGCGCTCTTGTTACTATGCTCTATGCCCCCTAATAAGCTTTAATAGGCTAGCAGAGGTCCAGAGAATGCCAAGGCAGGCTAGGTTTCTTTAAGAGTGCCAAGGTGCAGGGCACAGGGTCGCTTGGCAGGGACAAAATATAAGGGTTCCACCAAAAGGATAGCAGTGTGAAGTACCAAAGAGAAGGCTGGGGAACGGCTTGCAAACTGCCCCTCCTCATACATCTATGCCTTTGCTTCCCAGTTGTGTGTGCTGCCCCTGTCCCACCTGTCTCCGTGCATCTGGCCTGGTCTTAGCACAGGCTGTTCTGTCTGCCACCAGTACTTTGTTGTCTTTCTGAAGGAGAAAGGGGAGAAGCATGCAACCATATCCTCCATTGCCCATTATTCAATGACAGATCTACTGGTATTAACCACCCTACAATTTTGGGGGGTGCACTGTGAGTGCAGAGTGGGCTCCCATTGACTTCTGATACCACAGCGTTAAAATGGCCTAAGGCTTTACTGGGTCATCTGCATGGCTGTGGTCTAGGTGTTCGCCAGGGCTGGGTTCCCCTCAGAGGTTAAACTGTAGAAGGATCCACATCCAAGTTCACATGGTTCTTGGCAGAATTCAGTTCCTTGCCGGCTGTCAGAATGAGGGCCTCAGTTTCTAGCTGAATCCGCGGACATTTTCCCTCTGTTCGCTGGCTCGTGGCCCTCTTCACAGGCAGCTCACAACATAGAGCAGCTAGCTTATTCAAAGCCAGCACGGGAGAGAGCTCCTTGTAAAATAGACATAATCATGGGTATTTTAATGACTTATCTTCTGTAACCTTTGCCATATTTTATTGCTTAGAAGTAAGTCACAGGTTCTGTCGACACTCACTAGGAAAAAAAAGAGACCATGGCATGAACGGTACAAGATGAGAGTCAGGGAGGACCTTCCAGAGTCTGTCTGGCACCCTGGCAAACAGGATGCAAAGGTTTGAGGTCAACAGGGCCTGCACAAATTTAGTCGCTTTATGAATAGTATTAGTGGCTAACCTGTGTGGCATAAACTCAGTTTTATGCAAACATCTACAACCCTAAGAAAACAGTCAAGATTTTTATAAATCTTGTAAAGATGTGTACTGTACTATGTATCTATCAACTTAAAAAATCCCAAACCTCTCCTTAAAAAAGAGTTTGTTTGTTTTTTTAATCTGAAAGATCCATACCTCACCAGAGCTGTTACTTCCAGCATTTAGGTTCCCAAAGGATGACAATTAGCCACTTTTAATTAAGCTTCTTTTCTCTATAGAAATTGTTCTGTGGCATTTTCCTGGACACTTCAGTGTTTGGCCGTTTCACATAACGTTAATTACAGCCTTCACAACATATACCAGTTAGGTCACATCATCAAAACTTAAAAAAAAAAACAAATAAAAAATTAATTTTCTTTCTTGGCTTCCCCTTTAATTAAAACTAGGAGAGTCACTGGGTCATATACTTTTCATAATGTTGTTTGCAGGAGCATGTTTGTTTTTCCTTTGTTGTGCCTAATGTGGTACATCTTACAGATGTTAAGAATATTTCAGGATGTCTTGAAGGGACAATGAAAGATTGTGGTTTAACAACAAAGCCTCTCGCAGCACTGAGGTCTGTTGGTAACAGTTGGATTGTTGAAGTGTAAGATCCTCGGTTAGTCTTCAAAAGGGTAGTGCTCTTGGCAGGGTCGAGCTGCATATGTCTGTGTGTACTTCAGTGTCCTTTATGGTTAGTTTCCCCAAAGGATTATTGTACTTATTGCATCATTTATTTTTATTTGTAAGAGTATTTTGGAAGCTTCAGAATGGTTGTAGAGTCATTACCATTTCTAGCTATAAATGGTTATGACTGCCTGTGGAAATTGTGTTGAAGGCAAACAAAAGTAAATAAAAGTCCTTCTTCTGTACCTTTTTCTCTTTATCTGTGTTTGCAGCCATGATGGGCTGGGAACCCAGCTCTTGGAATTACACGGGACCAAGCTTGCTCTGATTTATGACTACTGTCTCCCAGGAAAGGCTGCATGGCCTTTTGGATGTAGGTAAACCACTTGCACAAAAAATTAAAGTTGGCATATTTATTTTGAGGGGTAGAGTGAAGTTAATGACCCTACGAAATTCCTGACATGTAAATTTATTTTTCCCATCCTTCAAACGAGGTAACAAAGTGACTCTGTCCAGTCCTGGGGAAGTTGATGCTTCTGACCTAAAAGTCTATTAAATGGGTAACCTGCCAAAACACTGGAAAAGCAATCCATCTTCGGAAAGTGGGATTAGATTTAACTGTATTATTAAATCCGATGAATTCCCTTCCTGGGTCCAGCCAGTTAAGCATTCAGATTATTTTTCAACATGCTTGTTTTCATTTCCACTACAAAGTAAAACACAAAATAGAGAAGTCTTCCTATTCAAAATACGTAGTTTCATGTAATAAATAAAAACCTTTGGAGGTAGGTTTGTATGTGCAGCATGGGAAAGCTGTTATTGTTTCTATGTATGTTATGTGTTGTGTTGCCATTTGTTATCTATGAAACATTGATTTAGTATAATGTGTTGGAGCAGGTGCTATGAGGAAAAGAAACCCCTCTTCCTCAAAGAGCTTCCTTTCTGGATAAACTCACAATTCTGACCTTCTTAACTGTTCCAGTGGGTTCCATTGCCTTTGGAGTAAGATTTGCCTCATAGTCAGAGCTCATAAAATCTAGATAATCTGGCATCCACCTGCCAGATTCAACCAGATAACTGCTTTTGTTAACCATTTGTCAGGTGTAGAAACTGGAGCTCAAAGAGAATGAGTAAGTTGGCAAACTATTCCCAAGAAGCAAAAGGAGATTCAAGGCCAGAGCTGTTATCACCTAGATCTTTCCTCTTCCGTCACTCCCCTCATCTGCTACCTGATAATACAACCAGTCTATTTAGTGAGAGAAGGAGTAGCTGCTCAAAAATGCATACGGTATGAAACCAGGTCATAAAGCAGCATCAACTGGAAAACTTTAGATACAAACTGGAAAGAGTAAAGTCCTACTCCTTTCGGCCAATAATAAGCCATGCAATGCTGGATAAGTCCCCTTACCTCATTATCTTCATTTACAAAGTGATGAAAGTCAACTAATAATTTCTAGACAATATTTCCCAAATTTTGTCCCAGTAGTCAGAGAATGCTACATGTTATCGGTCCACACTTGGAGATCTGTCACGTGCATTAGCATGTTCAAGGTGCTATGAAGTCCTGCAGGAAGAAATCTGTTAACAAAGCACTTCTTTTTTAAGTTTTTTAAAATGTGTATTTATTTTTGGGAGATAGAGCATGAACTTGGGAGGGGCAGAGAGAGAGAAAGGGAGACACAGAATCCAAAGAAGGCTCTGTCAGCACAGAGCCCAAAGCAGGGCTCAAACTCACAAACTGTGAGATCTTGACCTGAGCCAAATTTGGATGTTGAACTGACTGAGCCACCCAGGCACCCCAACAAAGCACTTTTTAAACTCATTTGACCCGGAAAGATAGAACTCATGCTCCCTAGCAAAAAGTTTGGAAAAATGATTTTCCAAATTCTATTCAGGCTTTAAATTTTTATGGTTGACATTTTTGCTTGTGAAATGTCCCATACCTACAACCCAAGAGTTCTCTCAATTGTGACTTTCCACATCCCACCTCGCCGCCCCCCCACGCCCCCCCACCGCCAAGACTAAACACAGTGGGCAACAAATAAATGCTATTGACTGATTTATTCAGCTCTTAAGGTTAATGTATTCTTACCAGTGCTTATTTTTGTTTGGCAAAATCAAGTTGAATACAGAATCGTTCTGGTGTGGGAAGCACTGTGCTCTGAGAACTGGGTGAAAACCACCAACTCTCCCTAGAACCAGCCAGAGAGATTCCCAATGACATTTCAGTACCATGTGGCTATGAGAGTTTCATTCCAATCCAAAAACAAAAGAGAAATTCTGTCTCCACTTAGCAGACTTCTGATCTAGCTGTTGTGCCTGAGTTTGGTTTGTAGAGAATCAAAGCATTTGGTGTTGGGTGTCATTGATCAGTCCCTCTGAGATGACAGCCATTTCTTCACCTCCCTCCAGTGGTTTACAAGGTATGTTGGCTCAGCCAGATTCTCCCAGAGAAAACCCTCTTTTTCATCCCTAGAATGCCACTTGGTGCCTGCTTCAGCAGTAAATTACCAAATGCCACCCTCATAGTTTGAAAGAGCTTATTCACAATGAAAGTGCCAAAGAGTTCCCCAGGAACTAACTTGACAGTGTGACATTTCTTACTTGTGTTTGCCTCAGAAAACAAAATAACCTTAATGTTCAATATAATAAATACACAGAAATGGATTTTTAAAAGAGATGATTGTTTTTAGTAAAATAACCTCACCAGCACTGTTTTTCATCTGTAGAAAGCATGTGTGTCCAACTGCTTAATAAGGTATTAAAACTTTTTACAGTGTACCAAAAATCATCAAGATGCCTAACACCTTAAAAGCTGTATAACTACCTGCATCTATTAATAAGAGATACTCTGTCTTTATGTTTAAAAAAAAAAATAAAGATCCTATGCAGAGCATGTAATGAGAAAACAATTTTAATACTGTGGATTTATAACTAAGAACATTGAGAAAAATATTTTGTTCTCAATTTGCTAAGAGCAAATAAATTGTAAAAGCCTCTCCTTCTGAGCACATTCTTTAGTGTTGTGTGTAAAGCAGTTTACATAGTTGAAAGCTGCAGTATTGAATATGGAGAGTAGAGAATTGACTAAGGTAGAACTGGAGTGCAGATCAAAGCTCTGCCACTAACTAGCCAGAAGGTGATTTTTAAAACTTCTTGAGTCTCGGTTTCCTTATACACAAATGGAAGTATTCCACAGGTTATTTTATTTTATTTTATTTTATTGAGTCTTGAAGATTATTTATTTTGATAATAAGTGTGGCAGACATAAAGGTATTTTAAGTTACAAATAACAGAAAACCCAAGGAAAGCATGGGCTCATGTACTTAGAATGTCTAGACATATATGCATTTCAGACAGAGTTTTTTTAAATTTATAGTTTATTGTCAAGTTGGTTTCCATATAACACCCAGTGCTCTTCCCCACAAGTGACCTCCACCATGATCATCACCCCCCTTCCCCTTCCGCCCTCAGTTTGTTTTCAGTATTCAAGAGTCCCTCGTGTTTTGTATCCCTCCCTCTTTTTCCTCCTT
>CM053572.1:31423627-31702535 GCA_028646485.1 Cryptoprocta ferox | reverse complement strand
GATGGATTTTGGTTTTTTATGCATTCTGCTACCCTGTGTCATTTGATTGGAGCATTTAGTCTATTTACATTCAGTGTTATTATTGAAAAATATGGGTTTAGAGTCATTGTGTTCTCTGTAGGGTTCATGCTTGTAGTGGTGTCTCTGGTACCTTGTATTCCTTGCAAAATTTCCCTCATAGAGTCCCTCTTAGGATTTCTTGTAGGGCTGGTTTGGTGGTGATGAATTCTCTCAATTTTTGTTTATTTGGGGACACTTTATCTCTCCTTCTATTTTGAATAGAAGGCTTTCTGGATAAAGGATTCTTGGCTGCACATTTTTTCTGTTCATCACATTGAAGATTTCCTGCCATTCCTTTCTGGCCTGCTAAGTTTCATTAGCTAGGTCTGTAACCACTCTGATAGGTTTCCCTTTGTATGTTAGGGCCCTTTTTTCCCTAGCTGCTTTCAGAATTCTCTCTTTGCCTTTATATTTTGCCAGTTTCACTATGATATGTCGTGCCGAAGGTCGACTCAAGTTATGTCTTAAGGGGGTTCTTTGCGTCTCTTGGATTTCAATGTCCATTTCTTTCCCCATATTCGGGAAGTTCTGAGCTATAATTTGATCAAGCACCCCTTCAGGACCTTTGTCTCTTTCTTCTTCTTCAGGAATTCCTATGATATGGATATTGTTCCATTTGATTGTATCACTCAGGCCTCGAATTCTCTTTTCGTGCTTCTGTATCAATTTCTCTCTCTTTTTCTCGGCTTCTGCTTTTGCTATAACTGTGTCTTTTAATTCACCTATTCTCCTCTCTACCTCTTCAATCCATGTAGTGGCCATGTCCATTTTATTATGCACCTCATTTATAGCCTTTTTTTAACTCATCACAGCTATTTTGATGGTCCCTAGTCTTTGTATCAATAGCTTCTCTGATGGTTTTTTCAATTCCAGTGATTAATTTTATGACAATTGTTCTAAATTCTTGTTCAGTTATGTTGCTTAAATTTGTGTTAAGCAGTTCTGTGGCTGTGACTTCTTCCTGGAATTTCTTTAGAGGAGAGTTCTTTCATTTTGTCATTTTGGCTAGCTTTCTGTCTCTTGTCAGTTTTAAAAGCTCATTATGCACTGTGCACCTGTTAGTATTGCTCTATTAACAGAGGCTCATTGACTGTCCAGGGCCTGTCATTTCAGGAAGTGTTCTTTTCATGGTGTCTCTTGGTTTCTCTTGTTGTGCCTTTGATTATTTTACTTCCGTATTCAGTGATATTTGAGACTCTCCACCATGTGTACTTCGGGTTGTTTCTTGAGGCAGCCCTGAAAGGGAAAACAGACAAACACACAGGGAACAAAAGCATGCAAATGCACAGACCAATCAAACAAACAAGCAAACCAAAAGGGGAAAGGAAGTAAAGAAAAGGAAAGGAATGAAAAGAAAAAAGAAAAGAAAAGAAAAGAAAAGAAAACACGGCGGGGGGGACAAAGACAGCAAAAGCCTATGGACAGTCTAAAAGCGTATAACCAAAGGGAGAGATAAGAATGAGATAAGGGAAGATAAATCTGGATGGCACAAGAAAAAAAGGAGAAGAAAAGAAAAAAAGGAAAAATAAATAAATAATTTAAAAAAGGGGCAGCTCTCCCGTTTGGATGGGCGTGGTTTGGTGTAGGTACGTCAGGTCTTGCGGGCTGCTCTCCGAGGCCCCACTTTGGTGGCTGCAGGGAGAAGAATGGCAGCGACCCAAGCTCTGCTCGAAGCAAGTGTTGCAAGCCGCTCTTTTGAGTCCGATCTCCCCATGCCAAGGGCGAGCCAAATTGTATTTTCCAAGCTTCGCCTCGCTTCCAAATCCTAGTCCATGCACTTTAATACTACCACTGGAGATGAAATGCCCTCCCACTGGCTGTTGGCCTCCCAGCCGGGATCGCGCAGGGGGCGGGGTTGCTTCTCCCAGCACCGCATCCGCCAGAGGTGAGATGAGGTGAGACGGACTTGCGCTGGCAGCCGGCTTCCTAGCTGGGATCCCGTAGGGGGTGGGGACTTTTTTTCCTGGTGCCGCCTGGATTGGGCGCCGCTGCCGCCGAGCCCAAGGAAGAATTCGCCAGCTAGATGGGATGGATTTCTCTCCCCATGCCCAGTGGTTATATATGGGGTTACAATATCTCTCTCTGTCCTGGGGTGAGTTTTTTTATCTCCTCTTTAGAGACAGTTCTACGAGCATTTTCAGCCTCTTTTTCTCTTCCCCTTGTCTCTCTGGGGCACTGCGCACTCTCCCTGTGTTGGGCTGGGGCTCCCACCCCTCTATACCTCTGGGGCCTGGCCTGGCCTCCAATTTCCCCAGTTTGCACTCACTCACTCAGGCATCTTTGAGGTTGTCTTTCTGGAGTCTGTGTGTTCTCTTCCCACTCTTCCAGATCAGAGTATTGTCTCTTCAGTCCTTCTCAGTTTAACAGATGTGGGCGGGGAAAGATTACAGAGCTCCTTACTTCTCCACCATCTTCCCCTTTCCTCAGGCACAATTTTTAATCCACAGGTTATTTTAGAGATAAAATGAGACAAAAATAAGCAACTAATAAATAGTTATTAGCTATTAATTAGCTAATAGTTATGACCTATTAATTAGGTCATTTGACCAGAGAACCAGAGGTAGGGTTTCCTTGACCAAGGAGCACCCTTCCTTGTGATCTTCTTGGCCCTATTCCCCCTCTTGTTTCCTTCTGGGCCTCATTCATGCAGTCATTTCATTGGAAAGCACTTGCCCAGAAGTATCTAGAAAAGTTTCCTGTGTATCATTGGCCAAGTTGGGGGAGATGGTCCATGTAGGATACATGGACTGTGGCATTGAGCCATAGTCAAACTGAATTTTGGATATTTGAATTCAATAAATACCAGTTGAACCTACTGCTTATGACAGGCATTGTGCTATACTGTGATGTCAAAATGGTTAAAAACAGTGTTTTGAAAAACTTTTTCTCCAAGGATCAAAGAGTCAATTTTTTGCTTTTTCAGGAAAAGAGGTAAAACCAAGGGTATTATGTAAGTATTTATATACCCATATAAAATGTGGCCATTTAAAATGTAAGACCACTCTTCATTTGTAAGGCATACAAAAACAGATGGTTTGGCCCATGGACCATAGTTTGCCATCCCCCAAAGTATACAGCTCTGATCGAGATCTTCATGGAACTTGAAGCTCATCTAAAGTGTCAAATGGTGTGTTAACATTTTTTCAAATCCTTCCTCCCAATCCCCCTTGCCATTTAGATGATGCTGAGCTGATCAGTAAATATGTCCAGTATGACCTATGTATTCACCCAAATCTCAGAATCACTGGGCAGGAGATGATATACCAAAGAGCAGCTTTTAAGGATCTTCTGGTGATCTGTTTAAGGCCATAGCATGAAAACATAGGAGCACCAGGCCAGATTCTTAAGAGCTCAGTATGGAGGGAGAACACATTAACCAGGAAATTGTCCTTTCAAATATTTAGCTTTAAAACCCATGGAAAGGGAGTTAAACATCACTGTGCATACATAACTGAGTCATCACACCTACACATATAAATGAGCTCCTGTGTATACAAAGCAGGCAACCATTTAGCCACAGGTGTTTCCCAAGAGGTCCTGTCACTGAAACCACATTTCACAGCTTAGACCACAGTGTAAACTTCTCCCAGACTCTCAGTCTTGGTTGGGAATATGCTCCTATCCAGGTAGAAGGACTGGAACATGGGAGGCAGTGTACTAGCACTTCCCAGGGCCCATTTAAAAGATGTGAACACTGAGTCACAGAGGAAGCAGGAGCTTGCACACAGCATAGGGCTCAGCTATGTTGTTTACAGTAATTGTGTGGCTTCCTCTACAGACATGGAGATCAAGTCACCCACTACATAACTGCCCACCCCATAGTCTTGACTTTTGCAGTTTTACTCCATGCCTTCAATTTTTTGATGGTTGTTGGCCTTCTGTGTGTTAAGAATGTCATTTGAGAATTGAAATCTATGCAAGAATAATTTTGCTACCATTGGTAAAGTCAAAGGTAAGATGATGGCTGGGCACAATTGGTGCTGGAAGTCAGATAGAATTAGCCAAGTTGTATTCCCTTTGTAAGGAATTCATAACAGTAAATCGAGTTGTTTTTCTTTTAATATTTTATGTCCCAAGAACAGTATTCAAAGTACATGAACCACTCTTTCTGATTCTAAGCTGACTGAATAAGGCATATCTGAGATATCTTCATGCTTAAAGATAGAAAAGAGTGGAACATAGAATCTTGACTCCAATATCTCCTTTGTCTTCTACTTGTTTTTTCTGATAGTGAACAGACTTGAGGATCCGTGTCTTCTATCATCAACATTCTGTCTTCTAATGTTCTAGAGTCCTTAACAACTTGAGTTGAAAAATGGGCTCTTTTTTAGTTATTTTATTTCAATCTTGAGTAAGTGAGTCTTGACATTCCCTTCAAATGTGCATTTTCTCAAGGTAGAAAATCTAGGTTTCTGTAACTCCTTTGTTGGCTAGTAGTCTGCTAGGTAAATGATGGTCACTTTCATTTGTCTTAGAAATGTCATACGAGGGTACACACCAAGAAGGTCGAGTAGTACTAAAGGGTTTTAAGTCAAATTGCCAACCCTCAAAGATAATAACTTTTATCTCACACTCTGTTTTCTCCTCTGTACAATGAGGGTAATACTCATGTCTATTTCCATTCTAACAACCATGCATATGAATGCATATATAAATGTGATATAGTTGGCATAAGCCAAGCATATAGCTGCTGCAGCTCCCCCCCATCCCTGAAAGAAGACCCTTAGCAATTAAGTAATTATTAGAAGTTAAGACAACTTGGGGGCACTTAGGTGGTTCATTCGGTTAGGTGTCTGACTTCTGCTTGGTTCATAACCTCGAGGTTTGTGAGTTTGAGCCCTGCGTTGGTCTCTGCTGACACCTCAGAGCCTGGAGCCTGCTTTGGATTCTGTGTCTCCCTCTCTCTCTGTTCCTCCCCTGTTCATGCTCAGTCTCTCTCTCTCTCTCTCTCTCTCTCTCTCTCTCTCTCAAAAATAAATAAATATTTAAAAAAATTAAAAAAAGAAATTAAGACAACTTGGTATAAACAATACAGTAAAACATGATACTAATTCTAAAAACAATCCTAAAGTCAGACAGTGCTTATCATTTTCAGAATAATCCAGTGTGGCCTTGAGAATAAAAATTACTCATTTTTCGGAGGAACTAGCATGTGGTTTCTGAAAACAATTTGCCTTCTGGGTATGAAGTCTTATTTGCAGACTACTTTCCAGGGACAGTGTCTAGCTTGGGCCAACACTAATGTAGGCCGCTAGATTGCCTTTCTCTGTGTGTCATCCCAGCCATGTGTATACTATGATGTGTTGGGAAATAAATGGGGACATGAGAGTAAGTCACTGACTGGCTTTGGGTCCATGTTCCTAATTGGTGGCAGAGTATTGGCTAGTGTTTCTTTTGTATTTCCCCCTTGAGCTGCCAAAGTGGTGTTGGACACTTTTCTGCTATATTCTGCAAACTTTAGTTGGGCAAGAAGTTTTACCTATTGGTGGCTTAGCTGGGGGTTTCTTGCCATTGTCTGCAGGTCTAATGGTTCTTGAGTGCATCAGGATTCTCCTGGTTGCAAAAGACAGAAAACTGAATGTAAAACCAGCTTAAGAAAAGAGGTGAATTTATTTGCCCATGTACATAAAAATTCCAGTGTTTGGGTAGTTGCAGGAACTTAAATAACATCTCTATGCCTTATTTTTACTGCCTCTCCTCTGCTTCTATGAACTCTGTTGGATTCTCAGGTATACCTTGGTGGTCTCTGGAACCTGCAGGCTTATATCCTTCCAAGATAAAGTATGACCTGGAAAAGAAGACCAGAATCCTCACCTTGACTGCTGTTGGCCTAAGTTGAGCCAGTGCCCCTTCCTAAACCAAGGCTAGCAGAAGGAATTCTCTGATGTGCTTAGTCCTGGGCCAGACGGACACCCCTCATGAACCACTTACAGTGAGGTTAACTCTACTAAAGTATTTGAATTGACAAAGAGAAAGAGTTATCCCCTGAAAGAAAAAAAATGTGTACTATTTCTAAAAGTAGTAGCCAAAAAACACAGTAAAGAAAATTGATGATGGGGAATATGGTATGTTGCCATCTTGGTGATAACACTTCCAGAAAGGAAAACGAGTTGCCTCCCAGGCTAGGAGGGTGTGGAGAGCACAAAAGCATCTGTAGGTTTCTCATGTCATCTTGCTCATCAGTCATTGCTTTCTTCCCACCTGTTTCCTATTATTTCTGCCAGGGCACAGCACTGTCCACAGGCTAAAGTTACAGTTTTGTGGATGAGTGGGGCTTTGTGGACTTGGAGGGAGGACATTAGTAGTCTGTGTAACTTATGTACCTCAGTGCTTTTGAAGGTGTTTTCTGCAACTGTAGGGAAAAAAAACCAAACTTCTAAGGAAGTTGGGCCATTTAGGAGGGAGGGAGACAGGAACCTGTATTTGTCACACTCTGTACTATCCCACGAAAATAAAGAGGCAGTGACTCTCAAATTTTCCATAATTTAAAATTCTGTCCAAACTGCATAAACAAGATGCCACTGATCCATGATCCATAAAACAGGTGCAGAGTTGTTTTTACAGCCATGAAGGCTGATGGCTTTGACCCCTGCCCCCGCAACCAATGACACCCTTTTTTGAGCGTCCATCTTTCTGCAAAATGTGTTCTGTCCCTACCGATGGTTACCTCTGTTGTTTGAGTAGCCACAACAATTACAGTCATATAGTTAACATTTATTGAGTTTACGTGGGCCAGTCATCATGCCAAAATCTTTATGTGTATTACACCATTTAAGTGTTAACAACAATTCTTTGAAATAGGTGTTCTCTGCATTTTACAGAAGAGAAACCTAAGGCACAGGCAGGGTAAGAAACTTTCCCAAGCTCACAGAACATTAGGTGGCAGAGTTGGGTTTCTAAACCACTTATGTACATAACCACCAAGCTATCTGGCAATGCTGCCGCAACTGTACAACAGTGCCCAGATAGGGAACTCTGGAATGCTTGCTCCAACTGTTGTGCTAACATATGGAGAGGCCTCATCTCCTTTAGGATGCACAGTAACTCATGTGTATATGCCCTCACATCTCCCCACACTACAGATGAAGAAATGGAGGTGCACAGATGCTCAGGAACTTGCTTAAAATCATGCATTTCACCTCTAGAAACTGGCACTCAAATTCATGCTCTTAACTGCAAGCCTATGCCCTTTGAACTTCATCTCACTGTGTTCTAGGTACTTGCTTAGAGGCCAGTCTTCCTTACTAGACTGTGGGATCCTTGAGGGCCTGGACCTTGCCTTAATCACCTGGCTTATAACCGTGCTTAATAAATGCCTTATTGTTTGCTTTTTCATTGCAAAATATGGTGCTTAACACACAAAAGGTGTTCTCAAATACAGAATAAGTGGATGAACGAAAAAATGTGAGTGATAGCTCCTGCGGTCAGAAAGAATAATCTTTCTCTGTAGAAGAGAAGTCAGGTAGTCTGTGTCCTAGAAGGTAGAAACTGTATAGTGTGTGCTTTGCAAAAGTCAATTCGGTCCGTGTGACTTAGTGTCAGAAGTGACATGATTTGGCCTTTGCCAGTCCTGCACAAATATCACAGCATTTAAGTCCCTTCCCTGTTGCTATAATAGCCCTTACTAAAAACAAAACCAGACAAAACAAAGATTGACATATTATATAAATTCATGGAATACAGGTAGACTCAGTCTTCAAGACTGTTCTCTCTGGTCTAGTCTTTGCTGGCTTTTAGCTCTTGTGACCTTTAACAATTCTCTACAGTAATTTCACAGATGTCACAGAAAATGCTGTTCATATAGCAATGAATTCAGTGTCCTGGGAACCAGACTTTAAGCTCCCCCAAGGCCAAGGACTAGACACTCTAAATGTGTGGGAAATAAACATGAGGCAAAAGAGGCAAAGGTACCTTTTCCCAGGAAGGGAGTTCCTTCCCCACCCCCTCAAAAAAAACTCAAGCACCCTGAAGCAGACAATTAAAGGAGGTTGTGGTTTCCAGCCAGCTCGAGAGGTGAAGAATACAAATAACTAGGGATGTGTTTGGGGAGAACCAGTTTGGGAACCCAAAGGGAGCCCAATATGGTATCAAGCCCCTACTTGTAAAACTCTATTGAAACAAGTCCATGTTCAAACAGTTGTGGTTTCTTCGAGATCAGGAAAGAGCTATCCAGAAAAATGAGTCACCAGAGAGGCCAAACATGTTGTAGATGCTGCCTTGAGAGCAAGTTAGCCACATGTGGGAATGACTTACTCAACCTGTTGTGAAAGCAGTAGATCACATGTGCAGGCAAGGAAAGCACTGTGCAGTCAGCCGTAGTCTCCTATTACGAACCCACATCCCAATGGGAGGATTTGCTCACTTTCTTTTTCTCTGCCCATCTCCACCTCTGACATCTCGTCTCTGAGTAATCTCAGACATAAGATCGTTACACAAAGACCCTTTGGCAGTTCCTTTGGTTGCCCAGCTCCCAACCTTTGCTACCTGCCTGTCTTGCTGGCAAGACCCTGACTTTGTTCCCATGTTCATTCTCCGTGTATGTGTGCAAACATCCAGGTGATGAATATTCATTGGCCTAAGTCAACCAAGGTAAATCCATTCTCCTTACCAGGCTAACCTAGCTAATCTAGATATAATTAGATGGCATAAGCAGAGGACCATGAAGAATTTTCCCTCCCTAATAAAAAGGCATGTGGGAGGAAGTACCCAACCTGTTTTGTTGCTAGATATCCTCTATCTTGTCTGCATTGTCTCCTGGAACCATTGTGGCCATCTTGCTACCATGAGGAATGAGCTTTCCCACATCCTGAGGGCAGCGTGTAGAGGGCAAGCAGCTGGATCCTTGATGACAATATTGTACCAGTAAAATCATCGAACTTGATTACAGACCTCTTGCTGTATGAGTTGACTTCTTGTTGCCATGAAGCAGCCTTTAGCTAGGTAGTTTGCTTGCTCACCTGATACAGGTAAGTCTGATCCCTGTTTCAAGGCAAGTTTTTATTTTCTTAAATATTGCTATTTTAGCAGTAATATCTAGTGTTTTTTGAGAAAGCAAAGCTGGTAGACATTTTCTCATAGACCTAGTGCACCATCCAAAAATGCCTTAATGCATAATCTAAAGCAAGAGTTAGTACACCTGCTCTGTAAAGTGTCAGCCCTTTAAAAATTTTGATCTTTATGAGCCATATACTCTCTGTAGCAACCACACAACTCTGCCACTGTAGTACAAAAGCAGCCATAGGCAATATATATATGACTGAACATGGCTGTGTTACAATAAAACTTTATTTAGCAAAACACCCAGAGAGCCAAGTTTAGCATGCAGAGTGTGTTTTGTCAGCCCCCAAAAGATATATCCCTTTACTGTGAAAAACCTCTGATGGCTTCCTTATATGATGGAGGCCCTCCCTACCTTGCTGAATTTGTTTTGTACCATTCTTCACCTTCACACCAGCCAGTCTGGCCTTCTTTTTGTTAATTCTGCCAACTCTTCTCTCTTCCTGACTTTAAGGCCTTTGCATTTGATGCTTGTTTTCCCAGAATTCATTTCCCTGACTCTTGCCATAGTGGCTTTCTTCTCTTCATTCAGGATTAAACACAAATACCACTTTCTCAAAGATGGTTTTCCTCAGCATCTAATCTAATCATCCCACTTTCTGCCAGTCATTTTCCTATCCATTATCTCCTTGATTTTCTTCTTTGTGTTTATTAGAGTCCATTTCCATTTCTCCACCATCAACTCTGCCGCCTTAGAAGTTTCCTAAGGGCAAGGACCTTAGGTCACCACTCAATTCCTCAGGTCCCAAAATGAAGAAGATAGTAAATATTTGTTGATTATTGAATGAATGAAACTCTCGTGGGCTTTTGTTAGCTTCAGGAAATGTTCTAAAAGAGTTTTCATGTATTTCATACAGAAAGTTTTTTTCTAATTTGACAGAATACTCATCGCTACAACATGGCTCATACATGACTCCCTTCAGAGCTAAATTTTACCTCTCAGTAGCTAAGTATGTTATAGATAAACATGTGACTAAATGGCTAATAGAAATACTAATAATTTTTGGTACTTGAAACTCTGAGGCAAGAAGCTTTAAAAAAATGTCTGGAGGGGGACACTTTATTATTTGTCCTATCTACCAAATAATCCTGGAAACACTAAAATGGCCTGCTTGTCATGGTGTGTATTCATGAAGGGTTTCCCTTCCATGAAGAGTCAAACAAGTAGCTCTGGCCCAGATCCATGTCAAGACCAGATTCCATATTCCATTCCAAGCTTGAACTACTACGTTTTGGGGAGTCAGGGAATATCTGCTTTACTGCATCATCTAAATAAAGGAGAGGAGATCCCAAGTTTGTGTGAAAGAGCCTTTTGCTTTATAAAATTGCACACATGGTGATTTTCAATCAGGAGTCTGACCATATGAAAAGGCCACTTTACTCTGCTTGTCCATAAATAACTTCAGAAAGCCCCATATACACTTAGAGATAGAATTCAACACAGTGTAAGAGCAGGGAGTAGGGGTGAAAAGTACACTTGTTTGGGGCTGATCTCTAATGTGAGCTAATACTATATTTTCCAAAGCTTTGGGTCATCTTCTCCACACCGCTTAATGTGTGAGTCATCCCCACCCTTAATGACTGCCTGCCTGGCTCCAGGCCACCTGCCAGCCATCCTCAGCCCAGGAAATCTGGTTAAAATATGATCTCTGGCATTTGATTAATTTGTTTAAGTCCTCTTATTAAAATCTGTGACTCTCCCTTGAAACTCCCTCCCAAATACTGCTTTTAAAATCCCCCAAGGGATACAATAGAGAATAAAAACATCCTTATGAAAGAGAAGAGTCACACAGAAGGAAATAAGAATGACAGATTTCTCATTAATGCTTTCCTTTTTATTGATCTAAAGCTTACTCACCCACCTGAAGGTCATTCCCAAGTGTTCTTAAAGTCTGTATACTCAGTTTCTAGTGGAAGCAGGAAACGTCTTTCTTGCTCAAGGGGTAGAGAGATCAAGTTAACATGTACATGAACATTGGCTATTTCAAATGGCCACAAGCCAAGTTCTCCACTGTTTATGACAGGCATCATTAGCCACAGTGAAAAAGGCTGACTGTTTCGGTCCAGCCCAAAGCTCTAGCAGAAAGAACAATGTGAACTGCGTATAAGGGGAGCCTGGGTGGCTCAGCAGGTTAAGCGTCCAACTTCAGCTCAGGTCATGATCTCACAGTTGGTGAGTTTAACCCCCGCGTCAGGCTCTGTGCTGTGCTGACATTAAAAAAAAATTTTTTTAAAGAAGTGCATATAAAATAATGTAAATGAGTATCTGGGGACAGGTAAGAATTGCATTCAGTTGGGAGCAGCCAGTACCATTTCCTACCTCATATGATCACATAAGAATGTTCTAAGGTGCCACATTTTCTGATTTTTTCCAAAAACATGTAGAAACTTGGATTACTCTTCCAATTTCTAAAGATTGGAACAATTTTTGAACAAAGAATGGCCCAAGCCAAGTGTGTCCAACATGGCCAGTCTATACGGTGGCTCTGGTGAGCTGGACTGTCCTCACAGAGCATCAAAACCACTTTGAGGCGGGGAGCTAGGCTCTTAACATCTTAAGAGCAAGTCCTAAGCCATAGACACTAAACTTTCCTAGTTGGTCCACCCTTCTTGACCATGACTGAGGAAGTCCTGTGCTTGGCTCGTTGCCCAGGCTTTGTGGCACATGAGAGCAGTATATAAAAACGGGGTTAACTATTTGTGATTGTCAGCCTCTTTTCCATCATGACTGACACCTATGGTGGGAGGGATAAAAATCTGATTTCGATCAAAGAATTTTTTTGCTTATATATTGAAATGGTGGGCTTTTTGTCTGAATTTAGACTTCCACTCAAATCCCTTGTAATTTTTTTTCTCAGACTCTAGCCAAGCATAAGCTTCAAACTGACGTGTATTTTGTTTTTCCAATTTTGTTCCCTAGTTCCTAGAACCAGAGGCAAACTGTAAAATAAAAATGAAGATACAAGACTATTATTGGCATAGCATATGCTTTCATTCAGTCAGAAGTTCATGTCTTCTTTATTTACATTGCCTTCAGAAAGCTATGACTGAAGTTGAAGACAAAGAGGCTTTGTTAAACTAAGGACTTATATTTAAAATACTTCTGAAGCACCTAAGTGGCTCAGTGGGTTAAGCTTTGGACTCTTGATTTCAGCTCAGGGCATGATCTCAAAGTTAGTGGGTTTGAGCTCTGCATTGGGCTCCACACTGACAACATGAAGCCTGCTTGGGATTCTCCCTCCCCTGCTTGGACATGTGCACATGCCCCTCCTCTCAAAAATGTATAAATAAACTTTAAAGTAAAATAAAATACTTCTGCATGTGTCGTGAACCTAGAAGTGCCACCAGGTTCTTCTTTGTCAATAAGCCTCTTCCTGTACCCTGCTTCTCTCTAGGTGCCTTGTGAGCCTTTCTCTTCTTTGTGTTTAGAACTTAGCTCCATCCAGAAAGCAGCATTTGTTCCCTGAAGGCTCCCTGGAGAGGTAGTTGTCCCAATGGCCCCATTGACATGAATGTGGCCACGACAGAACAAAGACTTTTACCCTGCCTGCCTGACCCCAGCGAACTCTCTCCAGCCACTGAAGAGTTCTGTATGTCATGCACTGTGTTTTGGGCCTCCCTCCAATCTACCATGCTCAATTATTTCAAGCTGGTTAAGTATTGCTTATAGTGATCTAATGTTGCTTTTGCTTTGGTCTCTGTATCTGCCTGTAGATAGATATTGAGTCCTTGAAAAATATTTTTCTAACTATTAAAAATAGGGAAACTATACAGTGCCAAACAGATTCCCAAATTTTAATTTACATCCAGAAGTAACCATTGTAGATCTATTGGTTTATTTCCTTAAGATGTTAAGCACAGACAACACTTGCTCTTGTTTCTATGATGCCATCTATTATAAAACACACCATGAATTTGATTTGTGCTCTTAGGACTTAATGAAGCTAGTTCCTTCCTGTCACAGCTTGTCTTAACTCAGAAAGGTCATCCTTTCTGACCTTCCCTAAAGTGATCATCCATCTCCCCCTACCCACCCTACGTCTGTTGCATTCTGTCGTATTCCCCCTATTCTCTTATATTCTTAGGACTTAATACTATCTGAAATTGTCTTGCATCTCTACTTGGCTATATACTAACAACTCCCTAGAACATAAGCTTTGGAGAGCATAAAATTTCTGTCTTGTTCACTGCTGTAGTTTCAAAGCCTAGAAAAGTACCTTTGCTCTAAAATGGCCATCCAAGGATTTTTTAAAAACAATGAATCTGCAAGGACAGGAATAAGGGCAGAGAAGAAGAATGTAGTGGGGTGGAGGGTTGGTCCTAGAAAAAGTAAATGTAGCACTGTTGTGTTCCTATACCAACCCTACAGGGTCCTGGCAAACGTATGTTCCCACAGCCTACACCCTAACTCTGATTTAGTACCCTTTCATTTGGATGGTGCTAATTCTGGCTTTGGTTTAAGGATCATGATCTTAAATATATTTTCCTGCCAGTAAAAAGATGAAACTATCAATTTCTTTAACTTCATCTTACCAGAGATAACTGTTGTTAACATTTCAGCAAACTTGGAACCTTGTTTCTGTACCTTTTTTTACCCTAAGATTGCCCTAATCTAAATGGATACTGATGCTCTTGGCAGACTATTAAGCAGACTTCATGTTTACCTGTTTGATCCACCAGAGTGTACTTAATAAAAAATTCAAGTCAATAATGTGAAAGGAATACAGAGGCCAAATGGAAAATGGGTAGAATTCCTATTAATTTATATTTTTCAATTTCTTATCTTTTGTGTCCAATTACAAGAGACATGTGATTAAAACTGGGTTATTTCCTAGGACCCATCTCCTGCTATACATCTTTCATCTGAAAGTATTACTTCTCAGCTTGTGATACACAAATTAGTAACTATGGAAGTGATTATAATGTCATTGAAGATCATGGCTTCAGAGGGAAAATAACTGGCAGGGAGAGAATCTAAGCCATAAGTTTCAGGGTTGCTATAAATCTCACTAAGAAAAAAAGAAAGATGGCAGGGTAAGACTAAGTGAATGGACCCTATAAATGCAAACTGGGTTACAACCCTTTTCATCCACTTACGTGAAACTATAGAACGGCAGCTTTCAGGGCAACAAAAATGGGAGGCTCAAATTATCCCAGTCTTTGAAGTGTACTGGGGATAATTTTGGAAAATTAGTCTATAGCCAGATGAATTTCTGAAAACCAAATTCTATCAAAATAACTTATTTATTTTATAACTTTGAGTCTAGTCATTAAGGGTGGTTAAGTGCTCTTTAAATGGTTATGGCATTTCTTAGTGAAGAGAAAATGTTGGTGGATATTCTTTAGAAAAATGGCTGAGGTTTTAAGCAGTTCTCAAGTGCATTCTCAGTATCTTTTCAATAGTGGGGCTTCCTGGAGTGTCTCCATTTTCCACATTCATAATGAATGTTGTTATGTCTTCTCCTACTGGGAATGATGTAATAAGACCTTACTGGATGACTTTCCTACAGAAAACAGCTTTGAATCTTGACATAATCCAAAAAGCTGGAGATACTGGGGAGTAAACAGAAGATACACTCTAGTAGGGAGTACACACTTGAGGGAGGGTAAGAAGTGAGCTGTGTAAAGGAAGTCGCTGTGTTCACAGCTTAAGTAGGCTAAGGGCAGTGGTGCAAGGCAGTAGGGGTGCCTCTGGAAAAAATAGAGTCTGTCTGGCCTGGGAAACTGGAGCACACCAAAAAGAGTGGGGGAATCATCACAAGAAAAGATCTAGAAAATTTCCAAATTCTGTTTATCCCTCTCTCTGGCTAACTCTTAACACTATGCATCCAAGGTAGAGACTTAAAGCAAGTAACCTTAAGATAAAAGAGACTAGCTGAGACTGCAGTTGCTACCCAAGAAACAGCTTGGAGCTCAAGTCCATAAGACAATTGTCAGCTAATGTGAAAGACATAACAGAGGAAAATCACAAGCATCCAGAATCTAGACAACTTAATATTCACAATGTTTATGATGCAATCCAAAATTACTCAACATACAAAGAATCAAGAAAATGGGGCATGTTCTCAGTAGAAAAGAAAATAAATTGAGTTTGACCCCAGAATGAACCAGATGATGGAACTAAAAGGCAAAAATTTTAATGTAGTTCTTACAACTAACCTAAAGGATGTATATGATGATGGATGAAAAGACAGGAGGTCTCCTCAAGAAATAAGGACAATAAAAAAGAATGAAATAAAAATTCTAGAACCAAAAAAATGTAGTATATGAAATTTAAAAAAAAGGAACTGCACACTTAGAAGTTGAGTGGAAATGTGGAAGAAAATAACAAGTGAACTTGAAGATAGATGAACAAAAATTATCCAATATGAATAACAGGAAACAAATTTAGAGACCTTTTGGGGCACCTAGGTTGCTCAGTCAGTTGAGTATCTGACCCCTGATTTTGGCTCAGGTCATGGTCACAGGGTTGTGAGATCAAGCCCCATGTCAGGCTCTATACTGAGTACGGAGCCTGCTTGAGATTCTCTCTCTCTTCCTCTGTCCTTCCCCTGCTTGCATGTGCTCTCTTTCTCTCTCAACAAAATTTAAAAATAAATTAAAAAAATTTTTAAAAGTGAATTAGTGGTTGCCTGCAGTTCAGACAGGGATAGGGTACATGATAGGAAGTGGCTGCTAATGGGTATGGGGTTTCTTTTGCAGATAATGAAAGTGTCCTAAAATGGAGATGTAATACAACCAGCTGCTTTAGCATAAAGGAATGGAGGGTGGATATGGCCCTATTGCAATATTTCCATAATTTACCTGAAATGGTAAAATATTAACTGTATATAGACAGCAAATCATTAAGGATGGATGATATTGTGAGTCCCAGGGCAGCCACACAAAAAATAATAAGACAAAGAAATATAGCTAAAAAGCCAAGAGATCCAAGATACTTATCTGAGGAAAACATGAGAACTTGATGCCATTCTTGATTGATATCCTCTAGCCATTTTTTTTAGTTAGACCATTATTATTACTATTAGTAGTATTCTTTATTAATGAGTAAAGTGTAACTCAAGGAATGATGAGAGGATGGCAGTCATCTTTTATATTGCACATTATATTTCTCTCTTCATCTTTTATATTTTACATTTAGACACCAAAAGCAAAGACAATGAAAGCAAAAATAAATAAGTGGAAATACATTAGTAAAAAGCTTTTGCATAGCAAAGAAAACCATCAACAAAATGAAAAGGTGACCTAGGGAATGGAAGAAAAATATTTGCAAACTTTGTATCTGATAAGGGGCTAATATGCAAAATATGTAAAGAACGCCTACAACTCAACAGAAAAATAACTGTGGTTTAAAAATAGGCAGATTGGGTGCCTGGCTGGCTCAGTCAGTGGAGCATGAGACTCTTGACCTCAGGGTTGTGAGTTCATGCCCTATGTTGGGTGTAAAGATAACTTAAAAATGAAATCTTCTAAAAAATAAAATGCCTAATTTTAAAAAATGGGCAGAGGATCTGAGTAGACATTTTTCCAAAGAAGATGTATAGATGACCAGGTGCATAAAAAGATGCTCAACATCACTAATCATCATGGAAATGCAAAGCAAAACAATAGTGAGCTACCACCTCATACCTCTTAGAATGGTTAGTACGAAAAAGATAAGACCTAACAAGTGTTGGTAAGGGTGTGGAAAAAGCAAATACTTTTGCATTGTTGGTGGGAATATAACTTGGTAGATCCTCTGTGAGAAACTGTATAGAGGTTTCTCAAAAAATTAAAAATAGAAATACCAGATGATCCAATAATTACACTTCTGGCTATTTATCCAAAGGAAATGAAATCCTTATCTCAAAAAGGTATCTGTACTCCTATGTCCTTTGAAACATTATTTACAGTAGCCAAGACACAGAAACAGTTAAAAGTCAATAGATGAATGCATAAAGAAAATGTGAGCTCTAGGTTTATTGATAGAGCTATATAATGGAATATTATTTAGCCATAAAAAGGAGGAAATCCTGTGACAAGATGCATGGGCTTTTAGTGCATTATGCTAAGTGAAATAAATCAGAAAAAGACAAGATGTCACTTAGATGTAGAATCTAAAGAAAAAAAAGCTGAACCCCTAGGTACATAGATACAGAGAAAAAATTGGTCGTTGCCAGAGGTGGGGGGGGGGGGGTAGACAAAATGGGTGAAAGTGGTCAAAAGATAAAAACTTCCAGTTATAAGACCAACATCCTAGGGATGTGATGTAGAGCATGATGACTATAGGTAACAAGACTGTATTGTTATATTTGGAAGTTGCTAGAGAGTAGGTCTTAAAATTTCTTATCACAAAAAAATTGTAACTCTTTGTAGTGATAGATGTTAACTAGATTCATTGTGAATCATTTGCAATATATACATAAATTATTAGGTTGTATATTTAAAACTCATACAATGTTATATGTCAATAATACCTCAAAAATGACATTATAAGGCACTATGTGGTAATGTGTGGCCTTTCACATACCTTATGGTGATGGCAAAGTAGGACCCTCGTTTTAGAAAGGAGAAAACTACGTAGGGAACAATTATTTGGTTGTTCCCCAAAACACAGTAGGTCAAAGAATCTCACCCTAAACCCAGTCTGTGCACCTTAGCTGCCTATGTGGAATGGAATGGAAGTCTTTTCTGTTGGTGACTATACTGAGGAAGACCTACTTTCAGGTAGAGAATAGATTATAGGAAGAACAAAATCAGAAATAGAGCACATGTATATGGGTTACATTTTTAATGTAGAAGAATACTATTGGCCACTAACACAAGTAGATGATGCTGAATTGTTATTTTCTCAAAGCAAAAATCCCAACTTTTAGGGAAAATGGAAGTAATCTGAGTGCAGCGCCCTTTTCAGAAATGAGATATAACTCTCTCCACTGAGACCCTTATTGAAAAGCCTTTTTTGCCCACATATTAGTACCATTCAATATCCATCTTGTGGGATGGTCTTCAAGCAATCTTAAAAGAATTTTGTCATTAATGATCTTTTATTCATGGCAAAGAATAAATTTCTTTTTTTGTGATTTGAAGCTCAAGTAAGTAGAGGATTTGAGGGATGTTCTGTATAGAAATTTAAACCTTAACATGCTGAGTACTACAATTTTTAAAAAGTGACCTATGACAATAGATATCTGAGCTAGCCATCCTTTCTGCTTTTAGGACTCACTGGAATTTGTTGGGAAAAGGGAAGGGAGGAATTGATTATAATTTTCAATTATAAAACTTCAAATGTTTTCTTCTTCTGCTGTGACTCTTATTATATTCAGGTTATGAAATAGAATTAGTCACTCCAGGTCAAGAGGGGAAAACAAAGGAACAATATGGGCTTGAATTTTTTGATTCACTATCTATAGAAGAGACTTACAAAGTCTAATGGAGCATTTGACTAGCCAACTAGGTCATTTTCAATGCTCAGGTCCTGGGAGATTGGTGATTCATGAGTTTTCTTTGGTCTCTTTTGTAAGCTGGGCCTTCTACTGAAGGCTTTATATTTGTGATCTCATTTAATCCTCACATCAGCTTAGTGAGACAGATGGTATTGTGCCCATTATACAGAGGTGGACACTGAGTGCTTAGAAATCAGGCAGTAAGTAGTAGAGCCGTGACGTGGACCAGGTCTGCTTAACGTTAAGGCCATCTTTCTTCTCGTCTTCTAAGTTTATTTGCTCATCTTATCATTTACAGTACAATCCTTAATTGGTCCACTGCCACCTAAAATGATTTTGGAAAGCCTAGCATTGCATTTTAACCACCTTAGAGATATTGTAAGAAGGGTTCAGGGGCATTTCAGAATTTCAATTAAAAGACACATCATTTGTTGGATGGAATTCAAGATTATAAATACTAAATATGTTAAATACTCTCTTCTTAAAGCAGATCACCATCCAAGAGAGGGCAGTCTATGCTTCTAGATGGTCAGGTCCCTGAATTTTTAATACCCAAGAAAGCCTGCAAAGTGATGTAGTCAGGAAGCTTCTCAAATACTAGAACAAAAATGAGTTAGGCACAGAAGGCGTTGTTTGATAGGTGGCTGACTAACTTAAAATGCAATTAAATAAAAGTCTTTCTTCAGACTTTTTATCACGTAACTTACGTTGAAAATCTCTGCCCCAGTGTTCTCATTCTGTGGAAGGAAATCTCTTCTCTTTGTGCATGTGGAAATTGCCTCTGAATGTTGGACAAATGTTGCTTTATGCGTGTGGTTCTTGTCTCCATCAAATGCAAAGTCCATTTTTACAAAGAATAACCCCTTCTTAACCATCTTGTATAGAAATTCATAGCTTATGTAAATCATATAAAATTGATAAGATAAATACAATGTTCTGTACGTAATATACAAGAAAAGTAAGTCCTTCATAATAACATCTCATCCACAAATATCTCAGGCATGATGGCAACAGAAAACATTTTTCAAAGACACAAAGTATTAGCATGGACAATGCTATTACTACTAGTCATTGTATTACCACAAATGTAACAGCCACAGTGAGGCCCACTGCCAGTGTGTCCATTGGCAACTCGAAAACCACTTGCTTATTGCTGTCTGTGATGTGATTTTTTTCTGTGCCTACAAATGATGAAACCTCTTGGCAAAGTTCCAGACAAATCAAAACACAATCCCCTTTGATTTTTTTTAAACAGTAGTTGCATTCCTAGAAAATTCAGACTGCATTAAAACTATAAAAACATTTTGTGATGATGTTTAAAAGAGTTGTTTTTAGTCTGCAGAATGTCTGCCAGGACAATTCTTTGTTGTATAAGACTATGTGGGCGCCTACCTGTGCCCCCACTCAGGAAATGTCCATCACATTCTTTCAATCATTTGAACTAGGAAAAATGCCCTTACAAATTTCCGTAACATCTCGGAGATGGTGGTCTAAACCTTGAGAACACTGCTTTATTCAGCATATCGAGTTCTTGAAGAGAATTTAAGTTTTCATACTTAAATCTGAATTGTTACATATTAAGTTTTCGTAAACTGAGGTGCATCTGTTAAAAAGACGCACTGGTTTTCGTGGCATGAACAAAGGTGTTACTGATTCACTATAAGTAATTTTCTTGGCTCACCCTAGGTGGTGACATAGGACGTGATTCACGAATATAACTCTGGTGAGAATGCAGAGCTACCTTCCATGTGTACAGAAGCTGGTAAACAAAGAGCAGGTGGACCACAAGCATGATAAAGACGCATTGGCACAGGTGCAGGCATTTGTATATTCAGCTGACTCAAGGGCTAGGCAGAAACCCTTGGCTGTCTCATGAGTTGATGGGGTCAATTCAGGGAAAAGGTGAACCTGGGGAAAGATGGATGTCGGTAGTTGCTAGGAGGCTAAAAGTTTGTGAGGGAAACAAAGGATGTGAGTCAGGGTAGAGTGTGAATGTGTAAATGTAAGCAAAGGTTAAATGGTCGTGGCACAGACCAGATGAAGGTGTCTAAGGCTCGGAACACTACCTGGTATACATTGCTTCCTGAATTAAATTCTCTTATATCTTGAATTGTTGGGAGGTTCCCGGTGGATGGCACGGAACTCTCTTTTACTCTTCATCCTGGAGGGGTAGCAGAGCTTGGTTTGTGCACTTCCTTTCCCCACAGTGCCCAAGACAACTTCTGCTACCTTTACGTCTCTGGCAAGCCAAGTCACTTCAGGTGTGTGAGGTAGGCATCTGTTCACCATATTGCGTGTGCCATAGCAGTGTGTGTTTTTCCATCCCTGTGGGAGAAGGAAAGGTGGGCGTGAGTCCACACAGAAATTCTGGCAGGCCGGTAAAGACCATGTTCCACGTTCCCCAGGCTGGAGATTCCCCCAAGCTAACCACACACATCTCAGGCTCTCTGCAGTTTTCATACCCACCTCAGATTCCCCTCCTCACAGAGGCCCCAAATATCAGACCCAGACAGACTCCAATGCCTATTCATCTGAAGTTCACTGGCAGTGTGCCTGGTGTCATTTGAGCTAGCTTTATGGCAGCCAATTTTTTTTTAATGACATGATTGCCCAGGCTCTCAAATCCCATTATGAAACTTTTTATCCTTTGCTCAGAGCTTTTTTTTTTTTAAAATCTGTCATTTTAGTTTGATGGAAAGAGATGTTGAGGAGAAATATTTGGAAAATTGTTCTCTGGGGCCAGATGATGCAGTGAGTCACCGTCACTGAACACATCTGGAGAATCTGCAGTTGTTCCCATTCTTCCCCGTCCTGAAGCTATTAATGACTGACAGTCACTGGCTCTTGGAGAAGCCAGCCCTGGTGTGGGTAGGAAGAGGGTGGGACGGATTCCCAGGACAGCGTGGAAGTATATTAGAACTATAAGGAAGAGAGGCCTCCCTAGGCCCTGCCTCAGGGCCACCTCTGCCCTTGGTGACAGAAAACAAGGAAGGCTGCTGGCTCACTGTGCCCTTCCATGCATTCAGAACCCTGCAGGGATGCAGCCAGTCTGTTATTAGAAACAGTTACCAGCCAACAGCACTGTTATGCCTGCTGCTTCACTATGGTTACACATAACTTCAGGGCTGCAATATGATCCACTCCACACCGAGGGGCATAGACAGTACAGAATATATACCATCAGTCAAAACATGAGCCTCAGAATTGGCTTACAGAGAAATGGTGATATATTGTCATGACCTCTCTCTTAGGTCTGGACAGCTGTGAGGGAGTCCTGCTCTCAGGTCAGCTTATCTAGAGGAAGCGGTAGGTGACGTTACCGCATGGTACCCACGTTTTCTCAAGTGGTCACACACATTCAGTGTGCTGTGAGAAGTGGGTGCAGGATTCTTGAGACACTTAGCCTCATGACAGCAGGAGGTTAGTAATCTTCACAGCTACAGCCAGTATCTAGTATGGTGCCTGGTCCACAGTAGGAATAAGTAAATATGGAGGAGGTGAGGTGACTGACTGGATAAGCCATTCCTTCCTCATCCCACTTCCTCTCCTATCTACCCCATCCCACCCCACTCCTCTCCCATTTTTCCACAAAGCGGTGTCAGTCAGCATATAACGTAGTCCTGAAAACAAAGTGGATGATGTTAAATGACGAAGAAAGGCAGTGTCCGTATTGGTTAAGAATATGCACATAGGAGTTGGGAAAACCCAAATTTAAATTTTCCTTTCTACCATCCGTAAATTGGGTGACCTTGGACAAACTGTTAAATAGCATGTCTACTTCCTCATCTGGAAAGTGGCAATAATAATAGTACCTACCTCAGGCCTTTATTATAAGGATTAGAGATGCTACATGTGAAGTATTTGGCGCTGTGTTGGGGACTTCAGGATTCAATAAACGTGAGCTGCTTTTATTGTTTTCCATGTGCCTGTTAACATTATGTGGGAATCAACCCAGCTAAGTGACCACAGTTAGGCCTGTGCCTCTCTGAGGGAAATTGCTATCTCATCCATCTCTGCAGCAACTGGAATTATCTTTGGCACCAGTTTGACCATTGATTAGCTTGGTTGCTATGGTTACGTTACTTAACCTTTTGGGCTTCAGTTTCTTCATTGTAAACAGAGGTGGCTGCTCTGTCTACACTCAGAGGTAATCACTTGTGAAAATGATTGGAAAGCATCCTCAAGAGTAACTTTGAGGTTTTGATTTATGCTGTTGTCTAGATGCCTAATATTTAGGGGTTAGGTTAGGGAGCAGGGAGGGATATAAAAGTCTGGGGACCCTGTGAAATGTACATCCAAAAGCATCTATCCCACCTTTACTGATGCATCAGTGAATTGAAGGGGTCATGATCTAGGACACTTATGCCAAGTGCTCTAGCTGGTGTAGATCAGTAAACATGTCCTCTTTAGAAAGCTCAGAAAAAATCACGTGACCTCAGTTTTCATTGCAGCCATTCTTCATGATGTGTCAAAATCATTTTTTAAGGTTTAGACAGTTAAGAGAAACTTAGGGCATATTTTCCACTAGCATACAGTTCTTTCATGTACAGTAAGGAATGGAAATGAAATGGCAAAGAAGGGGAAAGAGTGCATACAATCATCTTTATAATGATGCTGATGTTCTTTGAGCATACTGTGTCATTTAGGGTTCCTGGGCCCAAGTCCAACATAGTAGAAGGGGGTCCCATACATACACAACACCTGCAACTCTCAGATACCAACTGGGTATTCAGAATTCAAGTCATTTCTGACAGTACCCAGAGATAGCATCAGATTCCTAAGGTTAAGGGCGCAGTCATACAAGACTGCCTCCCCACTCTCCACTTGATATGCCAGTCACAAGTCCTAATCTACAGATTAGAGGTTTCAACAACCTTACGTTCAGTTAATTTGCTACAGGGGCTTAAAGAACTCAAGGAAACACTTACATTTACAGTTTATTAAAATATATAATAAACAGTGTGAATTATCAGCCAGATGAAGAGATACATAGAGGATACATGGGGCAAGGTCCCACAGAAACTTCTTGTGGAGCTTGGAGACTGGCTCCATGATGCATGGAAGAATTCTGGTTCCTCAAATGTGGCAACTCTCTAAAAAAGGACCAAGAAGCAGTCTTCTTGGGTTTTTTAGGGACTTTGTTTCATAGTCCTAATTGACCAACTCATTGACAATTCACTGATCCAACCTCCAGCCCCTCTCCCCTGGCCAGAGATTGAAGGTTGGAAACTGAAAGTTCTAATCCTCTAATCATGGTTGGTCCACCTGGAAACCAGCCCCTGCCCTTGGGTGAGGTCCAAAAGTCACCTCCATCGATAACAAGGTACCCATTTTATTTTTAGGGATCTGAATCATTTTCAGAATCTGTGGATTAAAACCGAATACATCCAGTCATTTAAGTGACCAAATATATATTTCTCATAAACAGTTATATCACACCATGTTAAACATTTTGCCTAAATAATCTCACTTAATTCCAGCCTGTACAGTCGATACCATTATTTTCATTCTGCATGGGAAGAAGAAATTAAGGCTTACAGAGGTTAAGTAACTTGGCCAAATCACACAGGTGTGAATTGCAGAACATAGCCTTTTTAAATGTTGGCCTTTTCTTGTTTTGTTTCCTCAGGGTTGGTTCAGTATAACTGACCACCCCGGGTTGTCCCCTGTGTTGACAGAGCATAAGGTAGAATGACATTTAGAGCACTGGTTGACTCAGGTTGCCATTAATCTTCTCCAGAACTGGCAAAAATTCAAGAATGAACTTGTGCCATTGACACTTAGTCTATGAAATCCCATACACTTGACTCCATTGCTGTAGATCCGAGTCACTCTGCACCGATTGAAGATTCTAATCCTCTTAAATACCATCAGTCCCTTAATCACTGCAATCATCTTGGGTGACCTTTTGTCCACTAAATAACTGTTCAGTTTCCTTTATCATCATTTATGAAGCATGTCCTAAAAGCAGAGCCTATCTATATTGGGCATTTGGGGTCAGAAAAAAAAGGTTGTCCCTGGCCCCCAAGAGCAACTGCCTTAGGGAAACTGGCATATGTAGGTAGTGAGGCAGGTAGGTAGTTAAGTAAGTAGATAGGCAAGGCAGTGACAAATAAGAAATAAAGGCCAGAATAATGTGCTCTGTGAGCAGGAATGGAATGATGACTAATTCCAGCTTAAGGCTGGGGATCTGCAGAAGCCTCCTAAAAGAGATAATTTAGACTGTGAAAGAAGAATGAGGGGGCGAATCTGGGAGATTACACTACCAATAAGAAAAGACTATCTTGACTAGAAAATCCAGAGATGGCCATCCTGTTCCTCTTTTTCGTTGGGCCAAGGAATAGTCTGAGTTTCCTTCTCTCTACCAACAAGGGACCATCATCATTTCAACATAACTCATTGTATGTGTTATGAATCTCCTTGGCAAGCCATAACTTACTGTTTTAGTGGCTCCAAAGGTGGGAATGTTAAGCTACATAAGTGGATAGGGGATGCATACCAACAGACTCAAGTATTTGGCCATTTGGGTACAGAAAGGACCTTCCACTAAAAATAAAGCACACAGCATATAACTACCTACTTATAGAAATGTCCTTAGGAACTCCAAGCCCGTTTTCCATCTCTCTCTTGTCCAAATATCTCTTCATGCTTTGTTTACAGAGACATTTGTTGTTCATCTATTTGGTAAAGAACTCTTGGTAAATGTACAAGATGTATGAGATAATGCTTCTGTCTTCAAAGAGCCATCAACTAATGGGAGTAACAAAAGTGAAGTTGAGAAAACACTATACAAATCCATATAATCCAAAGGTCATCTGCATAGGCATTTTGAAGCCCTCCACTACCCCCATCTACCACAGAGTGAACTGGTATGATAAAATTCTATGTCCAAAACATAGAGTCTGGTCTTAAGAGAAAGACCTATCCTATACAAAAGGATGACATTTTTCTCTCAAGCTTTCTCAGCTTTTTTCCATCTATATGATCCCATGTTCAAATCAGTTTTGAGATATATCCACAATTTCTCTTTGAATTGAGCAGCCTTATATGCGGTAATCAGTTTATCACCTTATTTGAATAATGAGCTTGTAAAAGTAGAAAAACATGACAAGACAGAAATTCCTCCTAGATATTAATGTTGTAGCAAATGGAATAAATGACTTTTATATCTGATCCTGCACATTAAAAGGCTAAAGATTTATGTGATCTGAAGAGAAACCAGAGTATGATCCTGCACATGTAGAAGACAAACACAGAATCTGTGTTTTCAACTAACTTAAATAGAAGATGGAATTGAAACAGAAAGCCAATAACCAAATTAGTCATCTTGTTTCAAAGAAAATGTAACCTGCTTCATTATTGTAATGGCAGACATCAGTGGAGTAGAAGATTGACAATCTTGTATTAGAAAAAAAATGTGATATTTGGTTGACAAGGAAGTTCTGCTTATATAAGCCTTGACTACCTATTCTATAATGGATTAGAACCTTTAAGGTCACAGTAGCAAAGCACTAATAGAAATTTTAAAAACCATATTAAATGATTGAAAAAGATGCAGTATTGCTACTCTTCTGAGAAGAAATTTTGAGATCAAATTTAAAATTATGTAATATTTAAAATGAACCTGGGACTCCTGGGTAGCTCAGTCGGTTAAGCATCCAACTTTGGTTCAGGTCATGATCTCATGGTTTGTGAGTTCAAGCCCCACATCAGGCTCTGTGCTGACAGCTCAGAACCTGGAGCATGCTTCAGATTGTGTCTCCCTCTCTTTCTGCCCCTCCCCAGCTTGCACTCTGTCTCTCTCTCTCAAAAATAAATAAACATTTAAAAAATTAAAAAAAATAAAGTGAACCTATTTGGTTTTGGAGATATTTGACAAGAATGTGAAACCACAGGTAACTATACCCAAAATTGAATAGAACATTGGAAAGTAAAAGATATAAAAGAGAGAGAGAGAGAGAGAGAGAGAGAGAGAGAGTTTTTTCTTGTATCCAAAGCACGTTATGTTCCCAGATAAGTCACCTGATTGGTCTAGTCATGGATCAAGAAGTGTGATCCTAGCTTCATCAAATTGGATTGCAATTATGACTCTGCCATATAAGATGCAGGGGCACCTGGGTGGCTCAGTTGGTTAAGTGCTCAACTTTGGCTCAAATAATGATCTCAGAGTTCCTGAGTTTGAGCCCTGCATCTGGCTCCATGTTGATAGCGTAGAGCCTGCTTGGGACTCTCTCTCCCTCTCTCCCTCTCTCTGCCCCTCCCCCACTTGTACACGCACACTTTCTCTCTCTCAAAATAAATTTAAAAAAGACTCTACCATATGATACATATTTTTAGATATCTTCATTAAATACCTTATTTTTCATACAATGTGGTATCATTATGTTCACTCATTGTGGTTTTTCAGTTCTCATAGTGATGTGAATTAAAAGCAACAGCAAAAGTAAAAGAAATCAAAGAAAGGCCAACATAGAGAAAAAGAGTACTCAACAGTAGCAGCATGCATGAGGGCAAACACACAAGAGTGCATGCGCTCAGATCATTTCTATTAAAATGGAATGTGCCACCACAGCATTCCAGTCCCTTTCTAACCTATAATTAATGTGTGTCTCCTTCATGGCATGAAACTAAAAATGGTCTCAGAGGTGAGCTACAGACATTTCAGAGTATGGCAGATGCAAGAGCACAGGGCTCTGAGGAGAACAGGAGTAGATTCCCACAATAACATCATTTTCTTTTCTCTTCTCACCAAAATGTTGTAAATGGACCACCTTCCCACCTTCCCACAGGCAGATATGAGAGCTATGGAAGTGCATTTTAGATAGATAAGAAGGTACTGTATGCACATATATGAACGTTAGATGCTGATTCTCACATGTTACTGTCTTTTGTTTCACTCCCTGAATGTTTTGCTATAATTAATGTATTCATTTTTGGTAGTCATTCCCAGGGGCATGCTGCAATGGGCATATTTAAAAAATTGAAGAAATTTATTAAACAAATAATTATTTGAAGTTGATAAAGTAGATTAATTTAAATGATTTAAAATACCTAGTACTAACTCTCAAACAATTCCTTGAAGAAAAAAAAAAAATCACAGTGTTAAAATTCCAGCTTCAGCTAGCCTCTCAATTACTCTAAAAATATAAGGCTGGCTCCAAGCCTGGAAGGTTGGCAAGTGGAGCTTTGATCAACTAAGATAGGCAGGGGATTCCAGAGCCAAGGGCCCCCGCTGAACATGCCCTGTCACCATTTGCCCTCAGTCTAAACTGGGGCTCCATTAGCAGAGACCCACAGTAGATTTCAGCTGCCATGATTTTTGTACATAGAGACAGCTTAACTTTAGTCAGGAAGAGGACTTAGTACCAGAGGCTTTGAACCAGTATGAATGTTAGGTAGAGTTCAAGTTGACAGGAGAAATGGAAAAAGTTATTTTGGTAGAGGGTTGGGTAGAGTGTGTGTGTGTGTGTGTGTGTGTGTGTGTGTGTGTGTGTGTAAGTGTGATACAGGCATAGCTACATTACTCACTTTCTTTTTAGGAACTGGTCTCTCATAGATTGCTGAGTCATACCCAGTATTACCTACGTGTAACAAGATGAGCATGATTTTTATCAGCTAGCTAATTCATGGATGACTGCAATACCATTCATTTGGGATACTTTGTCTTTATAGCTAAATCTGTCTCCTACACATTATGCCCCTGCCCTTAGTTGGGTAATAAGTCTATGGTGATCTGTGCCCTTTGATGCTATGCTTTTTTTTTTTTTTTTTTTTTTTGCCTGTCCAGAAATCTCTCTTCATGAAAGTTGATTCATCAGCTACAAAAAAACTGAGATTATATATAGTGATGTTTGTGAAAGAGTTTAAGTGCAACATAAATGCCAGTGGCTTTGTGGAGATTAAAACAGGGACATTAATTGGGGCACCTGGTTGACTTAGTTGGTTAAGTGTCTGACTCTTGAATTTGGCTCAGGTTATGATCTCAGGGTCCTGAGATCAATCCCCACGTCCATTCTCTCTCGTTCTTCCTTTGCCCCTCCCTAGCTTGTCCTCTCACTGCCTCTCAAAAAAATAAATAAGACAAAATAAATAAAATATACTTTTAAAAAATGTTACATTAATCTAAAAGTTCAAAATACATGCTTCAGAGTTTAAGTCTTACAAATTCAAATTAGTACTAAGAATTCCTAGTATTGGCTAATTTCAGATTTTGCCCATTCAGATTCTGACAACCACAGTCAAATTTAATTTTTTTCAAGGGGAAAAGAAATGTCCTTTTTCTCTTCTTTCACTGACTTTATTATTGATTTTTCTGGATTGCATTTTAAAATAGACTAGTTTAAAAAAATCCTCCAGAATCTGTTGACTGTTTTTTTTCATAACCCTAATTGCCACAGAGAGGATTTTCTTATTTAATTCATCACATGACCTTGGGCCCTGAAATTGTTTGCTTATTTATAAAATGGATTCAAACTATCCTTCCTGCTTTCTTTTCACAAGTAATATGAGATTCAGTCTTTTATTTGTCATTAAAAACATCTTTCATATATGCAGAGTGTTATAAATGTGAGGTTGTATCCAGTGCTCTCTGTGTTTTTTTTTTTTTAGACCTTCCACGTGTTGAGGAGTTTTACTATTATGTCATATTTTCTTAATGGTTTTATTTCAGTAGAAAAACACTAGATCTAAATGCAACGGAGTTAATTAAAACTTGGGAAGGGGAGTATGGTTAGTATAATTTATCCATATTATATATATCTGTGCTTATTCTCTGTGCCTTTTCTCTCTCTCTTGTTTCTACTTTATCTCCTGTGAACATGACAAAGGAAAGGATAGAGATCATGAAAAGAGGCCATAGTCAAATTTCCTACCTCGTGGGGGTAGGTGGTGGTAGACAGAAGGAAACAAACTTCCACAATTTCCAGTCATGTGTTTCACTCTTGCCTAGAAATATCTGGGGAAATGTGCAACCCCATTATCTCAGGACAAAAGTTGATTATCTGAGCTCCTGGCCTCCCTAACAATGGTAGAGGCCACAAAAGGGAGGGAAGCTGGAAAGTCATCAGGTACAGGAGTTTGGTCTCAATCTGGGGCCTGTTTTTTCTTTATTGAGTCTGGGCTTTTAACATGATCATCTGTAGTGAACACTTTAAGACCATTGGTCTGAACAAAGAATGAGGAATTGAAGTTTAAACCCTGTGGAGCCATTTCTAAAAACACCTCCTTCCCTAATGATGCCTTTTTTCATAAAGCCTCATAGAGTCAGCTTCAGAAGTGGCCCCCAAAGATAAATGGGTGGCCATTCCTAAAAAAATACTGCTGAGAATTTGAGATGTCCAAGTAAAGTGGCTGTATAAAAGATAGTCATTTTGCTTAGATTCTAAAATGTCTGTAAGAGTAAGGAAAAGTTAAAATTTGAAGCCAGAAAGTTGATCATCTTCTTTTTGCATGCTCAGGGAGTAACAGAATCTACTTCAAGAAAGATAGCTTTTTATTCAGGAAAATGCCTTGCTAGGACTCTTTTAAGTGTGATATGTGAACCCCAACCCCCTTTCTTAGGGGTGTTATTTCCAAAAAAGAAATAAAAAAGGGGGGGACTTAAATAATCTCACCTGACAAGTGAAATTTGGGGAGGAGGACCCTGAGAAAGAGAGAAACCAGAAGATGGTCAGGGAAAATAGCAGGAGACAGAGACCTGGAAGAAGGAAGAAGCCGAGAAGAGCCACAGGTGGTGGGAGAACCACAGACTGTTGCTTACCCTCTGCCCCTCAATTATTCACAGCACTATTAGGGGCAATAGACAGAATCCAGGGACAGGTTTGGGGAAAGAGAGTATGTCTCTTGCATGTCCACCCTTCTGCTCTCCTGCAAATACAACGTGCCGTAGGAATGTCAACAGCCAACCAGTCAGCCCTCACCTGTGGAGCCTGGACTTGACCCAGAAGGTAGGCATGAGTAGGTGCTTACCTCCTTGATCCACACTATCAGGCAGAGCATTCCACTGAGGATGCAGCACGGGCAAAAACATGGTGGTCTGAAAGTATCTGAGCAGCTTGGACGAGCCATTTGTGATGGCTCTCTGCCAGTATTCTCAGATATTATTTTTTCTTTACTGTTAAAAAAATGGGGAACTAAAAAGGGGAATTTAGATGGAAGAATGGCATAATCAGATTTTTATCTTTTAGTTTATTTTGTGGGGGGGGGGGGGAGAGAGAGAGAGAGAGAGAGAGAGAAAGAGAAAGAGAGAAAGCCTGAGCAGGGGAGAGGCAGAGAAAGAGGGAGAGAGAGAATCATTCAAAGCAGGCTCTGCACTGTCAGTGAGGAGCCTGATGCGGGGCTCCAACCCACAAACTGCAAGATCATGGCCTAAACCCAAACCAAGAGTCAGATGCTTAATAGTCTGAGCCACCCAGGCACCCCTTAAATTTTTGTCTTAAAAAGGAAGCTCTGGTGCATAGCTTCCAACCATTTGTTTCTTGGACAAATATTCACTGAACTTCAATGTGCCAGGACTATGCTAGGCTCTGGGGATACAGTGATGAATTAAGGACTAGTTCTTCCTCTTAAGGCACTTGGAGCTCAGTTAGGAGGTAGGTGTTATAAAAATATTCACAAAAATTAAAGTTTAATTATAAATAATGGAAAATGCTATGTGAGAATGTCAAGAGGTGCTTTGATTAATTTTGTTTGGAGGTTGCATGGGAATCAAGTCAGGCCACCCAGATGAAACTTGACAGATAAAGCAGCCCCTGGCCAAGTAAAGAGGGTTACAGTAGAGTTTGGAGAAGCTCGAGGCTTAGCAATCAATTAGAAAGCTTTTCTGATGGTCCAGGTAGGTTCCTGGGTCCTCATCTGCAGAAATTCAGGGGTTAGCCTGTGTTGGTCTCCAAAGCCATCTTCTTCTCTGAAGCTATAGAAAAGTCAGTATCTCCTTTGTGTTTCACATTATGCTAGGTACTGATTAGGAATGAAATTAAAGATATGTAAGATATAGATCCCCGAACAGAGTGACTATCCAACAAATTGGACATTTGGTACAGGTTCAGAGAGATTAGCTCTGGTTATGCATATTGTTTTATAGAACCGTAACAGAATTCATATAGCTCTTATAATTATTTCTTACTGAAGTGACAGAACCATCTACCATGGCCCAATTTCTATTTCCTGAAAACTTAAAAGTTTCTTAAGTTGCTTCTCTTGAATTGTCTCCTATTTGGGGTCTCCAGTCACGACGGATGGATGATTGATAGGTAGATAAACAGACAGATATTTGAAGATTGCAACATCAGAGACTGTACTGAACAGAGTGGGATTACACTGCTCATCTTTACAATAGAGATACAGATGTCATTAACCATTTGAGGAACTACTGTGTGATTGGTGACATTTCCATTAAGTTACAAAGGCAGTGCCTTGCACATAAAAGGCACTCCAATAAATTTGGGTGGATGAATGAGTGTACAAATGAACACTGCTTCAAAGTATTCCCCTGAGCAACAGAATCTGATGTCTCCCACAAACTCCCATGTCTGTGGTCACATCAGTATGGTTATGGTGTTGTCCTTAAGTGCTGTCACCTATGTGATAGACAATAAGGAGAATCTGTTCCCACTCTTCTCCTGCCTACTCAGAATCATTCTCATTCTGCCCACTCAGTTTTTCTCCCCACCTTTGATAAACTCCAAAGAGTTTCCCTTTCTAGTTTTCAGGGCTTTGGTATTCAGAACTGGGAGAAAAGTAAGCAAAAAAAAATGTGAAAAGATGCTCAGAATAGGGTTGAGGAATGAGTGGTTTTATTTTTCCTTAGTTATGGGACTTTTTTCAGTAATTCTTAAACTTTTGCATAAATAGGAACACAACATAAATTCTATTTTTATTTGAATACCATTTTAAATAAACTTTTGCTCTGCTTATTTGTTGATTTACTTACTTGAGCACCCCGAGGAAGAGTTCTTTTTGTCTGTCTTTTTTGCTGTCTTTTTTTTTTCTCTGAAGAACAAGGTACCAAAACAGCTGCCATGGGCAAGGGGAAAGGAGGAATTTTAAGCAATGTTTCTTTAAGGCATGAATCCTTTTTACAGTGACCAAAGAAATCAAATAAAGGAGATGAGCTATTATGAATTCTGTCTTGGCTGCTGGATTGTTTGAATAATCAGGATGCAGCTTTGAAAAAGGACCAGGGGGGCACCTGGGTGGCTCAGTTAGTTGACCATCCAACCTTGGGTCAGGTCATGATCTCACAGTTTGTGGGTATGAGCTCCATGTTGGGCTCTGGGCTGACAGCTCATAGCCTGGAGCTTGATTCAGATTCTGTGACTCCCTCTCTCTCTGCCCCTCTCCAGCTCATGCTCTGTCTCTCAAAGATGAATAAACACTTTTAACAAAAAATTTTTTTAAAGTAAAGGGCCCAGGTAGGGACTACTCCACCCCTTAAGGGAATGGTTCCTTGGGGCGGCCCTTATATTTGCTAAAGACAGATTATAATTTCCTGAGTGAGATGTTAGACCTGAGGGAGGTGCAAGACTCAAGTGATGGATAATTTACCGTGAGGTATGTTTAGGCTCAATACATTTAAATACTCTCTAACAGGTGGAAATGACTCACGAAAGAGTAGGTGCCCTTTATTGTTAACAGTATTGACAAAATGTATTTCATCTTGTTGGTGGTTGGGATAAATAACACTGAAGTTCACTAAAATGCCTCTAATTTAGGTGCTTCCTTAATGCATGTTGAAGAGAGAAATGCACAGCCTCTGTGCAAACTCAAGAAAGAGCACTTTCCCCTGCCCTGCATCTCCAGAACCCAGAGTAAGCTGGCCATTTTTCAAGCTAGTTTGTCAATAATTTTTATGGAAATGCTTCCCCACATTATGAAAAGGCTCATCTAACTTAGTAGCTTGCAACTCCTACCAAATCCAGTATCCATGTTTAATTTTTAAAAAATAAAAGATTTGTGCAATTCCTTGTAAATGAACACTTGGTTATGCAGTAGTATAAACTATTTGGGAAACTTTCCCTCATATCCCAGAGAGGCAGAAGCTTTGGCAGTGACTTTAAATTGAGCACGTTCAGTACTTTGGGCATGGGATGAAAAGGCTAAAGGTCAACATTAGATTGAGAACAATACAGTCTGATGCTAGTAAGTAACGTTAGTTGACCACTTACTGTGCACCATGCACTGTGCTAGCATGTTCAGTGACCCTCAATTGAAGGCTCTGTTATTCTTCTCTTACAGAAGAATAAGCAGGAGGGGGCTCATCAAACATTTCCAAGAGAGTATATAGTAGTACAGGTAATCAAGCCTAAGTTTTCAGCTGCTATGCTTAAGGAGACACTCAAAGAATGATCTTTAACTACAGGTGGAGTAGACCCAGAAGTAAGGAAATCCATCAGGGCCAGCTGGAACAAACTCTGGAAAGGATCGTGGAGATGCTCTATTCTCCCCCATTTCAGAGTATACATGGGTTCCAAATTGGCAAGAGTGAGTATTTGGGGATAAAGCATGAGTGATTGTTTCTGTTCAGAAATAAACCTGACCTCCCTCAGGGGGTGAATTTGCTGGGAGACAGTGGAGAGGTCTGAGCTCTTTGTGTCCTCCAGTCTGGAAGAGAGCTGAGGCAACAGGGCCTGGGAAACACAGCCCAGTGGGAATGCATTGAGGGTATGTCCCCAGACACTGGTATTGTTGTTTGTATGACCCTCATGACAGGGCTGTTATTTACACTAGTAGCCTAAACAGCAGGTCATCTTTCCACTTAAACTACAATCATCATGCATGAAAGCAACAAATATAATGAATATTCTAAAAATGCATGTACTCATAGCAAGCCAGAATTAAAATCAATTTTAATTTTATCCTCTCTTCTAAGGTCTTGATAGACAATTTAGCTAATGGCAGACATCAAAGGCAGTGTTTGTTAAAATCAAGTCTCTGTGCCATTTATGTTAGAATTATCCGGGATACTTGTTAAAAATGCAGATTCCTGGACCCTATCCCAAATCTGCCATATTGATTTGGATAGGTTAGGTTGACCCCAAAATCTCAATGACTTGGCAAAATCAACATTTACTTCGCTCTGTTGGCTGCAGATTTGATGGTTCTCCATAGTACTTATTCTCAAGTAGTGACCCAGCATCCAATCAGCTGATAATCTTCTGGTTCCATTATCTTGACAAGGGAGCATGGAGAATTCACACCACTCTACCATTCTTGGCCTGGTAACCCATTGCCATGGCTTGTACAGAGACCCACCCTCCTGAAAGGTGCTGGGAAATGCAAGGATACACAAGAACATACAGTGGACAATAAACATCTATGACACTTTCCATCCTTTGCCCCCTTCTCCTACACAAATAACATGTTCAATCCCTCCCTAAGAAAGACAACACAAAGCCCCATCCAATAGATATATTGAGCTCTAAGTCTAGGATTTCTGGGTGATGGTCAATAGTCACTACCTGGTCCCCAAATAGCTCCTCTTGGACTGGAGAACTATGAGTTAAAAAGGCAAGTTATCTGCCACTCCACCAACAGATATCTCCAGTATAGAATGATGGAACAGGGACCTGTTAACTGCAACTGGCACTTCCATTTGCAAAAGGGAACAAAGGGAGACACACCACAGTCATTGTTTGGTTGCAGCCCTGAAATCTGCCTGGGCAATGGGGATAGCGGCCCCCTACACTCACATGGAGATTTCTTGACTTGACCCTAATGTTGTTTCCTGGGAATAGAGAGAGGAAGTAGGTCCCTTGACTGCTCTGAGGCACCTGGGTCTAGTCTCCAGGAAGTTTTTAGTCTTGCTTGACTTTGCTTTGCAGCATCTAAAATGGGTATCTCCTTAAGGGCTTTCTAATGAAGAACATTTGAGGGCTAAGGGTCATTTTAGGTCTCTTGACTTTTAGACAAGAACAACTTCTTCAAAGTTGGAATAGAATTCCAGTATATTTGTTTGCAGTCGGTCCTCTGTGCCAAGAACCCCCTCCACATAACTCGTTTGGGACATGGTTCTCAAAAGTGCCTTATTTCTTTGTTGGTTCCTTCCAACTGAATGGCCACACACTAAATTTGATCTTTGCCCTGAGTCATTTGGATAATCTGTGTTTCTGGAAGTTGGTTATTCACAGCCTTTTTATATCTTCTTTCTCACAGTCTGTGGTCTGGTTGCAGTGGGTTTTCCAAACTTTCAAGGCATCACATTTCTGGGCTCTCTTGCTGTTCATTTCTGCCAATTCATTCTAGAGCCTTTCTCTCATTTCTGTGTCTTTTATAGCACTTTGCTGGTTGTAGCCAATAGTGATCAATAAACCCTATTGATATTCTGTTTTCTAAAATACTTCCCCCAGAGCCACTGGCTCAGGGCTCATGTGATCTCTCTACCAAGTTATCGTGGGTGACAGTTTAACAAGTGTTTTTGCCATGGAGTAACATAATCTCATATCTCTAATTCCATTATTAATTTCCTTCTTGCTTGCCACCTGGCTACTGAGCCAATGTTGCATACTTTAGGGTTTTGTGAGAACAGCACCCCACTTTTGGTGTCAAATTCTGTACTTGTCATAAGAGAGTTGATGCTGCAGAAGCAAGCCCACCTCAAAATATTTTATTTATTTAAAAAAAGTGTTACTTTTTACTCAAAGTCTATCATGGTTCTAGGGACTCTATAGGACCTCTCTGTTCCAATCGGTGATTCAGGATTGTAGGCTGGTTCCATCATGTAGGTATATACAACTGGAATGTAAAACTTCAGGGTCACCTGATAAAGGGAGGAGGGAGCTGAGATGGCCATGCATCAGCTCCAAAATGCTTTGGTAAAGTAGCAACACATGTCACTTCTGCCCCCAGCTCAAGGCATCTGAGCTGTTTGACTTTGTCAAACAGCAAACAGTACTTGCCTCTTCAGTGAACAGTAAATGTCTCTGGCATATGGACTTAATCAGACTCCAAGGGTGGGGCCTGGAATCTCCATTTTAATATGTATCCAATGTTTGAGAACATATGTTCTAAGGTAAGTGATGGTGTTCTTACGTTGTTTTTAACAAAACCAAAGCTTAGAGATGATGTATTTTACCCAAGTTCACACAAACTTTAGAGGCAAAGCTGATTGTGCCCTCCAAGTTCAGGTCAACTCCTAACCACTCAAGAATAATAAAAGCCCCATGATAGTGCAAGTCATGATCTTTATTCAAAATTGCAGACTGAGAACCATGTTTTTTCTTCTTTTCCTGAGGTCCTCCGAGTTTAAAGAAACAGTGTAGGAAAATAGATTAAAGCAAAATCAGACAAAAGCAGACAAAAACCAAAACACAGAAGCAGTAGGGAAATAATTTTGTCAGAGAAGGGAAAACAACTTGATCAAGAGTAAGTTTGCTAAAGGCTCACACCTATACGGTTAAGACTAGTGAAAAGCCCTAAATAGATCTCTCCTGTCCTTAGCTGGACCAAATGACAGCATCAGAAAGAAGTGTGATGTACCCATGCATCCACATGGTAGTTGTGAGTATTGGGGAAAGTATTTTGCACCTCCATAGAGCCAGCTTCACCTATAAGCTCATTTTCAAACAAAACCTACCTGCACACATCTGAAATAAATGTAAACATTTGCTAGGAGTAAAAATACTATTCTGTTAAGGTGAAGGGATAGGCTTGACAATTGAGAGAATTCATTTTGGAATTTATAAATTTTATCCTTGGATCGTACCAGTGAAGAAAAACTAAATGTGGTGTGAGGAAGAGGGAAATTCTTCCTTGCTAAGGAGACCGAAATAGCTTGAGCTAATTATACTAACCTAAAAACGTAAGTGAAAATTAATGAGAAATAAGAGGAATTCTGACTCTGGAAATGGCCTCTCTAATGTGTGTTGAAATCCTATACCCTTTGGTGGAATAAGCTCAGGTCAGAAGCTAACATGCCAACATGAAATTCTAGAAATAGGGAATGCTTCGGGCACCCTGAGTCCACCTAAGTATCTTACAATATTTTCCCCAAACTTTTGATTCAGTAAAATAGGATTCAAATTTTTCATCAGGACTTCACTTTTGAAAACCTTATATATTTATTAACAAATTAAATTTTGGGGATGCCTGGGGGGCTCAGTCAGTTAAGCATCTGATTCTTAGTTTCGGCTCAAGTCATCATCTCATGGTTCATAGATAGGGCCCCGCGTTGGGCTCTGTGCTGACAGCGTGAAGCCTGCTTGGGATCCTCTCTCTCTCTCTCTCTCTCTCTCTCTCTGCCCCTACCCTGCTCACATGCACACATGCTCTCTCTCAAAATAAATAAACATTTAAATTTTTTTTTTCAGTTTGGATGTTTCTTATTTTTTTTGGGCTTTCATTCATTAAAATGTTACTTCGTAAGAGGCATTTGTCTGGGAAGTAATCTGATTCTTTTGAAAAATATGTGAAAGACTTTGTTTGCATGAGAAGCAAAATTTTGCCTCTTCTTGGGTATATACCTTCAAAGTGAAGTGGAAAATTATAGGAATTACCTAAATCAGGTGTTCTCAGAATGTGGTCCCCAGACCAACAGCATCATTATCACTTGGACCTGGGCCCTCACGCAGAAGGCGCTCATACTTGGCTTAGTGTTCTTGCTCTCTTAAAATTCTTAATTTATTTTTGTAAGTAAAGTCCATTTAGTATGTAAGGTCCATAAAGTAAGTAAAGTAAAGGTAGTAGGACATTAAGACATGAGTATGAGCAGGGGAGACACATGCACATTGTGTTGGTACATTCACAGATAGCATTAACAGTGTCCTATGAGCACAGAATCCCAGGAGACTCAGCATAGGAGTGCAATGAGATTCACAGCCAGTATATGGTAAGTGTGTTATATCTACAACTGAATCAGCTGGGGGAGGAAAGGGGGAACTGAGAGCCCAGATGGGTCACAATTTCCATTTGAACCAGACCTCTCTGAACCCAGAAAAAACCAATTCTAAGAAGCACAACCCTCCGAGGAAGACTACGTATGCAGCCCTCCTTGTGAATTAGCCACTTCCTGATCCTCAGAAGGAAAGGGACAGATAGGGCCACCTATGGTTCCTGATCCTCTCCATACTTCCTTACTCCTCAAGAAGTCAAAAATAGAGAAAGTTGACACCATGAAAGCATATCAAGAAGTCAGATAAAGGCACTTCAATTAGTTTTGTGTGGCAATTCCACTCTTCTGGTAAGAACAGTATATATGATACAAAGATGAATTGTCTAATTTCAGTGATTTTGCAAATGAATTAAATGGTCTTTAAAATTGTCATTGTGCAATAACCATGAATAGTAAATTCAAGCTAATTATTTGCTATTTCACTCTTTCTTAACTAAGAACATTAAATAGCAAATAAACAGTACTATGATTAGTTGAGAGAGTGAGACAAAGGAAATGTTTTATCTTTTAGTAACTTAATTAAAGGTAGGTTTTTAAAAAATGTTTATTTATTTTTGAGCGAGAGAGAGCTAGTGGGAGAGGTGCAGAGAGAGAGGAGGACAGGGGATCTGGAGCAGGGTCTGTGCTGACAGCAGAGAGCCTGATGCAGGGCTTGAACTCAGGAACCGTGAGATCATGACCTGAGCCGAACGCAGTGGAAGCTCAACTGACTGAGCCACACAGACACCCCTAAAGGTAGTCTCTGAATAAGTATCTCTGAATCTTCATTTTTCTCTGGGTCCCACAAATAGGGAGCTATTCCTGGGCACTTGTTAGAAATGTAAGTTCCCAGGCCACACACCAGACCTACCTAATCAAAGCTCTCTATGACGGGGTTGGGAGGAGGGCAGCAACATGTTGGGGGTTTCTTTGTTGTTGTTTTTGGGTTTTTAAAATATTTATGTTGAGAGACAGACACACAGACAGACATGAGGCTCAATCCCACGAACTGTGAGATCATGACCTGAGCCAAAATCTAGAGTCGGACACTTAACAGACTGAGCCACCCAGGCACCCCACAGCAACATGTGATGTAGCAAGCCCTCCCGGTGATTCTGAAGCAAGGTGAAGTTTGAAAACCACTGGTCTAAATGATTGAAGCTAGAGAACCCACCCCCATGGCTCTATTTATCTAGAAGTTTCGGGTCTGCTTGTTATATTTTATCTACCCTATGATGTGGTGGAAAGCACCACCACCTTCATAACTGGACTCTAGACATCTGTCATCTAATGCGTATGAGCCTCTGCTGTAGAGTCAGACACATCTGTGTTCAATTTAAGGCAGCCGTGCAACTTTGAACAGGATTCTCAACCTCTCTGACCCTCATTTTTCTCAGCTACCAAATGGGGGTAGTAATGCCTGCCTTACAGTGTGGTTAGAGGGATTAAATGAGCTAATACATGCAAAGTGTTTAGCTACATGACACTCAAAAGGCAGTGCATCTAAATTATTATTATCTGTGTTCTTTATTGCCAGTGCCATTAGTCTCATTTTAGACAAATCTATGAGGCATGCCCCTTACCTCTTGCTGGCTTGTCTCCTCTGCTTCATACTGAGACACACATACAAAACAGAGTAGACCTTTCCTTTTTACTAGTGGAGGGGAGGGATCGAGAAATAGAATAGGCTGTTTCTTATTTTTGGTTAGATGTTTTCTTGTCTAAAAAGTTCTTTTTGAGATAATTTTGCCTTATAATTTTAAAGAACACAAAGTAATACCTATCCCCCTTGCCTGAATGTTTTATGGAGAAAGTTATTTCATAATAACTAAGGGCCTGAGTTCTGGAGATGACCCATCTGTGTCCTAACTGTACCCCTTACTGGCTCTAGGTCTGTTTCTTCAAATGCAAGAAAGTACCAAGTCCATAGTATTGCAGGGCCAGGGGAGGAGATCAAGTGGAAGAATGTGTGTGAAGTACACAGCTCAGTTCTGGCTCTAGGTCTTCTATATGTGTATGCAGCTGTGATCCTGCTTATGAACCAGAGTTCAGACCAGCTGTGGTTCAGAGCCTCACCATCACTTGCGTTGGCAGGTAACTCCACAGACCTCCTTTCTTCGCTGTCCAACTGGCAATATTGGTAACAGTCTCTCCTGTCCACCTCTAAATACAAGCCCAAAGAATTATCCTAAAGCGCTCTTTCAATTATCAAAGTTCCAAAGAATATGAGGAAGTTTTGTTATTGGTACTGCTGTCTTCAGAACAAAGATAGTAAAACCCTGTTAACCCATGCTTCTGCTCCTCATGTGAGTTCTTAGAAGTGATCTATAAAAAGGCTAGTGTTGAGTGTTAAGTGTTCTCCTGCTTTTCCTGAGATCTTTACAAGGAGGCAGTGGAGCAGGTGCACCCTGAGCATTATTAGAACTTGAATTTAAATCCATGACTGCCTGTGATTTCCTCAGTGTAAGTGTGGTACCCCATCTGCAATGAACATGCCTCTCAAATAAGCTATGGGAGGAATCTCCTTCTTTCTCTCTCTTTTTAAAAGATTATTAAGTAATCTCTACACCCAACATAGGGCTTGCACTCACAACCCCAAGGTCAAGAGTCAAGAGTTGGTGCTTCATCAACTGAGCCAGTCTGGCACCCCCCTTCTTTCTCTTATGGGTACATCTGGATACTACCATGAATCCCATGTTCCTTGAGGATAGATCTTGACTTCTCAAGCAAGTTACACTTTGCAGCTGTTCTTCTCAAATATTAATGTGCATGTAAATCACCAATGAATCTTCTTAAAAAGTGGGTTCTGATTTGTTAGTTCTGCTTGGGCTAGAGATTCTTCATTTCTTTATTTTTTTTTAATGTTTATTTATGTTTGAGATAGAGACTGAGCATGAGAGGGGGAAGGGGCAGAGAGAGAGAGAGGGAGACACAGAATCCGAAGCAGGCTCCAGGCTCTGAGCTATCAGCACAGAACCCAATGTGGGGCTCAAACTTGTGAACTGTGAGATCATGACTTGAGCTGAAGTTGAACGCTGAACCATCTGAGCCACCCAGGTGCCCGAGATTCTTCATTTCTAACAAGCTCCCAGGTGATGCCAATGCTGCTGATCCACAAACCACACACACTTGTGTAGTAAGGGGTTGTAGGTAAAGCCCCATTGGGATTTTACAGAGCTCACAGGTGGAGGGCTTTGTGTTTAAGGAAGAGCACTGAGCTAAAGGAAAACTGGAGCAGAGGCATGGATGGGTGGTGCCTATAACCAGCTGGGGATGAAAGCATTGGCAAGGAGATGTTGAGAGATTATAAGGAACATGGAGGTAGAGATGCCAAATTGAGCCCATTGTCTTGAAGAGGAAAGATTTTATTTTTATTTTTCTCCAATCCCTCTATACTGGAGACCAAAGGGTTTCAGGTAGGGATCTCAGAATACTGCAGTGCCTGGAAAAAGATTCCAGCAGATAGCACACTAGGAAACTGCTGTAATGATTCTGTTACTGCTCCACACACTCCCCACATGCAACCTGTCTTATTAGCCAAAATTCTTGCTCTTTTCAAGGCTAGATTTCTAGAATCTAATGATATTATGATAGTAGTAGTTGTTCCTTTTTTTTTTTTTTTTTTTTTTAGTGTAGAAACTATTTGCACGATACCTTGCTTTACAAGGCTTTAAAAAGAGGGACATGTGGGTGGCTCAGTCAGTCAGGCATCCGACTCTTGATTTCAGCTCAGGTCATGATCTCACAGTTCCTGAGTTTGAGCCCCGCATTCGGCTCCATGCTGATAGTGTGAAGCCTGCTTTAGATTCTCTCTCTCTCTCTCTCTCTCTCTCTCTCTCTCTCTCTCCCCCCCCTCCCCCGTCTCTATCTCTCTCTCCCTCTCTCCCTCTCTCCCTCTCTCTTTCTCTCTCTCTGCCCCTCTCCTGCTCATGCTCACTCACTCTCTCTCTCTTTCTCAAAATCAATAAACCTAAAATATTTTTGAAAATAAATAAAAAGAAGAAAAAGTGGCAGAGTGAGGAAAGGCGCCAGCTCGCATTTAGGAGTGACTTTACCTGGCTCCCTGATATGCCCTCTGGTAGTCCCAGGTCCTCCACTTGGCTAAAGGGTTCTCCTTCTGGCCAGCGTGTTGCAGGCTGCACAGATCCCGGGCTGAGGCTTTGTTCAGCAGATCTAAAATTTTTGGCACCCGCAGGCCATTCACTCCAGGGTAATCTGTAGCTCCCAATAGTCCTCAACCTTCTCTGGCTAGGAGGCATCCAGGGTCTCCAGCTTTCTCTTCTGGCCTTTCTTCCTCACGATACAAATTGCAGCCTTTGGGGCTGCTGCCTGTTCCTCATGCCTTTGTAGGGGCATCACCACAGCCTTTTTGAGGGGCTTTGCTAGGGCGACTGTGGCTGAGCAAGGGGCTGGAGCACTGTGGGAGAGGAATTCTCTTTATCCTTCTGGGACCACAGCCTCCTGGGCCAGAACCTTGGCTTCCAGTTCTTTTTGCTTCATCTTCGGGCTCTCAGTCTCCAAATCTTTGTCCTCATAAGCACCATCTGCTTTGGCATTGAAGTGCTCAGCCCATGGACTCCCCTGGGACCATACTGACCATAGCAGCAGTTAATATTTGAGAACTCAAGCTGCAGAAGTCCTTATATCTATTTCATTTAATACAAAAACCCTGTAAGGCAGTCACCTTCATTATCCCCATTTTCCAAGGAAAGAAACTAAAACATGGAGACTGTTTTAATTGGGTCATACACCTTATGAGTGAAGGCCTCCACTGTTTCCTACCCTTTGTCCCCCACTGGCCCATTGACCATCATGTTGTATGTGGTCATTAAAAAAAAAAAATCCCTGTACTCTAAGGGTTGCAGTAAATGTCCCCAGTGATGGAGGACTCAAGAGTGTCTGGCAGCCCTTTCCTTACTGAATGTAGGGAGTTAAAGGAAAGCAGTTTGGGTGGGAACCCCTGTGCTAGGTGAACTCATCATCAGATCTTTCCCAGGGCTTCCCTATGAAAACAGTGGAAGAACATTTGCTCAGAAGCCTTCAGGTGAACTACCTGAAATCTCCTATTTGCTACTCAGCTACCATCCTGGATAGGGTCCAGATAGAGCTTTTTGTCTCTTTATTCACATCTTCATGGCCAAGGATTCATCTCTAGGAGGCAAGTAACTTTATTTCCTTATCTCAGCGTTGGCACAGAGCCTGGCTCATGGGGTATATTCAGCACATACCACTAATAAGTTAATCAATCCATCTACTAGAGGTGGCCCTCACTCTACGCAGTAAAACTAATGGAAGCTGTGCTTGAGTTCTTTCCCCTAATCAGAGGAATACAGTTGTAATAATTTATTCTGCAAATATTGCCAAGCACTGCCATGCCTCAGTGCCTGGGTGACAATGACCAGGATCACACTGTGGCTGTGAGCTGCAGCTAGAGGCACACAGTCTTAGATTTGAGTCACATATCTACAAACTGATACTCATGTGCCTCAGGTTCTTTATCTGTAAAATGGAAATGATAGTAGCTCCTACCTCACAGAGTTGTTGAAGATTAGATAAGATAATGTATGTGAAGTGTTGAGTGTAGTGCTCTGTGATAACCATACGCATCAGCTATATGACCCTGTATGACCATGATTATGTGGGTCCCTGCCCACAGAGCAGGTGCTAGCCAATTTTTTTTCTGTAAAAGACCAGATAGAAAAAAATCTTAGGCTTTGTGTGCTACCTATAGTCCCTGTCACAGCAACTCTGTTCTGCCTTTGTAGCGTGAAAGTCACCACAGGCGATACGTAATTGAATCTCATTTTTTAATATGGCATGAAATATTATTTTCCTTCTGGTTTTTTCACCCAACAATTTGAAAATGTAAAATCCATTCTTAATTCACAGACCATACAAAAACAGGCATCAGGCCACATTTGGCCCTTAGGCCACGGTTTGCTCATCCCTGGTCTGGAGAGAAAATTTACAAGTTGTTTGCAATACAGCATGGTGTGTAAAGTGCTGAGGAGGGAAGGCTTTATTCTGCCAAGCAGTGGGAAGAGGAGGACTAAGGATGGCTCCAGAGAGGAGACATTTGAGCTGGGCTTTAGAGAGCAAGTAGGAGCTCACCAAGTGGGACATATAAGATAAAGAACAACAACTAGAAAAAGAATGAGCAAAGGGAGGGGGGGACCAGTATTTCAAGGGAATTGACCAAAGTTCATTGCTGTACAGAAAGTCATATTTGCGTGGAAAGTAATGAGGAAAGATCCTTGTGGTTTAGCTGTTTGTTTCTCTCATTAATTTGATTATTTTCTGAGGCCACTGTTCAATCTGGGATGAATAGACCCAGTATAGACCCTTTTCATTTGTGTTCAGTTACCATGTTTTTACCCCAAACCCCAGCCACCATCACCCTCTTCTGAGTGATCCTCATATCCTGTACGTTTGTCCTAATATTCTCTGAATAAACATCTGTTGACAAAGGACACAGCTTTTACATTTGGATAGTTTTATCATTTAAATCTAAACAAAAATGCGAAAATGTTGAAATAATAAGATCGCTCTATAACTTTATTTAGTAAATTAAATCAATTGGTCGCCTCTCTTTTAAGTGTTTTCTGAAAATTTATTTTTAGATTTATATATAATTGACATGTAACATTATGTTGCAGGCATACAACATAATGATTTGATTTTTGTACATACTGCAAAATGATCACTACAGTAAGTCTAAGTAACATCCACACAGTTACACAGTAATCATAGTTACAAAATGTCTTTTTCTTGAGATGAAAACTTTTAAGTTGCTATACTCCTGGTAACTTTCAAATCTACAATACAGCTTAATTAATTATAGTTATAAGAAATACATTTTTAAGTAGAGTTTTTAAATGCTGTTCTTTAATACCCCTGGTAATCTCACTATAAAAGGTAGCCAAGTCTTTTGTCTATAATATTATATCTCTGAAATTTTAAAAATCAGATATAGAATGGATCGGCTTAAAGAAAACTGAGATGACTTGGAATTATTTTTAAATCCAGCTGCCTGGAATCTGCAGGGTTTTGGTTCTAAAATATTTTCAGTATTCAGAATGTATCCAGTGATACTATGATTGAACAGATTTTAAAGTAGGTGGGGATTTGTTAGTTCTCTTTTAAAACAACACTGATTTTTCAACTCTTCCAGCATCTGAAACTCAGGAGATGATAGAAAATAAATTACTTAGATTTGTCGTGACTTGGATTTGACATGTGTTGAGCACCTACTATGCCACAGGCACTTTGCAGGACACTGAGGAAGCACCAAGTCTGAGGCACATTCTCCGCCCTCACAAATGAGAAAGGAACACAGCAGTGTTTTGAAGCAGGTTCAAGGCAAAAGTCCTACCAAGAGAAAGACATTCTTTCCAAGTCATTAGCTAATAGATCATTACAGGAGCTCCTATTTTCAGCCAGAGGCACCTTTTCTGTATTCTTGATTCCATCCAAACTAATTGTGGCAATTTGTAGTGGCAATAAAAATAATAGCCAACACTTATTGAGTTATTGAATGCCTACTACATGCTATATGCTAACTGCTTCACTACATTATGATACTAAATCCTCACAAAATATCTGTGAGATAATCTCTATCCTATCTCCATTAATATGTCTGAGATCACATCACCAAGTTACTCTGTATTAGAACCCTGACCCAACCCAGGCTTTTCCCACAGCCCATGCTGTTCCCAGAACACTCTAGTATATACATCAGACGTTAAATAATTTTCTGTATAAGAATCTGCAAAACAACCTCAAAGTTGTCAGGCGTAAGTACACCTCCACTCAATTTCACCCATGGGAAGGCATTAGCAAGTCTCTGACTACTTTATTGATAGATATGTCTCTAGGTGTTCCAGTCATCTGAGGAAATAAATAATGGTATGCTGAGGTGTTTACAACTGCACTTATTCATAAAACCACACAAAAATACCAAAGGAGAAGAGGAGGTTCTGGAGAGGGACTGGGGGTGGGTTATTTCAGACCTTTTCGGTAGTTACCTTCCAAGTGTTGCTTTTGAATCCATTCCAGGGCAATTAGGATTATTAAAAAGCAAGAGATCTTTACCTTATCATATCTGCAAGGGTAAAGGTGTTGCTTACACATCAATGATAACTGGTTTCCTTGGATTACTTAATCATCCAAGACAAGAGGAATTTAGCACAATGTTAAAGGTCCATGGTCGAAGGCAAGAGAATGACAGTAGAAAAGGAGGGGGTTTGCAAGCTGGAATTGTAAAAGCAGAGGATAGGTTATCTGTACTTTTAAATTCATGGACACCCTACTGAGTTCTTACAAAGAGAATACTTTCATGACCCAGCTTTCTGGGAAACAAACCAACCCAGCTTTCTGGTTCTTCATTGCTTTTTCTCCAAATTAAGCTAGCATTAGAACCAAGAGGAAAGGATATGAGTTGCACATTGTTCTACTTTATGGAACACGTCCTATTCTATGCCTTTCACTTATAGTTTTTTTGTGGCTGTCCCAGCAGTATCACACAAGAATAGCCCTTACCCATGGCAGTCACCACAACACAACAATTAATTTCTCTGTTGCAGTTTGTCAGTGAGTCAGCTGAGTGACTATCTGTAAAAGAAGAAGAGAACTTTTTTTTAAAGCATCTGTGGAAAGTTTATTACCAGGAATCTGGATGGGCAATACTAACTGAAAATAATAATCAAATTTGAAGCAGACCAATTTGTCATAGAAACATATCCGATCCCAGTTTCTTGTGCAAAAAGGCCATGAGGCTCTGGGGTCTTAAGAACCTGCATTTTATATAAGAAGCATTTTTGTTTTCTTCATTTGAATTCATGCTTAATGGAGATTGTTCAATAATATGATTTTCTTTTTGAGGACATTTTGGGGGAGGGGAACCAATATTTATTGCAAGATTCAGATAAGTCTGCATTGCTACTGCCCTCACCCAATTCATCAATATCTCTGCACAGACTATGATAACAGCCGCCTGTGTCATCACTGTCTCTCCATCCCCTAAAACGCCTCCCCAGGTGCTTCCCAGAGCTGACTCAATCTCACTGTCAGACCTCAGATTAATGCCATTTCCTCAGAGAGAACTTGCTAACTACCATGCCCAGTACTTACTATCTATTTCATTTGATATTTTTCCTGATTGTTTTTATAGCCCTTAACATAATCTTAATCTGGCTTATTGGCTGGAGGATTCATATACTGCTGTGTCTCCCTCGAACAGGATCTGGCAATGAATGAAAAACTATGATAAATAAAATGATAATTATAAACAAATGAATGGGTCAATGGGACAAACAGTAGGCTTAATAATTTAGAAATATTTACTTGTTCAATCTTATAAAAATCCTCTCACAAGGGAGCTATTATCCTCACTTGATGAATGAGGAAACAGATGCACAGACAAGGTCCCACAGTTTGTAGGTAGAAAATGAGGATTTCCATTTAGGTCTGACTCTGAAGTCACTTTTATTTCTACCGAATCATATGACCTTCCAAATAGAAAAAGTTTAGCATGAAAGACGTTTTTGAACTTTTTTATTATCCAAAGACTTTGGACTCCAGCCTCTGCAGCTTCCTGATCTTAGACCAAAATTCCTATAATGATATCTTATCCTTTGAATTGAAAAATGTAAAGAATGGGCTTGATTTGACATTCTTAAACCACTCTGTGCACACACATGCCAACCCAAAACTGTCAAGAGGAATCTTCATGGTAATTAATAAATTTTCACTGTTCAGCCAGACAATGGCTATGATGGGCATTCCACTTATAATGGCTCTTGAACTGGTTTCTTGTGCATAAATCAGGACTGTACCCTATGCACAAGTCTAATTTACAGATCCATTTTAGTTTAGGTGTACAAACTCTTTAGGAGGTACCCGTATAGCATAAGCACCCCCAATAAAAACAGAATGATACATAGACATACATACATATATATGCACACATATACATATATGTGCCCACAAATATGCATACACACTGTATTTTAACCACAGCTGTACATATAAAACTATATCTCACTGGAAAACTGAATATGGTCAAGATAGTGCCAGGAAATACAATTGCCCCATTTATTAAGTTTCCTTTATGTGTATGTTTTCTGATCTAGTTATTTGAACTAAACTTTTTTTTTAACTTCCATGCCTAATGCCAATAGTGTGTTTGCCAAAGTAAGACTTTTTCATAAGAGAGATTCATCTGTAATATCTTCATTTATATGAAACCACATCAGAAGACATTAAACAAATTATGGCTTAAAGGGCGGTACTCACACCACTAACAGTATACAGAAGAGTTAAGTGCAACAGGTCATGGGATGACCAGAGGTGAGGAGGGAATCCATCTACTCCCTCAGAGGCCCAAATTTCATGGTACTGTATTTATTTATATGAGGACCTTTTATTTATGGCAAATGATATTAGTTGCTTATTTATGAAAGTGTTACTTAATTTCTTTGGGGGTGAATATACTTAAGGAAAAATATGTCAATTTAAAAATATTACATAAGCAATCATACAAGTAGTATGCAAGGTGGCAAAAATTTTGCAAGTCATATCCAAGGATCGATGGAAAAAAACAGGTGACAGAAGTCTAGAAGTCAGAATTCACCACTTAATAACAGAGTAAACTTGAGTGAGTTTCTTAACCTCACTTAAAATAGATGCAGGGATCTCAGAGCTCCTGTGTGTTCAAATGGAAAATATATCAAGTGGAACATAGCAGAGGCTAAGGAAATGATCTTTGTAAGGATAGTAACTGTTTATATTACACTTAACTGTCATTGATGGAAAGGTGTATGTGAAGCACCTGGCCACAGAACCTAGTAGATACCACATACTCAACAAATAGGGATCAAACTCCCTCACCAATTTAGCTTCCTTCACAATAGACCTAAAAATACACATGTGATTCAGAACTCAGTTTTAGCTAATTGCAGTCTAGGGTGTGAATGTTGCATGGCCTGTTTTAAGATAGGCACTTAAAGACTACATTGTATATTATTGATACAGCATACAGAATTCTAAGTAAATACCTAGTGAACGATCTTCCTGTATTAGCAGTGCCTAGAAGGAATGCACATCACAAAAACAAAAGGTTTTTTCAAGAAAGCAGCTTTCTGTAAGGGGGAGCATATCTACCGTCCATGTCTACTGTAATGAAATGGGTTAAATATTAATCATCTGTCAGTTTGTGGTTGTAAATTTAAAGGTGAAAACTGTATCTTCAAAGAGCTTTGAAAGTCCTTTCCTAGCAGAATTACATATCAGGAAATTCACCCACAAATCCAACACAAATTGAAAAAGCTTCTCAAGAAGAAAAAGAGATGAAGATAAACAATTTGAGATGATTGGGAAAATAGGCACAGGGTCTTATGTTACTTAAGAGTATGGAAAAATGGTTATATTTACAGAATCTCATCTCGAGACCCCTAGGAAGACAACAAGAGGAGATAAATGGGATAAGAAATCAGCCAACTTAAAGGAAAAACAGTGAATCAAAAAATCGGGAACTTAGCAAGACAGAGATCATTCCTAGGAAGAAAAAAGTGAAAAACAAAGAGAAACCACTAGCAGCCAGTGAAATTTGACTGAATATAGACACAATAGCAAATCTTTCTCTGAAATAGTGTACTTTTAAGATACTTTATTTAACATTTAAAAATTTTTTAATGGTTATTTATATTTTTTTTGAGAGAGAGACTGAAAGCAGGGGAGGGGGAGACAGAGGATGGCACAGAATCTGAAGCAGGATCAAAGCTCTGAGCTGTCAGCACAGAGCCCAACACATGGCTTGAACCCATGAACCACAAGATCATGACCTGAGCCTAAGTTGGACGCTTAACTGACCGAGCCACCCAGGTGCCCCAGGAATGAATTATTAAGCCCATTTATCCCTGAGCCAAAGTCGGACACTTAACCGACTGAGCCACCCAGGTGCCCCTAAAATATTTTATTATGGAAAGTTTCAAGCATACATACAGAAGGGAGAGTAAGTTAATAATCTTCATATGCCCACCAACCTAACTTCAGCACCAATCAACATGCTGCCAATCTGTTGTTGCATCTACTCTCATATGATAGGGATGGTGGGGTAGGGGAAAGGGGCTGGAGAATTGCAGGTCCAAGCCTTCGACCTTGTGTCAACCATAATGAATATTTCAGTATGTATTTTTTATGACAAGGAATATTTTCCATAGTTACTATGCTATTATCACTCTTAAAATATTAGCAGATTCCTTAATACCTTCTAACACCTGACTTCTCAAATTGTTTCAGAGGTATCTCTGTAAAAATAATGGGTCTAAATCAGGATGAAAATATAGGCCACAAAATGCATTTATTTATTTATTTATTTATTTATTTTTGTTCTCCTATGTCTCTCTTAGGACAGTCCCCCTGACACACTTTTTTGTACCACTGATTTGTGGGAGAAACTGAGTCACCTGTCTTAGAGAATATTACCCATTCTAAATTTCACTAATTGTGATATCATTTAACTTGTTCTTTCATCATCCCTATTTCTTATAAATGGTGGCTAGATCCAGAGGCTTGATTAGATTCTAGTTGATATTTTCAGGCAAGAAAATAGATGGCCTTGTAGAATTCAAAGAATTCTTGATTCTTTTCCTTTATCAGTTTTCAGAGTAGTAAGCTGGTGCCTGGTAACAAGTGGCTTTTTCTCTTGAGTATTCATATGTGTTTGTAGGGTTGCAATCCATTATCATTGTTATTATTATTTTTTTGATACTCAAATTCTCCCGTATTAGCACAGTGGGAACACCTTATGGAGGATTCCTGCATCTTTTGACATGATCCCTCCTAGACTTTCCAGGCTTCCTTGCTGATGAACCCAACAAGGTTTCCCAGGCTTATCTCATTCATTTCCTGCTCCAGACCTAGAATCTGCCTTTTCTCAGAACTCTGGTTCCTTTTAGAGAGACATAGCATTTAGAAACCACAATCTGAGTGCTACCATTACTCATCACTCTTGCATTATCTTTGCTTCTAAACCTTCCCAGTAGACAAAACTAGGACAAAACACATACATAAGAGGAAAAAAGTTATGAAGTCTTATTGATATCTCCATATAATATTTAGGGTAAGTGTTTTTTCTTTGATTTTATACTTGTATGTATTTCATTTCATGCTAAAAATCTAGGTTCTTAACATAATTGTTTTGTTTTACATGAAAAATATGTACATCAGTTATGTATAATATATATGTGTATACACAAATACATTTATATAATATTTTACATATATAATAACTTGAAAATAAGATCACAATATTAGCACTGATTGTAAGATTCCTGAATACATAAATTGGTTTTGTTTTTGAGAAAAGGTAACATGAGCAATTTACGTGGATTAATTTAAAAAAAACTGTTCATATGTACCAGACTCTGAATTGGCCATGTTCACATTAGTATAAAGTGATTCAGTCTCAAGGTTGAAGTACTTGGTGTACTAGTTTTTAGCAGACTTTGCCGAGGTATCTGAAGGTAGAATTTAATGACCAAACCAATTTACCCCAACTCCTTAGGATCAGCTTAACTCAGCAGTAGCAGATACTACAAAATACACTTCAAGGGGTAGAACCCTGTCTTTTCTTCACCAATATATTATGTAGCATCAAGCATAGTGCTTGTAGTATGCCCCTGCACACAAATCAGTCATCATCCTACATGGTTTAGGGGAAGCCACTAAAGGGGAAAGTTTCTTTCCAGATGTGTTGAAGTAATCATAAGTGACAGTGCAGTGGCCATCTATTTCTTCAGATTCTCTACCATTGTTTTCCAGGCACATGTCACAACAAGTGTTATTTATGGACTAAGAGCGGAACATGCTCTTGGAAACCTAATTGAATCGCTCCATTTGTCAAATAAGAAAAATGAGGCAGCCAAAGACTCAGTACTTTACCCCCAAATCACCCAGCTACCTCCTAGTAGAGTCAAAACTGGGATCCAGAGCCCTTCTTCCCCGGCCTGGGGTGCTTTCTGCTTGAAGGCAGGTGGCCCACATTCTCATCCATCCCTAGTGTGCTGTCTGAACTAACACCGATAAACAAAGCAGATGCATGTTGAACAGTGTGGTTTGATCCCTTTCAGAAGTTTGGATACATTCTCTCTCATTAGGCCCCAATTATTGGCAAATTCAACCTGACTTGTGATTGTCTTGTTCTGGCTGACATTTGGAATGACCTAACAAGTTGCCACAGACATAGTTTTGTTTCTCTCTAACTTCAGGTTGTATTAGAATGCAAAATCCAATATTGTGAGAAACTATAATTATTACTTTGTCTAACCCACCAAAAATTCAATGAATTAAAAAAAACATGTGACCAACATCTACAGCCTTCATATTTGATTGACTTCCTAATTTTATACTTGAGATAAAGATTGAAGTTTGTTTATTAATCTTTGTTCTTGATTACCAGTTGACATTTGACTCTACAGCATAATAGAGGACTGGCCATTCTCCCTTTTCATTAAGTCCAAGTTGAAACATCTGATCATTATTAGAGTTTTTATAGGCATAATGGCTCCATAGCAGTTCCATGCCCAGAAAAAACTCAAAAACTCTTAGAAAATCATGAGATTTTGAGCAATTTGGTGACCGCACTTTGCTGCTGTATTTATTTTGTATTTGAATTTTTAAATTCCTTTGCTAGGGCTATAAGTACAAAAAAAAAAATACCCAGTATTAAGTCATTTTTAAACCAAGATTACAGAGCATCTGCTAATTAGGTGGTGCTATTATTTGGTAAAGAAAGTGGCCATCGTGTACTAAAAATATGGACTATTCTTTAAAAATCAAATTTCATCTGTAATACATCATATTCAGGTGCTTGTTTTTATTTCAGCTTTATATAGTCTCAACGTCTTAAGTGTTTCCAGGTAATATACTGTAATGGAAATTTTATCAACTTCAATTTATCACTGAAATACTGCCTTTAATGCTTTTCGATGTTTACTGGCTTTTTTTTTTTACTATAAAATTATATTTATGTAGTTAAAACATACACACATATATGGATTATCAGTGATATTGTTTGAAGAATTATCATTTATCTCGGAGAAAACGATAAAACAATATTTCAAAATTCATGCAGTTGAAGGTTTTTGAATTGAATGCTTTTTAAAAAAATATTTATTTTTGTGTGTGTGTGAGAGAGAGAGAGAGAGCACACGAGTGTGGGAGAGGCAGAGAGAAGAAGAGAGGGAATCCCAAGCAGGCTCCTTGGTGTCAGCACAGAGCCTGACATGGGACTTGATCCCACGAACCATGAACTCATGACCTGAGCTGAAATCAAGAGTCAGATTCTTAACTGAATGAGCTGCCCAGATGCCCCCAAACAAGTGCTTTTGAAAAGAGATTACTTCACTGTTTAAAATCCAACTCATCACTTAAATATGTTTCACAGAGATTGGAGTTTGTTGAATTCAGTAAGGGAAGGTTTAAATGGCAAATTCAACTTTTTTATTTTTATTTTTATTTTTATAGCAAATCAGCCTTTATCCACAACAATACTGCTATGTGTATAATCCTTGTTTAAAAGTACAGGGCAGCAAAGAAGGAAAGGTTATTTTTATAAGAAAAGCAATAAATATGAATGGCAAACAAAAAGGTGACATAATATATGTGGATATGAAATGAAAGGTAAAATCATCCCACATAGAGATTTCACTTTGAAAAATTGAATGAGTATGTTGATCGAGTAAGTTTCTCGAAATATAATTGCTGGGTCAAGGAATATGTGCATTTTCCCTAGCTTCCGCCTGGAGTTTGTACCAATTGAGAGCCCTACCACCAGGGTGTAAGATGGCCTATTTCTCCACACTCTTGACCACATCATGTGTTATTAAACATTTTTATCTTTGCCAATCTGATAGGTGAAAAATGACATCTTATTCTTTTAATTGTCTTATCTCTGAGTAAGTTGAATATCTTTTCATGTTTACAAGCCACTTAACTTTCTTTTCTTTTATAAACAAAGTTCTTAACTTTTCCTTTCTCCTTTTTCTTTCCTCATCTTCATTTCTTGATTTTTAAGAGCAATTTTAAATATTTAAAAAAAACTACTTTTTATCATATGTGTTGAAAATTTATTTATCCCAGTTTGCTCTAGTTTCTGCCATGCAAAATGTTTAAATTTTTATGGATTTAAATTTATCATTTATTTCCTGTCTGGCCTTTGTGTTCAGTATCTTGCTGAAAAAGGACTTCACCATTTGAAGATGTTTTTCTCTTGTTTTCTTCTAGTACTTATGTTTTCATTCTTCAAAATATGTAAATATTTAAATCTTTGAGCTGTCTGCTGAAAGGAATGAGACAGCCTTATTTTTCCCCCAAATGGTAGTTAGTTATTTCAGAAACACTTATTTGAATAATTGGCATTTTCTTCTCCAGTTTGAAAAGTTTTCCTTTATTATATACTAAATATCCTTATGAGTCTTCTTGGATAGTTAAGCTTATTTCTAGACTCTGCCATTTACTGTTTTGTCTATTGATGCCAGAACACAGATTAATGGCTGTAGTTTTTAATTTTAATGTACTTTCAAACCAGCTTGTCAAGTTCTGAAAAATAGAGCTCAAGCGAGGAAAAGAGAGAGATAGAGAAAGAAACCTTAGTATTGTGGTCAAGATCCCTTTTTTTTAAATCATTTTAGAGTGAATTAATATCCCTATGGTATTAAATTTTTCACTCAAGCTGACAGTATGGTTTCTGTTTACTCAAGTTTTCTTTCTTTATTTCTTTATAGAAATAGTTTTAAAGTTTTCTGTACATATATTAAGCGTTTTTTGCTAAACTTATTTCAGATATTTTACATTTTTATTTTTATAAATGGGATATGCCTGATTCTTAAGGACTATAAATGGGTTTGCTTGTGGCAAGTTGTATCCACTATTAACAATTTTTATTGGCTCCTGAAGCCTATCAAATGAATTTTTGGCATCTTTACAAAAATGGTCAAATGTTTTTTTTCCTTTGACCTATTATTATGGTGAATTCTATTAATAGATTTACTCTTGTTGAACTATCCTTGCATTACTTGCATAGAGTAGAATATATTATGCTGTAAATGTCCTGCTTGGTTCTATTTGCTGATATTTTAGTTGAGAGAAATCTCCAGTTTTCAGAACAAGCAAAAGCTGCCATATCTGTTTTATTCTCTGCTTTATACCTACCACATAATACCAAGCCCTGTGCGTGAAGCAGAAAAAATTCTCAACAAATATTTGTGAAAAGTAGGGTGGTTCTATGAGTCACTTGATTTAATTCTCTATTAACTCTTTTGGTCTGTTCTAGAAAGAGAATCCATGACTAAAAACAACATAAAGGTCAACGAGTTGGTCATGTGAGGATGCATCCAGGTCCTTTGAAAAATTCTTTTTGTGTTCACATGATTTTTTTGATTACTCATAACCTTTTTGGGTCCGTTCTTCCCTGTTTTGACTAGACATGTTTTCCATCTTGAGCAATCTTCCAGACATCAGCAAAGACATCTCTGACACAAGCCTAAGTTTTCAGAACAAGCTGTTTTGCATTACTATGAGGCACGGCTGGGTGTCTGACCAAACCCATGTGAAGCTGAAAGCAGAGCTTGAGCCTGACCTGGCAGATGTCTGTGTTGGCTCCATGGTCACAACTTAATTGGCATAGCTAAATTACCTGGCCAGGGCTCCAAGCAGTGGCCTAGAGCCCCACCAATGTAATTCCTTAGGCGCCTTTCTTTCACTCTTACCCATTAGCTTCCAGCAATGGCAAATGAAATCCTGTCCTTTTGTGGCTCTTTGAGCGTTGCCATGAACTTTTCTGAAGAGCTCAATGGTCTGGGTGTGCGGACCAATTCTGTAAATAAAGACACATGTGAAAACCACAAGAGTAGAAGAAAGATAAGAACAAAGCTTCCTTTGTATCATAATAGCTGTGATGATGATGCTACAGATGAGCACTGATTAATTATGACCAATCTGCTCACCTACACTCAATCAGATACTCCCTCAGTTTCTTGTCTACAGTTGTGTTTCTTTTCCAAATTTTACCTGTGGCGTCTGTCTTATGTTCACAAAATTGACTCAAAATCATCCAAAACTTCCATATATCTCCTTTTTCCTTTTCCTCATATCCCATACGTCTATCTAACTGGCCTCTTTTGGTGTTCCTATGGCCAGTTATAACAACTGTTCGATTTCAGGCAATACCCATGAAGGTTACCCAGTTAATTACACTGATTGTCTAGTTGACAATTCTATTTCCAATCTGATTTACTATTCGTGGTTTAATAAATGGCATCTTTAAGGAAATCAGATCGCAACACTAGCTTATTGGCTTTCACATCATCAACTCTCTCATAGCTAGTAAGGAGTCAGTTTATACTGCTCACTAAATGAATAGGTTTTTTGATAGTCTCTCCCATGCTAATTTTCCTTCTTAGGTAGAGAACCACACAAATTCTAGGACAAGTACCTTTATAATCTGGAATATTCTGAAGTGCAACTGTGTCGACATCAGTTTGTGTATTTGAGAGTCTGTGCCCTTCTCTATAAAGGTCAAAGTGAAATGCATGATTGAATTGGTTATTGGGATAATTAAAGCCACAAATGACCCTTAAGAAGGAATATCCTGATAAACTGGTGAATTCAGAGACAATCAAAGTTATTCGGTCTTTAAAACTATACTTTTGGACAAGAATTATCTACTTTGTTCGTGTGGATCATGCTAGCCAGAAGGTTCCCAAAATTTGGCTTTACTTTGTGGTACAGACTTGGCATGGGGCTACTTAGTATTCTTTCCCTAAAATATTCATTTTAAGCAGAAACTGCAACCAGCAGATGATCTCTATTGAAACTCTCCTGCTTCAAAGATGAGGTTTTGCTGTACAGTGCCAACTCTCACTTTTTCCATATTACATAATTCTCTGTTCCCCAGAATTTCCATGCTGCCATCATATAAGTGGAACCAGGAGTGTGGTTTGTTTAATGCTTCGTGTTGATATTGATGGACTACGAATAGCAGGTTCCTTGTTGCCTGGCAACCAAGGAAAGTACCTCAGCCTACTGAATTCAGTATGGGTACCACTTGCACAAATGCAGCTCCATCACTGACTGCATTATTGTTGCCTTATTCCTGATGATTCCCAGCCATATTTAGTGGCTTCAGCTTACCCTGATGAAGCTTCTGATCAAAAGTAATGTGCTATTCTTCCCCTTCATGGTCTGAAGTTTCATCACAAACTAGTGCCATAAACAAATCCAAAAGCCCTTCTTTAATAATTCTATTGTCAGTGAATCTGGTACCAGACAGCTTAACATAGAGTCACTGATGAAGAATGAGAGATCATTTGCTCATCATCCTCAATATGTAGATGCAGTATGAAAATGTACTTGGTGCCATATTTTTTTTGCCATCAATTTCCTTTTATAATTTTCATAAAAGTTAAGTTCCCTTAAGAACAATTAACTTGCTTACTTTGTGCTAAGCATTTAATATATATTATCCTTTTTAATCATCACAACAGTATGAGGAAACTATTAATATTATCTCCATTTTTAGATAGGAAAGCTGAACTTTAGTGAGATTCTGCTGTTGAAACAAAACCACAAATGTAGTTAAGTAACAGAACTGTGGATCAAATGCAGATATACTAGATTGTAACACATGTATACATTAGACTGCCTCGGGAGGTTAAGAACCAATGACACAAATAATACACTTATTTCTAAAAAATACATCCTTTTTCCCAAATCAAAATAATTATCAAAATAACCAGCTTTCCAAATTTTCAACTCTGAATGACCACTCACAATGATAAAACATGAGAATGTATCAGGTCTCTGCGTAAACTAGAAGTAGACGATGGACTTCTGGTGGTATATTAATCACCTCAAAAGAAAATCAAAGAAAATGACCTAATAGGGATTCAATTTTATTTAATAATAGTTACAGTAATATTACTGAGTGTTTACAATGTACCTATTCATCAAAAACAGCCTTCTTTGACATACCTACCAGGTTATCCACATTTCAGTTCAATTAACTGGAATTCTACTTGAAGGGAACAAAAACTCAGCAACTTTTTCTAAGTTATACTGTTAGTGGACAATGAGATGGAAATTTAAACCTCAGGTTGTCCAACTCAAAGGATAGTCCTTGGGTGTTTTTTTTTTTTTTATTTACACATAAGAAAATAAAAACTACTGGCAGGACACTTGGACATTGGACAAACAGGGAACCTTCTTAACACTCTTGAGTTACCTGTGTAGCCACCAACTGTTTGCTAATATTCAAACAATTATAACACTGACCATAGGGGTTAACATAGGCCAGATGTTTTACTGTCTGGTTATCTGACCCACTGCTAAGCACTTGGCATGTATCATCATTGTCTTAGAGTCTCACAGCCACCTGGGCTGCATGTACCAGTAATATCCCCATTTTATAGCTGAGGAATATTAACTTGCCCCAGGACACATGGAGTTGACTTAGCAATGAAATAAGTCAAGTTCAAACCCCAGCTTTCAACTTTGACACTTACTGATCCTGAGCACTAGCGGATCTACAACATGCCCTCAGTCTCCCCAAGGAAGTGTGAGAATATTTTTGGCTCTTTCTACTATTGAAAAGACACGTCTCTCCCAAGAATACTTTAGTCTGTGTGGACCCACCTTGGTGCCGGGCACAATTTTGGAAGAGAGAGAGAGGTTGAGAGAGAATGTGCGCCTCTGTGGATAGGCAGCAGTCAGAGAGAGGGACAGCCCACACTTGTTCTCATTAACCAAGGAGGGATGAATTAACATTGGGCAATGGGATAACTTTCTCCTTTCTCCAAGGCCCCAAGACAAGAGAGACTAGGAGCCAGTGAGAAAGAGGGAGTTTTACAGCCTGCTGTCTGCCCGACCCATCTACAAAACGCAAGTTGGCAGGCACTCCCCTGATCCAGCTAAGTGGTGCCAAATACAATATCCAAACTGTGCAGCAACACTAGCTGAGCATACTTAATGCTCTTGCAAACCATTACAGTTTAAAGTGGAATGAAAATTATCCTGGGAACACTTGCTCTGTTACCGTGAAATCATTTGTGGTTGACTCACTGAAGGAGACTTGAAGGTCCCAAAGTTACATGACCAAGATTTATGTTTCAATTTTTCTGTCCCTGCTGACCTGAGGTGAGAGAACAGAGCGACAGTAGGTGACATTACATCCCAGGGGCCAGAGAGGCCCTTTGTTACGTAATTGGTTTGGGATGGGATAGCCAGATAGCCAAACTTACTAAAATTGTTTGATAGAAAGCCAGAAGTGGTTTCTGGGTGAGACCTAAGGAACTCCCTTATTAGTTAAGCGTACAAAGTTCAGGGCTGAGGCTTGGCAACATTTGTTTTGTTGCTCTAAGAATTGTTATGCTCATTTCTGGATTCTTGTTTGTTCAAGACCAGTAGTTTCAAGGGAACTCCTCAGTTTGTGGGAGCTTCTGAGAGATGTTTACAGGGCATCTTTGGGGTCAAGAGTGCAAGAATGGGGCTCTAGACAGGCCCCTGCTGCACCCACAACAGCAAGCCCCTTCTCCACACTGTGTTTTAGGAAATGGAGTCCCGTTGGGAAACACCTATTGTTATATCACCACCTTTCTTTCAGTGAGTACCCTGGTTTTCTTCTAGAAATCTACCATTCTCTGTCCATGTGTCTTGGGTTACATGGACTTCTCTACTAGATGCAGGCACAGGGATGTACAAGACTCGGGCTTAACCAATCAGAGTCTCTGATTCATCTCATCTGACAGGTAGTCCAAGAAGGGGCACTCATCCGTAACCTAGGGATGCTGCTATTTATGCTTAGAATGGTGCCTGGCAGGCAGTATACAGTTTATAAAACATGAACTATTGTTTGTGAACCTGGAAGCACAATCTATTTCTCAGTTTTATTAGATCCTTCCTAAGTTTCCACTCAACAGCCACCCTAAATGCCCTCTATAACTTCCCCTCTCTCAAACGAGATCGCAGCATTTCCTCCTTCTCAAGCTAATTATGTCTCCACCCACTGAAACTCCTATCCAGTTTGCTTTCCTTTCTCTTCTTCTCCTTATTCCCATTCTTCACTTTGTGTGCATTAGGGACCTGGTAAAAGTTTGCCTTCTGCTGTACATTTGATGCTTACAATACCACATTGCCCAGTGTGATGAATCTCCATCATTTTGATGCCCCCTCTACCTCAAGATAAAATATTCCTTTTGTAGCATCATCTTGCAGGTATGACCAGTTAGGTACAGTACCCACTTCCTTGGCCAAAATTCCAGCTCTTTCCAGCATTTTCTTCCCTTCAGTTCACTTCAGTTTTGCCCTCTGCACATTTTCCAAAGCTCCCCCCCCAATCTTTTTATTAGCCCTTAGTTGATGGCCATTAGTATTTCCCTGCCTCACAGAGGCATACAAGGCAGAGAAAAACAGAAACCCTTTAAAAAAAAAAAGGGGGCTCCCTGTATCTTGTAAAAGTTGCAGCTCTCTGAGGATATGATGCTTAATATCCTGAGAAAGGAAAAAGGGGATAGACAAGGAATGCCTTTGAGGACAAGACAAGAAAAAGGAGACATGTCTTTGAGCCTGGGAAGGGGAAAAGCCAGATAGTCATTCAAGAGCCAGAATCCACTGTCACTCATAGGCCCCACCCCAACGAGGTGGTAGGATATAGAAGGGGTAGGCTACCTGGTACCCCTGGGAAGGCTGACCCTGGGCAAAGGTTCTCCAGCACTGGCAGAGTTCCCACGCCAAGAGTGGAACAGGACAGTGGAGAGACTATAGGACTTTAATAGAACTCCAGGCCTGGAAGGTAGGAATGTCAGCAGCAACCATGATGAATTAATTGGTGACAGGGCATGAATTTAGCCTCTTGTGTTACCCACGGAAGGGAGGACCCCAACAATGACTGACGTTAGCTTCCCAGACATGCTGGCTGGTAGGAGCCAGACTTTAATTGAAATAATGCACAGGAAAGAGATGAGGCCTCTCACACAGCTTGTACACTAAAGTGTACACTAGGGTTTAATACCCACATGTCAGCACCTGCAGCTTAGTGTGAGGTACCAATATGTGTGCACATTTCAGCAAAGGTCTTGATCAGAGAAGGCACCAACCAGGAGTGTGGATACACAGTGCCTCTCTAAGGTAAGACATCTTCATTGGAGGTCCCAGGATTAGCCTTCAGTGTGTGGAGGAGTGCCAATAGCCAAAATATGTCCTTTTGGGGCAAAAAAATCACTTACCTACCCCCAGGAAATTCACCCAACATCATCCATCTGGAATTCTATGAAGCCAAACCCACCAATCAATGTCAAAATCAGAATGAGAGGAAACTTTCTGAAGAAACACCCTCCTGCCCTCTCATGTCATAGGTGAAAAATGGCTGGCTGTGTTTTCTTTGCTTGTGAAAGGGCAAAAAAAAAAAAAAAAAAAAAAAAAAGATCATGATGCTTAGTCTCAAGTATCCTCATTTCCAGATGCCTTTATAGTTCCCAAGTTGTCCCATCAAACTGAGTTACAACCCTATTAAAATGCCACACTCAATATTTTTTTGTCTAATCCCCTAATACACCAATCCCTGGCTGTCAGCAGACACATCCGGAAACTCCCCTGCCCAGAGGATTTGGTTTGGGTTTGTTTTGGCCAGGGAACGAAAGCACTAAAGAGAAGGGAAGAGATGCAGAAAGAGCAGCAGGCAGTGGGGGAATCACAGGCCTTATTCATTCAGGCGGTCTCTTCAGTGACTGGCCCTTGAGGTCGCTGACAGGCAGGTGGGTGCGGCGGGTGAAGTACCATCTTGAAGGAGAGACGTGACCAGACTGAGAGACCACCCATTAGCCACCAAGTGAAGGAAATGAAACCTGGGAACCATTCTCAGCTTCTCACCGAGAAGAGGGGGAAGGTGGCCCTGGGGTGACTCAACCCAGCAGATCCTGCCCAAGGACAATTATGGAATGCAAATATTTATAAATCCTGTGGTTGTCTAATGCTCTTCAGTGCCCTGAACACACACTCTGAGTCCCCAAACCAAGATGAATGAGTTCTGCTTCTTAAACGCCCTGACCATCAAGGATAAAAGGAAAGAAACTGTTAGATAAAGGCAATTTTCTCCATGTTGTGATTATAAATCTCTGTAAATAGGCATTGTTTTCTGGTCCCAGTTTCTTCCTAATGGAGGCAGGTGACTTTGTATATGGGGAGTTACCAGTGTTCTGGTGACTCTACTCTCCCCACCGTTTATGTTAGGAAAGGATTTGAAGAGGAGCAAGAGGAAGAAGGGAAAATGAGTAGACATTTCTTCCCTTTTTTTTAAATGTGTGTTTCTTTTGAGAGAGAGACAGACAGACACAGAGAGAGACAGACAGAGAGAGTTGGGGAGGTGCAGAGAGAGTGGGAGAGAGAATCCCAAGCAGGCTCTGTCCTGTCAGCTCAGAGCATGATGCAGGGCTCGATTCCATGAACCATGAGATCATGACATGACCTGAAATCAAGAGCCAGATGCCTAACCAACTGAACCTCCCAGAGGCCCCAGGCATAGACATTTCTACTGCATGTTGTCTTTCACTGCATACCTTCTCTAAAGGCAAAGGTTACATTTCAGCTCTGTGCTTCTCCACATGGTGCCTGGCCCTCTGCCTGACAAATGTGAGTAGGGTGGAGAAGGGTACCTGGTGGGGTTAAAACAGAGGCCAGGTGGTGGTGCTCTGTGGGAAAATACAGTCAGCCTCCTTGATGTCACTGGCTTTCCCCTGAGCACCACATTTCCTTTTTTTGAAAGGGAATACAGAATATTTTTAATATTTTTTAATATTCATTTTTGAGAGAGATAATGAGCACGAATTGGGGAGGGGCAGTGAGAGAGGGAGACAGAGAACCTGAAGCAGGCTCCAGGCTCTGAGTTGTTAGCACAGAGCCCAATGTGGGGCTTGAGCTCATGACCCGTGAGATCATGACCTAAGCGGAAGTTGGATGCTTAAGCAACTGAGCCACCAAGTGCCCCAAGGAAATACAGAATATTAAGAAGTCTGAATAATTAAGGATTTATTTATAAAAGAACAAATATTATCCATATTAGATAGCATGTGGCTAAAAACTACAGGAATTAATAACATGGCTAGCTGGTATTCTGAAATTACTAGGATATTTATTTTCTGATCAAAGGGAAGTGGTGAAGGAACTGAAAAATCACCAAGGAGTCTTGAGTAGGAATCCTGAATGTGCAGCAGGAGCTTACCTGTTTTGTCCCCAAGTGGGGAGGAGACAAAATGAAAGCTGGGAAAAATATCTCCCTGGAACACCTGGCCACACAAAGGGAAAACATGACAAACTGTGGCTCCTTCCAGAAGCTACAAATACAAAAATATTAAATGCTGAAAGCAACTGAAATCCATTCCCGAGCTCGTTGACAAGGTGAAGAACGGATGATTGTCTGTCATATGCTGTAATTGTAATGATTGCTTGTGGCAGTTACGCCCCCACCTCCTGTCCACCGTATCTCCCCTAAGGTCTCGGACAGCAATGCTGTCTTGCTAGCCTGATCTCTAACTTGCCTTGCATATTGATGAACTCAGATCCAGTATGCATTAGAAACCATGTAATCATAAAATAAGAGAGGCTGGGATAATTGAGAATCAGAGTCAGGAAAGGTTGTATTAGTGGAGTCAGACTGCTTAAACAAAATAAAAATCTCAGGATTGACAGCCAAGCAGTTAGCTGACTTGATGGGATCAAAGAATAATGTTTGACTCAAGAAGTGGCTAAAGTATGGTTCTGGACCAACAACATCAGCATCAGCTGGGAAATGGGATAGAAATGCAAATTATCCAGTCCTTTGGCCCCAGCCCCCTCTGGATTAGAAACTCTGGGGGTGGAGCTCACAATGTGTACTTCAACAAACCCTCCTTACCCCCAGCGATTGGGATGCCAGCTGATGTGTGAGAATCAGCGGACCAAGGACTGAGGCTGATGAAGGAATACCACACAACTTCACTTCCCTAAGAATGTGGCCTTATACATTTCTGGGGAACCCTTGCTCTAGTGATCATTCTTTTGTTAAGCAGACCAACACTTCTCTTTTGAAAATGTCTTCAGAGACTAGGACCAGAATGGATCTTGTTTGTTCATTTGTTTCCTCCTTTGGATGGTTCTTTCCAAAAAGCCAAAGCACACGAGTCTTTTGTCGGGTTTTCAAATTCAAATTGAACCTCAGAGGACAAAGCTTTCACATGGAGGGTGTTCAAAAGAATGTGCTTAGGGCGATTATCTCAGACATGTTTGCTGTGATTTTGAGCTCATTGTGCCTCTGTCTTTTCTCACTATTTTTTAAACATAGCACACATCTGGAACAGTCTGAGAATGTGGCTTTTCTAGGTAGGATAGGGCCCAAGTACAGAATAACAAAGGGTAAACTGATAGACCACAGGAGACAACAGATTGTAGGTCAGAGGCCATGAGCACCAAGAAATAGATGGATAAAGTTTCCAGGGCTGCTCAACTTGCATGATTTGGATTCTGAAGGTATTTTGACAGTGATGGGTCATGAAACAGCTGCCATATCCCAACAGAGATAAAGCAGTGAAGTGGGGGCAAAATACCACTGACAGCTAATGGGGTAGTTGGGGGGGCAAGATATCACCCAGGCTAATTCTGCAAAATTCCTCTCCAGCTTTCCCATTTGGCCATCACAGTGCTTTTCCAGTGAAATATAACCTGTGTATAAATAATGTATGGGAAATACTGAGATTGTAATGACCTAATGCATCCCCATACCACAGGAGTAGGGCAGTATGGCTGGATTAAAACATAATTCAGAGATGTTTGCACAAAGCTTCCATTAAAACAATCATAATTGCCAATCTTTTAAAACTTCCTTATGTGGCTGCCCCTCTTCATTCTTGTAATAGTCTAAGTATCAAGAAGGGCAAAGGAAGGGGCACCTGGGTGGCTCCGTAGGCTAAGCGTCCGACTCATAACTGTGGCTCAGGTCACAATGTCACAGTTCATGAGTTTGAGTCCTGCATTGGGACTCTTGGGTTTCTGCCTCCCTCTCTCTCTGCCCCTCCCCTGCTTGCTCTCTATCTTTCTCAAAGTAAATGAAAATAAAAACTTAAACAAAGAAAGAAAAAGAAGAAAATGAGGGAAAAAGGGAGAGGTTTATGTTCTGATATTGATGAGAGGCTTTAACTAATTTCTTTGATAGTCCAAGATTTACACACTCACCAAAACTTCCAGTAATGTAAATTATGTATATCCCATGTCCCTATTTCTCATTGCGGAATGTTCTTAGTAAATGTTATTCTAAATCAATTTCTTAGGGAAATAGAATTTTTGCAAAAAAAAAAAACAGCCAAAAAACCATTGTTAACACCTCATTCTATTCCACCTTGAGTAACCTCGGCAAGGATTAGTAAAGAGAGCAAATGCACATTTCATCTGCCTTTCTGAATGCTTAGACACTAAATTGGTAGGAAATGCATTCAGCTCAACAGATAGCAAGCTGATATTCATTTTAACACATAAAGATATGTTTGTCTCTCATCTCCATTCACAGAGAAGCAATTGGCAGTCAGAAGGTTGCCTTCAAGGATTAGGATTCAAGGATTTAGATCTTTCTGTCTTCCTTGTCCACCATCCTTGGCTTTTGCCTTTTGGCCTAATGATAGCTGTACCCCCAACATTGCATCTGTGTCTCAGGCCAAAGAAGAGAACATACCAGCAAACTTCTGGTTATGCCTTATTGCCAGAACTGTCACATGGCCATACCTGGCTGGAAGGGAGACTAGAAAATCAGGGTTTTAGCATTTTAGAACTCTGAAGGAGAAACAGAAAATGGGTCAATGGATCTAGACAGACATCATAATAAATAACAGAACTCTGGATTAATAGGTCCTAACATGTTTCAACAAACATCATCAAGGGCTTTCTCAGGTCATAGGTTCATATAAGCAACTAATCATGATACAGTGTGATAAAGATTCAATGCCAGGTGTGTAATTAGAGCCTTTTGCTTTGCTAGAAAGATGCAGGGAAGTGCCAGTGCTTGTCAGGCTTTAATGGGGTTTTATTAAAATTCAGTAAGTCCAGGGTAGGACCTGAGATTCTGCATTTACAGCAGGATCCGAGGAGATGCCAGTGCTGCTGGCCCACAAAATAAGTAAGGGTGTAGATCACATTTAAACAGGGTATAAACATAAGTGGGAACTCACCAAGTGGTGAAAAGAGAAGGGAGTACTTAAGACTAGGGAATGGTGTGCAAAATGCATGTGCACATCCTCATTTATGCAGTCCTTTGCCATACTATATGTACACGTGTATGTGTATACATATATATATACATATATACATATATATATATATACACACACACATACACATTGCATAGGTAAGAAGTTTGAAGATACATATAATAAGTAGATATTATATATTCAATCAACTGTGCCACATAGTCATGGCAAGTAAGTGTTCATGGCAAGTAAGTAAGTCATGGCAAGTAAGTAAGAATGCAAATTCTGAGCCATTGGAGCACCTTACCACACTTCTCTGATTCAGTATGTTGTTTTTTTGTTTGTTTCTGTGACCTTTCCTTCAGTCATTTGTGTTGTAGTCTATGAAGCAGGTTTGGCCCATTATGACTATTGAAAGACTTGCAGTATTATTCGTCCTGAAGCTGTCCAAGAAAACAAAGAAAGAGTACCAAGTAAGATCTTAAAAGGTGAGCTCCACTTCTTGAGTCACATCAAGAATTGGTCAAGGGGACAAACTATACAGATCATCTCTTAAATGTTATAAAACTAATCATATGTAACTGTAGCTTGGGATGATTGACCAAAAATTGTGTGACCCATGGCCTAGAAGAAACTATGGCCAGAGGGATGTCATGACTTCAAAGGATTCGAGTAAATCTGAGGAGTCAGTGCCAGTGCATGGTGCCAGACATACCCGTCTGGGGAGACCATGCTGAAATGACCCTGTGTGCAGTCGGTTCAAGTAACATTTCCATTTCTAGAAGCTCATCCCTCACACTAAATGAGGAATACTGCTGTGGGGCACATTTAGAGACTAGCAAGTACTTTAATGTTTTGGAGTACAGAACAAGAGCAGAAGAGTGGTAGTAGATGAGGTTATTCTCATGTCAAAATTATATCGTCTTAGCCATGCTGAGTTCCGTCTTACCCTACAGGCTAGGGGGAACCATCAAAGTTCTTAGACAATGGAAAAACAAAATCACATTTGAGCTTTAGAGGGATAACTTCGTTGACTATTCAGTGGATAGATGTGAGGAAAGTAGAGCAGCTACTCTACTAGGAGTTAGGGAGCGAGAGGTACCAGGAGAGGAAAGATGAGACCCTGAACCTGAACAGTGACCATAGCAAGTGAGAAAAGGTACAAGATACAATAGTCATGTCAAAGGTAGGCTCAATAGCCCAGACTAAACTTTAAGGTGTGGGGCTTAGGGAAAAAGAGAAAGATGACTTTTAAACCAGAGTAGCAGCGGGTACTTGCATAATGTATTTTTTTGAATTTACATTTGAATTCCTGCAGTCATTCACAGTCCCTTTATACCCATCTGCCTTATTCCTGGCCACTTCATGTATCTTTGACACCTGCCAAGACTGAAAACTTTTGAGATGGAACACAAGAGGTTTTCGCTTGGCCAACAGGATGAATGATAGTGCCTCTAACTGAGAGAGTTAATACAGATCAGGAGCTGGTCTGTAGAACAAAGATAATTCAGTCTGTAGCTTTACCAATAAAGAGGAGAGAATGGTTTGGCACTCATAGATCGAGGACTAGCCTGAACCTTGATTCACTTTTTCTGTGACCCTGAGCCAGTTCCCTTGCCTTCCAGTAGCTATAAAGCAGAAGAAAACATCCACCACCCTGTGAATAGCTCCCCAAAGCCACTAGGCTCAAAACACTTACTCTGGCCAGTACACATTAATCAGTGTCCTCCCTCCCTCCTTGCAGGCATCTTTACAAGCCCTCATTTCCCTGCAAAGTCAGCTCTCTAGACTCAAAAATTATGTGTTGATAACCTGACTCAGGGTGCTTCCCCAGAGCCATGTTGCCCTGTGGAATCAAAACTGAGAAGGGGAGAAAACAAGTCGGTGTATCAAATTTCTCTGGGATCCACCATCCGATTCCCCAGTATGCAAGAATTTTTAGAAAAAGTTCAGTGTTTATTTTCATGGTTGCACTATAGACCTCTGGAAATACCACAGGTAACCACAGCACCAATAACTACTTAATTTATTACATTTGTACATGCAGATGGAAAGAAACCAATCTTGGCATAAAGACAACTATAAACAAATGTAAATTACAAATCAGACCATCAGATTGGGAATGGAAGTTGAAAAGATTCAAAATCTACCTTATGTTTTTCCATTCCCATGCAGCATTGTTATAAAACCTTTTTATTTTTTATTTCCACTAATATGAAGTCCCTCTTCAGTTAATGAGCTTTTCTTTTTTTTTTTCTCTCTCTCTCCTTATGCATTCAATTTAAAAAAAAAAAAAACAGGCATGGTTCTAGGCTCTGGGGAGGCAAAGATCAAATAAGATCCTGTCCCTAGTCACATCATTATTTAATCCTGTGCCTTGGGCAAAGTTCAGTTGTAAAAAAAATTTTTAATGGATGAGTAAATGGACTAATGTAACCTATTAAATGTCTCAAACTCTTTTTTGAACAGTGAGGGGTGGGGAGAGTTTATTCTTCTTAATGAGGAGTTGTGAATAAACAATACTGAAGATGGAAAAAGAATCAAATTCTATACTTTATATCTTTTGGAGCATTCCTTTGGTCCCTGATTATCCCAAATATGTGTTTATTTCCTCAAGCTGGAGGATCTTGATTCTATCACATGTCTCAGTTTAAATGTCTAAACTAGAAGCCAAGAGGTGTTCTTTTCCTTCCAACAGCTATAGCTATTGTTTCCTTCTACCTGCTAATGAGGAGCTGCAGCAGATTTAGCTAAATTCATGGGCTTCTACTGAAATGAGAGTGGTGAAATCACCGTTCATGTGACTATTCTCACTTAGATCAATGCAAAAACCATCCGACTGGTGTCTGTACATCTTTTCTTGCTTCATTCATTCCATTCTCCACGCCATGAGCAAAGTCGTCTTTTGAAAGCACAAACTAATTCTGTTGACTCAGTGCCTGAAATATCCCCATTGCTTTTAGGATAAATACATGAATGAGTAATGTGATCTCATACCCAACCAGACAAACCCATCCCCATGCATCCAGATTCAGCTTGTAGCACACTTCTTTTTCCCCTATAATTGGCTGTTAGTGCCCCACATATCTCTATTTGAAGCAATCGTCATTGGTGTAATTTTTGTTATTTTTAAATTATTTGATGACTTGATAATAATAAGCAGCAAGAGGGGAGTGACTATCTCTTATGGCTCCTAGTTATATCCCTAGTGGCTAGCTTCAGAGCCTCACACATGAAAGGTATTTAATATATATCCATTTTGGGGCACGTGGGAGACCCAGTTGGTTAAGTGTTCAGCTCTTACTTTGGCTCAGGTCATGATCTCACGGTTTGTGAGTTCAAGCCCTGCATTGGGCTCCATGCTGACAGTGCAGGGCCTGCTTGGGATTCTGTCTCTCTCCCTGTCTCTCTTTCCCTCCCCACTTGTGCTGTCTTTCTCTCTCAAAATAAGTTAATGAATTTTAGAAAATAGTATATATCCATTGCATGAGTGAGAGAATACATGACCAAATGATCAGTTGTTAATTTAATCACCTGGTGCTGATTTTAGGAGTCAGGAAACTTATTTCAGAGATGAAAACTCTCTTTTGTTTAATTGTACAGTAGATATTAGATTCTAAGTATCTCAAGGCCTTGAGGGTAGATAATCAAAGTGGTCAATTAAAGGATGTGTATTTCTCTCATTCCAGAAGAATGGAGGGAGAGACAAAACATAGTTGTGATCTACTGTCTCTGAAGTTCTCTGTGATTGTCTGCATTTGAATGAATCTTTATCTCTCTAGAAAGAAAGTTTTGTCTGCAGAAATCATAAATGTTTTCTAGAGTCGATCATTTTACAAATCATGTTGTAGAAAACATTCTTGCTTGCTTCAATTCCATTTATGTATTGGCCCACCTTTCATATTTCAATGCTCGTGATACTATACATTCTGCTACAAAGATGAGTGAGATACCCGGCAAGGAGTGATAAACTCTGAGACAATACATAGACTAAATATTGTAATATAAATGTATGTAATTCCTAAATGAGGAGAGACTGATATGATAGGAGAGTATAGAAACTTATTCTGAGGTTTATATGGCCAGAAAATCAAAGAGGTTTATCATACTTGGCCAGATGCTATTAATACTCAATGAAAAAAGAATATCCTTTCTTTTTGTGTGTCTAATTAAACATTGTATTCAATTATGGGGCTCAGTTGGTGAAGCGTCTGACTCTGGACTTTGGCTCAGGTCATGATCTTATGGTTTGCAAGTTCAAGCCCCGCATCGGGCTCTATGCTAATGGTGCAGAGCCTGCTTGGGATTCTTTCTCTCTCCCTCTCTCTCTGCCCCTCCCCTGTTGGCACCCACTCTTTGTCGCTCAAATAAATAAACTTGAAAAAACAAACAAACAAAAAAAACCATTGTATCCTATTAAATTTTTCCCTGAATGAGAACTTGCTTTACCATTGCTTCCTATGTAACTACTGTTGCTCTGAATGGTTTTCTTCATCTCTGATCTTTGACTCTTGTTACCAACTCTGTCTGTGGCCTTTTCCTTCAAGTAAACTTCCAATAATCAACCTTGGCTACTCTGACACTTCTGCCTCCTGGAACATGCATAGAACCAGTGGGATGAACTCTTTTCCTGTCCTCTTATCCACCCATCCCTTCAACTTGATTTATATGTGCTTTTCATCTAGGTAGGGAAACAGACATGAACAAAATAAACTGTAACACCAGAAAAATGAAACAGCATCGTATGAGAAACCACGGAGCATGTACTTAAGAACATGGGATCTAGAATAAGAAGCCTGGGTTAAAATCCTGATTTCATCTCTTATTAGCTGGTTGTAATGAACCAAGTTTCTTAACCTCATCAGTAAATTGGAATAATAATGCTTATCTCTTGAAGCTGTAGCAAGTGTTAAATGAAGAAATTTATTTAAGATGGTTAACATACATAAAATGGCACACAGCCCAGTACATAGTAGGCGCACCATATGTGACAATCATGATGGTGATTCATGAAAGGACCTTAAACACATGTGTAAAATGCTGCAGGAAATCAAACCAAGGTATGCCTGATTCTGCTTAAGAAGGGGTTCACCGAGAGAAGCATTTGGGCTGGATCTGGAATAGTAGAAGGAAGCCAGAAGGGAGATTGGGAGATACATTTCAGAGAAAAGAAACATCATAAACTGAAAATAAAAGGAAGATTTTAAGGCTTAAGAGTCTACAGAAGAAATAAATGATAAGCTAGCCATCTTGAATCTTGGGCTCAGCTATGGATGATAGAGAAGAATCTGAATTAGATCTTGGAGATATTTTCCAGACTGGGATTCAATTAATGACATAAACTGCGTTAAAGTGATATGTGTATAAAGTATATGCAATTAACAGCTTGGACGTCATGAGACAGGGCATTTATTAAAGGCTCACCCTCTTCTTTTCAGACATTTATATGGAGACCTCTACATATTTCACGACCATGTTTATCAGTTACTTCTGTTATTGAAAACTCCTCTTACCATTTTTTTCATCCAAGTGCACATTTTCAGGGTCTAACTGAAAATTCAAAGATACAAGTTGTGATTTCTCTCTTTGCTTAGAGGACACATTGTTCATCTGGGCCTAGCTCTTCAAAGCTCTTACAAAACATGTTTTTGGTCATTACAGTTGAATAGAACATTCTCCTAAAAGCTTGCCTTTTTGTGTCAATGTCTGTCTCTGTCTCCCCACACCTTCTTATTCTCTTTGTGAGTTCAGCTTCTTTCATGATGGACACGCTCACTTGTGAGACTTTGAACAACTTGGTATTTTTCTTATGATTGTTTTTAGCCCCACATACTCTATAAATCACCTGATACTTTCTATTCCATTTCTACCAAGCTGACACTTGAGAAACACAGTTTGCTATTTTATTTTCCTCTCCCATTATTCATCCAGCCCCTCCATATGTATTTTTCTTACACATAAATCCAGTACTAAAAATACACATCAGTTGAAGGTTCTGCCAAAATACTTTTTCAATGAGTAATACAACTTACCCGAGAGCAGAAGAAGTGTGGGGGTCCTAAAATAAATCCCTTTGAAATGAATGAACCAATTTGTCTGGAACCGGACTTCATTAAGACATTATGAATAACTATGTGGGATACAAAGTCAGTGGGTTGATATGAGGCTCAGCATACATGACACGTCAGCCTTCAAGAATTGGCATCTCTCCCCAGATGTTGCAAGTTCAGCCAGTGTTCTCAGGGCACAAGCACATCACAGCCCCTGTTTTTTTTTTTTAATTCTTTCATTGCCCTAATATTTATAAATTTCATATGTATTTGTTTACTTATATATGACATATATGTTACTTATATGTAACATAAGTCTATATCTTTCTTCTGGATTGTAATTCCATGCTGGAAGACAGGACTCTTCTGTACTGTTTCCCACTGTGGCCCCAGCACTAAACCAGTGCCTTTCACAAGGTAAGTGCTCAGATCTGTTGAACTGATTTCAAACCCAAAGTCCAGTGAAGCCAAGCTAACAACTAACTCCTTTTTTGCTTGTATGTCTCCTGAGAATAAAATAACAAAGAAGGGTCTGGTTGATGAGGTACTAGATGGCTAGTACCATGCTAGCGCACTGAAATAGATTTTGCTTCATGCTCTCTAATCCCTGCAACTACCCTGCATGGTCTATGCTTGCATTGCCTTTGCAGATAAGACCCAAGGTCATATAGCTGGAAAACAGAAGACTTAGGGTTTGAACCTGCGACAACTTTATAGCAGACAGCTTCTCAGGTTTATCACTCTGTTACTCTATACCGTGTATCTTCTTGACGTTATTAGGGTTTAACCCCTTTGGTATTGATCCTGAATTGAAGCTCAAGAAAGGAATGGTTGGTTTTAGTGGCTTTCTGCTCCTTTTCTCAGATGTTGCAGAGTTAAACAGATGGTCACTCCTCCTTCTATGACTTATCCCCTCTGGCTACTTCAGTCTTCCACATCCTTTGGGAAGAGCAAAATAAAACCCATCCCTTTAACAATACTCACCCATCTTTCCCAGCTACATTTCCAAGGAAATCTGGCTGGACTCAAACCTCACAGTAAAGCTCCACCATCAAAGGAGCCCAGATTCTCTCCCTACTCTTGAAGAATTTTACAGTCCATCTGAACTGTTTGACTAGCTGCTTCAAGAGGGGTAAACTCTCCAGCTGAAAGCAAACCGGGAGGGGAAGTGTGCCCTTTGCCTGCTGACTGGCATTCTTGTCTTCTGGATCCCATTCCAAGCTGCTACCTGAGACTTTTCAAGAGCTCTGGAACCATTCACTTCCTCCAGTGATCCTGGAGTCATAGCACTATGGATCCAAATAAGGCAAACTGCTTCTTTTATTTGTTTCCTTGCTTGCTTTAAAAGGGTCCCTGAGGGGTGCCTGCGTAGCTCAATCAGTTCAGCCTTCGATTCTTGATTTTGGCTCAGGTCATGATCTCATGGTTCTTGAGACTGAGCCCCCTGTCAGGCTCTATGCTGACAGCATGGAGCCTGCTTAGGACTTTCTCCCTCTCTCTCTGTCCCTCCCCCGCCTGCTCTCACCCACATGTGCATGCACGCTCTCTCTCTCTAAATAAAAAAATAAACATTAAAAAAAAGTCCCTGAGTTCATGTACGTGTCTTAAAAAGTTTTTTTTTAATTATATCTTAGAGCACATGAGTAGGGGAGAGGGGCGGAGAGAGAGAGAGAGAGGGAGACAGAGACCCAAGCAAGTTCCACATTCAGTACAGAGTCCAACACGGGGCTCCATTCCATGACCCTGGGATCATGTCTGAGCTGAAATCAGGAGTCAGATGCTCAAATGACTGAGTTACCCATGTGCCCTCATGTACTTATTTTAAATGTGTCTTATTCCATTAGATCACCATTGTGTTTTTTTTTTGCCTTTATAGGAGGGAATAAGTGCTGAAGAATTTGAAGAACTTTCAATTAATCACTGAGTTTCCTCCACATTGATATTTCACTCCTCCACAATACAAACTCTGAACCATTATTCAAGACACAACAAATAGAAGTTATTTGTAGCATTTTCTGATTATCCAAAGCAGAGCGTTGTCTCCATAAAAGTTTTTAGAAACTCTACAGTGTCACTCGCCACATAAAATAATTATCTATTTCCCTGCCCTTTACACATCACAGACTGTAAATGCCCTGTGGTCAGGCATCATGTCACATTAATTTTATATTCCTTGCCTGTCTCATGGCATTCAGTAGATTCTCAGTAAGTGTGAAATGAATTCTGCATACACACAGGTTTTTGATCCTCTTTTGAAACACTGTGATTGACAGCTCACCCTTTCAAGATCTAGCCCCTTCTACTGTTGTGCAGATATAATGATAATAAGATCATTATTCTTTCTTGTATTGGGCTGAGCTCAGTGTCTCTAGCACTTCCAATGTTGGTCCTGGTTTTGTTTTCTGGATCTACCCAGGTGAAGCATGTTCCTCTTCAAATATGTGAAGACGGTTGATGTGCCCCCTTCAGGCTGGTACCTCACCTGCCTCTGCTGAGGGCCTTCATAGGACACCTGAACATTAGCCATCCTGGTTCCTCTGAACGAGGGCACTGTGCCATGTCCCACACATGGTAGCACCCCCAACTGCTATGAGACTCTACCAAGCTGGACAATGTATTTTTTGCCAATAGCCTCAGTAACATGACATTTTTCAGTGTCATACCAATTCTCTCACATCTTTTTTTTTCCCGTAGGTAGGTCAGATGTCTAATTAATCCTGCTGTAATTCATTTTATAACCTTAAAAGTAAAACTTCATATTTGTCAGTGTCCAAAGATGTTTGGGATCTCAGGGTGCTTAGGTAGAGAACACTGAACTGAGTACAGTCATGTATTTTGGTAGGTAACTTACATGCTATTTATGTAGCTAACTGATACCCTCTTTACTGATAAGCCTATGAATAATTAGGTTTTAAATAGTTGCATTCTGAGTACATTTCCAGGTATGTGCTGGCCTTCGTTCAGTACTCTGGGTAGGTGCCAACAAATAATAACAATAGCAGCGGCTAGGTTTTGGACCCTGAACCTGCCAGGCTCTGTGTTAAACACTTTTACATGCTTGTCAGCTAAGATGGGCTGGGTTTGCATGACGACAAACAACCCCAAGTTCTCAGTGGTTTAAACAACATGGTTTTGTTTTGTTTTGTTTTGTTTTGTTTTTTTAGCTCATTCTATGTCCACTGTGGGAGAGGAGGGGTAGAATCTTGATTAACCTAGTCACTGGAGAGTTAGTTGAATGGAGGTTCTTTCTCAACATGTAATTCCTCATCATCATGAGAGAGGAAAGGAAACATGACAACATTTCTTTCCCTTATTGGTTCTAAAAGTCTCTTCCCAGAAGTAACACATGCCATTTCTGCTCATATTTCATCACAAAACAAGGTACATAATATACTTATCTGACTTCATTTCTTGATATTTCTATATCCAGCCTTTAGTAGAGTGTCTGACCCAGAGTCACCACCAGGAAAGTGTGTGTTGAATGACTGAATGGATGGATGGATTGAGTCTTCAGTTAGGATGCCCCTGGTCCAACAAACCCCAGCTCAAAATGGCCTAAGACACAAAAAAACTTGTTATCTCACATATTGAGAATTTCAGTGGGCAGCTCCATTACTGAGTGAGTCTAAGGTTTGGGGAAGTCACTAAGGTCCCAGATCCTTTCATCTCTCTGCTCTGCCATCCCCCAGGTATGCTCTGGCCATCTCACCTCCCCATGGTCATATGGTGGCTATAGCAGTTCATCAAGTGTATCCAATGACAACAGGACCCGAGGAAGAAAAACCGATTCTTTTGTGGGATCATCTGTAAGAGAAAGGAAACCTTTGCCAGAAGCTCTCCCAGCAGATTTCCTGATACCACTGGAGTGGTATCTATACCAGTTGTTGGCAAGTGGCATGGGGCTGCTGTGATTCCTTTAGTCCAATCAGACCCATCTCCAGCTTTGGGATGAAGTCACTCTCCTCTGAAGTCATGCCTATGAGGAGGAGGGTAGATCCCTGAATACAGTTGGAGTTTGTTAGCAAGAAAGAAGGAGGGCGTGGATGTTAGGTGGAGCACATAGAGTCCCCACTTATCTTCTGACATTGACAGTTTTCACCATCACGATTTGATCCCTCCAGTTTACTGGGTCTTTTGGTGATCTTCTGAGATCCTCTGTCATGTATTTCATTGCCACCCCCAGCAACTTCAATAAAGTCAGAAGTTTGTTATGATTGTGTTGGCTGGCCTTGCAAGGGCCAGATTCATTTTGTTTAGAATAACATGTTATCAGCTGTATAAAGAAAATTAGTTAACATATAGAGGGCATAAATCAAGTATAATTTCTTCACAAAATCCTTATAGACCCCCAGTCTACCAACATTTATATCACCTTAGTTACCACCTCGGCAGGGAGAAGTCACTCAGCGATGTAATGAAGAGCATTAGAAAAAAAACCTGTCATGGATTCTCCATTATATGATCCAGGCCTCCTGACCCATGCCTCATGTGTGCTGAGATGAGGTCACCGGCCTCCTTCCAGGCTGTTCTCCAACTTACCAGGATCTCTCCCTAGAATCTGCACCTTGGTTTCATTCCACACTTCTGCTTCCCTGTCTGACTCCTAATTACTCTGTGTGACACCATTTAAATACTGCAGGCACAGTATATACCCTGTTATATTCTTTCAGATCACCAGAAGACACCTATCATAGTGCTTATCACACTCTCAGACTTGTTTTATTGCCATTCTTTACTTTTTAAGAAAATGTTTATTTATTTTGAGAGAGAGAAAGCAGGAAAGGGGCAGAGAGAGAGGGAGAGAGAGAGAGACTCCCAAGCAAGTTCTGTGCTGTCAGTGCAGAGCCTGATGAGGGGCTCAAACCCACAAACCATGATATCATAACATGAACCAAAATCAAGAGTCAGACACTTGACCAACTGAGCCACCCAGGCACCCCAAAAATACTTTAGATTAAATTTTGTTTGTAAGAGCCAAAAACTAGAAACAATCCAAATGTCCATCAACAGGTGAATGAATGGATGAATAAATTATGGCATATCCAGACAAGAGACTAGTATAGTAATGATAATTTATGAAAAAGCAGTAAAAAGGAATAAACCATTGATACATGCATGCAGTGGATGAATTTCAAAATTATTTTGCACAGTCAAACAAGGCAGGCAAAAAAGTATATTTTTACATTAAATTCTGTAAAATGCAAACTAATACGTACTGACAGAAAGCAAAACAATGATTGCTTGAGCATGAGGTATAAAAGGAGAAATGGATTTTAAAGGAGCCTGAAAAGGAAGTGACAGATATATTCTTTATTCATTATCTTGATTTTGGTGATGGTATACAATGTGACCAATTCTGACATGATCAAAACGGATCAAGGTGTATATTTTAAATACATGCAGGTCATTATAAATATGTGCAAGTTGTTATATTTCAGTATTTCCTTACGGTTGTTTTTAAAAAGTCAGATTTTGTAGGCCTGTGGGAGTCATTGGCACAAAGTTTAAATTAAACTCTAAATACATTGGGAGGCTACTAAAGGGTTCTAAATAAAGGTCGTGATTAGATTTTTTAAAAATTTTATAATACTTATTTTTGAGAGAGAGAGAGAGTGAGCACGGAAGTGGCAGAGAGAGAGGGAGACACAGAATCTGAGGCAGGCTCCAGGCTCTGGGCTGTCAGCACAGAGCCGGATGAAAGGCTCAAACCCATGGACTGCAAGATCATGACTTGAGCCTAAGTCTGATGCTTATCTGACTGAGCCACCCAGGAGCCTAGGGCATGATTAGATTGGATATTTAGTGTGACAGAGGTGCTCAAAGTATGTTTTTTAAATATCTTATGTGATCTATCCTTACACATCTCAAAAAAAGTCAGCCACACCGCACTCAACTAATACTTGCTTCTACTAATTGCTTTGACTTTGGATTGGTCAGAGTATTTTCTCTCTTAAATGGATAGAAAGGTCAAAGCTGGAGTGGGGATACCACACTGATTTGGGGGCACACTGAGTAAGCAATGAGCAGAAAGCGTGAAACCGAACATCCCTCATCCCACAGTAGATCCAGGAAGAGCTGACTAGCAAAGAGGCAGAGCCCATCCAAGGTACTTCCTACACAAACTCTACAATATAACACGTCCTCTTTCTGATCTTTGAGAAGAAATGACACACCCAGGAGACTTGAGGAAGCAAATCTCTGTTCCAGCCCTTTCTCCGAGGATGAGAAAGGAGCCAGGCAATGTTAGGTCAGGAAGCCCGATGGTGATCACAAGTGAGGATTCTAAGAGATGGATAAGGAATAAGGTAACATCCCCTGTGGCTCAATCTGACTGTTACGCATCTCAGAGCCTCAACGGCCATTTTCTTAGAAGGTGAAGCATGAGAGGAGGTGATGGAACATTTAAGATAATAAAAAAACTGGGATTTGATAACTCCTCAAATCTGAAATCATTACCCTAACGCCAACAGCTTATTTAGCTTAATGGCTAAGGGGTAAGAAGGAAAGAAAGGCCGACTCTTTGTCAACTATAACTTGTTTCTAAGGTACTTTAAAGCTCTTGAAGAAGCACTTTTGACCTATCTTAAACTTACCAAGTTGTCCCTGACAGAACCTTTTTCTAACACCCGACAACTAGCAAATTGCTCTGGTGGAGGTAGAAATTTTACACTTTATTTTATCACTCACTTCATCGTGACACTGTATAAACATTCTGACCAAACCAAGTATGTTGTCAATGCTGGGAAATGCCTCTTACCTCCCACTCTGACAGGAAGTCACCACTGTTGGTTTAGCTAATAGAATTTCTTAAAAGTTCCTTTGACACAGCCCCTGGAAGTTGTTGCTTTATTCTCCTCTTATTCTAAAGAAGGAAGGGGGGTGATGGTCACGGTGGAGGACACTTGTGGGGAAGAGTACTAGGTGTTATATGGAAACCAACTTGACAATAAACTATAAATTAAAAAAAAAGAACAAACAGGGAATATAAAAGTAATGGAGAAAGCAAAAAAAAAAAAAAAACAAAAAAAAAAAAACAAACCCCAATGGTCACATTCGGGCACCTGTATGAAGTGTCTGCCACGGGCAGGCCTGGAAGGACTCAGGGAGGTGTGCTTTCTGGCCAGAGGTGCGAGTGCACACGGCGCTGGGGTCTCGGGTCGTGAACAACGGTTGATATACTGCAGAACTGGTGAAATTACATTGCTCTCCATGTCTGAACAACAAAGGCCAACGAGGTGCTTTCAAGTGGGGCCTACTTTTGCGTTAAATACAAATCTAGTGGGGAGAGAGGACTTTTCTAGGATCTACGTCAAGCAAAGGAAATAAAAATTAAAACCTAGTTGCCTCCAGAATTGTTAGAATAAGGAATTGTGACCAATGGTAGTACTGTCTCCCTAAGGTTATGAATTCCTAAAGATGAAGGAGGTGTCAAAGTTGTTCTCTGTTCAATTCCCAACAGACATTTTGTCCCTAGGAAAACAGAGACATAGATGCAGCTGCAGAAAAAAGTCAAAGACTCCCCTTAGGCTGGTTACCGAAGTCCTTCTTAGCTCCTCTCCCTCACTGAGAGATCAGGATACAAGAGAAGTTAATTAACATAGATTTTTCTCTGGCTTCTATATAAAAACACTCAGAAAATGGGAAACTAAGTTTTGTGGAATTCTGAGTCATTCTCTGCTGCAAAATCATGAAATCAGGAGTTTCACAATGGCAGGGATCTTTGTGTATATTATTCCTGACTGTATCCCCAGTGCCCGGTACCTTACAGATGCTCAGTAAATATTTTTGAATAAAATCAAGAAAATAGATATTCCAGCTTGTGTAAAGCCAGGCAAGAAAACATGAATTTCTTGAAATGTCTAAGAAACAGGAGTTACTTCTGAGAATCTGAATTCTGAATCGCCTTTATAAATCGGGTGAAAGGCCAGTAGTTAAAAATAAATCACGCTTTGATTTCTTTTGAGAAATAGAAGCAAAAAAAGAAAAAAAAAGGCAGGGGACAGGGGGCGCCTCTTGGGTGGCTCAGTCAGTTAAATGTCCAACTCTTGATTTCAGCTCAGCTCATGATTTCATGGTTTGTGAGTTCAAGCCCGGGGCTTGGGATTCTCTCTCCCTTTTTCTCTGCCCCTCCCACTGCTTCAAAAAAAAATAAACTTTAAAAAAAGAAAAAGAAGAAGATCTTTCCCCTTCAACCTGAACAGCAGCTTTGCCTCTGGGAGGATTAAGTTCAGTCTTTGAGGAGTGAGTCTCACAGGGTGTTTGTCTCAGTTCCTGTGGTTCCTAATCCCTGATGAAATACTGAAGAGAGCTAGTTTGAGGGATATTTTGGAGTTAAAGAGATAAAATAAAAAGACCAAAGACATTTAGCGTAAATAGGGGAGAATCTGGAGGCAGATTGCCAGAGTTTGAGCCTTGCTCCTTTTTTACTAGCTGTGCAATTAACCTTCATCAGTTAAACTTGCTAGGCCTCCGTCTCCTCATCTGTAAAAGAGAGATAATAACAGTACCTGGTTCCTAAGGTTGCTATGAAGATGGAGCCAGTCGATAACTATCAGGCACCTAGAATGATGTCTGACACAGTAATCTACTCATTGTGCTTTTATTAATGCAGAGGAGCACAGAAAAAAAAATGAAGGTAAAAAACACCATGTATATTGATGTGAATTCATATGCATCAGCCTGTCTGGGTTCTTTTATGAGACTACAGAAACCTAATAATACCCTTTTTCTTTCCTTTTGTGCATATTAAATTGTTCTCGATTTGACATAGGTACAATTTCATTTTTCAACTGGTAGACAGAAGGACAGCCCCAGAGGTGAAAAATAAAAGATCCAATGGTGAAATCAGAGTCTTTGCATTGAAGTGAGTGTTGAAATGTCTTCTCCTTTTACCTCGAAATAGACACCTGTAAGAGGAAAGACCGGGAAGCAAAAATCCAAGCACGAAAAAAGTGACTACACTCCCATTGTGCATACAAATGACTTGGGCTGTGTTTTGTGACCACGCCTGTTTGTTCACTGAAAGGTAGATAATAATAAAGATTTCAAAAGAAATGGCAGGGCTTACTCTAAATGTGGGTGGCTGGGTAGATTTCAGAGCCTAAAGCTTCTATGATCTGCCCACTTAGAGTAATTTGAAGTCCTAGCCCAGGCTCTGTGATGGCCTCCTAAAGGAGGAAACCAAGAATGAAGTGGGCTCGTCCACCCCTCACCCTGAAGCCAGCTGGTATTCCCCTCCATGCTTTCTCTGCTGCCCGTCTCTTAACCATACCTTTTCAGTCTGTTCTTCTCTCCCTGAGGGAATATGATCCTGGCAAGTCTTTGACTCATCCTTCCCCTCACTTCCCATTGGAAAGCATCTACTCACCCTAAAGTAAAATAAACATTATGGGTCAAATCAATCCAAATGACTTGACAATCAGACTCCCCCCGCCCCCGACCCCCAAATCTTCACTGAGTATCAGTTTTGGCTTTCCATTTGGCTGTTTTCTTTGGATGCTAATCAGAAACACATTTCTACTGTGGCTCAGACTTAGGGAGGAATATTTTAATCTTGTTTTTTTTTTTCCTTTCGCTATATCTTTCATCATGGATTGTTTGGCTTTTCTTTTATTCCTTCCAAACAGAGACTTATTTGGATTATGATAGATCACGTCCTGAATGATTAAAATTGTCTGGCAGATCTGTGTCCCTATCTTGTCCCATTCCCAGTTGCCTGCCCCGTGTTCCCAGCAGCTGCCTCCCCTCCCCTGTCTGCCAGAGGTAAGGTACAGCCCCAGAGCTCCCCTGAGTAACCACACAATCTGAATTTACCCTTTGCCCAGCAGCTCCTGCTGCCCCACTGGGACTAACCACCAGCGTGTTCACTTAACGGCTGCCCCAGAGATAGAAAAAGGAAGGCTGTCAGTGTGCAGAGCAAGAGCTGCTTAAGCAAGCCACAGAGGGTTGCGTTCTGTACCCAGTTGGAGGTGAGTTGGCCTGAAGTTCATCTTTGCTTCTCCATGAAACCTGTAGACATCCCCATGAAATCAGAAGTCCTTGCACTTTTAGCCTCTAAAGGAATTAACAGATAACATCAGGAGGTAACTGGGGACTTTCTAAACACCTTACATAGATTAGTTCATTCAGACCTCACAACAGACCCTGTAGAGTATGTGGCATTATCACCTCCTATTTAACAGGTGAGGAAACAGAGGCTCAGAGTCATTAAGTAACCTGTCCAGGGTCACACAGTAGTAAGCTGAGGGAGAATAAGTAGCCCACCAGTTGAATCTCTTCTGACATCGCCCACCTCAGCCCCACATTAGTGAGACTGGCAATGCTGTGCCTCTCCTGTTCCCTGCACACACCCCTCTCCTACCATTCATACAGCTGCCCTGCTCTTCTCCATTTGTGCAGCATCTCTCTCTCCTGGTCCTTTAGGTTGTGGACCCTATAATACTGACCTGTAGATTCCCAGTCCCTAGCATATATCTGGCACTGAATCCCACTGCAAATGGTTTTCTTAGTTTATTTAAAAAATTTTTAATGTTTACTTTTATTTTTGAGAGGGAGAGACAGAGAACAAGCAGGGGAGAGGCAGAGAGAGAGGGAGACACAGAATCTGAAGCAGGCTCCAGGCTCTGAGCTGTCAGCACAGAGACCGACACAGGGCTTGAACCCACGAACTATGAGATCACGACCTGAGTCAAAGTTGGATGCTTAACCAACTGAGCCATCTAGGTGCCCCTCTTCTCTGATTTTAATTCTGATCACTGGGTAGCAACTCCCAGGAATGCTGCATCGAGGATGCTTCTGAGGAAGTCTGCAATCATTGGGGAAGGATTGATTAGCCATGGGAAGGAGGGTGGCCATACCACCACCCCTTATTCACTGTCCCTTGTTCCAGGGACAAGAACAGTGCATTCTCAGTTTGTTTGGTTAGTCTGTGACCATTCTGAGTATTTTGAGTAATTTTGAGTTCCAATTTTGAATTCCAATGTCCAATAGATTTGAGAATGTTTTACCCATAAACCCCAGCGCTTTCAGAATTACTGCTGGACCATGATTCTAACCACACTGTCTGAGGAAATAAAAAATTACCATTCTTACAAGTCCTTTTGATTACGATACTTGGGAATGTCAGTCTTGGAAATTCCGCCAAACTGTAGCAAATCAGAAAAAGAAGAGGCAGGGATGTGAACAGAGACTTGAGAGTTTTTGTGCATGGCTAGATTTAGACGCTAGGGTAAGAGATGAGTGCAGAGAAAGGAGGCAGATCCCTGAGGCAACTGTTAGGCACACAGGTAGGAGGAAAGTCTGGAAGGAAAGGGGAAGCAAAAGAGATCGGAGAACTTTAAGGCCAGTGCTCACCCAGTCCAAGTGCTGGGGAGAGTGGTACCAGGGCCCCAGAATGAAAAGATCAGTCAGAAGCAGCCCTGCAGAACACAGCAAGCAGGAGGGAGTATGGGCATTGTCTATAGAGAATTTAAAAATAACATAACCAAATGAAAGTTCATTGCCTTTTATTATCACCATGCACTGGCAATTCTACACAATGCCAGTGAGAAAATAGTCTTCCCCCCAAAAATCTCCTGTTGACCTAAGTCGTAATCAATTGTTGCAGTTACTGTTGAGTTTTGATAATATATGTGTAAGATTCACGTTAGCAGACTTTGATTTCCTATAAATAATGAATGCCTTTGTATCGTACATGGGAGATAATTCAGAGAATTCCCAGTTATAAAATTGCTGCCTGTGCTCTCTTCTAATGTAAGTTTGTAACAGTTTAGAATTATTTGAGTATGCTTCAGGCTCAGGATGTCTCTACACCCTTGCTACCATGTATTCCTTAGTTGAAACAGAAGATGGAAAAATTGTAAATGATAATACAGGGGTCGTAACAACGGAGAAATAAAATTTGAGTTATTTCAGCTCTGTCATTCTCTGTAAACACATGACATTTTTTGTATTTAAAATTATTTGATGGAACAACCACTTGGAGTCTGTTGGAACTGACCCCAAATAAACAAATACATGGACATTATTGCAGTTACTGAAGTTTGCTATAAAGTAGGATTTTTATGAAAGTCTGCCAAACGGGTTTCAGAATTTTTCTCTATTATCTGTTTCATTCAAAAGTAACTTTTCAAATTTAAAGATGTTTAATGTGTTCTTTAATCAACCGTAAGAGAAGTTAGATCAACAAATCTGTTTATCCATCCATGGAACATGAGTATGTGAAAAGAGCCGCTTTGGTAGAATCATTGGCAAATGTGTAGAAGTCGAGGAAACAAATTTTAATACTGACATTTATTTCTGTGGCAGACCCATTCATAGGTATGAGTTTCCCTTTTGTTCAAAAAATACACTAATGTAATTAAAATGCATTAGTCCATTTACATTTTCGTGCATTGTAATACTGTAATTTTTATATTTTTAACTGGCACGAATATATTTAACACTCTATTATACATAAAACACAATAACAGAAAATGTTTGCCTTCTGCATTTCTCTCCTAGCCACTATTACTCATTTTATTTCATGATTATTACTGAAAATAGGCAGTCATATTGAGGAGGAAGAGGCTTTCCAGGGTGATCTCCACAGGGTGTCAGGTGTGCTAGGTGTGTGGAGCTGGGAGGGTGGGTGGGGGATCCGTGTGTCCTGGAGATGCCTGCATTCCCACCTACAGGGACCCAACACAGGCAGATAAGGTTAATAAAAGAGTGCAGGCTATGGGAGAAAAATCGTGCACAGGTAACCGTGGGGCCACAAGGTTGCCAGTACTGCAGGGGTGAGAGTTGGGTGAGACTTTAGGGAAAAATTCAGTAGAGGGATTGTAATCTGGCTGTGGGAGCTGGAGCGAGCACCAGGGCCACACTTCCTGTCAAGTGGTGAGGTGTGAAAGGCTGTTCCGGCCTGTGGTAAAAAATGCACTTTCCTCCACTTACTTAGCTGCAAGCCTTGAGCAAGTTATACAGTGTGTCTGGGCCCATATGTAAAGTGAAACACAGGAGTGATAACAGGACGTGCCTTGTTCTACTGTCAGGGGAATTCGAGAACAGGGCTTAGATCAGTGCCTAGGCACAAAGAGCATGCTTAAATAACAGTTGTGAGGGAACCTTGGAGGAACTTGAGTGACATCAACCTATAAAGAGAAAGGAAGGAGTGGGCATTGGGGATTCAGGTTCCAATGGATCCAGCCACATTTCCAGTAGGTAGGCCCTGCACAGAGATGCTACCAAAGACGGAGATGGAGGGAGGGAGACAGATATTATGTAGCTAGTCACACGTTCATTCTAAGCTCCAGCTATTCTAAGAGGTTAACTCCATGCCCCGTCAATATCTATCAACCCCTCTCTCATTTCTTATATAGTGCTTGACACTACCTGACACCATCTTGTTCCTTTATTAGTTTATCATTCTCCCTTTCCACCCTGGAATGTAAATTCCTGGAGAACAGCATTTTGACTGTTTTATCCACCTCTGTGTCTCCAAAGCCTAGAATTCTCCCTGGCCACTGCTCAATAAATATTTGTTAAATGTTGTTATGTTAATATGAATTAAGTGTTAAATTAATGTCATATACCCTCATTATCACATAAATAAAGTGGTGATTTGAGCTCACTTGCAGGCAGGGAGAAAGAACCCGGGAGTCTGGGAAAACTCGACAAACCTGAGAGCAAGAATTATTAGGAGCCTCGGACCTAAAGCACAGGTGGAAGATGAGAGAGGAGAGGATAGAGAATATTTCTTGCCCTGGATATCAGATTTCATCTAGAGCTGACTAATATCCCTCTAGCTTTCACTCTCAGACAGCTGGGCTCTGATACTTGTGTGATTAGGCACTTGCTGTAATTAATCATCTTTATAAAATAGCTCAGAGGATTATATCCAGCAAGTAGCTGTCCAACCTTGTTAAAGTCCTCACAGGCTTTCCTTTATGTGCTGGTTTGCTCCTTAAAATAAGCAGACTTTATCTTAGTCTTTCAGCAACTCTAAAAGATTCAGGAGTTGTTTGTGTGAACCTTGTTTAGAAAGCTCCATACACACATGTAAAGAAGCTTTGGGCTGAGATGAAACAGCTCATCTAAACATAGTCAGCAAAGTGAGTATTTGAATCTTCAGAAGGTGTTTAACAGAAAAGAAAATGTCCACCTACAGGTAGGAAATTACATCTAAAGAAGGACTAGCAGAAAAGAGAATTTCCCTGCCTTCTGAGTTTTAACAGCAGTGAGTATATACCATGAAGCACAGCATATGCCTTTGGTGAAGGCTACACAGTTTACTCTGTATTTTAACATATGCACATAGAGATGATACCTTTATTGTGACATTTACCTTTAATATAGTCATTTATATTTGGAAAGGAGTTTTATTGGAACACTTGGCAAAGATAAAAATCAGTCCTTGATGACCACTGATACAGAAACGAATAAAATTCTGGGATCTGCAGCAAAGTGCATGATAAACAATAGAGCCGAAACTACAAAAGTGATCAAAAGATCTTTTTCAAGATTTGGACAGTGGTAAAGGATATAATTTAAATTTGTTTTTAGTGTAATTATTATTCATAGTGAAATCCGATAATTTGATAAACAATAAAAATGTCATGAGTGCTTGCTTCGAAAAGTTACCAAAGAAGACATCTGATTAAGACGTCATCCTAATCCCATCAGGAGCCTCACCGAGCCACCTTGATACAAAGGATCTGAATTTCATTTGCCTTTTTTTGCATCATAATATCATATTTTTTTTACATTTCTTTAAACTGGCATAACTATATATATGAAACACAGCATAAAACTTTCACTTTTTGCATTTCTTTATTCCCAACGAATATTTGTTCAATTAATTAATTTTTGAATTACTGCTATATATCCTCAATCCCATCTAATGAGCTTGTTTGTCACCAGTGAGAATCCAGGGATGGGGGAAGCTTGACCATATTGGAAAGCAAGTATCTTGGAAACCCACATTGCCAATGTTTGCACTTATTCATTGAACCAACATTTATCAAGCTCCTTTCCTGTGTGAGGAATTTTTGTAGACCCTGGGGATGGAGAAGCCATCATAGTGAAGACTCTGTGCTCCTGGATAAGATCATCTAGACAAAAGATAGATAGAGAAGACAGGAAAGCTGAGTACAGAGCAGCGGAACACATTGAGAATCTGACAGAACAATAGAAACAAAGCTAAAAGACTAAGGAGCACCTTGTATGACAGGAAGAACACAAGAGGAGCTTTGCATCATGAAAGCGTTCAAGATCCTGGCTTCTAGAAGAAGGGCATGGTCACTGGGGGAGCAACTGCTATAGCAAGAGACCAACTACAGGGAAGGCAAAGAATTGGCCTCTGGATTTGGCAGAATTCCAGGAGGCAAAGATGCTGAAAAGAGCAAATTCAGTAGAGTTGTTGGGGTTGAAAGCTACTTAAAGGAGAATGAAGAGAGAAATGGGAGGTAAGAACGCAGAAGCATTAGGTTTCAACAACTTTGATATAAAGGGAATTTTGAAAACAAAGTGAGTCTGGGAACTAAGTAAGTCCACTTCAGAAAACAGTAAGTCACAAGGCCAGTGGTAAAACTGGAGACCCAGAACACCTCTGCTCAAGCTCACTTTCAACTGTTTGTGGCCATACAGAAATTGAAGCCTGATGTGTCAGATTTCCAGTTTCTCAAGAAAATCTAGAAAGCCATATATTTTTTAAAAATCTTTTATGTTTATTTATTTTTTAGAGAGAGAGAGAAAGAGCATGAGCGGGAGGGAGAGGAGCAGAGAGAAAGGGAGACACAGAATCTGAAGCAGGCTACAGGGCTCTGAACTGTCAGCACAGAGCCTGATGCAGGGCTCGAATTCACAAACTGCAAGATCATGACCTGAGCTGAAGTCAGATGCTTAACTGACTGAGCCACCCAGGCGCCCCTAGTTTTTTAATATCCCAATTATACATGTTCACTCAAGTTATTTTAAAAATCCATGTGACAGTCAAATCACATCTATGGGTCAGATGGTTCAACAAATGAAAACCCCTGGTCTAGTGATTGGAACTATAGGGGAGGTTGGATGCCTGTCATCTGCTCCCAGTTCTACCTCTTTCTCTTTCTGAGTAATACCCACCTCACACACTCACTTTTCTGTATTCTCTCAAGTGGAAAAAATGTCAACCACTTGATTTTTGTCTAAGTTGTACCAAATAACTGGTTTTACATTTTCTCAATTGAATTGATGAGTTGTTTTGATGTTTCACTTAAATTTTGTTAAACCAATGATAAACAGCTAGAAAACTCAAAAAGCAATAGCAATTACTTTTTTCCCCTTTTTGTAGTGAGAACACTCAAGATCTATTCTCTCAGCAAATTTCAAGTACGTAGTACAGTATTGTCAACTATAGTCACATTGCTGTAGACCAGTTCTCCAGAACTTACTCATCTTGCACAGCTGAAAATGTATACATCTTGACCAACATTTCCCCATTTCCCCCTACCCCATCCCTTGGCAACCACTCTTCCACTCCCTATTTCTGTACATTTGACTAATTTAGATTCCTCATACAGATGAGGTCATACAATATTTGTCCTTCTCTGAGTGGTTTATTTCACTTACTGTAATGTCCTCAAGTTTCATTCATCCATGTTATCACAAGTGGCAGGACTTCCTTGTTTTTTAAGGATGAATAATATTTCATTGTGTGTGTATCTCACATTTTCTTTAATCATTCATCTGTAGATGAACATTTAGCTTGTTTCCCTGTCTTGGCCATTATGACTATAGGTGAAATCTTCACAATGCATATGTATATTGGCTCATCGGGTTATATACCTTAAATACATATAGTTTTTTATTATCAATTATATCTCAGTATAGCTGGGGGAAAAAAGAATGGTGATAAATCACCCTTAATATACGTACACACTCCATGTAGGTAAGGGTACCTGGGCAGCTACCGAGCGTTCCAGCAAATTGAAGACGCTCTAGTCCTGTATCGCATCCCCTGCACCATTCTGTAATGGTAAATAAATGTAGTGTTAGGTTAAAACAAAAAGCAGTAACATTTACAGTAGCAGCAAATAAAACATCAAATAATGAAGCATAGAAACTTAACAAAAGTTAGGCAAAACCTGCACACAAAAAAAACCTACAAAACATTATCAGCAGAAAGTGGAGATGATGTTACAGAAATGAAAAGATAGTCCATGTTCCATGATTGGAATATTCAAAATATAAATAAGGTCAGTTCTTTCCCAATGGATCTATTGATTCAGTAGCTAGCCTTGAGGTAGTCAATCCCAACCAAAATTCCAGAAGATTTTTCTTGCCAGAGATTTCCTGAAATTTAAATGGAAATGTAAAAGGCAAAGAATGCCAAAGTAGCACTGAAGAGGAATAAAGTTGGATATCAAGATTCATGGTAAAGCTACAATAATTAATCCAGTTATATTTTCAGTATAAGTGTGAGAGACAAAACAATAAAGTGCCTGTAAAACAGTGGAGAATATCTTCATGATCTTGAGGTAGTCAAAGATTATTAAACAGGACACAAAAACTCTTAAAGTATCATAAAAGAGAGGGCACCTGCCATAGCTCAGTTGGTTAAGTGTCTGATTCTTGGTTTCGGCTCAAATCATGATCTCATGGTTTCATGAGTTCAAGTCCCACATTGGGCTCTGTGCTGATGGTGTGGAGCCTGCTTGGGATTCTCAGTGTCCCTTGCTCTCTACCCCTCCCCCACTTACACTGTCTCTGTCTCTTTCAAAATAAATAAATAAGCTTGAAAAAATAAAGTATCATAAAAGAAAAGATTAATTGGATCACATTAAAATAAGAAGTTATATTTATCAAACCTGTCTTTAAGAGAGCAAGAAGGTAGGCCACAGAATGGGAGAATATATTTCCAGTACCTATACTATTTTTTTTCTTTTATAGTTTATTGTCAAGTTGGTTCTATATAACACCCAGTGCTCATCCCACCAAGTGCTCTCCTCCATGCCCATCACCCCCCTTCCCCTCTCCCCCACCCCTATCAGCCCTCAGTTCTCAGTATTCAAGAGTCTCTCATGGTTTGCCTCCCTCCCTCTCCCCAACTCTTTTTCCCCTTCCCCTCCCCCATGGTCCTCTGTTAAGTTTCTCCTGTTCCACATATAAGTGAAAACAGATGGTATCTGTCCTTCACTGCCTGACTTATGTCACTTAGTATAACACCCTCGAGTTCCATCCACATTGCTACAAATGGCCAGGTTTCTTTCTCATTGCCATGTAGTATTCCATTGTATATACTATTTGAACAAAGGATTTATATCCAAAATACATATGGAAATTCTGAAAAGGGAAAAAGGACCAATAACCCAATAAAAGGGAAAAATGGTCAAAACATGTAAAGGGTACTTCACCAAAGAAGATATTTGTATTCCCCAAAGGAGGAATAGGTGATCAACAACATTAGTCATCAGAGAAATGCAAATGAAAACTACAGTGATGGGGTGCCTGGGTAGCTCAGTTAGTTAGGCGTCTGCCTTGGGCTCAGGTCATGATCTTGTGGTTCTTGAGTTCGAGCCCCACGTCGGGCTCTGTGCTGACCGCTCAGAGCCTGGAGCCTGCTTCAGATTCTGTGTTTCCCTCTCTCTGCCTCTCCCCTGCTCGCTCGCTCTCTCTCTCTCTCTTAAAAATAAACATTTAAAAAAAAAAAAAAAAAAAAAAAGAAAACTACAGTGATATACCATTACAGACCCACCAGAATGGCTACAATTTAAGGGACTGAGTAATTCCATGCTGCTGGCAAGCATGAAAAGCACCTGAAACTCATATACTGCTGAAAGGACCGTAAATTGGTATAACCACTGGGAAAACTTTGGTAGTTCCTACTAATGTTGAACTATATATTGGGAATATACTCACAACCTACCAATTACATTGCTATATTCCCTATGGGAACATGCACATGTACACCAAAAGATATGATCAAGAACATTAACGACAACATTGCTTTTCAGAACCCCAAATCCAAATTATCTATTAATGGGAGGATGAATAAATTGTGTTGTACCCATGTAATGCTGTTTAGCAAGATAGTGAACAGATTTTAACTACATGCAAGGATATGGACGACTCTCTCAAGCATAACATTGAGCAAAAGAGGCCAGATGCAAGGAAATACATACTATATAATTCCATCTATATAAAGTCCAAAATCTGGCAAAACTAATCTATGATCAGTAAAGTCAGGGAAATGCTTACAGGTAGTGACTGGGAGGGGCTCTACGGATCCTTTGGAATGCTAGTAATACATTCTTCCCCGCTCTTGGTGGGAGTGTTCACGTTATGAAAATTCATGCTGTGCACTTACCATCTGTGCACCTTATGTGTGTTCTCACTCAATGAATAGTTTTCTTTTAGAGACACTTAGTGAGCACCTATCATGCTCACATGATAAAAGTGTAGGGAGCGTGGCAGTAAACAAGAGGAACATTGACCTCATGGGACTTAGTACTCTGAGGGATTAAATGTAGCTCTTTTAATGTGGAAATGACAGACCATGTTGAAGCTCGAAGACAGATGTACAGAAAACCCAAATTTGAAGACAATTCCTTCATCTGGGCATTTGTAAGAAGCTGTGAGCCTTCACTTTCCCTGAGACTGCACTCACCCTTTTTCCTCACCCATTTATATAGGCAGAGGTATTCTGTGCCCCGTTCACATCTTATCCTTCCACATTTCCTCTAGTGGAGGGAATAAAAATTTACACGAATTGCTATTTTTCATTTCCATGAATGTTTCCTCCTCTAGACTAAATGTTTTGAGAGCAGAGTACTACCATATCCTTTAATCCTTGCCTAGCAGAGTACTTGACCTATAGTAGCTATTCCATAAACATTAGCTGGATGGATGGGTGAATAGATACAAACATACAACTTCTATACTTAACATTCTCTCATTTTACATCTGATGTGTCTTAAAAATACATGTGAATAATCCTTCAGTTATTTTCTGGTAGGTCAGTTGATTGAAGCATGAGAAGAAGGGATAGGACTGGGGAGCAGCAAAACAATCTATGGAGAGTAAGACTAAGATAGAAATGTGGAGAGAAGCAGAGGAAAGAGCTGGAGAAAGGCTGTGGCCTGAGTTCCCTGTAGCTTGCCATTTCTAGATATTTCTGAGCCCAGGCTGTGCGTCTTGCTACCAGGTGCCATAAGGCAAGATTCCCTCATAAAAATATTCCTTTGTGTGTAGTTTGCATTGGTTTTTATAACTTAAAGTAGAATATCCTAAATACTGTGTCTTCATTCTGTTGCTTTGTAAGGGGTATTAATGGCTCCTGAACCTTCTTTTAGGCGTCGCTAAGTTTGATTTATATATGGTAAAGATTAATCCATGAACATGGCCTAAGCCTGTGAAGTGAGAGGTAAAAACCTCCCTCCATCCTCAGTCCCTAATAACTATCCGTATCAGTCCCTTATAGATCTCCTAAGAAAACTTTAATGAATATACAGGCAGATGTTTTTATATACTTTTTTACATAAATAATATCATTTTACAAATGTCCTGCCACTTGTTTTTTTTAATATGGATGTGTTCCAATGTCAGAAAATATAGGTCTATGTTATTTATAAATTCCTAAATTACAGTTTCAGGAGCCCATGATTTACACATTTTTAAGGTCACTGAATATTGTTTAATTGCTCGTCCCAACAATGAGTCCAAGTTTGAAGAAAGGGGTTTTAGAACCTCGTCTAAGTTTAGCCAGAAAGGATGTGGAGTAGTGAGTCAGACAAAGCACGGAAACACTGAAGTGTGAAAGGGAATACAGTTTTGTGTGACAGAAATAAAAAAAAAAGATGTTTGATTCTTCCTCATCTGATAAAACCAAGCCCACTGAGTTCTTAATGGGCCGTATTGAGTCACGGTGATATAGATTCACATTCACCCACATCCTGCCTGCTGGAGTGAGGCGTGCCATTGAAAGCCCAGGCCTCTGTGGCTGAGAATTCAGGAGCTCAGGAGATACAGAGAGATGGGAACTCTCCCTCTAACCCTCTGCTCCCTTCCAAAAGTTCTTCTGAACAAAATGGGAAAACAGTAAGGATGTCTCCATCATCGAAAGGTTAATATGGCACTTAGTGGTTTAGAAAGCACAATTTTCAGTTCTGATACGACTCTGGGAAAGCTGAAACTACAATGCTTCTGGTTACAAAACAGGCTGCCTTTAAACAGTGCCACTTAGCTGAAATAGCTGATTTTGATCCCCAAAATAAACCCTTTATTTGTAGCTAGTACAGCCATTTGTTAAGCAATAATTAGCTTTTCAGTTGGGTATTTGGGAGTCATGGAAACACAGCTCCAGGAACCAGCAGGGATCTATTAGGGTTTGAATCCTTCAGGATGCTCTCCCCAGGGCCAAAACCCACCATGTCAGAGAAGAAGGAACTCCACTTAGCTCAGAGCTTATTGAACATGGGCTCTTAGGAAAGAGATGAGTAAATATTTCTGCTAATCAGTCGAGATGTCCTAAATTAGCAAAGCTTTCTGAGAAACTTTGACATGTTAGGAAACCCTTATAACTATAGAACTGGTTTTCTGCAACTACTTACTGCCCCCCTTGTGCGTGCACGTGCGCACGCGCGCGCGCACACACACACACACACACACACACACACACACGCTCCACAAGTATCAAAGGTCATTCGTACATTTTCTTGTGGTTTGAGTTCTGTTGCCAAATCAGCAGCAGTAAATGTTGGCACACAGGGGCATGCCACATTCTATGTCCGGTAGCCCCAGGTCTCCGTTGGGAAACACAGTTCCCTCAAGTGACAAGGGCTTGCCTTGCAATAATGAGTGTTAAAAATAGATGTGTACCAGCAAAAGGAACAGCCATGGGAAGTGGGTTTTGGCATTTCCTTTGGTCATATGTGCATCTGTTACCCGCCAACTGATTTCTAGAATGTGATTACGGATAGCTTACAGTAACGATTTTACACCAAATATCTAATTAATACAAATATGTGACTCTTCAGAGGTATAGATGCAAGTGATGAGGAAGAATTGAAGAAACTATCAGAATGATTCAGACCCTAAAATATAATAAATCAGCATAAGTTATAGGCCTAAATATTCACGGAGTTCACCTCCCTTCCTTCCTCCCTTATTAATCGACATCCTTTCCATCAGTTATCTCATTCAGAACCATAGAGGTAATGCCATTATATGCTGGTGACTCCACAGCTCCACCTCCAGGCCTAGACCTCTCCACTGAGCTCAAAACTTGTGTAGCCACCTGCCCTTGACATCTCCAAATGATTGTGTAACAAGTGTCTAAAACTTAAAACAGAACTTTGTAGGGTTTTCTTCCCCCAAGAACCAATTTCTTTCCTGATTTTCCCCCAACAAAATAAATGCTATCATTATTCACCCAGGTGCCGAATTTCACCCTTGATTCCACTTTTTCCCTCATACCCACTTCATCAGCAGGTTGACCTACATTATTTTTAACCACAACTCCTCTTCTAGCCCAGGCCTCCATTTCTCACCTGGACTGCTAACATATGCCTACTCTGGCTCCTAACAACTCATTCTCCCCTGCTAGAACCCTGTCATGTCTTCCCATCATGCTCAGAATCAAGTGCAAATAGTGTAAGAAGACCTGTAGTACTATACAGTTTCCAGCTCCTACCTGCTGCCTGCCCCACTCTATAGAGGCTCTTGTGGTCTTGTTTCTGTTGCTCAAATATACAAAGCTTGTCTCCTAAGGCTCCTTCTTCCTGGAATGTTCTTCACCCAAATCTCCATAGGGGTAGTTCCCTTTGTCACTGAGATCTCATTACAACCACCATGTCCTTAGGCCTTCCCTGAGGACGCAAATCTATATCACTCCTTCCACCCCTTGGTCCTCATCACATCTGTCACATCACCATTTTTTTACTTACAACATGGTTCCCATCATTACCTGAAATTAATGTTTCTTTTTAACTTTTGTTCTCCATTTAGAAGGTGAATTCTTTGGGGATTAGGGGCTTTGGCTAACTCCTTACTGAATTCCCAGAACCTTGCCTAAGTTGAATGAAACCTTGACTGACTTTGTAGACAGGGGCCAAGACTGCCTCCGGCAGAATGAGGCTATGCCACTCCAAATGAGAAGCATCATTATGCATTTGATCTCTTCCTCAGGTAGGAGTTCTTCCAGTTGGAGAAACGATGGTTCCAGGCAGGGAAATCTGATAAAATGAGGCAGTTATGTCCCAAACTGAATGCAACTTGCACCTTCGTTTCCAGGCACATAAAGAACCAGACACCTCATGACAGATTCGTGTTTTCATTTATTTTGCAAAGATTTACTGAGAGCCTGCTATATACAGAGACTGGGGTAGGTATTAAGAACCCATTGGAAAATGAGACCGTAGTAGCTTCTGCTTTTGTGGAACTCATAGTCTGGTGGAGGAGACATGATTCACAATTAACTACACAAGTAAGTGTTTAATTATTTTGTGATGGGAGCTAGGAAGAAAACACCATGACAGAGAGACCTGTGTACTCTGGAGAGTCAGAGAAGGACTCCCTGAGGAAGAACTGTCATCTGGGTTGGCACTGAGGCAAACTGGCAGAACACCAGGCCAATCCTTGTTCCTGTCTTGTTTCCCTTGTCCTTCCTATACTGCCAGTCTCTTCACTAGAAAGGAGGGCATTTCCTCGACACAAGCAGCATGAGGTCATGTGACCCCACTGCACATGACAGTTGGTCCTGTGTGACCTGCCTTGGGCAGCAAGGGGGAAAGCAGATGTCCCACCTGAGCCAGCTTATCTCTGATAAGCTCACCCTTGTCTTTGCATATCCTCACTGAAAATCACTATATAGCCAAGAACTTTTCCAGTCGGGAACAGTGCCTCCGTGACTATGGAGGACATTATGGAGGACAATACCTCATTATCTTCCTCATTGCCTAGCATTTACTCAGAGCTTCATGTGTACCAGCTAATGTCCTAAGCATTTACTTTCCTGACCTCTTTCCATCTTTACCATCATTATGGTAGCTACAGCCATTCATGTCCCTTTTCATAAGAGAAAAAACCAATATACCAAGAATGTAAGCAACTCACCCAAGGTCACATGAGAAAGTGACAAACCCAGAGTTAAAACCCAGGTCTGTTAGTACGTGCTTAGCCACCACTCTTAAGCCATTTGTCTCTGGTAGAACTCAAACACTGGAAGCTTCTCTAAAGCAATCTGATTTACTCAAGGAGTTGAATGAGATACACCTGGGGTCCTGCAATCCCTGAGATAATTTGGAATGGAAGGAGAAGCCTCATTTTTATTCAAGGCTTTGTATTACTTGATTTTACCGGATGTGAACCCTCCAGAGTAAACTGTTTACTGGTTACATTTTGTACTTTCAAGGCACAGTGTACTTTGAAGATAAGACCTTATTTATTCTCAGAAAATTTATTTGAGTCAGAAACCATTGTGACCACTTTGCAGATAAGGCAACTGAGACAGAGGAACAACAAACCAACATGGAACAAATCTCCTAAATTGTATCAGAAGCCAGTGAGAAACTGCAGGTCCCATCTCCCATGCTTTAGGCTGGTCCTCCAACATCTCTGTCTCTGACCTTCTGTATTCACAGCATGAGGGACCTAGGCAAGGGCTTCTCTGCGAACTTCACCTTTCCCTAGATTCACATTGGCCACTGTCAAATGTTGTGTTCCCATGTTAGTTCTGCCCAAGGTCAGCTCCCCATCCAGGGGAGTGCAGGTCACATTGAGCAGCATGTGACCCTGCTGCACCCAAAGGGACAGGTGTGGCTTCCCTAAGGAAAATGAAGGTGTCATTAAGCAAAAGCCACCTATGTCTGCCCCAAGGGATGTTCTTCGAGGTGATGGAGAACTTACGCTTTCTCCGAACCTCTATGCAAGAAGCCCCAGGCATGGGTTCAATAAGGTGAGTGATCCTGTGGAACAGGAAGGCATGAAAGGCCACTGCAAGGGAACAAAGGAAAATTTGAATTTCATCATCTTGTTTGGGGTTCAAGGGAAGGCTCTGAGAAGCAGAAGCAGACCATCTGGCTATTCTCCCAGATTTTCTTCTAACTCTTCTTCGCTTCTGCTCCAGAGTCTGCACCAAGTGGCTGTATTCTCTGACTGTAAAGGGAAGGCTTATTTTTGGTTTTGGTTTTGAACTTTCCACACAAAGTTATTTATATGGAAGATCCCTACTGTTTCATCCTTCATTAAGGAATGAAGGAAAGAAAAGTCTGGACTAATTTAAGGCCACTTAGGCGAGAGGAAACAAATGTGACACACGTCACCAAGCCAGAAAGGCACTGGTGAGATTATGGAAGAAAACAGCAGAGGTTAGTCACAGAGGTGCCCAGAGGACCGGTTCAGGCCCTCTGACATGTGCTTGTCAGCCAGCACAGTGAGTCTTTTTAATTAAATTAATTGTCAACATCTAAAAGTTAAAGTGTTTCATATAAGAAGATTTTGCATGTGGACGTTAGGCTAAATTTGAGGGAGATATGTTACCTCTGGACGCCATCTAAGTCCTCTGTCCTCAACATCTCTTTACGCCTACTCTCCAACTGCGGTTAAAGTTATCTGTAGGCTCCCCAGAGCCATCTGTGGTTTTCAACCCCAGCTCTAGAAGCTTCTTCTACAAGGAACAGCTGCAGCCACCAGGAATCCCTGTAGATGTTTCTCTCAACTTTCATGCTTACCGTGGAAACTGAGCTACTCCTAAAACCGTTGTTAGAACCTGCATTAATTATCCTGTTATGCTTTGTCAGCCCTCACTTTGAGGAAGGGAGCTGAAATCAGTCCCCAGACTGGCTGGAGAAAATAAGATCTGTTAGAGATGGGGTTTACGTTTTGCTTAGGCTTCTGCTACCAGACCCAGGAGTTCATTACGAACTCTTAAAGGAAGGTGAGTCAGTGTGTATGGCATGGAATGAGGTCTGCCAGGCAGAGGACATGGCCAGCTTCTAGTAGATCCCAAAGCCTGGAAGGGGAAAGGTGAAAGAAAGGATGTGCTAGCTAAAACTATGAACCCTACAAGGAACTACAGAATCATACAGAAAAGTAACAAGAAAGATATCTGAAGTATCTGTGCTAAAATGAGGGGCTTGACAGCTCTATTTCTTGGTGAGCTTAAGTAATTTTAGAAAGTTAGTAGATAAATTTTAGATTGCAGAATGAATTTTTTCAATAAATGAGTGCTTTCTTCGTATATTCATTCAACAAACATTTACTGAATACCTACTGTGCGTCAGGCACTATCCTGAGGTTTAGAAAGGCTAAGCATGGAGATGAGCAGGAATTTAGTTTTAACTTGTTATTTTTACTTCTTTATCAATCTAAATTTTGGTCTAAGTTTTCTCTAAATCTCTAACATATGACAGTAAACTCCTAGAATAGTAATTTCACGGTTTGAATCAGAGTAGCCTTGGACACAGGTCACAGATTCATAGCATGGGAGGAAAACTACCCACTCAGGTCAAAAGCTTTGAGCACCACCCTGTATACATATATTTGTTTATTAATTAGATACATAAAATATATATAGTATAATATATACTATATAAAATATAGTTAATATATTTCATATATTGTGCAATATATTATAAAATATATACTACTATATTATATAATATACTTATGTATATAACATATAATACAAATTTATAATTACTTATGTTAGACTATTTTTATAAAATTTACAAAGAAATGGACAATTTGAAAAGAATAAATTTTTATTTTACTTTTCTATTATTTTTTATTTTTTTAAGTTTATTTATTTTTGAGAGTGAGACAGAGAGAGTGAGTGGGGAAGAGGCAGAGAGAGAGGAAGAGAGAGAGAATGTCAAGCAGGCTCTGCACTGTCAGCACAGAGCCTGATGTGGGGCTCGAACTCACAAACTGTGAGATCATGACATGAGCAGAAGTCAGACGCTTGACTGAGAAACCCAGGTGCCCCATTATTGACTATTTCTTAAAATAGAAGCCCTAATATTTTCCTGCTACCCTCCAGTGAAAAGTCTTGCACACTCTCTGGGGTGTATCACCCCCTGGTGAAGCCTGGATGAAGCCACCAGCTCCTAAAAATGTATGACTATATGGTCAGAGTATCAGCTGCTCACATCCACAGGAATTTGGCTGGTCTTCGCTGATGGAGTAGATGGAGGGTAGGTTGTCAGTTCCAAACCTCCCCAATGCTGATAAGATCCCAAGTGATCCTTTAATACACTTTACTCATAGAGCATTCACTGATCTTCCCAAAAAGTAAACCTGTTTATGGGACTCCACTGCTTGCAGTACTTTGGAGGCTGTTCTTGTGTTCAGTCATAAAGCACAGAACACAGAAATGTCCTTCAAGGCCCTGCATCTGTGACCCCATCGCCTCACCTGCCCCATGGCTTCCCCCAGGGGTTCCTTCTTCCCCGAAGGCCCTTCATTCACTTTGCCCCTTGGATGTCACTTCCTCAGCGTCCGTTCCTTGACCTTCTCATACCAAGTCCAGTCACCCATTAATATCCTCTCACCATATTTAAACTTTTTCCTTTATAGCAGTTATAATAATTTAGAATCACAAATATGTTTGTCTTTTTCTGTTTGATGTGTATCTCGCCAATAGACTGTAAGCTCTCCAAAGAGAAAGAAGGTACTTGGGACATTTGTAGGTACTGTGTGGCCTAGCTGAGTGGATGGCATTTAGCATATGCTCAATAATGATTTATTAGCAGAAAAAAGGATAGGAAAGAAGGATGAAATGGATTCCTTTATAAATATATAAGCACATATGTATATATTTTCAGAGAACTGAGAAAGAAGGAGGAAATTGTTAATAGATTCTGGCAAAAAAATGTTGGTGAGCTTCCCCATTAATACCTGCCAGTGAGACCAACCAGTAAATGTGTCTGTAAGTACAGGAAAAGAAAAAAATAGATCGACTAAGGTAGGCCAGCAATTTTTTTAAGTCATCAAAAGAAGTAATTCAGGTGTTCTTATGTTCTTAGCTCCTGATAGATACTAAAAAATAAAAATTAAAAAAAGCTGTCAAAAACAGAATAAATGCACAAATGATTCAACAAGGTGTAAGCAGCCAAGAAACATTAAATTCTAAAGTTATAAAAACAATATTCAATGATGATAAAACAGTTAAATAAAAATAGGAAAAAAGCGCTACCAAAATAGTAACACATTAGAAGTCCAATAGTAGTAAATATTTATATAAGGATTGTTTTGTACCAGGTACCACTTCAGAAATTTTACGTATATTAATTTATTTTATTCTCCTAGCCATCCTTAGAAAATAGGCTCTATTTTTATCCCCATTTTACAGACAAGGGAACTGAGGCACAGTGACTTCACATGGCACCACCAATCTTGAAGAGAGTAAGTGACAGCCTGGGGCACCTGAGTCCCATCCTCCAAAGGTCTCAAGTATTGTGCTGATACTGCTGCTTTTAATGACATGGAAATATGTACACATACTGTGACATCTGTTGTTTCAAAGAGCAAATTTATTTTCACCCATGGCCCATAGGAGCTTGATTCCAGATTTTTATTTGTATCGTATTTTAAAAGGGCTGTTAATCTTTGAAGTTAACACGTGTGTCTTGCAAAGGGAAGACCACCCTGACTTTCTAGGGGTGGGTGATTGTCACCCAGCATTATAAAGGGAAGGGAATTCATGCACTTAGCAAATTTTGATTTTTATATCTACTAAGTTGGAGTCCCTGCTGGGACCAGGGGTTTCAGCAGCTATCCAAATAAGCATCGTCCCTGTCCTCGAGAAGCTTTTGCTTGGGCAGAGGAGAGGGAAGTACACAAGTAAGTCCTCACTGATGACTGTTGTGAGAGCAGTTTAGGGAAGAAGGGCCAGGGGGCTGGGAGTAGGGAGAGGCCAGGCATGGTGAGCAGCTGAGAAAGGTGGTCTCTGGAGCTTTTCTCAGCCCTCAGTATATGTCTGCCCCCCAGGCCAGAAGAGATGCCTCTTCATTCAAATCTTGTCCCTTCCCCACCCCACCAGATGTGGGGTGCATCCCCCATTGCATCCATTTCCATGTCTGTAAGATGTGGATAGTACAGTACTCGTCTCATGAATGTAATGTGAGGATGAAATGAGACAATAATTGTATAGCACTAAGGAAGTCTGGCTGAGATCACTATTTGGAGGAGTTTAATAGTATTATTGGAAGACCAGAAATGTAAATCGAATAAAATTGGGAATATAACAAAGGGAGTATCAATATGAGGGAACAATTTAAACAAAGATGAATTTTCATACCAAATCACTAAGGGATTTGCTCAAGCCCTTGCCAAATCTGCCAAAACGACTGTGCCTGAATCTATCCACGCTCATCCTGGCTACACATTCCCAGAGTCAGAGAGAGGAGGGTCTATTTTGGCTTCTCCCTGAAATTTAATTGAGTGTTGCTGGTCTTCCAGACACTGGATTCTGACATTTCAGAGTTTAAAAGTTACTTGGGGGTTTGTAGGAAGGGTCTTGGGTTCCCCTCCACCTTTCGCCAGTTTCTCATGTATGATTATTAAGTGATGGTCACCATCATTGTAATCCTATGTCCTTTTAAGTAAGCTTGAAGTTGAAATGTTTAAGTGTAGTATTTATTATTTCTTTAAAACACAGCAAAGGCATATTTCCGTTTCACCGCGGCTTAGTAACATGGTGCCTTGACTTTTATTTTGCTTGCGCCAGGTTTTTGGACTGAAGGTTCTCTTTGCTACATGAAATAGAAAAAGGTCATAATGGAGGGAAACTCCCTGGAAGCAAACCCCTTCGTTCCAGGGTGGCATCCCAGCACATTCTTGGGGTTGGCACAGATGGCAGAGCTGGGGAAATACCCACCGAGGGAACTGCCAGGAGGTCAGGGTAGCAGAGCAGGGGGAGTAGATCACCAGGCCTGAACAAAGGAAGAGAAATATTTACAGCTCCCCTAAGCCATGGAGTCAAGTCTCTCCAGCATGCTCAGGGGGCCTCCTGAACTTTGAAACTTGGACTGAGTCCAGCCATGAAGTATGGAAAGGCACTTTCTGCAATGCTTGCACGACCACCACTGTTTTGCCTTGCTTTCATCTTGGCTGAGAGATACAAGGCAGGTTCTCATAACCCCTCCTTGTGATTGCCGTGCTAACAAAATTGTTTACATGGAAATTAGGAAGATTTCAGAATCAAAGGGCATGTGGACATTGTAATCAAGAACATGTCTTTATGTCCACGGCACTGTGCCCATATGGTAACGATTCCATCTGGTTGCTAATTCTAAGTTCCTTCATGGCGTGTTTCATAGTGCTCGGTGTTATTGTTTAGTGTGCAGTTAGATCTCCTTTTATATGAGACCATGGTATTAGCCTAATGAGTAAGGAGAAAGATCCATCCTTGATAGGGGTTGCCGAAAACACGCACGCACACATGCGCTAGTCAGAAATCACTTAAGTTCTTGATGAAGAGACTGCCAACTTGGAACCAGTAATCCTGAGCTCCCCACATGGACAGAGGTCTCCTAAGCAGTGGGGTTCATGCCAGCCCCGTGCCAGAGAGAAAAGGGCTAGAATCCACCAGATGCAAAGGATTTTGCCCTGGGAACCACAGTCTCTCCTCCTCAGGCTCCTTCCCCTTTAAGCAAATCTGCCCTACAAAAGATACGTTTATTTGTATTTTCAGTTAAGTTTGACTATTTATTCACCTTTCCTGCCAATGAGTCATTTATGCAGTTTACTGAAGAAAAAAAAAACAAATTGAGAATTGAAGCACTGCAAAATTAAAGATTAAAGACGCAAAACTGACGTAAGCCCCAAATAGGTATGGGTTAAGAATTTAATCAGCAAACGGATCAGTCAGCACACCAGGACAGGATTGCCAAGGAGGCTGTGTTTTCAATTTTTTTTTCCCTGAAGCCAACACAGCCTGCCCCGATGGAGTGTCTTTGTTGGTTTTGCTCATCAGATGTGTGTAAATAAAGAACATGCTGGTATTTGGTCAAGGAACCAAACCACATTTGCCTAGGGTCCATGTGAGGAAAGATCCTGGGCTGCATGTGATGCCTGTGTAAAAGGTGTATATGTTTGTCTCTGTAAAAAGAGGCCTGAGTTGAGGGAGGACCAGAGGAAGATTGCTCTGTTTACAGTGTGCAAGGGCAGAGAGAGGTATCAGTCTGCGGGGTGAGACGGGCTGTGCATCTGGGAAAGCAGACATGAGATGCCCACATACGCCCTGAGTGGCTGGGACTCCATTCCACATACACACTCATATGTCGTTTTCTACTCTAGGACCCACTTGACTGCAAACCCAGGTGATGAGTGTTATTTTCATCTCTTCCTCTCGACACGTTTTATCCAACTTTTTAAAAAATCAGAGAGGCAGATACGTATATACACGCAATTGCTTCACTAAAATATCTGAAATGATGAAAAGCATCAGCAGAGAGCTTAGAAATGTATACACATAACATGTAGTTAGTGAGCAGCATGGCCTGTGTTAATGAATCCACAAAACAATCCTGTGAAAGGCTTATCATTAGTACTCCCTTTTCATAGATGAAGGAAATTGAGATGTGACTTGGCCAATGTCCTTTACAGCAAGTAAAGGGTGGTCCACTTTGACTTGAGGTTCAAGTTTTTAGCCACTACTGTGTTATGTCCCTTTGAAAGCGAATCATTTCTGTCTACATCTCGCTGTGTTATCCTATCAAATCCTTTGTACTTTGAAAAAAAAAACAATTCTCCAAATTAAAAGCCTCTTAACACCACCCTAAATCCATAATCCATAAAGCACACCTTTGAATTATCGTTTACATTTTCTTTATAATGAACACAGGAAAAACTCTGAACTTTTCATTCAGCTGGTTGAAAGGCTGACTGTCACCTGTTCGTAACATAACAGGTGAAGTTCCACAGTCATTTTCCAGCTGCAGTCCTATCTGTGCTCTTATGACCTCCAGCCATTAAAGGACTCTCCCCACGGAAAACCCACAAGGTTCCCTGGAATGAACACAATGCACCAAGTGAAAAGCCATGTTTATCAGGTATGTTCGCGCTGGTCTTAGGTGTTAAAGATGTCTCAACTTCCCTGAACGGAAGAGACACTTCTGCTCCATTCTGTTTCTCCTTTTACAGAAACTACTTTCAATTACCCCTCTGCCCACCTCTTCCTTCAGTCTCATTCATCTCAGCTTTGCATACTTCAACAAGTGTAATACCATCCAACTGCAGTAAAAAATGCACAATTTTCCAAGGTCAGGTAGTGCCTCTGACTTCACCAAGGGTTACAGAAAAGGATCAGCTTTGAAAGTTAATTTCTGTACTCTCTCCCTTCTCTCTATCAGCTTGGGTCTCCTCTGTGCTCCTACTGTCTATAGACAATGACTAGTCTTGAAAGTGAGATAGTAGAATGACCCACATTAACCTTTATTTTCTAAAGCTCAGCTTAAAATATGTAGAACAGAATCAGTTACAGTGAGCTTCCGGTTTGCAATCCAATAACCCACTCTTCTTAAATGTATATTCATCCAAAACCACCCTTCCTCAGCAGAGAATTTTTTAAGCTCTCAGGGGATCACTCTCTTCAACTCACTGAGCCTCAGTTTGCTCATCTATAAAATTAAAGGAATGTATTAAACAATTTCTCAGGTCTTCCAGATCTCAGGCACTTTGATTCTAATCTAGGTTTCTATTTTTCTACACTAGAGTTTCGATCCATCCATCCACCCATTATCCATCCATTTATTCATTCATTGAAAAAAATATATATATGGAATGACTGTTTTGCAGTAGACAATGTTCTAGGTAGAGGGATCTGGTGATAACCAGAATGAATAACATTTCTCCCCCATGGGGTTTGTGACCTTCTCTCTTTCTCTACCCCAGATAATATGAAAGTGTAAAGAAAACCCATAGTAGTGTTGATCCAAAAATGTTGGATAATCAAGTGAAATCTGAGTTCAAATTCTCTGACTCCATATATAACCTTGGGTAAGTCACTCAAGCTCTCAGTTATTCTTTATATAGAAAAATGGAGACCAAAACGTACATCATGCAGTTGTTATAAAGAATAGAGATGTCTGCAAAGTGCCTATCATATAGTAAGTGCTAACTTATGATAAATGATATTGGTAGTATTGGGAGCAGTAAGCGCTATTAATGCAACGTACATGTTTCCCTTGGGCTACTCTCCTTGTTTTTGTTTAACTGATGAGATTGTTGCCAAACAGAACCTGTCCTCTAAGTTAATCGGAACTTCCCTGCCTACCTCTCTTGTGGAAGTACACGGCACTGCAATATAATTACTCAATGGGTTGTATCCTGTACTACATTTCTATTGCTGTTGTAAAAAATTACCACAAATCTAGTGGGATAAAATAACATAAGTGTATTACCTTACAGTTCTGGATGACAGAAGTTAGAAAGGGGCCTCATTAGGCTAAAATCAAGTTGTCAGCAGACCTGCATTCCTTCTGCAGGCACTGGGGGAAAATCTGTTACCTTGACTTACCCAGCCTCTAGAGATGTCCTGCATTCCTTAGCTCACAGTCCCTTCCTCCATCTTCAAACCAGCTGTCTAGCATCTTCAGATCCCTGACTCTGAGTCCCCTCTACCCCCCTCCTGCTTCCGGAAGGCCCTTGCAGTGACCTTGGGCCCACCTAGATAATCCAAGATTTTATCTCTCTATTCTACTAGCTGATTAGCAGCCTTAATTTCATCTGCCACCTTAATTACCCTTTGCCATGTGACCCAACACATTTCAGACTCTGGAAATCAGACTGTGAACGTCTTTGGGAGGTAACTATTCTGCCTACTACATCTGCCCTCCAGGTTCTCTCAGCCATCTCCATCTTTGCTTTTCTGTTATTATTTCCCTAACTTTGCCTCTAGTCCCCACTCTGTAGAAACCATACCAGTGTGGAGGGCCCAATAGGAGCTCTCTGGGAAATAGACTCACTTTTAGACCAGGAGCCAAGGGGCCTGAGCCCTGGGCATTTCCCGGGTAGCAGCACAAATCTGCCCTGTTTCAGCCCTCCGGGTGTCCCTTGGTACTCAAAACTGCTCGCCTCCCACTGCTTCCTGACTAAAGCATCAACGCTTACATCATCCTGTTCTGGAAGGATCTAGCTTCATCACTGGCTACTCTGGACATCTAGTCTGCAGCACTCGCCACTTATTACCATTGTGCTTTTATGTGACCAGGATCCTGAAATCCACTGTTAAAGTCTTAGAGCCAGCTCTTTAACATCAGATAACTTGGATTCAAATCTCAGTCCCACAACTTCTTCTAACTTGGAAATGTTATTTAACCTCCTTGAACTTCTGTGTTCCATCTATGAAATGAGGATAATACCTTTCCCAAAGGGCTTCTATGGGGATCAAATGACTTAATGCACATAAAATTCTAGCTCAGTACCTGGCACATAAGTCTTTATTTAATAGAAACCGTATAGCAGAGGTCAGCAAACTTTTTCTGTTAAAAGCCAAATAGTGAACAATTTAGGCTTTGTGGGCCAGACAGTCTCTGTTGAAAATATTGAGCTTCAAGAGGCGCCTGGGTGGCTCAGTCAGTTGAGCGTCTGACTTCGGCTCAGGTCATGATCTCACAGTTTGTGGGTTCGAGCCCCGCGTCGGGCTCTGTGCTGACAACTCAGAGCCTGGAGCTTGCTTCAGACTCTGTGTCTCCTTCTCTCTCTTCCCCTCCCCCATGTGTGCTCTGTCTCTCTGTCTCTCAAAAATAAAAATGTTTAAAAAAAATTAAAAAAAAGAAAATATTGAGCTTCACCATTATAGTGTGAAAGCAGCCACAGACAAAACAAATGTGCATAGTGTGTTTCAGTAAAACTTTATTTACAAAATAAGCAGAGGGCCATATTTGGTTTGCAGACCAGTTTGCTGAACCCTGCTATATAGGCATATATCAGAAGTGTCAAATTAATGGTCACTGGCTCACTGTTATGAAAGTCAGTTAAAGATGAGTGTTAAGAGTTCCAAAATTTTGATACACTGTATGTGGCTTTGAACTCAGAGACTCCTATTCCCTACCTACACTTGACTGACCTTGTAGGCCTTTTTAATGCCAGATATTAATTTGTCTGTCTGTGTGATAGGCCAACAGTGGCCGCAAAGTCTTTGTTCTTCCTCCTATTGAGAGGTGGAAACTAATTCCTCTTGCCTTGAATCTGGGCTGGAGTTAGTGATGTGTTTGACCAGTAAATGGTGGCAGAAGTGACATTTTGGGACTTCTGAGGCTAGATCATAAGAAGACCTGAAGCCTATGTCAATATAATAAAAAAAAAAAAAAAAGAGGAGGAAGAGGAAGAAAGGAAGAAGCTGCAGCTTCTTGGAATGCTCAGTCTCTGCCAAAGCCTTACAGACAGCCCAGTGATAGCCCCAGCTGATCTCCCGGCCATGAGCCAGCATCATGTCAGGATCTGGTCATGAGTGAAGAAGCCCCAGTGTTGCTATGTCACTGTCTTCCTGATTTCCTGACACGCCAATTCTGAGCAAGATAAGTGGCTGCTGTAAGCATCTAAGTTTTTAGGTGGTTGGTTCTGTAGCCATAGAAATTCAGCACAACTGGAAATTTCACTCTATGAGCATAGCAGTTTTTGTCTGGTTTGCTCACTAGTGTTTCCTAATATTCTAGAACAGTGCCTGGCAATAAGATGTGTTCAATAAGTAATTGCTGAATAAGGGAATAAATGATGAATCCATTCCTCTCACTTTGGCCAACTTCCCTGCAAACTTCAAACCTCAGCTTAAATATCACTTTCTCCCAAAAGGCTTTCTCAGACTGCCCACCGTCTCCCATTAGATCAGATTCCTCCATTCTTTGCCTCTTCCTTCATTATGCTAATCCCCATTATAATTCCCATAATGATTCTTTTAAGCACATGCTTAATGCCTGAACATGAACTCCCTGAGAGCTAAGATGGGGTCTGTCATGTTCCCAGCTCTACCTAGCACCCAGCAAGTGCCCAGCATCAATGAGGCACATAGTAAATATTGTTGGATAAATGACAGAGGCTGCTATCCAAAAAATATTTTTTCTAGAAAGTTCTGTGGAATTTGTACAGATTCAGCCCAAAGAGCAGCATATATCATCATTGTCCATGAAATAAGTTTTCAAAAAGTTTTAAAATCTCATACAGGGGCTTTTCTTCTTGACTTTGACAATTTTTCTTTTTTTTTTCTTCTTTCTTCTTTTCTTTTCTTTTCTTTTCTTTCTTTTTTTTTTTTGCTCAACTGCCTGACAGAGGTTTCTGCTTTCCCCACACCCCAAGCATCCCCGCAGCTGCATGCTGAGCCCGACTTATTCAGAGAGACAGCTTCCTGTCACATGGGGGACTCCGGAATTAGTGTTCTGCCACAGCTGAGCAGTCAGAAGGGCCCGCTCCTCCTCAGGTGGATCCCAAGGTCCAAACTCTCCAACACCTGTGGCGTCTTCAGGTTTAGCCACGTTTACCAGGTTGTGCTCTTCCCAGCTGGAAGGAGACCAGTCTGGTTCTTCATGGGCACCTATAAGGATAGGGTGACGAAGAGGGAGGCAGACTGGGGGCTGTGACAGAGCTTTCCATGTGGGGACCTAGGAGAGAGGCCTGGAAAGTACAGAGACCACCCAGGGTTAAAATAAATGCACCGTTTGGTGTTTATTTCAGTGCTGTTTATCTCTACGACAGGTGCGTCCCCATCCCACAGGGGATGGGTAAACTGGGTAAACTGCATCACTGGTATTGAGGAGCTAATCTCAGTGTGTCAGGTTAGCTCTGCTGTGGATGGCTTACTCATGTGAGTCAGGCATTTGAGAGCCCCGAGCCTCAGTTTCCTCGCACGATAAAATGACCATAGTGCCTATCTAGTGGTGCTGTTGTTGGGATCCGGGATTCGTAAATAACAGTAATCACAATATCAACAGAGAACACTGTGTGAGCACTTATTATGTATGGATGTTGTATGATAGTATGATAAGCCCTAGATACATGAAATCACTGAGTCCTCAAAACTCGCTTCTGTGGCTTCTGTGAGAGAGCGAGAGCGAGAGCGAGCGAGCTTCTTCTTATTCCCATTTTGTAGATGAGGAAACTGAGGCTGCAAAAAACGGTTCTTTGCCCAAGGCACCCGGCTGACCCAGTGTTGCGGAATCCATACGACTTCCCATTAACCTCAGGGTTCAGAGCTCAGACTCGCCCGACAGCATAGATTAAAATCCAGGCCCTGCAGCCTTCCAGCCAGATCACTTTCCTCTGTCCACTCATTCCCCAGCCTGGCCAAACAGCTCTGTGGAGATGATTTCCCCAGGAAGCATCGTGCTCATCTCCGGGGTTGCCCCGGCCACATGACTGGGTAGTAATTTATGGGGAGCTTAGTTCAGCAAGAATACTGCCACCTTCATAAAGCTTTCCTTTCTCCCCTCTGGATATATAAAGTTTCTGTTCTAAACTAGGCTTTTAATACACTCCACTGTTCCCCATACTTCAAGTTGGTCTTCTTCCAGACACAAGAGTTGAATATACTTTTTATACCTGCCCTTGTTATTCTGTCCTTCTGCAGAAGACCGGGAAGCGGGTGGAGCTCCCTGTGGCCCACAGAACTGCTGGGGCTCTCACCCCCAAAGGAGTCCCACCGCGGTAGTGGGAGAATTGGGAGGATTATAAAGTAAAATTGTCCCCAGTGGTAAAAATCAGACCAAATAGTCAGTGCCTGCCTGGGTGTCTTCTCAGTAAACAGTCTGAAACCCTGTTTCCCCTGGAATTGCCACCTTGTTGAAATTTGCTTTTGGTATTTACCAGATATTTTGAACACCTGGATGTGCTGCAGGAAACAGAAGCCCACTAGGACACCCCAAGCTATGCCGGCCCCACCCTACCCAAAAGCCAAATTGCCCGCAGCCTAAAACCCAAGACTTCTCTGGAGCCAGAAAAGAGGTCTTTGCTCAATTTAAAAAGGCAAACGAGAAGGAAACCTCTGGACCAGATGATAATTTCGGGATGATTCTGCTTTAAAAACAAACACAAATGTTTTTCCTCACCATGCTTCGAAGGATACAGGAACGACGTGGTAGGCGTCATGCTGGGTGGATTTAATCCTTAGGGACTGAACTGCAGGATACACTCCACCTCATTTGCAGAGATAAGGAAAGTAAGGCCCAGAGAGGTCAAGGAACTTGCCCACAGTTGCAGAGCCTGTGAGGGCAGACAGGACTCAGATGTAGGTCCATCTGACTCCAGTCTAGTCTTCCTTTGTGCCTCTCAGAAAACTGGACTGATCATATCTCGTGGTCCAAGAAGTCCTTTGGGCCCCTCCACACTCCTGCCAAAAAGCAGCTTCAAGCATTGTTTGAACAAAGGAGAAGCTGACAATTTACTAGCAGTAGAGCGCCATGAACATTTTCGGTATGCCTGTGCAAGAAGGGACCGCTACTGGTGACAAAGGGAACGTTTCAGTCTACTAATTGGGCTTACTGTCTGCATGGCAAGTATAACTGGTTTGACTGATGTTGTCAGTGAGCTGTTTCAGGAAGGGATAGGCCCACTTTAGTAGCTGAAGCAACTAGTTAAATTAACTGAGCGTTCTCCTCTTTTCAAATTGTCACTGGGGCACCCCATAGACAGAACCGAGATGTTCAGCTCCGAGGTTTCACGCGTTGGCATAGGCTTTGCCAGGTAACTAATTCACTGCCCGGAATCTTAGGTTTGACTTTGAAAGATCAAGCTAGAAGCCTTTTCCTTTATAGGAATGTTCAAAATGTTCAAGTTCAAGGCCACCTCTGTGCAACTGAAGCTTGCCAGTCCTTCACCACTTCCCTGGATGTTACATTCCTGCCTAATGCCTCAGGTGGTATTTTGGAAACTATTGGATTTAAAAAAATTTTTTTTTTATTTGAGAGAGAGAGAGAGAGAGTGTGTGTGAGTGCACAAGCAGGAGAGAGGAGCAGAGGGAGACGGGGCTGGGTGGGGGGGAGAATCCCAAGCAGGCTCCATGCTCTGCGCAGAGCCTGACATGGGGCTTGATTCCGTGACACTGAGATCATGACCTAACTTTAAATCAAAAGTAGGATGTTCCACTGACTAAGCCACCCGAGTGCCCCTTGGATACCACTGGATTTTAAAATACAATTTTTATGTTTTAGCAAAAGGATTACACGAATGCATGTTAGATGTAAAACTAAATGCAAATAGGGGCGTCTGGTCATGATCTCACGGTTCGTGAGTTTGAGCCTTGCAATGGGCTCTGTGCTGTCAACTTGGAGCCAGCAGCCTGTTTCAGGTTCTGTGTCTCCCTCTCTGCCCCTCCTCTGCTCATGCTCTGATATCTCTCTCTCTCTCTCTCAAAAATAATAAACATTAAAAATTTTTTAAAAATTAAAAATAAATTCAAATTATGCAGCAATATATAAAGTAAAAGTTAATATCCCTTTAACCCCTCCATGCCCCACTCCCAACCTTTTTCCCTTCCTTAGAAATAGAGGCTGTGAAAAGATAAATAAATAGATAGATGGTAGACAGTGTGCTATGTGTACGTGTGTGGGGTTTTTAAAAATTATAATTGGTATCAGACTATATAAATTATTCTACGACGTGTTGTTTTTATTCAACAATCTCTTTTCATTCCGTAGGTAGAGCTCTATTATTCTTTTAAGTGGCTATATAGCATTCTGGAATTTATTGAACCGTTTCCCTATTGTTAGACATTTAGGTTATTTACAGTTTGCTACTGCTACAAACAATGTGGTAATGAACTCACACTCTTATCCTTGTATACTCTTCAAACGTATCCAAGGGCAGATTCCTAGATAGCAGGAACTGCAGTGTGTTTTCGTGTCCATTTTCTATTATTGATAGAAAAATGACCAAATTACTTGTCCCTCTCCTCAATAAAGAAAACAAAAACAAAAACCATTACCAGTTTCATCCACAACCAACAGTATGTGAAAGAAAATGAAAAATTGGCAATGCTGACACCTCAGGCCACTGCGTGACAGTGGGTGTTTGCCAGCTAAAATGTTATCCTTTGTACCAGAACTTCCCGGTAGCTAATAAGGGAAGTTAGCTCTGGTTCCGCAGAGGTATTTGGTGAGCAGTCCCCTAGCCTACCTTAGTTAGGCTCCATGGGCAGCCTGGGTTCTCTCGGTGTTCTCCTGAGCTCTCATCTTTCCATATCATAACTGATGTATTTGTATTCTGGCTCCTCAACTAGGGAATGACCTCCTCTGGGGCAGAAATGATCCTTAAGCTCCTTTTGTATGCCCAATACCTATCACAGTGTCTGACATCTGTCAGTACTCTCTGAGCTGTGGCTTGAATGAATGGCCGTAGGCAGGGAGAGAGGAGGAAAGGGAAGAAGAGAGAGGGCAGGAAAGTAGGCTGGTTCCCTGAAAGAGCTGTGAGATAGAGTAAAGCTCCCTATCAAGTGGAGAGACTCCAGCTTGCTAGTCCTGCGGTACCCTAGAAATCCGAACGTTTGGAACCAGGGAGAGAATATATTTTATTTTTACCCACCCACATACCTGACAGAAGTGACATGGCCCAATTTCAGTCTTAAGAATGGCAAGATAAATGCAGGATTTTTGAGACAGAAAAGCCACGTCCATTTTGTTCTTTTGAGTTGCCTGGACACTTTACTCTTTCCTTTTCCTTTAGCTGTCTTAGATACTGGCAAAGCTGTGTGTGGGGAAATGAAGAACAGAGCAGGTTCGGCTTTCACTCCACGGGGCTTTCCCAGGATCTGTTCTCTTAGTGCTCAGAGGGTTTCCTACCACCACACTGTCTTCTTTCCCACTTTGTTTTCTAGGCATCATGCAAGCTTCCTGCCCACTCCATCCTGCCTTAACTTTCTCTCTGATGCAGAGGAACCCCCTGAAGGGAATCCCGAACTCATTATTTAAACAGCAGGAGAACCGCTTTGTCTTTTCCCTGTCAACACGTTGTATACAGGACTTACAGGATATGTTTTATCACGGACTCTTGAGCTGACTCAGGCGATCCAGGAAACATTTAAAATTTCCCGCATGCAGTCAAGTTCAAGAAACTGCTAGAGCCGCTCGGGCTGTACTTGCATAAACCGTATCCAAGGCCCCTATCACTTAATGATCTCAAGTATAAAAGGAGAATCTATACATAAAGCCTAACATCCCCACACAAGGGGAAGGAACGGGAAAAAATCCAAGGAGGAGAGTAGATTCTAAAAGAAGGACATGAACCTTCTAGTTGCGGACAAGGCAAAGCTGGCACGTCTTACTTCATTCAACTGTAAGGATGGATCCACAGGTACTGCCTTCTCTGGAAATCCTTCTGGCATGCTAGTTTAAAAAATCTGCGTTAGTGCAAACTAGCTGCCTGTGTGTCTGGAACACTTGTTTTTCTGTTAATGATCAAATGTTTACTGTATCCACCAGCTGGTTCAGTACTCCAGGCCTCCGAGATGGCTGTAATGAAGCAGCAGCCTTGGTCATCAGCTTCTGTCAGCACTATTTAGTACTTTCTGTTCATACCTACCAGCTACTACCTACAGGGGCTTTCTCTTCTCTGCACATTCCTCTACCATTACTATTTCCAAATGTGACCTTCGTGGTTGCAAGACCCCTGTAGGAACTCTTTATATTTGTTTTTGTTATTGTTTTCCTTTTTAAAATCAATTTATTTTTTTTATTTTTTTTTAAATTTTATTTAAATCCAAGTTAGTTAACGTATAGTGGAATATGATTTCAGGAGTAGAACCCAGTGATTCATCATTTACATATAACACCCTCGTTCGTCCCAACAAATGTCCACCTTAGTGCCCATCACTCATTTAGCCCATCCCCCCCAACCACCTCCCTTCTAACAACCCTCAGTTTGTTCTCTGTATTTAAGAGTCTCTTATGGTTTGCCTTACTCTCTCCTTTTATCCTATTTTTTCTTCCCTTCCCCTATGTTCATCTATTTTGTTTATTAAATTCTACATATGAGTGAAATCATATGATATTTATCTTTCTCTGACTTATTTTGCTTAGCACAATACATTCTAGTTTCATCCACGTTGTTACAAATGGCAAGATTTCATTCTTTTTCACTGCTGAGTAATATTCCATTACACACACACACACACACACACACACACACCCCACACACACACCACATCTTCTATATCCATTCATCAGTCAATGGACATTTGGGCTCTTTCCATAGTTTGGCTATTGTTGATAGTGCTGCTATAAACATTGGGGTGCACGTGCCCCTTCAAATCAGCATTTTTGCATCCTTTGGATAAATTCCTAGGGTAAATACCTAGTAGTGCAGTTGCTAGGTCATAGGGTAGCTCTATTTTTAGTTTTTTGAGGACCCTCCATACTGTTTTCCAGAGTGGCTGCACCAGGTTGCATTTCCACCAGCGGTGCAAAAGTGGTCCCCTTTCTCTGCATCCTTGCCAACATCTGTTGTCCCTAAGTTGTTAATTCTAGCCATTCTGACAGGTGTGAGGTGGTAGTATTTGAAATAAAAGTATTTTCTTATATGGAATTTTCTGTCTTCTGTCTCCTATGCTGCATACCACAAGCACTACCACTGCTCTTATGCAAGGACATCTTTCTAAATTCTATCCCCTGATTTCTGATTTTATATATGTATGTTATTTATATATATATGCCTATAATTGATAGAAATATGTAATGTATAATAATATAGTAATTATAATTATCAGCACTTTATGACCTATTTCATTTCTCCAGCTAGTAACACATTTGAACTTCCTCAAAACCAGAAGTTCCTAACCACAACATTGAAAGACTTTTTATGTGTACCAGTGCTTTTGGTAACATGTTCCCAGCACCGAACTCAAACCAGGTTAAACAATAAAAGGAATATATTAGCTCCTAAAACTAATATAGATAGATAGATAGATAGATAGATAGATAGATATTTGATATATCCACCATTGTGTGGACTTCAGACATGTTTGTATATGGCTCCAGCCCCTTTAATCTGCAATTCTGTTAGTTGTGCTGGCTTTGCCTCTAGCTCACTTCACTCATGGTAGCAAAATGACACCAGCAGTCCTGGGTTTCACATCCACGCTGCACTGCATCTAGGAGAAAGAGCTTCTCTTCCTCACCTCAGCCTTCTACCCCAAGCATCCGACCACAATCCTGGCTTTCTCTCCAGGGAAACATAGGTCACATGCCTTCCTCTGAACAAACAGAATGCTCACAGCCTTCCTTAAGTCAACTGAGCCTTCTCCTTGAGCCGGGAATGGATTAGGAGCAACCTAACCCCATGACTGTCATGCCCTGGGGCAGGTGTGAAATGGGGATGAGGAGGCCAGCAGGAATGTCCCCCACACAGAAGACACTGCAGGAAAAGGGGGAGAGTATCTTATCAGTGTCACAGTCCAGAAGTTTCTTTACTAATAATGTGAGTGAGCTGAGCATGTGACACATTATTTAACAGGTATGACTCAAAAGGTTGAGAATCCCCGTTCTAAACCATCAGCTACTCAAGGGCAAGGATTGTTTTCTTTGTTGTTACAGCACATTAACAGTTGTGAACTGAATTTACTCCTGGTCTCCCTTACCGCCCAGCTCTGCTTTCTCTCCTCTGTCAGTATCCTCATGTTTACCCTCCTCTTTCCTAGACCCACATTCCATCTCCCCAAAGGTTTCCCATAAAGGAAAAGCAAGTGTACTGTCCACCCCCTCCACCCTTCTCTGGAGAATGTAGTTTGAGAAAAAGATTATGTTTAAATGTGTGATCAAGTGAAGTGACTTCATGAAGAGGGTCTCATAGAGAAAGATGTGTTTCCTGTGTAAACAGCAAAAGGCACCCATCCATGAACTTAGATGCTATTTGTGAAGCCACATGGCCAGACCTGGAGGTGCATAAGGCTTTGATGCAACTGGATTTCATAAAAGACGAAGCTTTATTTAGACTGAACATGTGCCATTTGTCCTGCTATTTTAGGATGTGCATTTCCTATTATTCGTGTAGAGGTGATGAGTTAAAGCTGAGCTACAGGTGTGTTTTTTCAGTCCCCCTTGAGACAGGCACTTGGCAAAGATCTGTTTGTATAGTCTAGGGTATAATCTGTGGCTATGGATTTCTTCAACACAGAGGAAGCTAGTCTAAACAGGACTACATTGGGGTACCTGGGTGGTTCAGTTGGTTGAGTGTCTAACTCTTGATTTCAGCCCAGGTTATAATCCCAGGGTCATGGGATCGAACCCCACATCAGGCTCTGTGCTGAATGCGGACCCTGCTCAAGATTCTCTCTTCCTCTGCCCCTCTCCCCTGCTCGTGCTCTCTTTCTCTCAAAAAAAAAAAAAATTAAAATTAAATAAAAGTTTAAAAAATAAAAATAAACAGGACTATATTATGATGTTTAGACATCATAAGCATGGACCGAGGGTGGTGCTCTCCCTTCTGTCATCAAAAACAGAACAAATGCTTAACTAAAAATACAAAATTTGCACACATGAAGAAATCACAATAACTTGATTTTGGCTTTACAAGTGGCAAAATGCTGAATATATTCTATTGATTTGAATTCTTCTCTCCCCTCCCTCCCCACACCTCTCTTTTAGTCTCTTGCTTTGCTGGTGGGACTTTAAATACATGCCTACTCTATCTTTTGAATAATCCAGCCATGGGTCCAGAAGGGAATCAGATAGCTACCTTTGCCCCAGTGAGGTTAGCTATTCTAACCTGCTGAGCGAACTTTTCCTGGCAAAAACAAAAACAAACAAAAACAGGTAGAAGCCTTAGGGAAGCTTAGTTCTACCAAAAGCAGTGTTGAGGTCACCAGAAGAATCCAGCCTCCCAGACACTAAACACTCCAGCTGTTGCTGTTGTGGTTACCTCATGGTAAGAGAATTACCTTCTCTGACCAGAAAATATTAGGACTCTTGAGTAGGAGTCCATGTCCCTCAGCCCCAGAGGGATGGAGACCCTATGCTCCATCCTAAGCCAATCCTTCACCTTATGTGCACTTGACCCAATCCCCTTTAACTACTCAAAGACAGTGCTTCAGCAATTCTTCCCTCCCTTTCTCACATCCTCAGAATTTTCTCCTTTATACTGGATCATTCCCATCAGCCAACAAGCATGCCATTATTTCTCTTACCTTTAATAAAATTAATAACCTCCACATCCCCCAAAGCTATACCCCATTTCTCTACTCTCTTCGGCAATCAAACTCCTAAGAACAGTTGTCTATTCTTGGAGACTAATTCCACCCCTCCCATGAATTCTTGAATCCAGTCCAGCCATGTATCCTCTGCTCCCTCAATCCATCGAAAGAGCTCTCTCCATGGTTACCAGTGACCTCCCATTACTAAATCCAACAGTCATTATTCGGCTTTGACATTGGTTCATAGGACACCACTGTCTCTTGGTTTTCTTCTTACCTCCCCGGGGTCTCCTCCTCAGTATCCTTTGCTAGTCCCTCATCTTCTCTACAAAGTTGGATGGCCCCAGGGACTCCATTACTTCTCATTTTACACTCCCTCCCTTGGTGATCTCATTCAACGCATGACTTTAATCTTATGTTAACTCCAAGAATTCGATCTCCAGCCCAGACCTCTCCCCTACACCTCAAACTCATAACAAAAACAATTCAACACTTCCATTTGAATGTCTCATAAATATTTTTTTAATTCAGCCTGTCCAAAATAAACTGTTATTTTCCCCTTCCACTGACTCCCATCCCTACCACATCTGTTCTATCCTCAGTCTTCTCCATCTCAATTGGTGGAACCCCTTTTTGCTCAAGTCTAACCAATCCAGCAGCACATTTGTATTGAAAATAGAGCCAGAGTCCAGCCTCTCCAGTTATTAATACCTGGTCCAGACCTCCCCAGGATTACTGGCCACCATGCATCCACCTTCCCCCCTATAGTCTATTTTCAACACAGCAGCCACATCAATCCAGAAAAATCATATCATAGTACTCCAGTGACTCACTCATGGCAAAAGCAAAGGTCCCAAATATTTTGCCCCCCTTTACTTCCTGATATCTCTCCTACTTTGTTCCCTTGCTTAGTTCTACTGCAAGTACTCTGGCCTTCCCTCTCTCTCCCAAGTACGTGACAATTTTTTTGCCCCCTACAAATCTTTGCTGAAATGCCACCTTCTTAATAAATCCTATCTGAGCATCCAACTTCAAAGTGAAATCTGCCCATCTCCCCCCACTCTTAACCTTCCTTATGTTGTTCTATTTTTTTCCAAAGCATTTATCACTTTTTAGCATGCTATATAATTACTTAATTTCAGTGCCTATTGTTTATTCTTTAGCAACCTATAGAATGTAAGTCTGGGGGCAGGGAAGTGTCTGTTTTATTCATTTTATATACCAGGTGCCTAGAACAGTGCTTAGAACTTACTGGGTGCTCAGTAAATTGTAAATGATTTCTATTCTATAATCAACTGTTTTCACTTTATATATTGTGACTATTTTCTATAATTAATACTTATTAAGTTTTTAATTTTAATTTCAGAATAGTTAATACACAATGTAATATTAGTTTCAGGTGTATGAGTGATTAACCACTGCCTTATAACACCTGGTGCTCAACACAACACGTATACTCCTTAATCTAATTCACCTATTTAGTGTTTTTTTGTATTCTTTGGGTAAATGCCCACTAGTGCAATTACTGGATCATAGGGTAGTTCTATTTTTAACTTATTGCAGAATCTCCAAACTATTTTCCACAGTGGCTGTGCCAGTTTGCATTCCTACCAACAGTGCATAATGGTTCCTTTTTCTCCGCATCCTCACCAGCACTTGTTTGTTGTGTTTTTAATTTTAGCCATTCTGACAGGTTGTATCTCACTGTACTTTTGATTTGCATATCCCTGATGTGCATGATGAGCATCTTTTCATGTGTCTTTTGGCCATGTCTATGTCTTCTTTGGAGAAATGTCTGTTCATGTCTTCTGCCCATTTTTTAATTGGATTATTTGTTTTTTGGGTGTTGGCTTGTATAAGTTCTTTATATATTTTAGATACTAACCCTTTATTGGGTATGTCATTTGCAAATATCTTCTCCCATTCAGTAAGTTGTCTTTAATTTTGTTTATTGCTTCCTTCACTGTGCTGAAATTTTTAAATTTTATGTAGTCCCAATAGTTTATTCTTCCTTTTATTTCCAGGAGACATATCTAGAAAAATGTTGCTACAGCCAATGTAATAGAAATTATTGCCTGTATTCTCTTCTATTATTTTTATGGTTTCAGGTATCACATTTAGGTCTTTAATCCATTTTGAGTTTATTTTTGTGTATGATATAAGAAAGTGGTCCAGTTTCACTATTTTGCATGTTGCTGTCCAGTTTTCCAAACATTTGTTAAAGAAACTGTCTTTTTCCCGTTGAATATTCTTGCCTCTTTTGTTGAAGATTAATTGACCATATAATCATGGGTTTGTTTCTGGACTTTATATCTTGTTCTATTGATCGACGTGTCTATTTTTGTGCCAATACCATACAAAAAGGTACAAAAAGGTGTACCACCTTTGCTTTCCTTTTTCAAGATTGTTTTGGTGTCTTCAGGATCCTTTGTGGTTCCATACAAATTTTAGGATTTTTTGTTCTAGTTCTGTGAAAAATGCTGCATTTTAGTATTTTGATAGGGATTGCATTAAATCTGTAGATTGCTTTGAGTACTATGGACATTTTAACAATGTTTGTTTTTCCAATTCGTGTGCATGGAACACCTTTTCATTTGTCTGTGTCATCTTTAAATTCTTTCATCGGCGTCTTATAGTTTTCAGAGTACAGGTCTTTCAGTTCCCTGGGTTAAGTTTATTTCTAGGTATTTTATTATTTTTAGTAGAATCATAAATGGGATTACTTTCTTAATTTCTCTTTTTGTTGCTTCATTTTTCTTATTGCTATGGTTGGGACTTCCAGTACTATGTTGAATAAAAGTGGTAACAGTGGACATCCTTGTCTTGTTTCTGATTTTAGGGAGAAAGCTTTCAATTTTTCAGTATTGAGTATGATGTTAGCTGTGGGTTTTTCACATATAGCCTGTATTATATTGTGGTATGTTCCCTCTAAACCTACTTTGTTGAGGATTTTTGTCATGAATAGATGTTTTATTTTGTCAAATACTTTTTTTGCATCTTTTAAAATGATCATATGGTTTTTATCCTTTATCTTGGTAATGTGATGTATCACACTGATTTATGAATATTGAACCACACTGGCATCCTGGGAATAAATTCCACTTGATTGTGATGAATGATTTTTAATGTATTGTTAGATTAGGTTTGCTAATACTTTGTTGAGGATTTTTGCATCTGTGTTCATCCGAGATATTGGCCTATAGTTCCCTTTTTTTTTTTTTTTAATGTCTTCATCTGGTTTTGGTATCAGGGTAATGCAGATCTCATAAGATGAATTTGGAAGTTTTTCTTCCTCTTCTATTTTTTGGAATAGTTTGATAATAGGTATTAACTCTTTTTTAAATGTTGGATAGAATTCACTGTGAAGCCATCTGCTCCTGGATTTGGTTTGTTAGGAGTTTTTTCATTACTGAGTCAATTTCATTGCTGGTAATCAGTCTGTTAAAATCTTCTATTTCTGATATATGATTAATACTTTCATATTGGATTACATTTGATTCTATGTCCCATTCTACATGTATAAGTGATATACATAAGACCTGAATTTTATGACCTTGTCACTGTTGTGTGAGTAAAAATATTCATATTTTCTCTCTAAATGGAAAGGACTTTCGAACCCCATCTCTCCAGAACCATCCTGAAGCATTATTCCTGTATTGGAATACCAGAAGATAATTAGCAGGGGATAATGAAAATCAGAACAAAAACAACAATCTGTTTCTGTCCAAATTGCAGAATTTGTAGTTCAGGCACTTTAGCAGTAGCATCATTATGCTTATGAACACAAGCTTTGGGGTCAGACTGCCTCATTTCTTTTCCTGGGCCCAGGATTTATGAGTCTTCCATTTTGTCAGTTGTAACCCTGTCATTACTCTTTAAATCGTTTTTTCCAAAATAATTGAATGGAGGTGCGGTAGGCAGCATCATGGCTCCCAAAAGATGTCCTCATCCTAATCCTGAAACCTGTGACTTTGTTACTTTCCATGGCAAAAAGGGTGTTGCAGATGGAATTAAGCCAGAGAGATTATTCTGGATTATCTGAATGGGTCCAGTGTCATCACATAGGCCAAAAAAAGCAGAAGCAGAAGCAGAAGCAGGAGGAGGAGGAGGAGGAGGAGGAGGAGGAGGAGGAGGAGAATCAATCAGAAGAGGTGGGAAGAGCATGACATATGGGAAAGATTCAACCCACTGTTCCTGGCTTTGAAAATGAAGGGGTGATGAGCCAAGGAATATGGGTTGCCTCTGGAGGCTGGGTTTTTCCCAGCCAGAGACCAACAAGGAAACAAGACCCCAGCCCTAGAACTACATGAAAGTGAAATCCGACAATTTGAATGAGCCTGGATGTGGATTTTCCCCTAGTACATACCATTGATTGTGTACCGTGTACTCCAGCAGAACAGCTTTCAAGTGGAATGGTAGGACTACAAACAAATGTGCTTGCCCCAAGTTAGAAACCATGCTAGAATCTTCACACGTGCCATCTCATTTAAAAACATAGAGAGACTAGGGCACATACATAGCAAGACCTTTACAATCAGGGTAGAAGTGCAAGAGTTGGACAGCAAAAGAGAAAACATTGCACCAGAAATCATGGCTGAGGTTTCATAATAATAGTACTTTTCATTAAAATCTATTATTTTTATTATAAAAAGTTTTCAGGGGCGCCTGAGTGGCTCAGTTGGTTGAGCATCCAACTCTTGATTTCGGCTCAGATCATGATCCCTGGGTCGTGGAATCAAATCCCTCATCAGGCTCCACACTGAGCCTGGAGCCTGCTTGGGATTCTCTCTCTCTCTCTCTCTCTCTCTCTCTCTCTCTCTCTCTCTCTCTGTCTTTCTCTCTCTCCCCTTTCCCCTTTCCCCTTTTCCCCACTCACAGTTTCTTTCTCCCTCTTTCTCTCAAATTAAATCAAATTTTGGGTGTGGAGGGCGCCTGGATAGCTCATTCGGTTAACTGTCTTACTTAGGCTCAGGTCATGATCCCACAGTTTGTGAGTTGGAGCCCCCCATCAGGCTCTGTGCTGCTAGCTAGGAGGCTGGAGCCTGTTTCGGAGTCTGTGTTTCCCGCTCTCTTCCCCTCCCCTGCTCATACTCTTTCCCTCCCCCCCCCTCCAGAAATAAACATTAACAATTTTTTTAAATTCTCAAAGATATAGAACAGAGAATAATATGACAAAAATCGTTTACCCATCATCCAGATTTAATAAATCTTACCATATTTTACTCAGATAAAAACAAAAGAGCCCAGATGTGCTATAGGCCCCCAGGTGTCCAGCCAGCTCTCCTCCCCTCCTTACTTCTTCAGAGCTAACCACCTGCTCTAAGTGGTGGGAACGCTCTATGTTCAGGTGTCCACAGTGTCACTGTACATACATGCACCCGTATCACATTATATAGTGTTGGTATTTCAACCTTACACAAATGGTAATGTGCTGTCCTTTGCATTCTGCAACTTGCCATTTCTACTTCACATTGTTTTCTGTGCTTATCCACATTGATATCTGTAGATCTAATTTATTTGTTTTAGCTGTTCGAGCAGCATTCTATTGAATGAATTAACTATGGTTTATTTGCTCATTTACATACTGATAGACATTTAGCGTGTCTCCACTTTTTGGCATTAGAGCACTGCCATAATGAGCTCTCTCATTCGCAGATTGCTGTGTGCATGTGGAGACTGTCTCTAGTTAATATCTGTCCCTCACATCTCAGAGAGAACTCCTGCCACAGAGGTCATATTCGTCTGTGCAGCTTCACACCTCCTGGCATTGCCAGTTGTTCTGGAAAGTACTTGTCCCGATCAACACGCCCACAGCAGCACTTCAGAATTTCCCCACATCCTCACAGCAGACTTATGATCAGACTTCTAAAACATTTCCCTGAGAGTTGTGAAATTGTTCTTTTAATTATAATTTCCTAATTACTAGTGAGGGTGGCCATCTTTCCATATCTTAAGTGGTCAATTTCTCTCTTCTGGAAATTTCTTATTTATATCTCTTATCCATTCTTTTTTTTAATTGAAAGGTTTGTCTGTTTCTGGTGTATTTGTTACTCATCATATAATCCAGAAACATATTCTTTGCTCACTTATGAATTTACAAGTATCAGGGCACCTGGGTGTCTCAGTCAGTTAAGTCTCTGACTCTTGATTTCAGCTCAGGTCATGAGCTCACAGTTGTGAGATGGAGCCCCATGTCTGGCTTTATGCTGATGGTGCAGAGCCTGCTTGGGGTTCTCTCTCACCTTCTCTACCCCTCTCCCCCGCGCGCGCGCGTGTGTGTGTGTGTGCTTACTCTCTTAAATAAAAATTAATAAAAATTCAAAACATAAGAATTACAAATATCTTCTCCCAGTTGATTTCTTACTTAATTATATTTTGGGTGCCTTTTAAAAAAAAATGTAGAAACTCACTTAACACAGTCAAATGTATCAATCTTTTCTTTTGTGCTGTGTGCTTTCTGGTCTTGTTAGTGAAACCCTCTCTACAATGAGAGGATTCTTAGAGGTGACTTTGAGGCTACCAAGAAGGGAGAAAGGTGTAAAGGGGCCAGATTTGTAAGCTTTTCTGTCTCTGCTACTCAGAATAGCATCTCATATGTTTGTTTTATATTTGGACACCTGCATAGATTTGCATTGAAGAAATTTTCTTGCTGTTAAAAAAATGTTTAACTTTGAACATTATTGCATGCACAGAGATTCCTATCCACCAAGCCAAAAAGAGAAAGATCATGAGTTACGTGAACTCATAAGAGAAAATAAGAAGAAAAAATATAATGTGCCATGTAGCTTTTGTTTGCTGGGAAAAGGAGGACAATGTCAGTTTGCTTAGAGAAGGAAGTTCTTAGTACTAAGTCCTAAGTGCAATGTACCCTATGGACACCAGTGAAGGAGGAACCCAGAAAGAGCATAACGAGGCAACTTCAGAAGGTTCAGGAAGATTCTCATATGGCCTTGCTAACCAGCAGGAGACAAGGAGTTAATCTCAGAATACAGGGTCCTCTCAGGGCTTTTTTGAAACAAGAAAATACATGTATTCTGGCCACAGCCCAAGTGACAGATCTGCTGTGAGCTTCACCTAAGAGCACTCATTGGTGCCTTACATCTGGCGAAGCAAAGGGTCTGGCAGAGAGAGCAGTTCTCTCCTCACCAGGCATCCACCCTGGTTTTCAGCCTCTGCTCTCCTCTTTCTTCACTCTGGTAGGAGTGAGAGAACCTACTGTTTAATGAACTCAAATCCTCGAAAGATGTGTGTTCAGCAGCCTACAAAGGTACGGTAAGCATGCACCAATCACTTCTACCTTCCAGTTGATAAACCTTTTCCCACCCATGACTCCACATTTGTGAATTTGGTTCCTGTTACCATATGGGGATATCTAGTTCATTCTTTATTGGGGTGAAGGCTGCATAGCCTTTATTAGCTGGACGATCTGTTTGGAAACAGTCATGTCTTCAGAGATATGTTTCTATCCTGAGCAAAAGGGTAAAGGCAAAAGAATAAAACATTTTACTTTATTATTAACTTGGCTTCTTCTTTAACTCTGTTGCTCCTCCACTATATTTATATTTTTCCCATTTTTTTTTCTTTTTTCTTTGGGTTTGTATTATGGTATCATTATACATTCTCTGGGCTTGGTCGATTCACTTTTTTTTTAATGTAATCTGCTTAGATTTAAAATAATCTGTTTTCTCAAATAGGGTTAGCACACATGATAATACGATTCCTGGCATTCTGCCACTGTCCCATGGCATTTAAGGCTTGCTTGGATTTAAGGCTTGCTTCTTCAGGAATGTGTGGAACTGTTCTGAATAAAGATAAAGTAAAGAATTCAAAATTCTTCTCCCAAGAAAGGCACGCAGAGTGATTTTTCATACCTGTACAGTAAAGAGGCTGAGTGAAGCGTTTCCTTGGAGCAGTGAGAAAATTAGAATTAAGTACTACTCAGCCAGATTTTTCTATCCTCACCCTGGAGTATGTGTCAGAGGAACTTCCACTGCATATTAATCTGTGGACTCTTCCCCCCGGAAGTCTTTGTTTCTCTGGGGCTAGAAATTGAACCAAGCAAAACAAACACAAAGATTTCTTTCCAGATTGTAAGAGACCTGTGGGTCCAGCTCTAAACAACTACAGGGCCAACACACATGCAGCCTCACGTGTTTCCTCACAAAATATCATGTATCTCAACTTCTGTGCCTTTCAAAGTGTAAGGGAACTAGATTCACTCATAACTGTTAAGGTCTTGGCAGGCAGGAAACAGAATTCCACTCATAGGGTTTCAATGAAAGTCCTTGATAAAGGAATTATTTCTATGGTAAATGGATCCAACAAAGGATTTGAAAGTTTCAGGGACTGCCAGTGAACAGCAAGGAGACATTTCCAGCCCTGGAGATGAAGAGGAAGGGAAGGCAAGGGTGTTGCAGAGCCTAGTGAGACCTGGAGACAGGAGGACAGAGCTGCCTGGCAGGAGTTGTGGTCAAAGCAAGTGTGGCCAGATGGCAGTAGGGAGATAAAGAAGGGACAGTCACAAAATAGTCCAGCCCCTCTCCTTTCTTCTTCTGTTTTCTTCTTCTTTTCTTCTTTCCTCTTCTTTTCTTCTTTCTTCTTCTTTCTGTTCTTCCATTGGCCAAACCCAGTCAGCAAAGCTGGCAGGCTCTGGAGCCACATTAGGTAGCCCATGGATCAGTCTCCTGGAACACAGAGAAGAGTAGAGAAATGCACGGCAAGAAAGTCATGGTCGCAAGTGGGCAGATGGAAAACCACCAGCTCTGGGGTTAAGAGGGAGCAGGTTTGAAATTTGCTCTAGACTGTCTTTTTAAGGACAATCTGATTCAGTTCATGAGACTTGGGGTTGTAAATGTTTTAATGTGTTTGTGAAGAAACACCTCTGTCTTCTGATCTTCTGAGTGATCTGATCTTGCTGAGACAGAGGAGTGGAGAACCAGCTAGAAGTTTACTGACCTGTCAGAGTGATATGTATTTGAGCTAGAAGGGACCTTTCAGAAAGCATCTACCTCAACCGCTGCTCGTTAGAAATAGGAAAAACGAAGTCTGTAATGTTTCTCCCTTCCTTCTTCAGACAAATATTTATTTGATTGCCTACTGTGTGCCAGGTACTGTTCTCATGAGAATTCAACAGTGAGCAACACAAACTCCTGTTCTTGTAGAGCTCAAGTTCTAATCAACAACAATAACAAAAATATATGATAGATCAAAAGGGGATGTGTGCTATGATGAGAAATAAGGCAAGATAAAGGGGGAGAGAGCCATGGAGGACAAGAGATGGGGTTTCTCTTTTATTTCATACACGTAGACAACCTCTTCGGTTGGCATTATTTGAGCTAGAATCTGAAGAAGGTAAGGGATGCTCCATGTGCACGTCCAAGGCAAGAGCATTCCAGGCTGGTAGAGGGAACAGGAAATGTCAGGGCCCTGAGTGGGAGCGCCTTTGGCACAGAGCTCAGTGAAACAGGAGTGATGTGATAGGAGGTGACGCTGGCAAGGCAGCTGTGAGCCAGAGTTGAAGAGCCTTACAGGCTGTGTGGAACCTGGTTTCATTCCAGGGCGATGGGAAGCCATTGAAGGTATCAAGCAGAGCCATGACATGGTTTATGTTTTGAAGCAGGGAGGCCAGTGACGAGGCTGTTCACAGTCATCTGGGGAAGAGAGGGGGACCAGCAAAGATGTGGTGGAGGTGGTGAAAAGCGGTCGGCTTCTGGATGTATTTGAACAGAGAACCAACTGGATTTGCTGCTGGAGGAACTGGAGAATAGTGGGACACTGGAATCAAGGATGACTCCAAGCTTTCTGGCTTGGGCATTGGGAAAGTGGTGCTGACATTGCTGAGCTGGGAGAGGAGAAAGTTTGGTAAAGCAGGGATATAGACAGGAGCCAGGTAAGGGGCTTAGAAGGCTTTAAAGTCTTGTTTGGATGTCTTTGCCAAAAAATAACCCATGTATGTCTACTAAGCATGCACACACACATATGAAGCTCAGGACAGGGGTTGAGACTTGTATAAATTTGGTGATAGTATTTAAAGTCATGAGAAGATGAGCTCATCTATAGCATAAGTGTAGCTATAAAACAGAAGAAAACTTAGAACGGAGCCTGGAACACACTAATAATAATGTTAATATTTATTATTATTATTATTATTATTATCATCATCATCACTAACACTCAGCACTATCTGCCCCATCATCATCATCATCATCATCATCATCACCATCACGAACAGCACTATGTGCCAGGCATGGTGCTAAGCCTTCCACATACATTATCTTAATTAATTCTCAGAGTCTATGAGAAATTCACTATCATCCCCATTGTACATCTAAATAAAGTGAGGCATGAGGAATTCATCAGCCTGCTGAAGTCACACAGCTAGAATGTGGCAAAGCTGGGAAGCAAGCCCAGACAGTCTGACTCCAGTCGAAACAGTCAACCCCAGTGTCCAGAGCAAGTTTGTGGCAGACGATGTCTGATAAGCTTCTTTCTGTGGTACGTTGCCTCTGCTGACAAAGTTCTTTCGCTTCCATGCTGTTACTCAAAATGCAGAATCACACTGGAAGATAGCAGCATCCAGATAGCAAGCACATCCCCTGCTCAGCCCCAGTTTCCAGAGTTGGTGTCCGTTCTTCTCCCTTCACCATTTTGAAGTGCTCAACTCTGTTCTGAGGCCACGGTTCTGAACCACATACCTTCAGTGTCTCACTGGTGCTTAACATGTGACCCTACCCACAGAAGCTGCTCTTTCATTCTAGACTGATTAACTCCAAGGCTGCTGTGGTTCCACTAGCTGGTCTTGGGTGGTGAGGCAGAGACCGAGAAAGGAAACATCATCCTCATGGCTGGGTTTGTAAATGAGGGCCAAGAAGAAACCCACCTTTTGGAAGTCACACAAGACAGACGACTTCCTAGGTATGTCTGTGATACAGCAGCCTGTCCAGGAGAAATAATCGCAGCTGAGGACATGAACTGACAGGCAGTCAGTGCCCATGCTAGAGGCTCTGTTTGATATCAGCCTCCCCTGGGGCATGGCATTCCCTGCCCCAGTCAGACTCCTCTCAAAGAATGATGTTTTTCTGTGTTTCGTACCTAAGCAGGCAGCCCAGATAGCATCACTGTGAATCTCTACCACCAGCCTTCAGAAATGTAATGGAACCATAATTGGAACCTTCCAAAGAGACATTTGAGTGAAGAGACTCTCAGTCCTCAGTTGTAAATAAACTGCCATGAGCCATCTGAAAAAGACAAAGTGATAGCAATGTACCAAAATGTAAAGAGACACATACCTCAAAACGCCAATCTGTCCAACACCAGCTGCATGATAGATAACTTCCTCAACTTCCATTTCCCAGAGTAATCAGGAACATGGGGTAAGGGGAAGGGCTCAGACTTCAGAACCAGGCAAGTCTGGGTCTGAATCTAGCCCTGATATTCCCAGGTGGTGACTTTGGGCTGGGTGTTTAATTCCTTAGTGCCTTGTCATTCTCGTTCATAAAGTAGAGAAAGAGGGAGAATAAATCTTAGTTCATCGAGTTGCTGTGAGGATAGAACAAACAGGCATGGAAAGCACCGATACAGGAACTGGGCCACTGTATGGTATGGTGTATGGTAGCTCTAGTGCTCACGATGATAGTGTTGATGGTGGTTGCTATGGTGATGATTGTGATGATGGCAGTGGTAGACAGCATCCAACATAGGGGAGGCCTGGCCTCTTTGGGCTACAAACTGGAAGTCTGAAAGAGATTTTCTGCTTTAAAGAAGAATGTTTCGTGAAGTTTAACTAAAATGTTTGAAAAACTAACCACTGAATAAACTGTTTATTAGTAACAATTAGAATACTTAACATTCGTTCATTGTTCACTTACATGCCAGGCGTGGCACCAAGTGGTTTATTTGTATTTTATTTAATCCTCATGATACAGGTTTTGAAGAATAAAGTATAATTAGTGCCGTGTCAGATTAGAAACCTGAGGCTCCAAAATGTTAAATGTCTGATCCAAGGTCACACATAGGAACTGAAGGCCTGCCTCTGAAGAGCTAAAGCAGGAATTCAAGCCCAGGGCTATCTAATTCCATATCCCCAGCTCATAACCAACCACTGCACCATATTGCCTGTGTTTTGACCAGATGTACAGTAGCTATTCTAAAAGGAGGGAGGTCAGGGTGCTCTGAGATGGTAGTGGATACGTAGGGCTTATGCTGATGGTTCTTATGGGAAATTCGCAAATATCGATAAAAGTGTGTTTGGGATCCATGTGAGGGTTTGAGCAGGAGAATGCAAATAAGCAAACCTTATTGACCCTGCATAGTATTTCTGCACTTATGGGCAGGAGATTTCACTTTGGAAATCTGGATGTTTCACTTTTCTTTGAAAGTGGAATGATTTAGAAAAACTGGATCATATTCCAGAATGCCTTCAATTAGCTGGAGGGCTGCTACCTTGAGCTCAGGTGTATTTTCTTCAATTGGCCCAGTGCCCAGCACTCCTTATTTCTTTGGCCTGCACATTTTGCTTGTTTGTACACATGATCTGACCCTGTAGATATTTGGAGAGCGCCCTGCTGTTGAAGCTCACCCGTGGACCAGGGCACAGCTCAAGTTGCAGTTAACAGAGCAGAGGTCCTTGCCCTGCAAATGCCAACACTGAAGAAGGTGAGGACCCCAGAGTCCTGTGGATCACCTCCATCAGGAGGCCATCTCCACCCAAGAAAGATTATTCTGTGGCCATAACAATGGGAGTGTGTTCTGATCCGTGACGCCATTCAGCCAAGGTGTCCTGGTCACCCAATGCCTGTGCTCCCTGCCCTCCTTGCTAGCTATTGACCATTAGTTCCTTTCTATCCCTTTCACAGTATTTCTGCTACTCTTTGTTTTTACTGTGGGCTTCCTCCTAAGAGTGTTTGAGAAGGCTATTTTTTTTCTTGTTTAGAAATACCTTGTTTTCAACTCTCCACAATTGGTTCCCAAGTTCATGAGTGTGCAGTGCCTTAGCAAGCCAGCAAGATAATATAAAACCTCCTTGTAACCGTTTTGCTGCAAAGAGGCAGGTGCAAAGAGAAGTAGAAATAAGACATCCTCTTAGCTATATCGCACTTTATGATTTTTAGTACACAGTCACGTCTCCTCTCTTGTTCGATCCTCAGAAAAATCCGGCGAGGTGGGTAGAGTGGGAGTAATGTGTTCATTTTTCAGAGGCTTCAGCTCAGAAGTGATGTGCTCTGAAAGGCTTAGTGGTCAGTAGGAAAGAGAATGTGGACAGGTGCCCAGGCCTGACCTGGAATGAATCTCCATGGCATAACTCATCTCTTGCATCACCAATTAGTTGAGCACCTGATCACGGACCTTTTCTCTGAGGGAACTGAAAGTGAAATGCATGGGCCAAGGATCTATTCATTTTACCACCATTCTTCCTGTCTTTCCTTTTCCCCCTCTTTCCACCAGGAGCTGTGGAGCACCCATTCTGTGCCAGGCACTGTGCTCGTCCCAGGCCATGCCATCAAGTCCATGTGAATAACGCCAAGGGAAGATGGCTCAAATGCTGCAAAAATGCCACTTTGTAGTTGCATGGCTTTTCATGATTTTCAAAGCCATTTTGCAGCAACCCTGTATGCTGACTGTGTGACTCTTTCACAGATGGAATTTAGGCCCTGAAAAGCCACATGACATACAGCTAGTCAGCCACAGAACAGAAACTGAAACTTAGCTCTTAAGACTTTGGACTCAATGCTCTTTCCACTACTGATACTAATAGCACCTAATAGTGCATGGCACATAGTAGCCGTTTAAGAAATGTTTGCAAAACATAAATGAACATCACAGTGCTTCTCAAAATGACTGAGAAACCTAACATCAACATTCCTCTTTCAAGGCCAGGAAAACAAGGCCTCACAGGATCTTGCAAACCTATTACTTAGTCAAAGCCAACAATGCCTGAAATTAATCACTATTGTTTTCACCTAAAGCAACATATGGAGCTAGAGAGGTAGAGAAACAAACACCTCAGCTGTGACAGATAACTGCAGATAAAGCTTTTTCTTAGGTTTGTTGACATTCTTCTTTGCCCAAGGACAATCTGTTAAGAAGAAAATATTTTTCCCTATCTACTTCAAACTACATTCCAGACTCGAAGTCCAATATTGGATAGTAAGTAGTGAAGCAAATTGCTTAAACTTCTCAGGCTCTTTTTTCCCTAGGTGAGTTTCCAGATCTACTATGGGTAGGGTCCCAAGAGCCTCCTCCCTGGTTTTTCTTCTCTTTTGGAAAGTGGTGGGAGACACATGGAGAGCAGTTTAGTAGAAAAACTTTGGCTTGCTTGGTTCACTCATCAGTATAGAAGCATAAGTGAGCAATTCAAGAGACAGTTCTGTGGTGTGAACCTTTCCTTTCGGAGGCCTGGCTGTCCACACCCTTCACCTTGGGTTAATCCAAGAGTCTCTGCTGTCTGGCACCACTCTATAACCTGGTCCACCCTTCCTTGCAGAAGGTGGAGCCAAAGTCAGTTTTCCTCTTGAAAGGGCAACCTGGATCCTGTCAGGAAACAGAGCTGCTCTCTCATTCTCCAACTTAACAGCTTCCTCTTCCTTCTCCACCAGTTGGCTCATCTTGCTTTTATCCCATTCAGCCATCTCTCCACCGCTCCCAGAATTAATAGCTACCACCTTGGGCTGGCCATGGAAGTGACAGAATACAAGAGCATGGAGCCTATAAAACAAAAGGATATGGAACTATAGAGAATACAATTCTTATTTTATATTTAACCCTCTGACCTGGTGTCTTTTTTATTCTCATCTAAATCAGCCAGTGTTTCTTAAAGTGTAATCACTACACCAGAGGCAGCAACATCACCTGTGAATCTGTCAGAAATGCAAATTCTCAGGCCCTACCCCAGACCCACTGAATCTCTCTGGGTGGGGCCCAGCAACTTGTAGTTTAGCCAGCCCTGCAGGTGAGTCTGATGAACATTCAAGTCTGAGAAACACTGGTTTAAATCTTTTCTTCTTCCCACTGAGCATCAACCTCCCAGATGGTATCATTCACCTTCACGAATTTCTCTTCTAATATTTATATAAATGGACAGAGATTTTGTGATCATACTAACTGATATGGAGCCTTCAAACTATATAACCTTTGAGATCATGTCAGAAGAAATGTCAATCTCTGAAAATCCAGCTAAAAGTACTAAGATGTGGTGGAAAGAGCGTGGACTATGATATCAGACAGCTGTAGGTTCAAGTCCACCAGGTGTTCAAATGCACCTGCTAGCCCTGGGGTTTTAGTGTAATTATTCATACATTCTGTACATTATGCATAAAATGAGGATGACAGACAAAAGTTATGGGGTTATTATGAAGAATAAGTATATGTGAAGTGACTATAATACACATCAACCGCTCAGGAAACATTCCCTTCTTCCTCTTCACCCCACTTCCAGTATAATCACAGTAGACATACACACACCTGCACCTTGTGGTATACTTCTATACCAAGAAATACCAAGGCTTTATCAAGGAGGTCAAGGTATATCCTAAAGCCAGTCAAAGACCATAGTATGTCTCAGTCTGTTGTCTAATCAAGAAGTCCAGCCTCTTTCCTCAGAGTTAGAATGCGACCAATATAAAGAGGTTATCACCTAGTTCTTTTATTTGATCTAGTCTTATGATGACTGTTGTCAAAAGAGGGTGGAACCATAAGAGACTTAAACTGAGCGTTGCTGGAGGGGCTGACGGGCATTAAGGGGAGCGCTTTTCAAGATAAGCGCTGGGTATTATATGGAAGAGATGAATCACTGGGTTCTACTCTTGAAGCCAAGACTACACTGTATGTAAACTAACTTGAAAATAAAATTTAAAAAAAAAAGAAAAAGAGGGTAGAAGTCTGCATGAAGTCTAGAGAATGGAGATTTGGTGTTTCATAATTTATTAGTATTCATCCAAAAGTATCCAACAAAAAGAAAGTGACAAATACTTTATTAGAGGAACTCTAATGATTTGGAACCCTAACAAGGCAGAGAGGCAGTTCAAAACTTTTCTACAATCTGGGCAAAACTGTCCTTAAAAATATCCTATTCCCTTTGTGCTGAGTCTGCAGTAATAATTCATCATCTATTGACTTTTTCTATGTGACTGATCCTAAGCTTTTAAATGGTGTGTGGGCATCAGCACATTGAACCCTCAGAAGTAATTACTGTTACTTCCCCCACCCCTAATATCCAAATGAAAAGGCTAAGATTTAGAAGCTAAACCCATTTTTTCTGACGTCACCAAGACCTGAGATTCCACCCCAGCAGCTGAGCTCTTAACCACTAAACCTCAGATTCCTAATTCACTTTTCTGGATAGCTCAATATGAGGGAGTGAATCTCCTGAGTATTGGAGAGCAGCGTTCTACCCACTGGCAAGTTTTGTACTCCCACTACAAATCAGTCAGCCACCAGCATTCTCTTTTATAAATCTGTCTCCAGTTAGTATCCGTCTGAGTCAGTGCCTGGGAGCTTGATAAACTCAGGGACAGCTGATTGAATAAAGTTTCTAAAAATAAAAAGGTGAGGGTTAGGTGCTGTGCTGAGATGACCTCACCAAGGAATCGCCTACCTGAGAAGAGCGTACAGTTCAATCACAGCAATATAATATTAGACAATTCAGAGAAAAATTTAAAATGATTATGTTAGAAGGAGCAAGCTCAAGGAGCTTTAAGGATATGGTAAAGTGCTGCCAGAAATTCTAAGTTAAAGATGGCAAATAGCTTTTATTTTAAGTAATGGATCCAATCAACTGATGGTAGTAATTGCCAGGAACTCTGCATTAAGAAGGATCCTGAGACCACTTCTGCACTAAAGAGTAGAGAGTTTCCTGATTGATTAACAATGTCTGCCATGATCACAGGAAGTCGACATGGAATTTCTTATGTCTTATATTTTATCATCCCTTCCCTAAGTGCTGGAATCTCAATTGATATTGACAATTATACTGAATGCAGTGTCCAATTACATCTAGGTAGAAAAGAGTATATCTTGAGAAATATTTAAATTGTAATGAAACTATATGAGGGGGTGGTATTTGCTGGTATATGTGCAAAGTTGAATTTACTTTTCAGTATTTTTGTTCCCAGAGATTAGTTTCCACCTTTGCATGGTAAAATGCAAAAGGAAAACCTTCTTTCAGTGTAAGAAATTTAGGGGTTCATTTGGGTGCTCAGTTTTCTTGCAGACAGAAGTCGATGTTGCTTTTGAAACATAAGCACATAATCACATAATCATAAGTTAAACATTTTAAGGGTTTTAAAAACAGTTTAGGTTTTATTTTAAATATGATAGAAAATAAGTCTTTTGGGGATACTTGGGTCGTTCAGTTGGTTAAGTGTCTGACTTGGGCTCAGGTCATGATCTCACAGCTCATGAGTTTGGGCCCTGTGTTAGGCTCTGTGCTGACAGCTTGGAGCCTGGAGCCTATTTCAGATTCTGTCTCCTTCTCTCTCTGCTCCTCCCCCACTCATGCTCTGTCTCTCAGTCTCTCAAAAATAAACGCTAAAAAAATTTTTTTAAATAAAGAAAATGTGTCTTTTTTGTAAAGTGGAAACATAAATAATTTAAGTCCCCCAGAACTGCACTTAAGCTGTCATTATTTGTAGATGATAAAACTGTGTACATATAATTTAATTTACAGATTGAAATTAATAATTTACAGATATACCAATTAACTGAATATAGCAAAACTGGTGGATACAAAGTCAGTGTACAACAAAACCAATTGTGTTTCTATATATATGCCAGCAACAATTAGGAAATAAAAATTTTTAAATACCATATATAATAGCATCAAACAAGCACAACATAAGAACAAATCTAGTGAAGGATGTATAAGACTTCTACACTGAGAACAAGACATTACTGAAAGAAATGAAAGGAAGTCCAAATATATGAAGAGTTTTTCCATGTTCATTGATTTAAAGACTCAATATTTTTATGCCCAAATTGGTCTATCAGTGCAATCTGAAACAAAAGCACAGATTTGTTTCTCTCTCTCTCTCTCTCTCTCTCTGTGTGTGTGTGTGTGTGTGTGTATGTGTCTGCATGTACATGAAGAATAAATCGGCAAGTTGTTACTCAAGATAAGCTTTACGAAGAAGAAACCAAAAATACGTGTATTATTACCAAATCTTAAGATTTGGTATAAAGTTAGAGGAATTAAGAAAGTGCAATAATGACAGAAAAGCAGACAAGTCAATAGAATACAATTCAGAGAAGATGTCCACATATATGGCTACCAGATATTGGACAGTAATGTCATTACTCTGCAATGATGAAAGGATGGCCTTGAAAATAAATGATGCTAACTCCCTTGAATTTTTATATGGAGGAAGGAGAATGAATCATGACCCCTACCTCACACCATTCACAAAACTCATCTTCAGATGTGAAAAGAAAAATAATTATCTTCTAGAAGATAACATTGGAAAATACCTTCATCACATTAGGATGAGCAGTGATATCTTAAACAGGACGTGAAAAGCACCTACTATGAGAAAGTAATTGATAAATTAAACTACAGAATAATTAAAAACTTGTGGTCATCAAAAGACATTGTCAAGAAAATGAAAAGGCAAGCTGCAGAATAGGAACAGATATTTGCATAATTAAGAAAGGACATGTGTTATATGTTTTTTTAATTCCCATAAATCAGTAAGAAAAATACAGGTAATCCAGTAGAAAAATGGACAAAAAGACTAAGTAGGCAGTTCACAAAAGAGAATGTGAAAATGGCCAATATAAGGGCTTAACATCTTATTTATCAGGGAAACGCAAAATAAAACTACAACGAAATAATCCTACACACCCACCAGAATCGCTAAATTAAAAACAAAAACAAAAAAACTTGTAATTACAAGTGTTGGTGAGAATGTAAGCAACCAGAGCTCGCTGTCATGTAAATTGGTACAACACTGAAAATTGTTGGCATCGTGTACTAAAAACACATTAGCACACTATGATATTGCCAATTTCACTCTCAGATATATGAAAAAACAGAAACATGCATATATGTGCACTGAAAGACATGTACAAGAATGTTCACAGCAGCATTATTTGGAATAGCAAAAAACAAACAAACAAACAAACAAAACACCTGGGAGCCACACAAAAATTCATCGACATAAAATGGACAAATATACTGTGGACCATTTATACAATGCAATGCTATATGGCAATCAGAGGAAAGCAATGTCTGCTGCATGTAGCAACATGGATGGATTCTATAGGTAAGCATATGGTTGGGTAAAAGAAACCAGATACGAAACAGCACATACTGCATGATCTGTACAATTCCATTCGTATACAAACAAAAAAAATTTATTGTCATAGAAATCAAGAGTAGTTCTCCTTGGGTGGATTGGGAATCCATTTGGCTTGCTGAAACACTTCTATATTTTTTTTGTTTGGTGGTTAAGACAATGATTTCACCTTAAAACTAGTTTCTAGTGACAGGAGTCAGAATAGTGGGAACAGTGAGTTTGAAGGGAAACACAGAAGACTCTGGGAGCTAGTGATGCTTCAAGAAGCTACATATCTTGATAGGGGGTGGTTATGTGGGGTCCCCAGTTTGCAAACATCCATTAAGCTACTCACAGTTTCTTCCCCTTTCAGTGTGGATTTTTTTACCTTCACAAAACTTACCTTAAGAAAAAAAGTTCTGTTTTTGAGGAAGAGAAGACAGGAAAAACCCTAAATAATATGGACTGACCATCTTCTTCAGTGATAACAATAACAAAAAAACATTTACTGAGCATATTAACACATGCCAGGCACTACTTCATATGGACACTCTGGTTTTATTTTCACATGTCCCATGAGGATTGGTCCTGCTATATCCCCATTTTACAAATGACAAACCTGGGGTTTAGCAAGCTCATGGGACTTGCCCAAGGTCTTAGTTAGTTAGCAGAGCTGGGATGCAAGCCTTGGTAGTCTGTCAAATGGAAAAATGGAATTCAAATAATGTTTCTTTAAAAAGAAAGGAAGGAAGGAAGGAAGGAAGGAAGGAAGGAAGGAAGGAAGGAAGGAAGGAAGGAAGGAAGGAGACAAGGATGTGTGTTGCTGATGTCTGGTCATATGTACTCTTAGAAAGCTGCCCACCGTCCACATGCCCTGCCAATTCACCCTCAGTCTCTCAGGCCCAACAGAAGGATGTTATGAATTGGCTTTTCCTTCACACGTCATCAGCCTCTAGGACTGGGGAGGGGCGGTGTGTTTTAGTTGGATCTCAGGGAATTGCTGTGGCATGCTCTGGCTGGATTTCTTGTAACTGAAGGAGTGATGTAATGGTATTTGACCAGGCTGGAAAACAGGCCTCACCATGAGCAGTGTGTGAAACAGCCCTCTGTCATGCCAGGCTTCAGACAGGCCCTTGGCCCATCCCACCATGCATCTCTGGCACACATACCCTTCACACCTTCTCCCCTAGCCCCCTAGAGAATGCTCTCTTCTCAGAACCCCACGACTGAAAATGTATTGGCCATTCCCAAGCACTGCCTTTCACCGAGAACTTGTAATTGTTCATCAGCTACAAGCATTTCCTGGTCTGAATTAGAAGGTAAGATGGGGCTCTTGGCTTGGAGAAAGTCTTTAGAAGTTGTTCACAGACCTGGTGGGGAGGGACCTATTTCTGTCATTTCTTCAAGACTAAAATAAAGCCAAGTAGCAGGAGGGAATGAGGTGCCTGGGGTTAGGAGAGGGTTCTAGCATTTGCAGATCAGAAGCCAGACTCAGGAATGTAGACCTTCAGCTCCCCTTAGAACAATGACCATGATGTTTAAGCACCAGAAGATCCCAGTATCCACTACAAGTTACTGACATGGGTGAACAGGTCCTTTCCTCCCACTGTGTTCCAGGATGATTTCATGAAATTCTTCTTTTCCTAAGAAGGCTTTAAGTTCCCAGTATAAGTGTATCAATATTCTAGGAAAACCACCAGCGTTCAAAGGTTCTCCTCACCCAGTGATTTTCATTGGGTTCCATTCACTTTGACACAGTCTCATTAACTATCCACTCATATTTTTTTTTATGTTTCAATTCATTGCAATCCTTTTTTTTTAATTGAGTATTGTTGACCCACAATGTTACATTAGTTTCAGGTGTACCCACTCATGTATTTTTTTTTATTAATTCATTAACTAGCTTGTTCCATCATTCATTTAACTAATGTTTATTGACTCCCTATTGTGTGCTTTGGGAAATTGGCTGTGAGCAAGGGACATTGTTCTTCTCTTCCCCAAGTCACACAGGAAGGCATTCCTAATCCAATTTTTGTATATAACTATACATCCAAACAGCATTTATTGGGTGCCTACTATGTGCTGGGAACTGTTCTAACCATTTTTACATGTATTATCTTATTAATTCTCACAAACCCCAGGAGAAATTTCTCTTCTGTAGATGAGGAAACTGAGACAGAGGAGCTAAAAACAATTTCTCTTCAGCCCCTAGCAAATAGCACACACAGCTGGGATTTAAGCCAGACAGGCTTATTCCATAATCCGTGCACTTACCCACTTAATGTGTATATATAGATGAATTGAGAAAAAATCTGTAAGGCTATAACCAATTGTCAGTTGAAGTCCTTTGTTATTTGGAGGTAGGGAGAGGGAAGAATGACTGGTAACTTTTATTTTATTTTTGCTCTATATTCTCTATTATCATCGTGCTCATGCTTGCTCTTGCTTTCTCTCTCTCCCCTGATTCTATTTTACTTGTACAGTGAGAAAAAGTCAGTAAGGTTATAAAAGCATTTTAGAGCAGATCTGTAGGAGTGAGACAGTTGAAGAGGTGACTGGAGGCCAGGAGCTTGCCTTCAAGGGGAGGTTCTGGCCCATGAAGACACCTTTCCCTCAGGAAGTACCACACAAGAAGGAGATTCATGTTCACCTCAGTATTCTTTCAGCTCCTCTGCCTCGCCTGGAAGCTTTTTTGGTAACATTGCCTGGTATTTGCAAATAGGAATATGCTAAAGTAGGTACGATTTTTACTGACCACGCCAGCCACCTGAGAACAATATGTACTCAGGGAACAAACATGTTGCATAATCACTGGCCCAGAGAAGGTTAACTGCACAAAAATACCTGCTCCGGAGTAAGACTTGGTGTCGGCTCCGTCACTATGACAAGTTACCAGTGACCCAGGCTCCTTGCCCCAACCACAGCCCCACTGTGAAGTAAACAATCACAGTATTCTTATTTCAGAGACATGCTCTTATTCCAATACCAGCAAGTTTGTTTATTTACAACAACAGAGGATGAGAGCTGCTTCATTTGCTCAAAGGGAGAAAGACATAATGCGGTGTTCATGTGGTAGCAGGTATTTTCCCCATTAGGTCATTTAATCTTCAAAGCAAATGTATGAAGTAAAAATATGAACATCCCCATTTTGCAGATGAGGAAACTGAACTTGAAAAAGATTAAATCACTCATCATAGAGTAGTTTTCCAGGAGCTGATCTGCTAATAAAAAGAAAACCAGTCTTTAGGGGCACCTGGGTGGCTCAGTAGGTTAAGCGTCTGACTTCGGCCTTCGGTCATGATCTCATGGTTCATGAGTTCGAGCCCTGAGTCGGGCTCTGTGCTGACAGCTTGGAGCCTGGAGCCTGCTTCAGATTCTGTGTCTCCCTCCCTCTACACCGCCCCCCCACACACCCCATGCTCTGTCTCTCAAAAATAAACATTTAAAAGAAGAAGAAGAAGAAGGAGGAGGAGGAGGAGGAGGAGGAGGAGGAGGATATGGAGAAGAAGAGATCTAAGAAAAATGTTGGTACAAAACACATCACCAGCTCACTCATGTGGGTGGTTGAAAATGTAGGGGTTGGGGAGGACACCCATTCTTCTGAGAATTCATTTCCTTTTCATAAAGTAGACCTGAAACACCATTTTCTCACTTAATGATATATTCAAACCAAAATGCTATCTTCTGTGGCTCAACATAAGTTATATTAGAAGTTGTGTTTTCCTCTAAGTGCAACAGAAAGCCATAGAAAAGATTTTGTGGGGGAACTGACCTGGTCTGATTTGTGTTTAAAGCTCATGCTGGGTGCTGATGAGATAATGGCTTGAATGTTTATCTTCCCAACTGGACAGGAGGTGATGTTATTTGCTTTTTATTCACTAATACCTGTCTGTGCCCACTCAAGTGTCCTCTCCATGAAGAGTAGAGACCGTGACTATTTTTCCACTACTGTGTCACTGGTGGCTGGAACAGTATCTAATCCAGATTAGGCTCCTGATAAACATTGGTCGAGTGAATGAGTGAGTGAATTAATATAAGAATAAGACATTGATTGAAGTACCACATGTTGAACATAAAGTATGTTGAGTGCTAAGAGAGAAAAGCATAGAGTGGCAGGAAAGCATATTAAAGGAGAATTTGACTAGGGATGGGACGGTAATAATATAGCCTATTTCTCTATTATCTGAGAGGCAAAAATGGAGAGAAATAGATTCAAGGCATATTGGTGACATGAAATCTACAGAGTTTACGGATGGACTTGATATGGAGGCTGGAGGAATGTGCTAGGTATGAAGATGTGCTTCATATTTGCTCAGCCCTCCAAACTGGACATCCAGTTCAATTTGAGTAAGTGATGGTTTCCCAAGTTGTTTATTAGCTATTTTTACAGAAAAACTGCAGCATAGCAAGACTGATTTTCCAAATAGTGAGATTCTGTCCATGAAAATAGGATGATAAGAGTGGTTTTTTAAATAATATTTACAGGAATCAGTTGGTAGCAGTCTCTCTATGATGCTTTCTTCAATACTCTCTCCCTTAATCTCCTGATATTTCTATAAGGTTTCCATGGCTAGGTTTCCATGACACCACAAGTTTCATCCATCCTGTCAAAAAAAATAAATAACTGGTCAGGAAAAAAAAAAAAAAGCCTGCACCTGAATGAATGCCCTGTCTCTCCACCCCACAAAACACATGCCCACACACACACCATTGCTCCTAAGCACAGAGCTAGGTACACAGATATTTAGAACAATAAATTGCCTTGCCTACTTAGGTTAAAATAGCTTTTGTATCTTAAAGACTTTTGTAAACCATCTGATTAATATTTATAAAAAGCAATTTCCAAGTTAAGTGTTCTTCCACTCTGGACTCTGAAAGTGATTCTCTTGAGATGTGTTGCTAAAGGCAGATGCTATTGTTTTACAAATTACACATGAAATTTCTCTCATCTTATCCTCCTCAAAGACCTGCTGTTATTTTATTATCTTGATCTCAAAAGCTAGTAGCAAAGGAGATTATTTTCAGAGATGTGTATGAAGCATAGATTTTTCCTTTTCCCCTCAACTTCCTTGTTCAGAATTTGTTGGCGAGACGGCTCTCCTGAACTTGCCTTGTGATGGGTTTTATGTGAGATTTCCAATCTGTTTAACCTTCTGACTCCCTTCACCCATTTCTCTCATTCCCACCTCCATCCTCCCCCCACCTCTAGCAACCTTAAATCTCTTCTCTGTATCTATGAGCCTGTTTTTATTTTAGATTCTACATATAAGCGAGATCACATGGCATTTGACTTATTTTACTTAGCATAATGCCCTTTTGGTTGATCCATGTTGTCCCAAACGGCACAATTTCCTTCTTTTTTTTATGACTAAATAATATTCTGTTGTGGGGTGTGTGTGTGTGTGTGTGTGTGTGTGCACGTGCGTGCGTGAGTGCACAACAATTTATTTATCCATTCATCCATTGATCTTTTTCTCTGACATGAATATTTTGGCTGAGCATGCAGAGTTCATTCACAAGTTTCATATCTACTCTCCAGATCCAAAGCGTGTCCTTCTGCAACATGGTGGGCTTTTGAATCACTGCCGTGGTGACTGGTAGATGAAGGTCTATGTCAGTATTTCCAAGTCATAAAGCTTAGATGACTAAACAAACAGCATGTGGACTCAGTCACTTCCTCCTTCCTCCTCTGACTGTAGCCTGTTGGGTTTTCTTAGGTGCATGTATCTGTAGATGGTGCACATTTCTTGTGAAAACAGTTGAGAGGCTGTGCTCTCTTCTCAGGCTAAATGCTCTGCAAGGCAGTAGCCACATAAAATACATCTAAACCATCAAAATTCTTGGGGATTTAAATAACAGGGTGAGAGTACAGCACCCTGTCTGACACCAGAGGTGTCGTTCAGAGGTCTCAGAAATGCCCATGCTCATTGCCATTGTTCTCAGTTTGCAACACATCCAATTTCTATTGATTTTCTCCTTTGTCTTCAATAAGTGTGAAGTTTTATTAGCTCTATAAACACAATGGAAGCCTAAACCAGGAATGTCACTGGGACAGCCTTATGGGTCTAGCTGGGAAATTTGTACCTTCTTGATGTCTGCAGAGTGGCCATATACCTTTATGTGTCTTAGTTTCATCAAGGGATTGATGAAGGAACTCTGCGATGGACAGATCCCAAAGGTAAATGAACATGTCATTTTAAAATATCTCTGGAACTTTTCTACCACAGTTAGACTTGGAACCCTGAACAAGAATAAGTGACAATTTTAATAGGTGTGCAGAATATAGCACAACCCCCAGTGGATTTTTAGCATATGTTTCCTTTTTATTTTTCTTGCATATAACCTGTATTGGGTAAGGGGAGCATCTTTGATTTTGCTTAGAACTTTTCAGTTTGCCCATTGCAAACTGTCTTGTCTTGCCGTAGCTTACAGTGCACTGCATATTATAGACCCTGCTTTTCCTCGCTTCGTGCTCAGTTACTTGACCCTTTTTCTCTGTGGTTCAGCCACCCATCATCCTTTCGCTTCCTTGACACCTTCATCTCTGTTCCCACCCCGGGGGCCTTTACACATCCAGTTCCAGTGCTGAACAACTCACCCCACAAGCACATGCACACATACATTCAACAACCACACTCACTCATCAGTCATACACCCTCTTCTACTGAGTTAGCACCCAGTCATCCTTCATATCTGAATTCAAGCACCACTTTTGCAGGAAAGTCTACCCTGTCCCTCCCAGGTTAGATTAGGTTCTTATCTTATACATTGTCATAGAACCTATTCTTTTCCTTCACAGCACCTGACTCAGCTGGCAATTATATAACTATTTGAGTAATTCTTTATCAAAGGTATTCTCCTCCTTCGATTTTGTAAACCCTGTGCAAACACAGACTGGATCTGTATTTTGTTCACCATTGTATCCTCAGCCTTGCATACAGAGCCTGGCCCATAGTTGACGTATGGTAAATATCAGATGGATGGATGGAGGGAGGGATGAATGGATGGATGGATAGATGGATGCATGGATGGATGGCTATGCCTAAGTGCATGTGTGTGTCTTTCAGGTAATTGGAATATTGCGACTATTACTTACCAAGCATATTTTCAGTTTTCTTTAATTTAGACTTTTCTGATAAACAGAAAGTAGAAATGACACTACTCTTCATATGAATCAACTTGTTTGCTAATTCTGCTTACGGAATCGGCATTAACTCACATAAACACCATGAATGATTCGTGGGCCTCTCGTTAGCATTCAAGGGAGAAAATCTATTTATATGACTTATGAAAATCATATAAATACCGTGTCTTGTTAACCATGTATCTTTGTTCATTTCAACTTAATCGCAAATCAGCAATCACTCCTTTTTAACACCATTAACACATCTTAATGTGCCAGATAAGTTACTCAATAAACACATGTTTAAATACATTAGTAGTGACCAACTGAGTGTTCTGTTACACACCCTGGATACTCAGCAGCAGCCGCCTTCCCTCCCCACCTGCCCGGTGGAACGGCCTGTGGAATTTGGGACAGTTCCAAACAGATAGGATGAAGAGTACAAATACGTATGCTGATGCTTACGGAGAAATGATATGGGAAGGTCCTGTCGCCCACTACTGACTGGTACAATACAGCTGGGAATGCATTTTTGATTGTGTACCAGATAATTCAAATAGTTGCAGAATGGAGAAAGGTTGATAAAAAGCACATAGGGAATCAGAGAGCTTAAAATAGTCAAGATTGCATACCAAGGCTGGGTTGAATTCTGGCTACTAACTGCTTATGCCCATCCAAAAGCTGACTTAGGGAGAAATGGCCATAGTAGTATTCTGCTAGTAAAATTGCATTTAAATATAGAAACTAAGGCCTTTTATAATTACCTTATACTTTGGTTTCCAAGTATGTTGTCCAGTCTTGCCTAAAGGGTCCAACAATCAAAGGAATCATGGAAAATGAGTTTCATGATTCATGAAAAATACGCTATAACATATTCTGTAAAGACTCTAGTGGTGAGCTCTAGGGCAACAGATATCAAGCGTCCCTAATGCAAGCCTGATTATAGTTTTCATTTCTTTGAAAAATTTTAAACTTAGAATAACTAATACTTTAAAGCTTGAATTAATCTGCATGGATTTGCCATCATTGTAATAATTCTCCTAAATCTATGGTTTTGAGTATTTTTAAAACTAAAAGTTATACATGCTTATTGAGATTTGTATCTATATTTGCATATAAATAAAGGGACATCTATATAGATGACTACATTAAGTAGTACAGCTATTTATAAATTTAAAAATACCCTTCCTTTCCCTTCTCCTGCTACATATCATATCCTGTTCCCCAGAGAAACTCAAGGCTAACAATCTTGATACATTTACTTTTATTTTTACACAAATAGGATCCTACCATAGACACTAGTCTGCAATTTACTTGATTTTCTTTTAAGATGCATTTTAAATGCCTGATTGAAGGAAGCTGAATGAAGGGTGCAAAAGACGTGTTTTTTCCCCTTGTATCCTTTTTGCAACTTCTTTGAGTCCATTAATATTTCAAAATAAAATGTTTTTTTAAAGTAATTGACTTTTTTTTTAAATGTATCTTAGTTATGATGTCACTTCAGTACATTATAACTGCCTCACTCTGTTGACTGTGTTACAAATATTTTATTGTTTGGATATATGATCATTCTTTTCATTATTCTCCTTTTGATGGGTATTTACATTGTTTTCGATTTCTCTGGTGTTACAATAAGGATGCAGTAGACAACTTTTGCCTACTTTGCCTTTTGTACTTTTGCCTCTAATTGTAACAAATTTGACAGGCTGAGCACCTCACCTGTTTCTATTTTTCTTATGTACAAGACATGTATCTAAACTTTACAGTCTCAGGTAATTGTGTCCAATTGTGTCCAGGGAAGTTTTATATTAGCAGATTCACATTGTTGTAAGAAACATCTAGTCAGTGCAAACATAAACAAATTACTGAAAGGTTTGCGTCTACTCCCCCAAGTCGTCTTTGTTTTTTGGCCATGATTTCTCCCAAAGGGGGCACTTGTTCACCAGATCTTTCCTCTGTATTCAGAGGACAGTCTTTAGGACACCTGTGTGACTGAGCAGCCTTCAACCTTAACACACTCAAACAAACAAAGCCATCTGCAAGTTCAACAAAGAAGAAAGAAGGAGCTTCCCCAAGTTGGTTGAAAACACAGGCAAAAAATAATGAACTTCTAAAAACCGATTGCTTAAAATGGCATATTTGCCAGGCCTTCTAAATTTGGCACTAATTCCTGTTTGATAACCAATGACAGACATCATCAGAATTTAATACTCCATCCCTTGCATGAAATCAGACTTGTTTTGAATTTTAATATTTGCCACCATAACATATAATCCATGTTTATATGTATTAATGTAACAAATTTAGGAGCTTCTACTATTGCTGGGCACTGTAACCTAGGTATTGGAATATAAAAATAACTAAGATACCCTCTATACCCTCCAAAAACCACTCTCTGAAGACCAGCAGTTCTTAACAATTTTTGCAGCCATGATCCCCTTTGAGGACCTGATGAAATTATGGAACTAGGAAAATGTGCATGTGCATATATACCCAGAACTTTACAAATGATCTCAGCTAGTACTTCAAGCTTGGGAGCTAACTATTAATCTCTGGACCTAGTTTAAGATCTCTTGGCCTATTGGAAGTGCAAGATGGGAAACTAGAGAAGTTTGAGATTATCCAGCTGTAAGGATCCTCTAGTGAAGAATCTAGTCAATACCTTAGCATACTTCTCATCTGCGGTGCTTCCTCCTATCCTGCTCTCCTGTAGTAAGCTGACCCCATTTCTGTCAAATAAGGCAATGTGCTCAGAGAAATGATGTGACTGGCCCAAGGCCACTCAGTTATAAGCTGGAAGCATTCCAACCAGAATCCACTTCTATGACATTTACTCTGTTTTGCCAAACAGAATAGACTACTAATATGAAATGCGATGAGTATAATTTAAAAAACAAAAATCCTAGTGCCCATAACAAGTTGAAAAGTTCTAGTCATCAGGATCATCTTTGTCCATGGACATTTTTAAATTTTAAAAATATTTCCCTCCTCCCACACCCCCAGTCTCTCTCAATATCTTTGTCTTCCTCACTTAGTACTTATTTTTTATACAGTGAGTTCCCCCTATTAAATTTTGGATTCCTTGAAGACAGGGGCTATGGTTGGTTTATTTCCACTTCCTTGGTACCTAGCAAAGTGCCCGCCATAGTCAGCACTCATTGCTATTGAGTGAATGAAAGTTCATTGCAGACACACAAAAAAAAGAGATTAAAGAGACTGGCTTCTACCAAATGTGTTCCTTGGTTCATGCCCCGCTTTCAAAGATTATCTCTAGGAAATGAAATGTGTCATCAGTTCGTTGACATATTACACTACTTTTCCAGCATTTTTTGTTCTCCTTCCTCTCCACACCCTTTTCTTAGCTATCTGTGATATTTGATAAGTGGAACCAAGCTGGGCTGAGTCTAGTTTAAACATTCAACACTAAGCAGTCTTTCACTTCACACAATCAAAAATTTTCCATGTTATATGCCAAAATACAAGAACCCTTAAGGAATAATTTAATTATTTAAATTAGTTGCAGGGTTTGGATATTTTTTTAGCTGAAAGCTTGTTGGAAAAAAAAAGGGAAAAGCCAACTGTAACTTACCACCCAACCCAATCCAAATGACAACTTTTGAAGCATTGTGGTTGCTGAAACAGTAAGTGAATGGTTTAACCCCTCTTGGGTCTTAGAAACCATACCCAGGCTTGCCAAGAAGGAGGGAGGGAATAAATCTGCATGTTATTTAGCCACACTGACCTCCTTGAGGGCAGAGTCTATTTTTAATCTATCTTTGTATTCTAAAAATATTGTCTGGCATATAGTGAGCACTCAGGACTTTTTTGCTAAATTAAATTGGATTATACAAGATTTATACGTGTCTGTAATACATGTTTCTATGATATACACATTGTATAAATATCCTATGTGGGTGGATATCCTAAAAGGGCAGGCTATGCCCCATATCATCCCAAAGACAAACTATAAAAAGCCCATAGTACTTACTAGTGTGTGACCACAGCTCATGTCAGTTATGTTGTAGAATTCTATCTACTGTGTGCCTATTCTGGTGAAAACCAGTCTGAATTCTTTACAGTAATGTCTCTGAAACATTCCCCTAAGTCAAAGGACTAAATGACCCTTTATAGTATATATTTAATGTATACTTTTAAATTCAAGCCAAGAATGGAGACAGTACTACCTCACTTCAGCCAGTAAGTTCTGCTACACAGTGTAGATCACCCTCTCAGACACAAGAAGCTCCCCTACACCATTGTGAGCAGAGTATAGTTCAACATAGTGCGTTGTAACCCTGCATGAATGGCCTCTCCCTGCCGTTCATGTTAGCCTTGCTGTACAGTCCTGATCCACAATGGCTGATGAAGGTGGGCTCATGGTAGAGCTAGAAGAAGCTAAAAAGGGGTAAAAAAAAAAAAAAAGCCTCACAAAAATGTCAGCTTTATGAAGTTTCAATGTGTTTTTTAGGAAATGATTGACAAAACAGAGGGTAAAATCAGCAGGTAATAGGGTTTGTGGAAGTTGAGCAGCAGTATCAAGAATCTAGGAAACATTCCTGTAGGCTGAAAGGGTCACCTGCAGCTGGGAGCAACCAGGGCCTGAGATAAACCAGGTCTCAGAGGAATTGGAGGACCCAGGAGAGTGATTGTTAAAGCACAGTCCCAGGAACATACTGCGACAACTCCCATTTTCAGACATACATGTATTCTCCCACCATGACATTCTTGAGTTTCCTGCTGCTTAGAAGCACCTAGTCATTTCAGGAACAATAAGGTGGCCCAGGAGAAGGTCTTGACCTCCTTTCCTGTGTAAGTGACTTTTGCAACAAGAAACACTAAACTGGGAGGAAACATTTGGGGTTACTAACACTCAGCACACAATAATTCCACTTTCTCTAAAACTACCTCTCCCCATCTGGGGAGTGAAATCTGAGGGCTCTAAGGAAGGGGGCCAGGCCAAATCCACACCTCTCTGCCTTGTACTCTTTGGACCCACCCTGGCTGGATTTAAATGTGGTCACTCTCCACCATCACCTAATTTAGCACCCTGGCACTTAATAAATATTTAACACTATCAAATGTGCTTGCAGGAAACAGCTTGGAAATGAATTGCCTAGTTTTTAAGCAGCTGCTTGGGAATTGTGCATTTTACAAAAACTGAATTGACTTGTTAGTAAAAACAAATGATTCCATGTGTTACATGATATTTTTTTAGTGTTAGTTTCAAAGCCACATGCCCCAGAAAATAGATCCCTTACTAAGAAGGAATGACTCAATTTTGTTATTAAAATGATGGTGTTATTCATCTGTTCATTTGGCAAATATTTGAGCTCCTATTATGTGTCCAGTACTATTCTAGGCACTGAGAATGCAGCAGTGAACAAGGCAGACAAGCTTTCATGGTGATTACATTCTAAAAAGCAAAAGTAAATACACAAATAGATAGCTATATGATGTCATGTACTGTGAAGAAAAAGAAAGTAGGGAAAGAGGATAAAGAGTGAGAAGAGATGCTGTTTAACAAAGTAGAAGACATCCCAGAAAAGATGACACTCAAGTAGAATGAGAGAACAAGACATATGAATATCTGGAGAGAGTTTCAGGGAGACTGGAGAACAAGCACAAAGGCCATATGATAGGGCTATCCTTGGAGATGTTCAAGGAACACCAAAAAGTCAGGATGTTTGGATGAGTGAGGAGGAAATAAAAGATGAGGTTGAAGAGGTAGCAAGAAGTCACGTTTTGCCAGAGTTTATGGGCCATGCTGAGGATGCTGGCTAACAACCCAAGTGTGATGGGAAGTCACTGGAAGCCTTTGAGTAAGGCATCATTGCACGGAACTCTAGATTAATCACCCCAAACAACTTTCAAACTCTCCAAGTAAAAACCTTCTGTTTCCAGTCAAAGGTGGACTAGATATTTAGGGAATCCCTCATGTAATAGTACATCAGAAAGTGATAGACATACACTCCAAATGTATGTTGAACTGCTGTAAATATAAGACAGTTCCTTGGAAGCTAAAAATATAAGTGAAGAAGGTTAAGTAAGCAATGGAGTGGCATTTGCCACGGGCTTATCGACTAATTCCTGGTGACTTAAAATCTTTATTTTCAAAGGCTTTTCACCTAGAGAATGAAAGCAAACCCTGAGATAAGAGCAGAGCAGTACAGTAGATCATGAGACTCATAGTTGGCACCTCATTGGTTAAAAAAAAAGAGAGCAAGAAAAGAACCATCCTATAGTAGGAGATGGTGGTAATAGGTGCCTGCTTGGGCATGTAAAAAATTTTTATTAATATCTCTGAAAATTCCTAAATATAATACTGCAGTCATGTAGATTTGAGACCATAATTTATAAAATTTGTGTGGCAAAAAAAAAAAAGAAAAAATTTAAATTGGTATGAGGTTGAGTTTCCCCAGAAGCCTACTTCTACCAACACAATCCTTTTGGGAGTAAGACATCCCTCATCAATAGTGTGTAAAAAAATATGAGATCACTATCAAAAAATGAATGCAGAAATTAGCCACAGTGCATGAGAGATGAAACAACTACAAACTACAAAAAAATTACAAACCGTAGAATCAGACAAACCAAAACGTCTCATAATATACAATGTATCTACTACCGAGCATAAGAATATTTGAATAAATGTCTAAATAAAAGTAGGTACTGAAGTTGTAACAAAGAAATAAGAAACTATCAAAACTGACCAGGCAGATATGAAAACAAACAAACAAACACAATTCCTAGAAATAAAAATATAAAAATTAAAATGAGAAATTCAATGGAGTGATTAAAAAGCAAATTAGACATAACTCAAGAGAAAATTAATGAACTGGAAGGTACACGATAATATCCAGAAAGAATAACAAAGAAGAAAAAGGGCTATAAAAATAAAGAGCATAAGAGACAGAGGAAATAGTGATAAAGTCTAGATATACATTCATTAGAGTTATGGAAGGACAGCATGGAATAGAAATATTTGAGGAGGAAACTGACTTAGAACTTTCCCAAATTGATAAAATTGATGAATGTGAATGTTTACTCAAATTCAAAGATCCTAAGCACGATTTAAAAGGAGGAAGAGGAGGGTGGGGAAGGAGAAAGGACCAGTGAACTAATGAAAAGAACACATGCTTAGACATATAATAGATACCACACCACTGACAGCAAAGGGAAAAGATCTGATTGTGTCGTTTTTAAAAGTCAGGAGAGAACTAGAATGTTTTCTAGTAATAATATATGTGCCACTACTTCTAAAGCAGCAGTTAAAGGGAAATACACTGCTTATATTAGAAAATATGAAAGGGTATAAATTACCTAGCTAATTATCTACTTTGAGTGTTATGGAAATTTTTAAGTGTAGTAGAAGGAAAGAAATAACAAATATAAGAGTAGAAGTTAATAAAATTTAAAAAAATTTACTAGAAACAATCAACGAAACCAAAAGTTGGCTCTTTTAAATGACTAATAAAATTTACCATACAATAAATGATTCACAAGATTGATCAAGGTAAAAATGAAAGAAGGAACAAAAAATATTATAATTGCAAACCAGAACATAATTAACATATGGTATAGACATTAAAAAGGTAAGAGAGTTTGACAAAGGCTATGTATTATCTGAAATATATAAAGAGCTCTTACAATTCAATAATAAAAAATCAAACAACCCAATAAAAATTAAAATGGGCATATGCATAAAATACAGAAAAACTATATTAAAAACACATTGCAAAAGACCAAGTATAGGAAATGATATCCAACATCGTTGGTCATAAAAACCACAATTAGATACACATATATTAGAATGAGTAAAATTCTTTAAATTTGAAATGAATGAATGAATGAATGAATGAAAGGAAGGGAGGAAGGAAGGAAAGAAAGACATTTGGTAATACCAAGTACGACAAGTTATGTATAGCAACTGGAATTTCATATATCATTAATGGAAATACAAAATGGTACAGCTACTTTGAAGAACACTTTAGCAGTCTCTCAAAAAAGTTAAGCATATTCTTCCTTTGTGACCTAGGAGTTTCAGTTCTCAGAATCTATCCAAGAAAAATAAAATCATATGTCACCAGAGTACTTGTACACCATGTTCAGAGTAGCCATTATACAAAATAGCCAAAAAGTAGAAGCAACCCAAATGTGCATCAACAGGAGAATGGATTTAACATGTAATAGAGCCAGGAAATGGAATATTACTCAACAAAGAGAAGAAACTACTAACATAAGAGCATGGATGAATTTCAAAAACATTGTGCTAAATGAAAGAAGCAGTGTACAAAAGACTAAATACCAAATGATTCCATTTATATTAAGTTCTGCAAAAGATAGGGGCAGAAAGGAAATATATGGCTGCCTCATGGCAGGGATTGACTAAAAAGGGGTATAAGAATTATTTTTCAGGTGACAAGAGTATTCTAAAGCATACTTAGTGATATTTCCATGACTGGACACATTTACAAAAACTATATGAATTCACACTTAACACGGATGAATTTATGGCATTTAAATTACACCAAAAAACTGTAAAGATGCTATAAATGAAACAAGATGAGAGGATATTATAAACAACACGGTGTCAACAAATATGAAAATGTATGTAAAATAGATTGTGAAAATTGCCAAAACCTAGAAAAAATAGAACACTTAAAGATTAATGGTACTATCATCTTTAATAAAGATCAAACAGTAGTTCCAAATCTTCCTTGAATATTACATAGGCTCCAGACAGTTTTACAGGTGAGTTTTACCAAATAGTCAAGAAGCAGATCATTTTAATCTTAAACTATCCAGAAGACAGAATAAAAAAGTGGGAAGGGAAACCCTCTCCAACTACTTTTAAAGACTCGTATAACCTTGATAGAGAAACTGACAAGAGAAATTAGAGAATCTCATTCACAAACATAATCTCATTCACAAACATAGATACAAGAAATCCTAAGCAATATGTTAGCAAACCAAATTAAGCAAGGTATAAAAAAACATAACTCATAACTTAGGTTTTGGGCTTATTCCTAAAATGCAAATTTAGTTCAAATTTACAAAAATCTATTAATGTAGTTAGTTCACCATATCATCTAGTGAAGGGGGGGATCATTATGATAGATCAGAAAAAGGAGTCAATAAAATCTACCACCCATCATGATAAAACCTCTTAGCAATCTAGGAACAGAAAGGAGCAGTCTTAAGCTGATAAACAGTAACTATAGAAAACCTGGAGCAATTATCATATTCAGTGGGGAAACATTACAAGTCCCCCTATTAAAATAAAAATCAAGATAATGTCCTCCATCACCACTGTATTCAATGATACATTGGAGATCCTAGACAGAATAGCAAGCAGAGAAAAAATAAAATAAAATATATAAGCATTGAAAAATAAAACACCCAACTGATATAATTATCTACATAGCACAGAAATATCTACAGACAAATTCTTAAAATTAACAAGAGTTTAGCAATATTACTGATAGAGGATCAGTATACCAAAGTCAATAGCAAATCAAGTTGCCAACCATAAGCAGGTAGAAAATTTTTATTTTTAAAAAGATAGCAGAAGCTATTAAGCTACTAAAATACAAAGTATTGAAAAACAGTTGCCACAAAAGATGTGTAAAGCTCTGTGTAGAAAATTATAAGCCTATTGAAAGTATATTTATTAAGTGCTGGCAATGTGCCAGGCACTCTGCCTGGTAGTAGAAATACAAAGGCTAGTAAGATGTACTGTTCTCACTTTCCAGTGCCAACAGGCTGGTGACTGAAACTGTGCCCAAGCAAACGGAGGCCACACCTTGGAGCAATGCAACGGAGGTGTGTTTAGATCCGATAACAGGGATGAATCATGGTTACGTGGATCAGAAAAGAGGCATTCACAGTTGGAGATACTTCAGTGCTTACTCTGCAGATGAGTAGGGATTTTCCAGGAGAGCCAGGAGAGAGGAGTAGCCTGCTTGCAAAGCAGAAGAAACAGGATGTGAATAGGAAAAGGTAGGGGACAAAGGACTCTGTTCTCCACAACCATAACCAGCTCAATAGGCATTTATGGAAAATGCCATCAGTTGCCCCACTTCTGACCTTCTTGACTGTCATATCCATCCCATCCCATCTCTTCCCTCCATATGTGCCTGTCAAAGTGTTTCCTGGACCCGAAGACCCAATTCACATTGCTTTCCCTACACTCCCATGCCACCCCAGTGTGATCCATCTCTTCCTCTGCTCTGATAGTAACTTGGACCTCTAATTTTAATGAAATTCCGGCTGCATTCTTCTTTTTTACCAAATAGCAATCGAAGTATTTTTACTACCTTTGCAAAATATCAAGCTGATAGAGTGGGCACTCAACATACGTGTTTTAAATGGACTGTCATTGCTCACTTCTATTGAGTTGCTCTTTGCAGAAGATTGTGATCCGAAGGAAATCTTTGTTGTTGTTACATGACATCACAGTTAATGACCTCTGTCTAACTTACGGGGGGACCATCTAATATTTGGCCTCTCAGATCAACTCTACCCTTTGTGCTTTAAAACTTTGGATCTCCTACCCTCTCACTACTCTTTCCTCTCTCACCCGAATCCCCTGTGTGGGAATTCAGACAAGTTATTGACTGCTGGGCTGCAGTCTGCTGGTTAAAGTGTTAGTTTGCATATCAGCTTGTTTCCACCTGTGCACCTCAAAGCACCCTCACCTAGACACGCACGGAAATCATTTGATATTTCCTGCTGCTGTACAATCTCTACATCATTTTTTAAGTTCATTAGTTTGCACAACTCATTGTAAGTAATGCTGTTCCTTTTTAGGTTCAGAGGAAGTATGGAAGTATGGAGTAGTAGGAGGGGCACTGGATTTGCAGGTTCAGGAAAACACTGCTGTGAACGTGGGGAGATCTCTAAAATTTTTAAATCGCTTTAATTTTTTAGGGCTTCAGTTTCCTCATCTACAAGGAGGTGATAGTGTCACTTAATGACCTATCTCATTTGGCTCCTGTGAGGATCAAATAGGTCAGCAGATTGTGCTAGAAGTTTGAGAAGTGTAGAGCTCCATTCCAGTCCCATGTGCCATCACTATTATGAAGAGTAACCGACACAACTTGATAAACATTTCCCTTCTCATGAACTTAAACCCTTTGAAGCTAGTGTTATCTACTTAAGAAGAATCAACTCTGATGAGGCATGCTCAGAAAGTTCATTGAGGACATCACCATTTTTAGTTGCTAAGATGAATACACATGGGTGAAATTTATCATCTTCCTTCAGCCTCTTTCAGGATCACCCAAAGTCTATCTTTTTATATATAACTGACATATAACATCATGTAAGTTTAATGTACATAACATATTGATTTGTTACATTTATATTGCAACATGATTAACTCAGTAGCATTAGCTAATACCTCCATCACTTCACATAATTATCATTTCTTTTTTGTGATAGAACATTTAGCAACTTTGAAGTATATGATACAGGATTGTTAACTATAATCACAATGTTGTGCGTTACATCTCCAGAACTTACTCATCTTCTAACTACAAGTGTGTACCCTTTGATCAATTCCCCTACCCCCAAGCATCTGGTACCACTGTTCTATTCTCCATTTCTTTAAGTGAGGCTTTTTAGGTTTTATATATCAGTGATATCATACAGTATTGGTTTTTCTCTGACTTCTCTCACCTGGCATAATGGCCTCAAATTCCCTCCATGTAGTTACAAATGGCAGAATTTCCTTTTTTCTTGTGATTTAATAATATTCCATTGTGTGTGTGTTCACATGCATGTATGTGTGTGTGTGTGTGTGTGTGTGTCTGTCTACATATGTACCCTATCTTCTTTATCCATTCCTTCACTGATGGACACTCAGGTAGCTTTCATATCTTGGCTACTGTAAATAATGCTGCCGTAGACATGGGAGTGCAGATATCTTTTCCATGCCCTATCTTCATTTCATTTGGGTGTATAGTCAAAATTGGAATACTATATCATATGGTAATTCTATTTTTAAATTTGTTAGGGAATCTCCATACTGTTTCCCATAGCGGCTACCTCGGTTTACGTTCCCTCCAAGAGTGCACAAGGGCTCCCTTTTCTCTACCCCTTGTTGTCTCCTTTCTTTTTGATTATAGCCATTGTAACAGGTATAAGGAGATATCTCACTGTGGTTTTGATTTTCATTTCATCTCTGGTGATTAGTGGTGTTGAATACCTTTTCATGTACCTCTTGGTCATCTTTACATCTTCTCTAGAATAATGTCTATTCAGTTCCTCTGCCCATTTTGTGATCAAAGTTTTTATTTTTCCATTACTGAATTATATGAGTTCTTTCTATATTTTGCATTATTAATCCTTTATTGGATGTATGGCTTGCAAATATTTTCTCCCATTCCATTGGTTGCCTATTCATTTTGTTGATCATTTCTTTTGCTGTGCAGATTTTTAGTTTGGTGTCATCCCTCTTGTTGATTTTTGCCTTTGTGGTCTGTGTTTTGGGTATCATATCCAAAAAATCACTGCCAAAATCAATGCCAAGCAGCTTTTACCCTATGTTTTCTTCAAGGAGTTTTATAGCTTCAGGCCTTATGTTTAAGACTTTAACCTATTTAAGTTAATTTTTATGAGTATGCAGGATAGGAGTCCAATATAATTTTTTTACATGTGGTTATCCACTTTCCCAGCGCCATTTATTGAAGAGGCTATCCTTTCCCCAGTGAGTATTCTTGGCTCCTTTGCCAAATATTTATAGACCATATATGTGAGGATTTATTTCTGGGCTCTCTGTTCTGTTCTTTGGGTTGATGCATCTGTTTTTATGCCAGTGCCATACTGTTTTGATTACTATAGATTTGTAGTATGGTTTGAAATCAGGAAATGTGATGCCTCCAGCTTTGTTCTCTTCCACAAATTTGGTGTAAGAGGAACAATCCTCAACTTGATAAAGATTATAAGTGACAAACCCATAGCTAACATTATACTCAGTGGTGAAGATCAGGAACAAGACAAGGGTGCCCACTGTCACCACCTTTATTCAACATATTCATCTGGAGCAGTCAGTCAAGAAAAAAGAAATAAAAGACAGCCAAATCAGAAAGGAAAAAGTAAGTCCCTTTATTTGCAGGTGATATGATCTTAAATATGGAAAATCCTAAAGTCTCAACCAAAAAAAAAAAAAACTGTGTAACTGTAAACAAATTCAGTAACATTGTGGAACATAAAATCGACATACAGAAATCAGTTGTATTGCTGTACACTAATAATGAAATACCTGAAAAAGAAATAAAGAAAATAATCCCATTCAAAATAGCACCAAACTCAAAAAACTTAGGGATAAATTTAATCAATGAAATGAAAAATGTGTGCAATGAAAACTGTAAGACTTTGATGAAACAAATTTAAGAAGACACAGACAAATGGAAAAATATTTCATGTTCATGGATCAGAAGAATAATATTGTTAAAATGTCCATACTACCCAAAGTTTTATAGATTCAATGTATTCCCTATAAATTCCAATGACATTTTCCAAGAAATAGAAAAAACAACCCTGAAACTGGAACCACAAAGAACCCCAAATAATGAAAGCAATCCTGGGAAAGAAGAAATAAAGTCTATTTTTTAAAAAATAGCTATTGCTTTAAATTATAGATTATGTTTATATGTATATATAAATACATATGCTTATATATTTATAATTTATATAAAAATTGAATATATATAAATAATGTTTCCATGATCTGGTGACACTGTTTCCAGTAAAGCAAACCACCAGAATACATAATCTTCATATTTCAGGAAGATTACATAATAGCTCTAGGCTCCCTATCTGCTAAATGTTGTCAAGAATCTCTCCTCAACCAACACCTCTCTGACATGCTGGAATCTTTCTTTCATTTCCTATTAAACATCTAGCATTTGGAGCTAAAAGTCATCCTCATCTCCCTACTATTATATTCCTCCATCATGCATTCAGACAGTGAAATACTATGAAGCTCTTCAAAATGAGGTTTAAGATCTGTATTTACTAAGGTGAAGAGATCCATATTATGGTTAAATATTAAATTTAAAAAAAATAGTGTGTATGAAGCAGTACTGTGATATGATCTCATTCCTGTAACAGAAAATGTGACCTTGTATTGTCACATAGCTAAAGGTCTAGATGGAAACAAACTAGGGTAATGATTACGTGCCTAGACATTAGTGTCAGATCCATTCTCTATTTGACTGAATGATGGTGGGCAGGTTGTTCAATCTTTTTCCATCTCATTTTTATTTCTTCTTTAGAGGAAGTAACAAAGGAATTGGCTTCCTGAGGTTGTTAGGAAGATTAAATGCATGAAGTGTGTAAAACATTTAGCATAGTGCCTAGCCCACAATAAGTAATAATTGACAGCCATTATTATGATGAATATTATTATGATAAAAGATACAACAATGTCATCAGCTATTATCTTTGGGTATAGACTTAAGAATGAACTTTATACACTTCTTTAGGCCCCATCCCTACCTTAGTCAACCATTCTAATGTCTTAACATGTACTTTTTGTATATGCATATTATGAAATAAATATTGTTTTGTAATGAGTTATTTTAATTATGTGGAACTGTCATATTATATGTTTAATTGATATTAATTTTTTCACTAAGCATGATGTCTTTAAGATCCGTCCATGTTGCTATGCATACCTCTAATTTATCCCTTTTTGATGCTGTGTAGTACTCCAGAGTGGGTGTCCTCAACATTTTATCCACCTGCTCTCTCAGCAGTTGGACTCAGAGTGCTTCTGACTCTCCACTTCTGTGAATAACATTGCAATAAATCTCCTCAAGCACATCCTCTTAAGGGTCCATGTGAGATTTTCTTTGAAATACATACCTAGGGGTAGAATTGCTGGGTTTGGGGTATGTATATTCTTAATTTGCCTAAGTAGTGCCAGCTGCTCTCCAGAAATGCTGGAGTAATCCTGCCATGATGAGGTTCCTTGTATCCCCACTTCCCCACCAGCGCCCAGTCGTATCCATCTTTATAACTTCTACCAGTCTGATAAACATAAAGCGTTAACTCATTGTTATTTTTCTTGGATTACTAATGATTTGAGGCATTGTTTCTCTCCTATGTTTAGTTAGTAATTGAAGTACTCTTCGATAAATGGCTTGTTTGTATCCTTTGCCTATTTTTCCGTTGGTGTCACTGCCTTTCTCTTGCTGATTTATAGAAGTCACTTGTGTTATTCATTTAGTGAGGTCTAGACATTGTAAATATTTTTCCATTAATGTCTTCTGAGTAATGAATGTGTGCATGGTGTCTTCTCTGAACAAGAAGGCTTAATGTTGATGCACTCAAAATTGTCAGCACTTTGCTTGAGATTTGTGGTTTTGAAATTTGGTTTGAAAAGCTTTTCCTTGCCCTTAGGTCAACAAGATATTTTCCTACATTCTGCTCCTTTAACCTTTATAGTGGTACTTTTTCCCCTTCAGTCTTTACTCCAATGTGGAGTCCACATTTGCATGGTATGTGAGGCAAGGATCCAGTTTTATTTCGGACTGTAATGAGTCCGTTTTTTCAATGTAAGCTGCTAGGTACTAACTTGTGATTTCTTTTTCATCATATTTAAATGTCCACATATACAAATGGGTCAGTATCTGAGCTCTCTGTCCTCTTTCATTGGCCTATTCATCTGCTTTTTGTACTAGTACACCACTATTTTTTGTTACTATGGCCTTGCTACGTGTTTTCACAGCGAGGCCAAGCTCCCTCTCTATTCATGCTTTTTAAGCTTGACTTAGCCATTCACAAACTTTGTGAACTTTTTTCCATCAGTCTGTTAATACACTAACAGATTCATCCAAATAAACTTTAAAGTTAAGTTGTTACCATGTTCCTCAAACACACCTAAGAATTTTTGTTAGGTTGTATTGAATTTATCAAGTAAGTGAAAGAATTGATGTCTTTATAGTATAATATTAAGTTGTGTCATCAAAAAGCATAGGATTTTCTTCATTTATTCAGATCATCTGTTATATCCCTTACTACTATTTTAAAGTTTTCTTTCCTCTCTGTAGATACCTTGTACATTATTTTATTAATGTAATTAACTCCTAGATATTTAATACATTTCTTGATAGTGGGAATGATGTATTAGTATTTATTCCGTTTCTCATTGGCTGTTGCTTATGCTGAAAAAAAAAAAAAGACTGATTTCATATTCAGTAAGCTTAGTTCTCTCACCCATTCTAATAGTCTGTCTTTGGAATGTGTTGGTTTTCCTAGATAAAAGATTATATCATATGTAAATGTATACTATGTTATCTCTTCATTTCTCTCTATTAGTCAGCTCTCACTCAGTTATGCTATGATAACAAACAATCCCCAAATCTCAGTGATGTATAACAACAAAAATTTCTCTCTCACTCATGTAACACATTGAATATATGTTGGCTTCAGCTCTGCTCTGTATGTTTTCTTTTTCTGGGCTCCAAGATGAAGAGGCAGCTCTAATTAGGACCGTACCATTCTTGGAGCACAGGAAAAGCTCACGGGTGCCAACTAATCCACACAATGATTGGGAAAGCTTCTGCTCAGAACTGGCACACTGTCAAATACATTCATATTCACTGGACAAAACAAATCCCTTGGTGAAGCCTGATGGCAATAGGGTTAAAGTTTCCTCCTCCCAGAGGAAGGTCCTGCAAATTACATGGCAAGAGGCAGTGATTGTGCTTTCTCTTGCAGGGAAGGGAGTAGTGAATAATTGTGAATAAGAATATAATCTACCACCCCTCTAACTCTCATTCTTATTGTTTCTTTGTCTTTTCCTCAGCTTCAGCCAAGACCTCTAGTGGTAACAGTGAGCATCCTTGTCTTAATTTCATCTTGGAGACAATGAATCTTAAGTTTCTCCATCAAATGTAATACTTAATGTAAAGAACTTTAGTCAAGCTAAGGAAATTCCCTGCTATTTCTAGTACTGAGAGTTTTGATCATGAATTTGTGTTGAATCTTACCAAATGTATTGTTATATTGATTGATTTCATCACACAATTTTTCCCCATTAACTTAATACACTAGCATTTATAATAAATTTTCTCTGTTGAAACATCCTGTATGTCTGAGATAAAGTCTTATCATTGATGTATTATTCTTAAATTAACAGTAAGTTAGCTAATATATTATTTACAATTTTTGAACCCATGTTAATAAGTACAAATGGCCAATTGTTTTCATGTATATGTTGTCCTCACTTACCTTTGAATAAAGCTATGCAAGCCTTGTAAAACGATGTGTATAGATATTGCCCTTTTTCTGTTCTCCAAAAGCAGAAGAAGTAGAGAAGTAGAGATTAATACTCCTTAAAAATTTGGTATAACTTTCCAAAAAACCATCTGGGTCTGGAGTTTTTTGAGAAAAACAGAGCTTTATCATTTTAGGTTACTTAATACACACAGGTGAGGTCAAATTCTATATTTCTTTTCTATGTCAGTGTGGCATTTAATCTTTTTTTCTAGGAATTTATCCATTTTAACTAGGTCTTCAAAATTATTAGGCTATAACTGATTATAAAATTCTCCATTATGATGGATAGAAATATACCAGAATGTTCAAAATTATCACCAAGAGTAGGATTAAGGATTATTTCTATGTTTTCATATGTTCTATGTTCTTTTTATTATGGTCTGACTGTTTTACACTAAGATAGTGTTTTTTTATAATCAGAAACAACTTTGGCTATTTCCCTTTTGAGTTGAAATTAATCCATAAAATTTGCCTAATTTCAAGAGTTATTTTCAAACACCCATGCCTCATCAGAAGGAGGTATTTGGTGAATTCCTTGGGCAGACTTGCTTTCTCAGGCACTGATTTTATCTTTAAACAAGGGGAAAGGATTTCCAGGGGAAAACATAACCTGTGCATGGCCCTGAATCTCCCTGTGCACCTCCAATGTTTTCTAAGTAATAATAATTAATAGGCACTATCTGGCCCTCTTAGATTTATACCAATTTGTTTTATATAAAAAGACATATTTACCTAGCCAGTCATGGGTACATTTTTTTTCCTCTTATTTGCAACTGAACTCTTGGAACATCCGTTGTTTGTTCTGCTTGCCCTTGGACTGCCTTCACTCTCCACTCAAGTATGGGCTTTATCAAGCAGTGTATATTACATCTAAGGCCTCCAAAATGTATTTTTTGAGGAAACAGCTTTTCTTGGTATTTTTTGGTGAGTGGTGACTTATTTCTGTTTGGTCTTTAACATGTGTTGTGTATGGGTCCTGATGATTCAATGAAGCTATTTTCTTTTGAAAAGCTGTCAGAAAACACAAATCAAATCCAGTAATTGAATAGACACAGCTAAACAGGTTCAGCTAGTTCACATGCATTTTAAAACAAATGAAAAAGTGGTAGGGAGAGTATGTGTAGGGATACCGTGTTACTATCCTCTCCTTTCAATTAAGTCTCTTTAGTTCTCTAGAAAAATATCTACAGTGTGATTGTGTATGTGTATGTATATGTATGTATGTACATATATATGTATATGTGTATATATAGAATGATATATATTTAGAATGATAGATTCTTCACCCCATCTTTGTCTTTCAGTCATACTGAAATAATCCTGGGTTCATTAGTACTTTTCCTTGACATCAATAAAGGAGACCACAGGACCTTGGAGTGAATTAATTTGGGAGAGACTAGCAAGCAGTCAAAAATTTTTTTTTTATTCACAGAACTCTCTGCCCTCATCTTCAAAAAGAGGAAACCATGGTTTGGAACCATGGCACATGGTAGATATTCCCTCATTGTTAGATGGATGTACGAGAATACTAAGGGGGAAAGAAACTGAAGGCATAGACCCGGCTCCGCCACCTTTAAGCTGGGTGACCTTGGGCAAGGTACTCAACCTCTCCAGGTTGGGTTTCTGAATACAAAAACATGTGGTTGTCATAAGTATTAAGGGAGATAATATATGGTAAAGCCCCATACTTGCTAAGGTTATGTATATAACTTTGATTTGTTTCCCCACTAAGCTGTTAGCTTCATTGGGGCAAGAAGTTTTGTTCTCTTTATATCTCCAGCAGCTAAAGTACTGCAAAAATTATAGTAGGTCATTAACAAAAGAAACATTTGTTGATTAAATGCTGATAAAAAGAAAAAGCAGTTATTTTAGAAACTAGAACATATCTAACAGTAGGTGTTTAATGAATAGTACTACAATGACAGCTATTACAGGCTGTAGAAATGGTGGTGGTGGTGATGGCAGAAGCCTGGGTGTGAAATACTGTGGTTAATAGCAAGGCTCTGGGAAACAGGCTGCATGTGTTTACTTCTGGAACATAATTATGGACTCTGACCTGGATCTCACTTTCCTCATCTATAAGATGGGTATCATCTTTGTAGGGTTATTGTGAGAGTTAGTTAATATTTTAAGCATATTTAGAATAGTGCTAGCCATGACTATCACATCTACTATCTATGTAATTAGTAACTGCTATTAGGGGCTTAATTTTAACGGAAGGCATTGAGGGAAACTGCCTCATGAGGAAGATACTATGTGAAAGAAAGAAAAGTCATCAAAAGAATGGAAGATGCCATTTTCAGTGGCAGTAAATAAATCTAAGAATTTTTCTACCTAACAAGTAATTAAAGAATGGTGACAAAAACAAGGAAGAACACATTTGACCCATTAGATAGGCATGATGAAACATGGTTAGCACCCAGTGTTATTAAGGGGTGAAGCAACAGACACTTTTGTACATTACTAGTAAGAATACAAATTGGGACATTTCTGGAGGCCTAAATTTAGCAATATCTATCAATACTCTTCAAAGCCCCTTGGCCAGGAAACCCTAATTTTAATAATTTAGCGTAAAGAAATAGACCAGTGTTTTATAATACATGTACTTGAATTATACCCATGTTATATGTAATACGAAACGTTAGAATTTGCATCAATATGGCAACAGGTTAAATGAATTATTTTTATCCATATAATGGAGTATTATTGCAGTCTTCACAAGTGAGCTATAATTTTTGGCATGGAAAGATGATTATGTTGTGTTGTTATGTGAAAAAATCTCATTCTGGAACAATGTGTGATTACATTTTATTTTATAAGTGTGTGTGTGTGTACACATTGATAAAGGCCTAAAGAAATGTCTCAAATGTTTAGAATTTTTTTTTAAATTTTAAATGTCTATTTATTTTTGAGAGAGAAAGACAGAGTGTGAGTGGGGGAAGGCAGAGAGAGAGGGAGACACAGAATTGGAAGCAGGCTCCAGGCTCTGAGCTGTCAGCACAGAGCCTGATGTGGGGCTTGAACTCACGGATCATGAGATCATAACCTGAGCCGGAGTCGGACGCTTAACCGACTGAGCCACCCAGGTGCCCCATATGTTTAGAATTTTTAACTGTGGTTACTTTAGGATTATAGAATTACAGATGACTTTCATTTTCTTCTTTACATTGTATTTTCTGAAATTTTTACACTCAGTATCCATTACTTCCAGAATGGGAGGGAGAAGGGAGTCTGAAGTCAGTATCCACATGGAAGAAAAAAAGAAATTGATCAAGTGTCTGATTAATTTGATCACTGAGGTCAACCAAATTTAAAAATTCTAACTGCAGAGTCACTTCTACAATCTGAAACAGCAACAGCTAACAACCAGGAACCATTTAGTTACCATTTTTGTGACTGTTCGTTTGTGACCATCAGTCTTTACTCTGACCCAGATAGGGGTGTGGTGGAATCTCCCATTTCTCTTGGTGCCATGACTCACCTCAAATGATGGTGGAACCATGCATGGTCAAAGGCTGAACTGAGCCAAAATGATTTGAGCATCTTCAGAGATGGCCAAAAAATCAAATACATTCTGCTAAGGCAATCGATAAACTAGCAAAATGGTGCAGTATCTTTTCTGTAGGCTCCGCCCTCATTACCATCTCCTCTCCTTTGGAATGTTGTGTTTGTTCATTTGTTTGTTTAATCCAGTAGTTTCCCAACTTTGGTGCATCAGAATCACCTGGACGGCTTGTTAAAACAGGTTGCTGGGCCCCTCCCTGAAGCTGCTGACAGATCTGGGGTGAATTTGCATTTCTCACAAGTTTTCAGTTGCTGCTGATGCTGATGGTCCAGAGACCACACTTTGGGAACAACGGGAATGACTAACACAGCCATATGGATTATCCCTTCTTAAAAATTGCTTTATTGTTAAAACAAAACTAAAATCATAAGTGAAATTCAAGGTTTATATTGCCCATAGTCTCATCTCCTATCAAATCAAAGTTTTTATTTTTTCCCCATTCCATTTGGAACTTTGTCTGTCTGGACATTCATTTTTTGGTATGACAGCAATAATAGGTAAATGTATGGAAAATCATAAAAGTTTTCCCATATTATTGGAGGATATGTTCTCCTTATCTCCTCCAGCTAACCACAGCTTTCTCTGTGTTCCTACCAAGATGTATAAGAAACCTCACAGAGAAGTGGTCAAGAGCTTTGACTCTAATCCAGATTAAAATTCTGGTTTAACTCGTAGCAACTGTATGTCCACACACATCTCTAGGCCTTAAAATCTTTTTTTTTTTCTGTAGGATCAGAATAAAAATAGTACCTGCAATTGGGTTATGTGGGATTCAAATCCGTTAACACATGAGAAGCACCGAGCACAGTCCCTGGCATACGATCAGTAACACACGTAAGCCATAATCCTTTACATACAGAGGTTATTTTTACACACATTTCTCTGCACCTTGTTGTCCTTGCAGTAAGGAATTCCCTCAGGTCAGATAGAGCTCTCGCTCTCTAAAAATTGGGTAATTTCTTATGATAGCGTGGATGAATCCCTACTTAGTGAGCCATTCCCCTAGTAACGGGCATTCTGTTTGGTTCCGGAGTTTTACTACTACAAAGGCTGCAGCAACAGCAAGGACAAGCAATCCTTGTCCCCATTGGCACCTCACAGCACCCAGTTCTACCCTTCTCTTTTTTTGTGCAGAAACTGCCCTTTGCCCCTAACCCCTCCACAGACAGGGATTTCTTGAGAAGACCACCTTCGCTGTCGGCTCTCTTCCTCAATGTTTGCCTTGTCAGTCTGGCCAAGCCAGAGTACAAGCCCCTCTGAAACACAAAGAAGACTGGCTAACAGTGAGCTGCTGCATCCAGAGCCACCAAGACACTGTCATCTTGAAGTCGTGCTGCTGCCATAATTCCTGCAGTGGGAAGGAAGGCGACACCAGCAGAATCATGCCAGGAAGCCATTTTGACTGTGAAGTGGGAACAAAAAAACACCCAGGCAATTAGCCTGTGGCTACAGCTTAGCTGCTTTAATCCACCCTCAAGAACAACACTGGCAGCCACAGATCTAGCCTGTTTTAGGAATTAGCCACTAATAATGACACCTTGTACTGGCAGAGTGACTTACGCATTCTCAGAAGATTCTCTTAGCTCTGTTATATCGTAATGGGGTTTTCTGCTGAGTTAAGTGTCCCCCATGGCTCAGATCACTTTGGCTGTGATTTAGCTGGGCTCTCAGTGTTTGTTGAAATACTAGAGGGAGTCACCTGTAAGCCAGGTGTTTTGTGTTGTATGGCTGTTTAAAATGCTCCCTTAAAATACCCATGACCTCATTCATTTCCCCTGGACATGGGAATTAACTGCTATTGAACCTGTGTATGCCTGGCCTTGTTCAAATGTTATCTGACACTTAATCCTCCCTGAAACCCAGGAATTTATATCCCCATTATGCAGATGAGGCCACTGAGACTTGGAGAAGTGAAGCACATTTCCTGAGGTCACTTACCTGGTCAGAAGAGCTGAACTTCAAGCCCAAGTCCATATGACTAAAAGTCTGTGTCCTCCCCATCCTACACACCATTAAACCACCAAATCCCAACCTTTAAAACAAACAAACAAAACTATTTCTGAAACTTGATGAGGCAAAAGCCATTTTCCCATAGTTGACTAGGATTAAATAGATTTGTGTATCAAGCCTATTTAAACGTTCTATTAAATTAGAAGCCAAATTATATTTTACACTTGCATCCAAGCAGTTAGGTGTAAATGTGATGATGACATGAGGGGAGTGGGTGATGGTGGTGGTGATGATGTCTTTTATTTGTGGAGCGTTCACTCGGTGCCAAACACTGTGTATGCTCAGTGCTTTGCGTCCTTGCCCTGACCCTTTCCATTCTGACAACAAGTCAGGTGTGTTGTGTTGTAAGGCACAATCCAGCCCCAGAGCCCAAGTCCACACAGCGAGGACACAGCAGTCCTGAGATTTGGCCTCAGGTCCCTGACTCCAGAGCTTCTGCTTCGAATCGCTTCTCTGCGCTTTGTCTGACATAGGGCCCTGGTACAAGGAAACAGACACTGCAAATATTCCGCGAGCTTCCACTGCACTGATGGCCATTCTCAGATTTACGTATTTCATTCTGCAGGGCTCAGACGTATTTAGACACATTAAGTTAATCATTACCTGTCACATTTTATCTGAGCTGTTCATTGTCAGCAAGCACATGTAGACTTCAAGACCCATTCGCCCTCTGCTTTTCGTCATGTTTTTTTTATATACAACCATAATATTAATAGATGCGCTCTACTGCTAGCAGAAGGTTCATTTTTGTGTACTAGAAGATCATATAGGTAGGTGTTCAACCTAAATTAAGAGGATCGTTGCCTCAGACTTCAGTAATTTGTCCTCACAGTCTTGCACACAATTCAGACAAAAGTCAGTCAGCGCTGAGACGACACGGTGTCCTCCAAGGAATTGAAAAAGAGCAGAGCTGAGCTCTGCCCAAAGCCTTTAGATTCCAGGAATCTGAAGTTTAGATCCCCGCCCACGCATCACCTCCCCTGACAGGGAGCGGGGCTGCCCACTTGGTTACCTGACTCCTCACCTCACTCTCAGAGGTCGTTACTATAGTGATGTGTGCCTGCTGTGTACTCGCCAAGTTGGCGGCCACGGCACATACCAATGGCATGGCGTTTCTGCTTGACTTGACAGCAGGCTTTTGTACAAGTGGAATTGTAAATTCTTATTAACAAACTTACACAGTCTCCACTCTTTTCCTGCTAGAATCAGTGTGACAGCCAGCTGTTGAGTCGAGTAAAGCATCACTTTCATTGGACAATTTGTGAACTATCACTTCACTGAGGTGAGGTAGTTCTTCCGTATTCTGCCTGGTGTGTTACATGGTGGAATTTCAAAGGATGGGAAGGCAAGGAAGAGACATTGGCAAGTGTTGAAGACCCAAGTAGACCCAAAAAGATTTCTGTCTTTTCTTGAATAAGATGGTGCTTTCAGTCTGCCCCATACCGGCCTTTAATGCTTCCAACACCCCCACATCTCCAATACCAAACTAAAATGAGAGAATAGAATTGTGAGCTAAAAGTCTGCAGCTGAAATAGAACAAGGGACTTTTGCAATTGCACCCTGGAGTATAATTTCCTTGAGGGTGGAAACTTTTAAGATTTGGTAATAGCAGTCAAAGAGACAGGAACAATGGTTTATGACTCACATCCAGCCAACAAGGACGGCAAACAGTATAATTTGAGGGGCACCAAAGGGCCTAACGTATGACAACATATCGGCTCCTGAAATTCCCACCATTAACTTCACTACCTACGGGCCTAGTATACATGCTCATGATGTTTTTAGTATTACTCTTTAATTTTAAAATTAATACATGCACAAGATTTTAAAGAAAAAACTAATATTACAGAAAGTATACAACAAAAACTAAACTCTTTCCACCCCTTGAGCCTTGATTCCATACTTCAAAACCTACTATTAAAGATTCATAAGCTGTATGTCCTTCCAGATATTAGGTAATATATACTAGATATATAGATACATAGATAAATAGGGATATATGTATATATGATTGTGCATAAAAGTTCTTCAAAGAAATAATATCTTATTCATGTTGTCTTTACCTTGTTTACTTAATACATTTCGGGCATCTTTCAAAATTAGCATTTTTTTAATCTTCTACATTCTTCTAAATAGCTGCATGGTACTTCCAAAGTCCCTCCTCCTCTAAATGTGCTATTGTTTATAAATATGATCCCTTAATGATGGGCATCTGAATAATTTTAATTTTTTGCTATTGTAAATAATATGGAAGTCAACATCCTCAAACATATCTCATTGCATATAGGAGTAAGTATATCCATAAGATTGTTTTCAAATAGGGGAATTGCTAAAACAAAGAAAATATACATTTTAAACTTGAAAATATTGCCAAATTTCTACCAAAACAGTTTATGCTTTTCAGTATAATGCCATCCATACTTAATGGCATTCAATGCCATTCAGCAAATGGCAGCCATTAATCTCCCACATGCACATCAACACTGAGTTGTATCAAATATTTTAATCTTATTAGTTTCATTAAAATTATCCATTTTTATATTATTTTTGTCACTTTAGTGGCTTATAATTGCTTTGCTTTGTGTTTCTTTTATTATGATGTGATTGAACCCCTTTTCATGATTATTAGTCACTTGTATTTTTTTTCTTCCAACTTCCTCTTTGTAATCTTTGCTCTTTATTTTTTTTCTGTTTTGCACAGTGAATGGTACAATCTCAAAAGATAGCCTTTGTCACATGTGCAGGATATATTTTCTCCTAACTTATCATTTATCTTTTTACTTTGTGTACAACATTTATTACAATTTAGAAGTATTTCATTTATGTAGATAAGTATTCAATGGGTTTTTTATGTTTATTTATTTTGAGAGAGAGAGAGAGAGAGTGAGAGAGTGAGAGAGAGAGAGAGAGAAAGCAGGAGAGGGCCAGAGAGAGAGGGAGGCAGAGAATCCCAAGCACGTTCCACACTGTCAGTGCTGACGCAAGGCTCAAACTCATGAACTGTGAAATTGTGACCTGAGCCAAAATCAAGAGTCAGACTCTTAACCAACTGAGCCACCCAGGCACCCCAGTTTAGTAACTGTTGGAATATATTCATTCTAGTTAGATAGGTGATGATCCCTTTTTCTAATTCCTGGAACCCATGTGATTCTTACCATGTATTTGACACCTAACTTTTACTGAGTTGTATTTTAGCTAACACCTGTGTGTGTGTGTGTGTGTGTGTGTGTGTGTGTGTGTGTGTGTGTGTGTGTTACTCCTTCTAACTAGATTAAAGCAACTTGAAAGCCTGGACAAATGAAAGATTCTTTTTCATTCCCCACCCCACAGTGTCCAGTATCTAGAAAAGGAAAATTTAGACTTGGGGGGAATTCAAATTAGAACACTGCTAAGAAGAGTACTGTGAGAATCTAGAGACAGAGGCCCTAACTCACACAATGACCCAAGGGACAAGAGAGAGATTTCCCAAAGAAGGTATGAATGAGTCCTAAGATCAGCCCAGTCTCCTTCCACCTTTTGCCTGGAGTGAAGATAGTTCCTAGAGTTTCATGCTCTTGTATCCACCTCCCTTTCCAAATTTATCTTGTACCAGTCTTTCCCCTGTTCTCTGTATCCTACATGCTGGCTCTCTATCTATGATTCAAATACGTGCCAAGTTCGCTTTTACTTACCTAGGGTCTTTTCCTGGAATATTCTTCCTCTCAATTTTCACATTCCTGACTTCTCTTGTTGTTCACACCTGGGGCAGACTGGATTTTTCATGGTTGACTGCATCTATATATACCCTACAATGAGAGGTTGATACTCTTTCATCAAGAGGTGGGGTCTATGCTACTCCCTGTTGAAACTAGGCCAGTCTTTGCAATTATTTTAACCAACAATGCAGCAGAAGTGACACTCTGTGACTTTCAGGCTAGGTCATAAAAAATAATAGTGCTTCCACCTGGCCCGCTCTAGCTTGGGACACTCACCCTTGGCACCCAGCTACCACATTGTGAGACCAGGATACCTGGAGAGACCCCATGGAGGTGTGCCAGGAGCAGTCCCAGTTAAGTACTCAGCCAGCAGTGATCATCGACTGCCAGACATGAGCTTGAGCAAACCCTGAAATGCTTCCAAGCCCCACTTTTTGAATCTTCCAGCTGAGCTCCAGACATGATAAGGCAGAAACAAGCTCTCTCCACTATGCCCTCTCAGAATTCCTGACCCAGAGAATTCCAGAAGCATAATAAATTGTTATGTTAAGCCACTGAGTTGAGGGGTAATTCATTATGCAGCCATAGTAACTGGAATAAGACATCGGCTTAAATGACTGCAGAGGTCTTCCCTGACCTCCCAATCTAAAGCTGTGATCTGCTTACTGTATCACCTTACGTAATTGCAGTCTTCCACGCAGCACTCTCTGTTGGTTTCCTTATTTGTTTGATTTGCTTATTGTCTGCCTCCCTCCACTAGAAAGTAAAGTCCAAGTGCACAAAGACCCTAACTCTCTTGTCTACCCCAAAGTCTTCAGCACCTACAACCGTGCGTGGCACATACTAGGTGATCAACAATATTTGCTAAATTAATAAATGAATTAATGACGTGTTCCTAGTCAATTAGATTCTTTCATTAGACCTTATTTTTGCTATTTGATTTAACAAACTTTTACTGAGAACTTACTCTATTCTTTGGGGATGTGTTGTAGTTTCCTTTTCTGTGGCTATATGTGTACTTCAAAGAGTGGTTTAAGACAAATAGAAATAAAAATAAGTAATAACCAGGAGATGAACATCTGAGACTTTTTAAAATCAGGCTTACAAATTACAAAGAGGGAAGAAATAAAGGGAAGTAAGGCAAATTCTTTGAACATTAAAATAGAAAAAGGAAGAAAAAGATCTTGCCAAAGAAAGTGATGGTTATCAGCCACATACGCAACTGAATTCTACCATTATGATATGGTTTATAATTTCTTAAAAACAGTACAATTGTCTTTGTTTACTAAAAAAATACCAGCACGTTGGTCATTAGATGATGTGGGAAAATCCAGCTCTTTGAAATCTGATTTTTTATGGTTAGATAGAACATTAAACCCAAAACCTTCTCCATTCCCCTACTCATTTACCACTCTTTGCCCAAAGGGGGTTGGAATCAGTGACCAAACCGATGAAAGTATGAGAAAGAACACATAGTGTATACATAGAAGTCAGGCTTTTTTTAAAAGCTTGAATCTAATTGCTCTTAGCAATTGTTCATGAAGTAAGTCTGGTTTAGCCAGCTACCTACACAGCTTCTTCCTGAGACAGTGAGTCTTAGAGCATCTAAAAACGTCTTGTTTCCTCCCTTGAATACCACATTTACACTTTTGTTTTGGAAATCAAAACCACCCTTGCTATCTTATAAATGTTGGAGCCAATTTAGCAGTTCCATTGGCCTTTAAAGAAAGTATTGGAATTTCAGAAAGGAGCATAGAACTAGAATATTATAAAGAGTTGCTAGGGTAATAGGTATTTTTGTGACATCCTTGGGAAAATGAACACTTAACAGCCCTGAACTTGTAACTTGCTTGTGCCTATTATATCTTACAGCTTACAGTGATGACTTCTTGTCACTAAAAAAATGTTCAAAGTTCCTTGGCTACAAAAAGCATAGGAGATGAGGCATGGCCTGTTTGAAGCTAACTATTCCTCTGCAATAATAATACATAACACATAACAAATAATGCTTTCCAGAGGATGCAGTATTAAAAGAAAGATGCTTAATCCTCTTCTCTTCCCTGCCATCCAACGCTTAAATATTACTCCATGGCCCTTCGTTCTGTATCCACTTAAAATACCCACATTGATTTATTTACAACTGTCTTCACCTTTCCTTCTTATTTGGCACCAATTCTGGAATTTTTATCATCAATCTCAATTTCACTAAGACTCTTCACAGCCCTCTCCTTAAGTATTGGTTGAAAGAAGTGAATTCAAAGATTATAAAGTAAAATTACTTACTCCTCTCAGTCATTACCTATTGAGTCAAAAGATAGCTGGAAAACTGACCTGAAAACAGGACTTGACCAATCATTAGAGCATATCTTAATAAGACCAAACCAGTAGATACAAGTATATCCATGAGTTAATTTTACTTAACTATGCAGGATGCCTGAAAATACTCCTCCAGCCTTTCTTCTCGCCCTGATAGGAATGCAATTAAATGAGGAGAATATGAAAACTAGTCAAAAAACAGTAATATTTACTAGGCTGCCATTGGGAACTTCTGCTCCATCCTGCATTTCCTATCTTAGGTTAAGCCAGGTCCCCATGTCCTCTTGTGAGTTGGATGTCAAACAGATGGTCCCCGGATAGGAGTTACCAAACCAACTGTTGGCGTCCCAACCTGGAACTTGCCTTCCTACAAGGACACTGAATGGGAGCTAATTAGATGTCTTTTACTTACAAGTTCTAGTCACATATTATATTTTCTGCCCTCAAAGTTAATGTCCTTTAAGTGTCCCAATACTTTTAACCCAACTATCCCTCACTGTTTTCTAACTTTCCCTTCCAGTTCTTTGCCTGCTCTATTTTTACACAATTATTAGGAAAAAGTTTGTTCCAAGAACAATCAGAAAATAACCCAAGCCCAATCAGCCAAATAACCACAGTCATTGTCGTCATTATCATCATCCTCATCATCCTCATGATTATCTTTATAACAGGGTGCCAAAGGCCAGCCTGGTTTTAAAAGAACAGATTGCAACAAGCTTAAGATTCTTGAGTGTTCTGTCTGTATTAAACTGAACCTGAAAAATGCACAATCTCCTTATTCCTTTTACCAAACTCCATACCCTAACTCAAGAAAATAAGCTTTCAGGAGCTTTTTTGGAATAACTTAAATGGCAAGTTGAAAAATCAAATAGCTCTGACACAACAGTGATTTTGATGGGTTAACTACCAATGTATATACCATATGGATGAAATTCTTCCTGAAATGTATGTGGGTGTGTTTAAGGGTAGAGTGCTTGGGGCAAAACACATTTCAAGCTTTTCAAAAACCCATTATTTGCAAAAATCATTTGATGATTTGATGTACTTTTTTTTTTTTTTTTTTTTTTTACTGATTCCAAATCTGGCCTATTTCAAAGACAAAGAGTTCCTGGTCTTTCTAGGCACCTTCCCTCTTTCTTTCTAATAAGCATATTCCTTCCTATCCTCAGAGGGAGAAAATGTCCAACTCCAAAAACCCAGACTGTACCCACACCCTCAAGTCTACCAGCAAAGCAGCACAGTGGAAAAAAGAGACACTGAAATTCAGTTCCAGTGGAGTGGCTAATGGTGGGCTGCTCTGTTCGACTCCAACAGCCCACCATCGCTATAGGATCTTTTGTAGCCAAACCATCCTGTCGATGCATATGGAGCTTAGGGTCGAGCCTTCTTTCGTGGACTGCTATTTTTTTAAGTTTATTCACTTATTTTGAGAGAGAGAGAGAGAGAGAGAGAGAGAGCATGTGGGAGGAGCAGAGAGAAAGGGAGAGAAAGAATCCCAAGCAGGCTCTGTGCTGACAGCAGGGCTCAAACCCACGAACCATGACATCATGACCTGACCTGAAACCAAGAGTCCATTATACAACAGACTGAGCTACCCAGGTGCCCCATCATGGACTGCTATTAAGCCAAGTTTCCCCAATCCCAGAATGTAACCCATCACTGACTTTTGAAGTTAAGTGCAGGAACATAGAGTTATCTTTATGAGCCTTCGTCTTGGTGATTTTGACTCATTATTTAGTATTTTAAGATTATTCTGAATCCTAATTCAGTTAAAAACTCCAGTGGAGTTACATTATACAAGAGGATTTCAGTCTAACATCAGTGCATTTAGTGTTCAGTCAGCTATCAGTGGTATTCTAGATAAGGCTCAGAATCCTTCTCAAATAGTGTTCCAACTCAAGCTACCCATCAATCTAGTTGGCATTTGAGATTAAATCTATTCACTCTGCCTGCTTTAAATGTTCCCTTTTCTCTTCATTAGAATTATTCACAGTGGGCAGTTGGAATTACAGTCTTTAATATCTACGTGTCTCCTGAGCTAGATCTATTTTAGAATTTCTGCCTGTGACAAGCCTACCCAAGTCATTTGAAAGCCATCTTCCCCCAAACTGGAATACATATGTGAGTGCCTAGAATCTCCTCGCTTAATGGTAGGGTCATCTTCTCCAGGTTCTCATCCTTTCCACATCATCACCACACAGTGGCCTGTTGCTCAGGGTAAAAACAATGGTAGCCTCTTGAGGTTTTTTCCCATACTTTGACAAAATCAAAATAGATCAATAATTTATCAAAGTATTTAGGAAAAAAAGCATAGAAAATTAACTGTGGTTACAACTGATACCAAACCAGATGGAAAATGTGGAAAATAGTGTCCTAATGACAGATTATATAGACCAAAGGCAAGAGAGAACTGCTTCTACCATTTTATATTTCAGCTAAGGGTCTCAAACAACCATGTGTTAATACTACATGTGAAATAGTTCTTGTTTTCTTATGTTCCAATATCAAATTGATTTCACTCATCACCTCTAAGAATTTGTATACAGATCATAAATCTAGTGAAGGCAGGGGTTTTGACTTATTCGCCTCCACAACCCCAGTGCCGGGCATGATACCTAATGTGTATTAAATACTCAGTAAGTATTTGAAGAATGAAAGAACATGAAATTTAAACAATTACTCCCTATTGTTTCTTCCTGAAAAGGATTAAGTTCTTCCTCTACCAGAGTTTTTACATAAAAGCAATTTGAGTAAGAATGAACAAGTTGCTATATTTATTGAACTTGATTTTCTGAATTTGGTAAATCAAAAGAATTTAGTTTGAAAGCAAAAGTGGGAGTTACTGATTTCCTATCTTACATCTCTCCCACTCTTAATCTTAAAACACAGCATGTGTACACACACAGGAACAGAGAAAGGATGAAGACATTGTAGAGAGCATATTATAGTATTTTCTTCAGTAATAGAAGTGGATTTGCATACAGAACTATGTATGAAGCCCCTTTTATCTTTCTTATACCCAGGAATATTTTTTGCTAACTAACTGGTGTGTGTCAGCCCTGTCAGTCAGCTTGGGAATCAAAGAGGAGCAAAGTGGCTCCCATAAAAACACAATCATCAGATTAATCTTGCTTGGCCGAGTACCAGTCCAGCTAACCATCCATTGACAATCTCATAACCTTCTGCATTCATCCAAAACAAACAAAACAGTGCCTGATTCTAAAAGGAAGAAGAAGAGAAAATGAAATATTTCTGTCCCATTTACCTTTCAAACAAAAGACAAAAATGTAAGCTACGGTGTAATATGAAAAGCATGGGTTTAGTAAGATCACAGTAGCTAAGTCACTTTGGGTACAAAGTGTATATTTTGCGTGTACCTGGTGCTTTCAAATCAGGACATTATAATAACTGAAAATTATAGGGCAGTGATGGAGCTTCGTGGCTAAGAGCACAGCCTTTGAAGTTATGCAGACCTGAGTTTCAGTTCCTGTTTTGTCACTTTCTTTGTGTGCACCTTAAACACATTATTTAATCTCTGTGTGCCTCAATTTCCTCAGCTGCAAAGAGGATGCTAACAGTTTCTATTTCACGGGGTTGTTGTAAAAATTAAATGAGATAACCCATGTAAAGCACTCACAAAGTGCCTGACACAGAGAAACACTTAATAAATGTTTATTATTATAGCCGTGATTCTTACATTAATCCAAGAGGAGTTGATTTGGCAGGAAGGTTGATGAATGGGATAGAAATAGCATAGAAGTATCTTATCACTGAGAACATAGCCTTTCTGAGAAATAAGCTACCCAGGAAGCCCAATCACTAATTACAATTCATTTGGAACGAAACAGAGACAAATGTACCATTGTAAGGACAAGGATAGAGAATTGCTAATGAGGATTGAGACAGTGGCTTGAGAAAAAGGCAGATCAATCTAGTGTGCTGGGGATAGAACCTCTGGCCAGTGGTCCCAGACAAGAATGTATTGTGAAAATCTTCACCATTCCACCCAAAAGCTGAACCAAAGTCCTGAGAAGCCAAATCAGTCCTGTCTTACACATTCCTGCCCATTGATAGCCAACAACCTGGTGCGTGGGGAGGTAAACATTTTACTTGGGAACTAAAACCCTTTCAAGGACATGCTATAAGGGAAAGTCAGGAGGTATGCTGAACTAGGGGATCTCTCCATGGTGCCCGAAATTGAATGTCCACATTAGAGGTCCTCGCAGGGGAAGCTTATGCCACATGCAAATGCATGTTTCACTAATGTCTTTCACTTGAGATCCTGCAGAGACAAAGTGGACAGGCCTGGACTTCATGTTGCTCACAGCTGAGTCAAGTGGGTGACTGGATTGTGTGGCAGTATGAGGTGACGGGTGCCCTGGCAGGAATACATGCAGGGTATTTGTGGAGCTCAAGAAAGAAACCTGTAACTAACCTTGGGAGTAAAGAGTCTGCTTAGAGAAATTATCTATGATGGGACCTGAAGAATGAATAGGGATAGAAAGGCAACAGGGGCCAGAGTGGGAGAGAAGGAAAGAGGGACAAGCATGGGCAGAGGTCCAGCAGAAGAGTTAGAGCATGGCATATTTGAGGGAGTAAAAAATGGTCTTTGCAGCTGCAGGCAGGGAGCAAGGAGCACATTCATTTTTGTGATGGATCTCCAACATTAATTTGCACTTACTCTATGCCAGGCCCTGTGACAAGTAGACCCATTATGAGTATTAGCTCATTAAATCTGCACAGCAATCCTATGAGCTAGGGACTGTGGTTCACCTCATTTTACTAATGGGGACACTGCAAATGAGAGAGGTTAGGACTCAGATATGAAGACCTGAGTCAAAGGCCTCACATCCTGTAAGTGAGCTGGGTTTTCTACCCAGGCAGCCTGGCTTGAGCATTCACACTTTTACCACTGCTCCTCCCCAGGACACAGGGTCCTGCCCTGTAGGGCAGCTCACCCCAGAAGTTTTAAGACACAGAGGATTGGAAAGTACTTTTGTGGAAAAGTTCATGTCTATGGTTTGCCTAAAGCTAAATCAAAATAAACCTGCCCCCCCCAAAGCTCCAAATATGTTTCTCAGTGATGGAAAGTATGGCCACAGGTGTTTTACTTCTACAAATTTTTAACAGGTTTTGCCTCTTCAGGCTCCCATTCTTGCAAAGTCTTGGTTGAGACTATTTTGAAATCCTTTGGTTAGAAAAACTACCTCATCTGAGAGGGCTGTTCCATCTGAGACTCAGGCAGTTTCCGAGCATGCCTAAGGCTGGATTCTCTCCAGATACCAGGGGAAGTGCCCAGGTAGCCATTCGAGAAACAATAAAAGTCACTGTAATTTTTCTACACACAATAGCCAAATAGAATATTGGTCACTGTCGAAGTCCGAAAGCACCTACCCTGATACCTTGCACGTAGTAAACGGTTAAAGAAATACTAGTAATGAATGAGTAGATAGAAGCATGAATAAACAAATGAAGGAAGTTTCTGTTGCCTATTTGTTTCTTGGCTTTCTCCTTAACATGGGATGTGATAGTATAAGGAGAAATATTTCTGTCTAGGGCCAGAAGTTTTAAGAACAGATACAACTCTATGACCACAGAAGTAACACCATCTTACAGATCTTTGCATACCCGCCTTCACAGAAGCATTACTCACAATGATCCAAAGGCAGAAGCAACCCAAATGTCCATCCATATATGAAGGGATAAACAAAATTTGGTACGTACATACAATAGAATATTACTCAGCCTTGTAAAGGATGGAAATTCTGACACGCACACGCTACCTCACGAATGAAACTTCAGGACATTATGCTAAGTGACATCAGTCAGTCACCAAAAGACAAATACTCTGTGATTCCACTTATATGAGGTGCCTACGGTAGACAGATTTACAGAGACAGAAGGTAGAACGGTGGTTACGAGGCATGGGAGGAAGTAGAGAATGCGGAGTTATTGTTTACAGGTACAGAGTTTCAGTTTTGCAAGATGAGAACGAGTTCTGGAGATGGATGGTAGTGATGGGTGCCCAACAGTGTGAATGTACTTAGTCCCACTCACCTGCACACTTAGAAATGGTTACGATGCTAAATTTTATGTTATGTGCATTTTACCACAGTTTTTAGATTTTAAAGGCAAAATAGAGACATTTTCAGACACAAAATAATTAAACTATTACAGCACAATTTTAAGTATTAGCCTATGATATGAATTATTGTATTAAATCACATGTTTTATATCATATATACCTATGCTATAATACACTAATTAGCATAGCAGACACCTACTTTGCACGGCATATTATAATGTAATGATAATCTAACAATAATAGTAATTGCTATTATAGTTAACATCTATTGAGTGCTTTCCATGTGCCAAACTTTATATTAATTATTCTTTGCCTCATATGCTTATAATAATACTGTCAGGCAGCTGATTAGGAAACTAAGGTCCACAGATGTTAAATAAGTCTCCAAAGGCACACAGCTAGTAAATGCAGCTGTGATCATTCTACAAGAATACCTGACAGGTGGCAGCTGCCTGTCACATTATGGCTAGACAAGGATGTTCGATGCACCTGACCAACAGTTTGGATTAGCTGGGCCAGAGATCCCAGTAATTTACAACCTCACACCAAAATTCTCCAACGACAGCTGATCAATAATAAGAATAACATAGAAGGGGCTCCCAGATGTGTGGTACCACAATGAGGAGTTTGGATGCATTATCGTGTTCAGTCTTCCCAGTAACGGTAGGAGGATGCCCTCCAATATGCCCATTTCACAGATGATCAAACTGTGGCACAGAGAGGTCAAGAAGCTTTCCCAAGGTCATACAACTAATGAGTGATGGAGGCAGGATGCAAACACATACAGTCTCATGCTGGACTCTGTCCGTTGACCATAATGCCAAATGAGATGCCAGTTTCTTAAATTGTGATCTGAGATTTAAAGTTTATGTATTTATTTTGAGAGAGAGAAAGAGAGCATGAGCAGGGATGGACAATGAGAGAGGGAGAGAGAGAATCCCAAGCAGGCTCCGTACTGTCAGCCCAGAGGCCCACACGGGGCTCAAACCCGGGAATCATGAGATCATGACCTGAGCCAAGTTGCTTAACCAACTGAGCCACCCAAGTGCTCCGTGATCTGAGATTTAACTTCTTGGTATTACTCATAACAATTATAAGAAGAGTTCATCTTAATGGAGCACTCACCATAAACCAGGCTACATGCTTCCCATGTGTTACCTCCTAGGTACCCCAAAAGAACGCTCTGAGTAAGGTCCTCTCATAGGTCCTGTTTTATAGGAAAAGAGAGCAGCCTAGGTATCCCCACTAGCAAGGGGTGGAACTAGGATTCAAATTCAGGTGGTCTGATCCCAACTGTACTCTTATAGACTCCACCGTGACTCCTCAGAGTGCCAGAGCCTCCAGCCCCACCCTGGAGATGGTTAGAAATTCAGCCTGTTGAAAATGAACAAATTAGGAGACTATAGATGCTGGTGAGGATGTGGAGAAATGGGCACCCTCCTACACTCTTGGTGGGGATGTAAACTGGTGTAGCCCCTATGGAAAACAGTGTGGAGCTTCCTCAAAAAATTAACAATAGAACTCCCCTACACCCAGCAATAACACTGCTAGGAATTTATGCAATGGATACAGGAGTGTGGAGAGTGTGGATGCATAGGGGCACATGTACCCCAATGTTCATAGCAGCACTTTCAACAATAGCTAAATCATGGAAACAGCCTAAATGTCCACGAACTGACAAATGGATCAAGAAGATGTGGTCTATATATACAATGGAATACTACATGGCAATGAGAAAGAATGAAATCTGGCCATTCGTAGCAACATAGATGGAACTAGAGGGTGTTATGCTAAGTGAGATAAGTCAGGCAGAGAAGGACAGATAGCATATGTTTTCACTCATACGTGGAACAGGAGAAACTTAACAGAGGACCATGGGGGAGGGGAAGGGGAAAAAATAGTTGGGGAGAGGGAAGGAGGCAAACCATGAGAGACTCTTGAATACTGAGAACAAACTGAGGGCTGATGCAGGTGGGGGAGAGTAAATGGGGGGTGATGGGAATAGAGGAGGGCACTTGTTGGCATGACCTCTGAGTGTTATATGGAAACCAACTTGACAATAAACTATAAAAGAAAAAATGAAAGAAAGAAATGCAGCCTGTTGGACACTACTCCAGACTGAATGAATGAGAGTCAAAATTTTAACAAGCTTAGGTGACTTGTGTCCATATTGAAGCTTGAGAGATGCAGGACCATATTTCACTCCCTTCCTCAAAGGCAGGCCACAGGGATACCACAGGGAGCAGTGTAGACCAGATCCTGTCTTCCAACAACATCCACAGGACTGGAGGGAGACCAAACAGACCACCAGACCGGCGCTTTGAGTCTGAGTCTCAGAGGACAGGTCTTGGAAATCTGTATCTAACAAGATACATAACAATTCATATCCTCTCTATAGTTTGAGGGCCACTCTTGGCCCTGGTAAGGCTCAGGGGCAGAATCAGAAAAGGGAACACCAGCATCTTTCCTACTTTTCCTATCACCCCAGTCCTTAGGGTCAGAGAGGCCGACTGCAAGAAACCTCTCCAATAGGCCACACAACTGGCAGATGAGGAATTGAATTTGTGCCCTCTGTGTGCATTAATTTAGAACACTGAACCTCAAGGATCCATGCGATGCTACTTAATGCAGCACATGAAGCTGCAGGCACTCCCGATTGATCCTGGGGGTATTGACTGGTCCCTATGGAAACACTTCTTGGTTCTGAGCCTGCCTTTGCCTGTCTGCTGCACGGTGAAGGCCATTTCCCCAGCACTCTTGGGACAGACTGTTCGAATATGACAGTGGCAGCCAGGCCCTAGGCAGACAGTAACCAATACCATGAGCACATCCAAGCTGGGAAGCAGTTCCCGTCTGAGATGCTGGTCCAATGCCTGTCTCCTCAAGAGTTTGTACACAAATCATTTATTAGCAATTTGCTGCCATTACTGAAAGCTGCTAGCCAGCCTCAGTGGAAAAAACTGGGGGAAGAAATGCGGGTAAACTGTTCCCAAGACTTGGAGTCTGAAAAACAAAATGAGAAGAATGGAGAGGAAAGAAATAAGAGAGGTAACTTGCTTTTTTCCAAAGAGTACTAACAATCGTAACTAACATGTAGAGGGCTTTTATATACTGCACTAAGGAATCTACATGTCTCAATGAATTCTCCCAACAGCCTTGTGAAGTCAATATTGTTTTAATTATCCCCTTTCGACACAGAGTGGTAATCCTGTCACTTCATAGGAAATGAGAGAGAAAGGGACAAAAAGGAAGGAAAGAGAGAGAAGGAAGGGGAGCAGAATTCTTAGCGTTCTTCTGGGATAGAAGGAAAAATAACTGTGGAAGAAAGAAATTTCTCTGAGGATCAGGAATAGTGTAAACAGAAACTGAGTTTTTACCTTCATTTGGAACAATTGAAATACTCAAGAGATTGATCTGCTTCATGTTTTGTAAACCCAGACAAAAATAAGTTGGCTGAATGTAACCACCCACAAATAATACACACACACACACACACACACACACCACACACACGTAGATACACTGTGTTTGTTTTCCAAATTATGACTTCTTGGGAATGAATGGAAAATGTGGCAATCCGATTAACTGTAACTTACAATAAAATAGCACTAAATGGGTGTTTTATATGCCGTTTGTTTCTCATTCTCCTTGGAAGATTGTCAAGAGTTAATGAAACTAATACTTTGGGATTTAGATCTCTCTTTACCAGAAACTAGAGACTTTCCAACACTAACAACTGGAAATAACTCAAGTTCTTTGGGCCTGTGGGATGTACCAGGCCCTGAGTTAAGTACACTGCCCTACTGAATCCTCTCAACAACCCTATAATCAAGATATGATTAATAATTCCATTTTACAGATAAAATAACTGAGGCTCCAGGGTTGCGTAACTTGCCTAAATGCTAAATGGAGGAGCTAGAGAGGCACCTGGGTGGCTCAGTCGGTTGGGTGTCTGACTTCAGCTCAGGTCACGATCTTGTAGTTCATAAGTTCAAGGCCGTGTTGGGCTCAGTGCTGACAGCTCAGAGCCTGGAGCCTGCTTCAGATTATGTGTCTCCCTCTCTCTCTCTACCCCTTCCCCACTTGTGCTCGGTCTTGTCTCAAAAATAAATAAATATTAAATAAATAAATAAATAAATAAATAAATGGAGGAGCTAGAATGAGTACCCAGGCAATTGGACTCCAGATCCTCCCTTCCTAAGCACTGTGTTGAACACTAAGCTACAGTAATATTGGCACACACACAAAAAATACCTTTCTTTAAATTACCCAAATTGATTGCTTGGTATTCTGTGGAAATACAAAACTATAGTTTATCTAATTTTAATGATTGTACAGACTATGCCTCTGAAAGACATCATACCTTTCTTATCAGAGTGGTTTGACCTCCACCCAGGACACTGAGGGAATATTTGTTATTCCAAAATATTATTAAGGAGTCATTGTGCCACTCATTCATTCAGCCTTCTCCCCCCAGTCTCCATGGGAAGTGCACCTTTCCCACCTGGGTCCATTGGCTATGGAAGACTGCCCCACAGGGCTGCTGCCTTCGTTCATTCAGTAGGTTCCAAGCACCTGAATGTGCTTGCCCTGTGCCAAGCAACATGCTGAGTGCTCCAAGGGCTATTCATTAATTCTCCCTAAGGCACTGTGAGGTAGGTGACAGTATTGGCCCCATTTTATAGATGGGGAAATAAAGATTCATAGTGGTTAACTATAGCTGGGATTCTCACCAGGCTTGTCTGTTGACTCTGGGGCTTGCTCTCTCAAGTTCTATATAATAGTGAACGTGAAAAAGATAGACCCAGTACCCGCCCTGAATAAGCTGTCACAACAACCGGGGAGATGTACATTAAACCACTAATTACCCAATTAATTATTTCATTACCCAGATGGAAAGTTCTACCTCGTTGGAGTAGAGTCCCCTGTACATGTGTTGAACAGGAACAACTGACCTGGGGAAATAGGAAATCTTCCCTAAGAAAGTGATAGTTCCTTTTAGAGCTGAAGTGAGTAAGAGCTTACCAGGAAAGGAGAAAAGGGAAAAGCATTTCAGATTGAGTAGAACAGCATATCTGAAGACCCTGATGTATTAATAAATGTTGGCATGTTGGAGAGGAAGACTAACAGGAGATACAAGAATCTATTGGAACAACTATCCACTATCCTCATCCTTTTTCTCATACCTCCTTGTGTTATTCTCTCTACCAAGAGAGAAGCTAGCCTCAGGTTAAATCCACCCACTATCAGATTCCTCACGGTGTGTCTGGTGTTGCCCAATAGAGTTTCAACACATCATTGATAAAGAATAAAACAAGTGGATGAAGGCGTGAAATCTGTTTGATCCAAAGTCAAACAATGTACTAGGGAGGAAAGAATCTGTAAAAATCAATTTTTCTTATCGGATATCATAGGTACAGATAGGTTTCATAGCTGATTTCTCCAGTATTTAGATATAATTTTTAAAAATGTATGAACTAATGAGAAAAGACTAGTCTTTTAAACAAATGATGCTAGAAAAGTTGGATATCCACATGCAAAAGAATAAAGCTGTACTCCTCCTTTACACTATGCACAAAATTAACTCAAAATTATCATAAACTTACATTTAAGAACTAAAACTTTAAAACAGAAGAAAATGTAAGTGTAAATCTCTGTGACATTAGAATAGGCAACAGTTTCTTACATATGGCACCTATACCACAAGCAATCAAGAAAGTAAACAAGTTGAACTTCATCAAATTTAAAAATGATTATTAAAAATGGTTTACTAAAAATGGTTTGAGTTATCTCAAAGGATACTATTAAGAAATTGAAAGACCATTCCCTTAACATGGAAGAAAATATGGATTGGTAAATCATATCTATCTTACAGAGAACGTGCATCCAGAATATAACAAGAACTCTTAAAACTCAATGATAGACAAAGAGCCCAATTTTTAAACGGAAAAAGGATTTAAATAGACGTATCTCCACAGTAGATACACAAATGGCCCATAAGCACAAGAAAAAATGCTCAGCATAATTAGTCATTAGGGACAAGAAAATCAAAACCCCCATGAGATACCCCTTCGCTCTCATTAGGGTGGCCATAATAAAAAAAAATAATAACAGATATTGGGCAAAGATGTAGAAATTGAAACAGACACTGCTGGTGGGAATGTAAAATGGTGCAGGCACTTTGGAAAATGATTTGGCAGTTCCTCAAAATGGTAAACAAAGAGCTACCGTATGACCCACCAATTCAACTGGGTACAGATTCCAAGGTACTCACCTAAGAGAAATAAAAACATATGCCTACATAAAAACTTGTACATAGGGGCACCTGCGTGGCTCAGTCAGGTGAGCTTCTGACTCTTGATTTTGGCTCAGGTCATGGTTCCAGGGTCGTGAGATCGAGCCCTATGTCAGGCTCTGTGCTGAGTGTGGAGCCTGCTTGAGATTCTCTCTCCCTCCCTCTGTCTCTCCCTGTTTACACACACTCTCCTTCTCTCTAAAATTTTTTTTTTAATTTTTTAAATGTTTATTTTTGAGAGAGAGAGAAAGAGAGAGAAACCGTGAGTCGGGGAGGGATAGAGACAGATGGAAACACAGAATCTGAAGTGGGCTCTAGGCTCTGTGCTGCCAGCCCAGAGCCTGATGCAGGGCTCAAACTCATGAACCATGTGATGACGACATGAGTCAAAGTTGGATGCTTAACTGACTGAGCCACCCAGGTGCCCCTCTGAAAAATAAGTGATTTTTTAATGGATTAGTGATTTCCTATGATTGGGACAGGGATAGGGTACTGGGATGGGAAATGGCTATTGATGGGTATGGAGTTTCTTTTGGGGGTGATGAAAATGTCCTAAAATTGATCATGGCGATGGTTGCACAACTTTCTGAATATCCTAAAAACCATTGAATTGTATACTTTAAATGGATGACTTTATGGTATGTAAGTTATGTTTCATATATATATATTTAATTCATATGAACTAGGAGTAGTGTCACAACCCTCAAATTTACTGGAACAGCATTTTTTTCTTTTCCCTTTTTACTCTCAGCTCCTAAGGAAAGGCTCTGATACTGAGTGTCTTTCTGCCCCTCCCCATCCCATAAAATGTACTTCTTCTAAGATGGATGTGTTCCAATGATGGTTAGGTCCTGTCTTCTCAATTTTCTGCATCTTCAGGTCTGCCCAGTCATAAACATCTTCCTCCTAAGGAGTCCTGAAGCCCTGGAGAGTCCGGAATTATTCAAAGAAGCTTAAGATATTTTCCCTCTACTGTATTTCCAAGGCTTCCACCCACCTCCTAAAATGTCTGAAAAGAAAGCTTGAAATAAATTATCATCTTAGGCCAAGCTAAGCAGAACAACAAAACAGCAACAATAAAAGCAACCCATTCCGAAGAATTCTAGTTATGTGAGGGATTTTTTTTCTCTGTAGTCGCAACAGCAACTTTTAGGCAGACTTTGGCCACAGTGTGAGGAATTTAGCTTACACAAAAGTCATTTTCTTAGAAGCATTTCTGAACAGTGGGCTATTGGGTAAACATGTACGTTCTCCATCTGTGGACATCCTTTTGTTTGTTTGTTTGTTTGTTTGTTTAAAGATTTTTGTCTGTGAACTCCAAGCTACAGTAGGGTTAGTCTTTCCCTGAGGTAAGAGGGTGAACGTAATTTCTTACAATCCCCCTCCTCCCCTCTTACCTCTATTTGATGGTTTCCCTTCAACTCTTTCAGCTCTCTCAATCCATTCTCTCTTTTACTGTTGTTCATTTTTAGCTTAATAACCACCTCATTCTATGCATCATCTCTCTGAAATTTTCGGGGAATAGCCATGTAAGAGAAATGCGCTTTTTGAATTTAGAACAGTACATTATGTGTATACTTTTATATTACGTCCCATTTGTGCTGCTCCAATGGCATTGGTCGAGCTCAGTGGCAAACTGAAATGACCGATGTTTTCCATTTGGTGAGGATGGCTTATTTAGCAAATACATAATAGCATTTGTTTTATTTGCCATTAAACATAGTTTGGTGCCTTTCCCTCCCAGACCACTTTGAGTCTTCAGTCTTCCAAGTTTGAGCTGTTTGTCATGGCCAAGAAGATTATAACCTCAATGCTTTTGTTTTATTTTCAAAAAAAAAAAAAAAAGCCTCTTCTTAACCCTGAAGAACTGATGAGCTTATCAGAAAGGCAGGGCAATTATTTTTAATACCCGTACGGTCTCTAGCAGATAGTAATCATAGCAGGCAATATTTATTAACTCTTGGAATGGCCCAACTACTGTTTAAAGATACTGAGGTAGATGTAGAGAAAACTAATTTATTTAACCCCACCAGTGACCCAATAAGACAAGTACTATTATTATCCCTATTTTACAGATGAGGGAATTGAGATACAGAGAAATTAAAACTTTGTCCTAGACCACACACCTTGTCAGTGGCAGAACTGGGATTTAAACCCAGGAGCCTGGCTCCCAAGCCACAGTGCCTGGTAGCGGGAGCTTAATAAACATCTTTGAGTGAACAAGTGAAGGATAGAGAGCAACAAAAGCAATCTATGACAGCCAAATTCCATCCACTCACTCCACCCATCTTTTCCAGGCATTTGCCCTCCAGGAAGCCTCCCCAGATTACTAGAATAGAAAGAACATTGTTCCATGTCCCTCCTCCCTGCTCTTTCACCTCCTTCCTAGTCCTAGGGAGACCTTGACAGGGGATGTATTTGTAAAGAGAAATGTGTGCTTGCAAAGCAAGCCAGTTCCCAGGAACCCAGACATCAGTGTGTAATACACAAAATAAATCCATTCTTTGACTCATTATGTCCGTAAGAATAAAACAGTAGGATTCTGGTGAAGCAGGTAGGGATAGCGACAATTCTGTAGGAACCCAAGTTCTGACCCTGGGTTTTAACTTTAGCTGTTCCTAGCATTTGCAGGAGACCAAGATTGTATGACTAAATTGGACTTGATTAACCCATTTGAAACCCTCTCTTTGGTGCCTTGCTAATTAATCAGACAAATGAACAAGGCGGCTCTTTGTCAGTTTCCAAAGCAGAAGTCAATAGTTTCAGGTCAAAGCTTTCAGCACATCAAAAACTTGGTGGTAGTGGCTGTGTTCTTTGTTTCTCTGAACACACCTTGGTCATTTTGGGGAAAATGTCAGTATGAGAGCTGGAGGTCCTGACAGAAAGCCTGCACCAACACTTGAAAAAAAAAAAAATGAAGGGGAGTTAAATTGAGCTGAGATCACGTGAATGGAACAAAAGCCCAGCATCCTTGCCTCACCTATTGGGAAATTTCCACTGAGCCTGGTTTTGAGCCACGCACTGAAAGGGCTAAATGTGCTACTTTACATCCATGAGTTCATTTCATCTTCCCTGCAGTCCTACAAGACTATGTATTGTCCTAATTAAAGGGAAGTAAAGTCGAGATTTGAACCCACGTCTTTTGAATTCCAAACCCCTTGTTTGAATCATCACACCTCTCTTACTTCAGCATACATCTGAGCATGAAGACGCAATCTTGCAACAAATATTTCTGGAACCAACTCAACTCATTTCAACTGTCTCCTCAGTAGAATGTTATAGGCAGTGGAAACCCATGGATCCAAACAGGTTTCTCTCAAGAGCCTGATTTTCCCACAGTCTGTTCTTTGGGAGTAAGGTATTATTTCTAGAACACCCCAGTTAATGTGTACAGAGGATAATAAATTGTAGAGAATAACAAATTTAACTACAGGAAGTGATAAATTATTTTATATCTCTTGTTTTAATGTTTTATTTTAACTCTTTTGCCATATTACACCTGGGTATTGAAATTTGGTTATCGATGCTCTGATGCTGAGTTCGAGTCCTGTGTCGGGCTCTGTGCTGACAGCTCGGACCTGGAGGCTGCTTCGGATTCTGTGTCTCCCTCTCTCTCTCTGCCCCTCCCCCACTCTCATTCCACCTCTCTCTCTCTCTCTCTTTCTTAAAAATAGAGAAACATTAAAAAGTTAAAAAAAAAACAAACAAAAATCTCTTCGGCAATGTCATTTCATTGGATCATTGTAACAACCTTATGAGATAAGTAGATGGGAGACTATTATTCCATTTCTACAGAATGAAAATGGAGACTTTGGCTTCCCCGTGCAGCCCTGCTGCTAAGCAGTTGAGTGGGTCCTGGGATCCCCCACCTCTGCTTGACTCCCATATCAGTATTCTTGTCATTATTTCACATTGCTCCTCATAGATTCATTCGTAGACATTTCACACAAATATAAATTGAGGTATCCAGTGACCTGTCTCTTGAATGGCTTTCACAGACCAAGTACAGGTCAGATTGACAATGAAAATTGAAAAGATCCAGTACACCTGGTTTCAGCTCAGGTCATGATGTCACGGTTCGAGAGTTCGAGCTTCGCATCAGACTCCAGGCTGACGGTGCAGAGTCTCCTTGGGATTCTCTCTCTCTCCCTTTCTCTCTGCCCCTCCTGCTCACTCTTTCTCTCAAAATAAATAAACTTTTTTTTTAATTTGAAAGAAACATGCCATTTGTTGAAGGATACATAGAATATGATGCTTAAACTATGAAAATACAATATATGTTTGCATATAAGTTTAGCAAAAGTATTAAGAAATGTATACAAATAGTAACTAAATTCCGATGCCTCATCGTCTCTAGAGAGCAGAATGTGATCAGGGAGTGAGAAGCAGGGACTTACACTTGTATCTGTAGCCGATACCTGGGCTTTGTGATATTTTTCTTTATGCGTTGATGCATGTCTTAAATATCTTGTAATACCTTTTTCAAAATGAAAATGAAGAAAGCAACCATTCATTCTGCAAACCTTGACTGAGGGCAGGTGGCATGCCAGGCATTGTGCTGGGTGTTGGAATACACTGGGGACAGGATGGACATTGCACCTGCCCACAGACCCTCCCATCCTGCAGAGGAGACCGAAGCATGTTTACTGCCTGGAAATACAGGAGCTACGGGAGCTTGTGACAAGCTTGTCAAAAGGAGGCTAATATAGCTCGGATGATGTAGGAAAGCTTCCAAGAGAACATGAAGCTCAAGCTGAAACTAAAGAATGAAAAGTTTTGGTTATTAGGGAAAGGAAGAATAGCCCACATTAATTCTAGTCAAAATATCTGTGTCTAAAGCTAAGTGTCAGAGTAAGCAAGGTGGAAAGCAGCATGAGATAAAGCCAGACGATGAGTAGGAGCCAGATCAGATGGGACCTCACCCTCACTCGTCACTAACATTTTCTTACTATTATTTTGTTACGTGTCGAGCATCTTATGCATCCAGAAGTCTTTTATACTGCTCCCCAAGAGGACTTTTTTTAGTACAGCTGACAATGTTACATTAGTTCTGGGTGTACCACCACAGAGTCAACAACTCTATGCATTTTGCCATGCTCACCTCCAGCCTAGGAACCATGTTTCACCATACAATTCTGTATGTATTAGTTACCATACCAATGCCTGTATTTCCCACGCTGTGCCTTTTATGTCAACATTCTCTAATACAGGTGGAAGCCTGTATCTCCCATTCCCCTTTACTCATTTTGCCCATCTCCCACGCCTCTCCTCTCTGGCAACCATGAGCAGAGTGCTTCGCTCTCTTGCTTGATCCACAACTGCCCCCATATCCTATCCTAAAACAGAAGCGATTTCAGCAAGTGGGGGCAGGGAGCATGTGACATGGAGGCAGAATGTGTGTGTGAGCTGGCTGGGGCTACCCTTCCCCTTCCTACGAATGAATTGCTTTGGCAAGTCTCCACGTTGTAGGTATTTTACCATTTGTCATAGGCAAGTTACACAACTCAGTTAGTGATTAAATTACCAACAGAGCTGCTATTTGAGTAAGAGAGGTTCAAGGTTGCTTCTGGCTCCTGTGCTCTGGTTTAAAGGGAATTGAATTAATTCTTTCCTAATCTCCTTAGTTAGAAGAGGGAAACACAAAAATCATGTCCAATGTGCAGTAGACAGTGCAAAAAGCAGCATCCAACCTCGTTCATCGACCACTAGGGTCTCTGTGTCTAACCTGACTCCCATGTTTAGATTTATAAAGTGTGAGATCATTGTCAGTTTCATTTATCTCTGTTATTAAATTTACTGGGCCTCCTTCAAATGGCACTATATCTTCTTATCTAATTCAAATAAATGTCTTACTCATGGCCAGAATGCAGATGGTGAAATCTCATTGTTAACTCAGTATTCAAGATAATCTCATTGTTTTGCTTTCCTAATAGAATCTTGAATTCATTGCTCATCCCTGGGATTCCACTCATTTTTGCCGAACTTTTCTTACAACTGTTAATTTTAAGCCTTCTCTGCGTCTCACTGTTTCCACAAGGATGGAACATTCTTGCTCTATTCTCTAGCATTTATCTTGATCTGTTTATCTTATGTAAAATAATCATTTGTCACAAATTTGACAGTTGTGTTTATGTTCATTAATTGTGGTTAAATATGCTGGTGGGGTAGTCGCTAAAAACACAGGCTTTGGAATAAATCCAGGGTTTGAATCCCAGCTCTGTGACTTTATGGTGTCTTCACCTTAGTTTCCTCATCTGTAAAATGGGGATAATAATAGCTGCCTCCTAAAAGTGTTGTGGAAATTAAATGAGATTATTTTCAGTGCACTGCCTGGGCCAGGTGGCTCAGAGTAACCATTTAGAGGTATGTCAAACAGAGGGCACCTGGGTGGCTTAGTCAGTTAAGCGTCCAACTTTGGCTCAGGCCATTATCTCACGGTTCACGGGTTCAAGCCCCACATCAGTTCTCTGCTGTCGTTGTAAAGCCTACTTCGAATCCTCTGTTTCCCTCTCTCTCTCTCTCTCTCTCTCTCTCTCTCTCTCTCTCTCTCTTTCTGCCCTTCCTGCACATGGTCTCTCTGTCTCTCTCTCAAAAATAAACATTAAAAATAGATTTTAGGGGTGGCTGGGTGGCTCAGTTGGTTAAGCATCCAACTTTGGCTCAGGTCATGATCTCATGGTTTGTGGGTTCGAGCCCCACATCGGACTCTGTGCTGACAGCTCAGAGCCTGGAGCCTGCTTTGGATTCTGTGTCTGCCTGTCTCTCTGTCCCTCTCTACTCATGCTCTGTCTCCCTCTCTCTCAAAAATAAACAAAACATTTTAAAAAATTATAAAAGTAGATTTTAGCCAAATAGAATAAGAAAGATACTGTACTCTGTATTTGTCTTGACTAGAAATGCAGTTTATTATTTAAAAGTTTGAACCAGCCTTCTGAACTGTGGTTTGTGAAAGGGATTTTCTTTCTGCTTTATACCATCCTGTACTTAGAGCATCTGCATCTGAATTATTGATGTTTACTCTATCATGTATACAAACCAGTATCTAAATTCATTTTGTTTGGTTTGGTTCCATTTTCTTGGTGACTTTTTCAGTTGCCACAGGTGAGCCTCTCAGTGTGGAGAAGGTGGTAGGGTGCCTGCCCCAAAACAGAGGGCCCGACGTTCCCACTGGCAGCAGCCCCGGCTGCCTGGTAACCAAGAGCAACAGCCTGCGGGGCTGGAGGCAGCCCAGATGTGGACTGGGGTTACCTCCCACCATCTGCCTGAAGCAGTCACAGCTGCCACCCCACGCCCCATGCACTGTCTTACATCACAGGCTTAATAACTACTCTAACTGCTGCCTGGAACAGTCTTCCCTACCCTCTTCCTTCATCAAACTAATTCCTGTTCATCTCCTAGGTCCCAGCTCGCATATCACCTTCTCCAAGAAACGTTCTCTGACTCCACAGGCTGGGTGGGAATCTCTGTGATGCTCTCTAGCTCTCCCTGTTACGTGTGGGGGCAGTCTTCATTCTGCAGAGTTCTGGTGAACATAAACTTCGCTTACCACGAGTTAGTCCTATAACGAACATAAGTCCTCCAACGACAGGGTCCAGCCTTCGTTGCCACAGTAGGTAAACTCTCATTGCATAAAGCAGAAATTTCACTGCTTGCTTTTTGGTCTGCCAAATGACTTCACACAAAACAGATTTACACCCCGATTAGTGACAAGTTATGTCACTCCTTCCAAAGGGTGTTGGTGATGGGTCACTGCACATTTGTTAACTGGATTCATGTGCAGGCAGCAAAGGCAGTAACTGTGTGGCCTCCTTGTTTCCCAGTGATACACCCATGTGACATTTTACAGATATGGATAATTGAAAAGGAAAATTAGCCAGAAAAGATGAAAGTGCAGCAAAGAAATGAAATGTGGTTATACTGGAAGTCAAATTCAAATTGAATATAAATGGAGTTACAGAAGAAATGGCTGACCAGGGGATGTAAACATCATGCCCGTGGGATCTAATCCAGATATGTGGCCAGAGGAACTTAGTGAAGCCAAATGTATTGGCATCAGTGAGTACAGTGGCTGTGACCAAAAGGATGATGATGTCCCCGAAGAAACGGGGCTGGCAAACCGATTCACATTAAAGGCACACTTGGTGATACTTCACATTGACATACAAGAACAAAGCATAAAATGGTAGACACTGACCTAAATTTAGAAAAGAGTTTGAGAGGAGCGCCTGGGTGGTTCAGTTGGTTAAGTGTCCGACTTCAGCTCAGGTCATGATCTCACTGCTCAGGAGTTTGAGCCCTGCATTGGCCCTGTGCTGACAGCTTGAGCCTGGAGCCTGCTTTAGATCCTGTTTATGTCTCACTGTCCATCCCCTGCTCGCTCTCTCTCTCTCTCTCTCTCTCAAATATAAAATAAAACATGAAAAATTTTTTAAAAAAGAAAGGAGTTTGATAATTTGCCCAGTTATTGATAAGACGTCTGCTCTGTATTATTATATATTGAGAGGGCAAGCCCTGTTCAAATGACTCTTGATAAGTTTTCTTGCATTAATTCTCAATGTCTCTAATGCTTTAAATTACAGTGTACTAGACAAATAACAGTTTTATTATCTTTTTTATTTCCCAATACATTTATGACTGACAGAGAGTTCTGAAAGGGCATGGAACAACCATAATTTTTCCCCTCGATAATGATGATCACTTTGCACGGTTTCAGCTTTCATGGTTATTTTCATGGTCCTGCAGTACTGTGTGAAGGGAGGAGGGCTATCGTGCAATTAGTTACCACACACACTCACACAGATAGGATTTTGAGTTGGGTTGAATGGGTGAGTGAGTGAATGAATGAATCCTAATTGGGTTTCACTGATAGCAAATACTAGGATGAAAGAAGATATTCTTTTCCTCCCCTTGCCAGTGTGATTTGCCAACATTTCTCCCCCATCTGGATGCTTGGCCTATATTCCAAGGAGTAGATTTGCTCTCTGTGCTCAAATTAATTCGGTAGCCCTAATAATAATAGTCTGGAAGCTTAGGGTAATCTCCCCAACCAGCAGGTCAGTGAAGCAACTTGCAATTGACTCCACCAGGTCCAGACCTAACCCCAGTCAATCATAGCTACGAGCACTACTGTGCCAATCTTGGGTTGTGTTTTCTGTTTCAGATACCCCCAGGTTTAGACTATGGTCGTGGGGCAGAAGGATATCTTAAATAAATGAAATTTACTACTGTAATATAAACCTCAGTCTGGCCAATAATTTTTTTTATTGAGGTAAAATTGGTATGTAACATTGGCCAATAACTTTTACAACATCTACTCCCACATTTTTACTAGAACTGTTAATAAATACCCAGATTTTATACTCTTTTTTTTTTTCATGCTGAGCAGTAGTGATGTGGCCAAGATGTCAACCTCACCATGACAGTCCTTCAAAAGCCATAAATGTAATCTCAGGATAATTGAAAACCAAACTATTCTTCTATTTTCTCAGTACTTTTGTCATTGTAATCCTGTTGGAAATACAACTGGGAAGAGGCAGCCTATGAAATAGGCAGTATCCCCACAGCTTTTGGATGTCAGATGGACGATCTCATTAAGACACATCCAGGAAATTCCACAAACCAACTTATTTATGTTTCTTTTTCTCCTGGGATTCTTCTACAAGAATGTTTTAAAAACTGAACTAACCTCTTTCCAAAAGCTTTTAATAATTCTTTGTTCCATGGGTATATTGAAATTTTCTTCCAAGTCTTTTGCCCAGGGGGTGGCTGGGCATTTCATGCCTGCCTTTATTTATTTGTCAGCCATTTATTGAACACCTACTCTGTTCTCAGCTCTGTGCTCTGCACTGGAATCAACACATAAATGGTCAGACATGCCCTTCTGGGATTTACAGACTGATGGCTCAAACAGGCCCTCAACAGATGAACCAAGAACAAGACTTGGAATTAAATTCACACCACACTCTATGAAGGGAACAAGCAAGAAGGAAGGCAAGATACCAGGAAAGACCTTCCTCAGGGAATGTGGTCAGGGAAAAACTCTCAGGAGTTGAGACCTGGAATAGGACTTGAGGGAAGAAATTTCCATACGGGGGAAATCATAGGTCATGAGTTCTGACACCGGAAGCTTATGAGGGGCATGCAAGGAAATGTAAGGGAGGAACTGGAAATTCAGTACACACCTGTACATGATGGCAGCCCATTTAAGGCCAGAGTAACTGGTACCATGGTGAGCCAGCCAAGTCCCCTGCCACAGCCTGGTCCTCTCAGGCTGAAGGGGCGCCCACAAGGGAGACTGACTTCCTCAGAGAGCCTCAGCTTCACCCCATCTGTTTCCTATTTGCAGTAGGGCTGTCCTGCTCTAAGAGTCATGCTCGAGGCTCCATCCAGGCCCGCAGCTCTGAAATTTGCTGACCCTGACTTGGGGGATCACACCAAGCTTCTTAGTTTCAGGCCAGTCTTTCCCCACGTGCTTTCTCTTTTAACAACTTCAATACTGCAGTTCTCTTAGTCATCTCCCCGCTGACCAAAGCAGGAGGTGAGGGAGAGCGGGCCCTCCTGAAGAAGTCTTCCTCAGGTTGTGGTAGGGGAGAGAGCGGCCTTGGGGTCAACTCCACACAGGAGGGAACCTTCTTGGAAGGGGCACAGGAAGTCAGGAAATCTTTTTTCCCCATCCTTTTTCTTCAGGGTTTCAAAACAAGCATGGCCCTTGATTTTTAAAGCTCATTATGGCCCATAATTGAGAAAGTCTGTGATTTGAACTAAGCCAGGAAACTACTTACCACATGTCATCATGTCATACAATAAAACTATAACTATATGGAGAGCAATTTTTAAATAATCCATTACAGAAGTTTGTTGGCTGTTCAGTCCAGCTATTCAGAAAAATCTCTTACTAGCAAGGTTTGGGAAAAGGGGGAGAACAGAGAAGGTGATAAATCCAACAAGTCACTTCTCTCTGAGAATCTTAGTTTTTTAATTAGTAGGAGATAAACACTTGGGGCACCTGGGTGGCTCAGTTGTTTGAGCCTCCAACTTTGGCTCAGGTCATGATCTCATGGTTTGTGGGTTTGAGCCCCACGTCAGGCTCTGTGTTGACAGCTTAGAGCCTGAAACCTGCTTCGGATTCTGTGTTTCCCTCTCAGTCTCTCTCTCTCTGCCCCTCCCCAGCTCTCATTCTGTAACTCCTTCAAAAAATAAATAAACATTAATAATTTTTTAAAAAAGGAAATAAATACTACTGTCAACCTTTCAGAGCTATTGTGAGGACTGAATAAACTGATGGGTGTCATCCTTATGACCCAGGCTAAGTCATAGTTCGGCTTCTAACCAGCCAACCATATCATTATTTTATGATGAAACACCATTTCTCTTTTTAAAAAACTATCCTGTACCTGACTTTGTACCACAAAGACAAATTCTTCCATCCAATAAGATGAAGCAAGGGTTTATTCTTCATGCTAGGGTGATTGTTTTTATTGCATTTTCCTTAGATTTCCCAGTTTTGTTAATAATTTACAGATTATAGCTGGATCCTTCTTCTGTGGATGGCACAGTTCAGTCCCAGGGAGGGCAAGTCTGAAGACACATGGAGTCTAGCAGGTTGCTGGTAAAAATAATCCATAACAGTAGTCTTGGCTTCATTCGAACTCTTGACATATGGTGTATGCTGTATTTCTTCCACTTCCTAAGCAAGAGACACTTTGATACTCATTACTCTATGAAATAGTTACAATTTAGATATAAAAGGCCTAATCTTATACATTGTGTTTTTTGACATCAGTAAAATAATAATAATAAATCCCTATTTCCTGATTCTTTTTTAAAATGCATTTATTTTTTTTTAATTCCAGTATAATGAACATACAGTGTTAAATTAGTTTCAGGTGTCCAAGATAGCTATTCAACATTTCTATACATTACTCATTGGGATGAACACTGGGTGTTATATGTCAGTGATGAATCACTGTATTCTACTCCTAAAGCCAAGACTATACTGTATGTTAACTGACTTAACTGACTGAGAATAAAAATAAAATAAAATAAAGTCTGAATTGCCCTGGGGGAAAAAACAATTCTATACGTTACTCAGTGCTCATCTCCTCATTCTTAATGTATTTCTTGGGTGCTGACCACGTGCCGGTCTCTGTGCTCAGTGTTGTATATGAATTGCCTCATCTCCTCCACCATCTGTAAGTTAGATACCACTTCTACCCTCATTTCAGAGATGAGAACACAGAGATTTGGAGTTACCAAGTGTGCTTCCCAAGGTCACACAGCTAGTTAGTGGCAGACACAGGACACGAAGCCTGGTCTCTGTCATCCTGACTGTGCTCTCCACGGGCGAAATTTCCACATTCTCTTCACACTAATTGTGATGGAGAAGAGCACAGCCTCCACGGGAAGTCACGTCACCTCTCTGTGCCACAGCTTCTTCGTGGGTCAAACAAGGACAACATTCTGCTTCCTCAGACAGCTAGGGTGAGGCTTAAATGAGACGATGAATGAAAAGCACTTAACCAGGAACAAGTGGCCTTGCCCTTCAGGAACCCTGCCGAACCCTCTGAAATATCCCACTTTACATGGTTGGAAAAAATGTCCCCAAATGATTTGGCCTGACCGTCCATATTGTTTCTTACCAGGGTCAAGTTCCCCACTAGCTCCATCCCCCTGTTTTGGCTTGTGCGGTTGGAAGGTTAATTTTTCATAATTACTACAACATTCCTAATCAGTACATTTGATTCTAACCTGAGAAATATACATATTCTCACAATTCTCTTGATTTCTGGGCTAAAAGATTTAACTCTACAAGTTCTCCAGCATCATATGCTTCTCAGTTTCCAGACTTCCTCTTCATAGAAGGGAAATCTTAAAGAAATTGATCAGGCCAGCTTGTTCGTCCTTTGAGGCTATGCCTTGCAGGAGGAAGGATTGACATTGTACCTCTGTTGTAGTCAAGCCATGTGAATTCATTGAACGTCACATACCATCATATTAAATTCTATCTCTATCTCTCTTTCTCTCTCTCCATTGCCTATCCACCTACTTACATATCTACCTGGTTTTTCACTATCAGTTCTCATCATTATGTGGAAGTCCCTTATGAAAACGTGAGGTTTTTTAAGTTTATTTATTTATTTTGAGAGAGAGTAAGAGAGAGCAGGGGAGGAGCAGAAAGAGAAGGAGAGACAGAATCCCAAGCAGGTTCTGCACTGTCCGTGAGAAGCCCAACACGGGGCTCACACTCACAAACCAGGAGATCATGACCTGAGCCAAGATCAAGAGTTGGATGCTTAACTTTCAGGCGCCCCTGAAAAAGTATTTAAAAGATGGGCTCTAGAGTCAGACTTTCTGGGAATAAATCCTGGCCCTACTACTTCCTAACTGTGTGACCTTGGGCAAAGTGTGTAACTTTTCTGTGCTTAGTTTCCTCATCCATAAAAAAAAGGATACTAGAGTATCTGCATTAGAAGGTTATCTGAGAAGTCAGTGAGTTCAGTGCTTAAAACAATACCTGGCACATAGGTACTTTGAGATGTTACTATTTATTGTTCCAATTCATAGGTGGTAAACTCTGGTTTTGAAAGGTTAAGTAACTTACCCAAGGTCACACGAGCCATGAGTTGCAGAGCTGGAATTGGCTGATTGCAGAGTTGGTACTCCAATCATGATGCTATACTGCCATGTGTTCATTACTCAGTGAGCATGGTTGAGCATTGTGGGATACTCAAAAGAGACAAAAACACCTTCTATCAATGGCTTCACTTCTAAGAACTTGAGTAAAACGGGAACGAGTATATAAGGCATGGATAGAAGAATGGTCATTGCAACATTATTTGTGATGACATAAGACCGACATATGTTGCAGTGAAAAAGAACCAGAATATAAAAAGGCCGTTACTTTTGGTACAAAATAAATAAATGAATGTTTCTCTATGTATGATCTTTTGAGCACCGATTTTCATGGAAAATGTCAAATACACTTTTGAAATATTGTTGGGGAACAAGCAGGCTATGGGAATAGTTGCAGAGTGTGGAGGGAGAACGGGGTCTCCTGGATTCTCTAGTGCTCACTGTCTCTTGTTCTCTTCTTGTCTCTGGAGATCTTTCCAACTCAAGCCATCAAAGCGCCATTCTGGTCAGGGTCCCCCAGAGCTATCAGCTCAACACTGTTTCCAAAAGGAAAGAGATTTTCACTCCTAGTTTCAGAGTGGAGAGTCTCACAGGTGGTCTCTGGGCCAGCCTGGGAAGGTGGGGAGATAAAACGTTGGACTGGGTAGCATCCTCATGACTTAGAGAATGAATCGCTGCACTCTGGACTCCTACCCCAATTTGGATCGCCGTATGGAACACAGATACCTGGATAATCAAGCAAAGGTTTAGACTTTTTTTTTAATTAAAAAAATTTTGGGGCTCCTTAAATTAATACAGCGCAATGTGCACTTCCCTTTGCGTGTATGGACAAAACCCTTTTTAAATCTGTATTAAAAAATAGAATTGGCAGTGGCTTTTGCTCCCACTTGAGCTTGCCAAAAAGGTTGGAAATGAGCATGCTTCTTCCTGCCTCTCTTGGCTGGGTCCCCTTTTCGAAGTTGGTTGAGACAGAATCCTTCTCTTCCCCAACTTTCCCTTGAGCAGTAAGTTGATTAAGGGGTGGGGTCCAGGAGAAGGGCTTCTGCCTTTCACAATCAAGGAGGAGGTGATATAAGAATATCAGATGCTGACAACAACATTTTGGAGCTTCTGATCAAGTTCCCATGTTGTTGTTTAATCATTAATCATCCCTCTTGGTATATTGCCCATTGCTACTACTTGCAGAAAATTGGAAAAGACTAATTGCCTCAATCTGTATTTTCCATGAAGTTATGCTTCATGCAAAATGCACAGGGACTCCCTGTATGATAATTTTGACCTAATAGGTTGTTTTATTTGCTTCCAAGAAGTCTCTTCTATGTTCCCCTCACATTCTAAAATTTTCTTAGTCCCAAGTGACGTTCAGCAATATGGTAGCTATTTAAACATTTCCTGCAGAGAAACAAGATGTTAGTTGAATTCCATACCCATCTCTCTCGATGGGCTTAATTATCAGTGGGGGTTTCTACCATGAACAGGGGTCTTTATGGAAATTACCTTAACTATTTGGTTTTTCCTGGAGGCTATTCTTCAGGAATAATCATTATTCTTCAAAACTTCTACTTTCAAGTAGGAGAAGAAAGAAAAAAGGGAAGGAAGGAAGAAAGAAAGGAAGGATGAAAGGAATGAAGGTGGTAGGGAGGGAAGGGAAGGGAAGGAAAGAAGGATGGAAAGGAGGACAGGAGAGACAGAGAAAGAAAGAAAGAAAGAAAGAAAGAAAGAAAGAAAGAAAGAAAGAAAGAAAGAAAGAAAAAAGAAGGAAGAAAAGGAAGGAAGGAAGGAAGGAAGGAAGGAAGGAAGGAAGAGAAGGAGAAAAGAAAAGAATAGAAATGAAGAAAGGAAGGAAGGAGGGAAGAAAGAAAGAAAGAAAGAGAAAGAAAAGAAAAGAAAAGAATAGGAAAGAAAAGAAGGGAAGAAAGGAAGGAGTAGAGAAAGAAAGAAAGAAAGAAAGAACATTTGATTCTAGAAGAAAGAAAGATCAGATTGTTTCAGTTAATTAAAAATGAAATTTGAGGGTTCTTGTGATCTAAAACATGTCTCTTGACTGTAGGCTTTCTCAGAAGAAAAATTCACCACACTCTTCAGGAATGAAAGTACAAGATACACCCAAGTTATTGCATAAACCCAAAATGCTCAAGGCCAATCCCACGCATGTGAAAAAGGCCAAGCCCTAGGTGCCCTTGCACTAAAATCACTTTCCTTCTAACGTTTGAATTCTGCTTCTTATGAAAACTGCTTTAAAACACTCAATAACCATAGGAGGAAAAATATCAATTCCTAATAGCTTGTAGTCTGTTAAATCTTGCCCTACCTTGGGATGAAGAATGATTTCTTTCTGTTGCTTTCTTTTTGTAGATCTTACTATAGATCCATACATAGACAGAAGGAATATATAGCACTTAGAAGAAAATGTTCGTGTGTCACCCCAAGACAAGAGATGTTATAGCACATCATTCTTTCAAGGGAAGAAGGAAGAAGAATATTAGGTTGCATGTGGAGAGGCAATGAGAGGAAACAGTGTGTAAGCAAGAGTAGGGTTGGGCCAGGATGCCAGTGCTCACCAGGGCTGGGTCAGGTCAGGTGTGGGCACAGTATCAGGTGGCATAGCAATCTCTTCAGGAGGCATTTTCCACTCTCCTCTCTGAAAACCTGTCCATTCCAGATCCGTCAGATCAATGGGTTCCTGAAATAATATTTGGGCTTTGAGTCCCTCACCACATCCATTGCACTAAACTCTTAGAAATCAGAGCCTATTTTCAATCCTGAAAGCATCCTAAAAAGATAATTCATTGGCCCAGCTTCACCCAGATATCCACCCCTGAGCCTGAACTAAGAATGTAAGCATGGCCACATGGGGATCTCCTGGAGCAGACTGAAGAGAAATTCTCAGAAGAAGGAAGGATGAAGGGACTCCTGTGACTTGTGTGGCCTTGAGGGAAATAATTGGGACTCTGTGAGACTCTGCTCATCAGTAAGATGAATTATACCTCCTACTATAAGAATCAGTGCTCTTTAAACCTTAAACTACTTGTCAAAGGTGCTAGGACTTGAGTTGGCTATAAGTTTAAGTTGAATCACCAGTGCTGTGAGCCTGCTTGATCTTGGGTAGTAATGATATAAATAAATATATGTTAAAATGAGGCAGGTGACAGCCTTCCTTTATTAGGTACAAATATGACTCCCCTGGAGTATAGTCTTCAGTTTGAGATGCCTCACTGAAAGAGGTATTAGCAAAGTGGAACAGGATATGGTGGGACTTAATAATACTTCTTACAGCATGCTATTATAACAAAAAGGATTTAAAATACACTCATCTACAGGGTCGTAAACAGTCAGATGTTTGCCTATTTGTTTGTTTTTACATAGCAAGGTGTCTAGAGAGAGGTAATTCCTTGTGTTGGGTCATTGGTTCAATGATGTTAAAGCTAGCATTTCTGTGATTCTCCTGACCTTTCTTCATGGTTGCAAGATGGCCGTCAGAGCTCCAGACATCTCATCCATGTTCAAAACAGGGAAAAGGAGAGGAGGAGTGCCACTAGCTTGATTTGACCATAATATTAGAAAAGCAAAAGCCTTCTGAGAAAAGTCAAAGAAGAGTTTTGCTTATATCTCATTCATTAAAACTCTGTCTCATGGCCATGTTTAATGCGAGAGAGACCAGGAAGGTATTTGGCAAAAGGTGGCAAGGAAGAAAGGAACTGATCAATAGCTATAGTTCAGCCAAACACCACTATCTGTCACAATTTCCATTGTTTCCTTTTCCTTTTTAAAAAAATTTTTAATGTTTATTTATTTTTGAGAGAGGTGGGGGTTGGGACTAGGGGACGGGCAGAGAGAGGGGGAGACACAGAATCCGAAGCAGGCTCCAGGCTCTGAGCTGTCAGCACAGAGCCCACGCAGGGCTCAAATTCACGAACTGCAAGATCATGACCTGAGCTGAAGTCGGTTGCTTAACGACTAAGCCATTCTTGCGCCCCACTTTTCCTTTTTAGAAAAAAATATATTTCAGGTATATGTAAAAAAAAGAGAATTTTATTGGTTCAGCTTAGGTATCCATCGGATCTAATCAGCTATGGCTAGGATACAAACATGGCCGTAAAGCATCTGTCTGTGACTTTGAGCCTCTCAAACTAAATGGTAAGCATCTCTTGTCAAGAGTGAAAACTATAAAAAAAAAAAGTAGGCACAACCTCCACCATTCATTTAGTTAATATCCACTGAATGCCTAGTATGTGTCAGACCCTGTGGAAGCACTAGAGATACAGATCCTTGTCCTGGAGATATTATTGTGTCTTTACAATTCTTTGACTCTATGTGGAACAGAAAGAATTTATTGAATGAGGGATGCCCAGGTGGCTCAGTCGGTTAAGTGTCCGACTTCGGTTCAGGTCATGACCTCATGGTTTGTGAGTTCACGCCTTGGGTCAGGCTCTGTGCTGACAGCTCGGAGCCTGGAGCCTGCTTCAGATTCTGTCTCCCTCTCTCTCCGCCCCTCCCCCGCTCGTGCTCTTTCTCTCTCTGTCCCTCAAAAAGAAATGTTTAAAAACATAAAAGGAAAAAAATACAAATTTGTTGAGTGAATGAAAACAAATAAATGCAATTCTAAGGATTCTGGGAGCTGTCCTCTGCAGTCTTTGTGTAAACGAGCCCTCAAACCTAGTCTGGAAAGCTCCAAAGGGAGGACTGAATGTAAACATGGAAAAGCTACATGGAAATACTTTGGCCCAAACATAACAGAAACTTTCCAATAATCAGATATATTCAAAGATAGGGTAGTGAACCTACCACCACTGGAGGTATTCAAGTGCAGCCTGATTAACTACACAGCAAACCTATTGTGTAAGGAGTAGAGCATTAGATAAGGGGTTGGACTAGGTAAGTCCTCCTCCAGTCCTTGACATTTTATAAAATGCAGCATATCACTTAATTATCTCAAGACCCAACTTCCTTAAAAAAAAAATCCCTCATAATTTTGTGTAAAATTCCTATCTATCCATCTGGTGGTTTTCATATTAACATGCCTGTAATTGCTCACCAAATGCCGTAAATCTGGCCCTTTCCTATGTCTGTGGTTAGTTTCATAAATCACTTCCCTTCTAGCCTTTTCACCTTACACAACCCTTCACATTATGACAGGATGGACTCAACCTTTTGTTTCATGCAGATGACCTGATGTGTTGCACCACAATACTTGAAAAAACAATGAAGAAATGCTTGCTTCCTATCCCAAGACTACTCTATAAGGAACAAAATTATTGTTCTGAATCCAGCCCTTCCATTGCCATTTGAGCATTTGAAAACTTAGAGGCTTAATGCTTGGAATTAGGCTCTCCATTGTTTTAAAAACACTCACTCACCGGGGTGCCTGAGTCGCTCAGTTGGTCGAGCCTCTGACTTCAGCTCAAGTTATGATCTCAAGTTTCATGGGTTTGAGCCCCACACTAGGCTCTGTGCTAACAGCTCAGAGCCTGGAGCCTGCTTTGAATTCTGTGTCTCCTTCTCTCTCTGCCCCTCCCCTGCTCATGCTCTGTCTCTGTCTCTCGAAAATAAACATTAAAACAAAGATTTTTTAAGTAAAAATACACACTTGCCTGGAATCAGAGATTTAACAGCACGAAGAGACCTGAAAATTCTTACGTTTTCTCACATCAGGCATATGGTGTTAGGCAGCCCTAAAGAATCACTGAGTAGTCCTCTTTGAGCCTCTGCTGATCTGTCTTCGTTGTGCATCCTAGATTGTTCTCTGCCTGCTGAAGCAGTCAGTGAGCATTTATCGAGTGCCTGCTAGGAATGTGGCAGTATGCTAAAGTTAGGGCCTGGCATGATGTGTGAGAGAAAGAATCTCTACTCTCCAGGAACTTGGAGTCTCAGTGCAGAGAGGTCACATGTATACAGAGAACGAAGAGAGTCTGACATACGTGAGCGAAAGCCAGAGTCTGGCACATAGCAGGCATGAATAAGTGTGTCTGTAACAAGAGGGCCCAGGCTGACTCCTAGAGCTCTGGCGTGCATGCCTGGATGGATGCTAATGCCACCCACAGAGAAAAGGAAACCTAGAAGGGATAAGACTGAAGTTAGAGGAAGTGGGGAGCAGATCGTGAATTTGTCTTGGGCACCCTGGGAGAGTGAGATACTGCTGAGAATCTAAGAGTTGGATATAACCGTCTAGAACCCAGAGCAAATATCTAGGATGGAGATACAAATTTGTGAGTCAGTTGCATGTAGGTGAGAAATGAGAGTCTAGAGCCACGGTTGGTGAAATGCCACCTTTAATGTCTGGGTAGAAAAGGGTGTATCCACAACAAAGGCAGACAGGGACAGATGGGAATCACAGAAATGAAGGGGACAAGAGAGGTCAACCAAAGAGGTGAATATTACTGAGAGCCAAGTGAATGAGGACACAGAGGGCCATTGGCTTTGGTGGAAGATAGCTGGAAAAGAGCTGTGGAGGAGAGGACTGGGTTTGTGCTGATGAATTAACCTGTGGGAGTGGTGGTCACACATGGGCAGAAGGAAGACAGGCCTTCTGGGAAGGGGGCCAAAGTGCTACTTAAACCCCAAACGATGAAGTAGCATTCAAGGAACCATGTGTGTCCGAGCAAAACTCCCTTGCATAGCAATCTTCCAGAAGGGGACATAGCAGAGGAAACTTGAGTCAGGTGGGCCCTGAATATTTGGCAAAGAACTTGGATTTTTCTCTCTAACCAAAAAGAGTCATTGGTGGTTTCTGAGCCTAGATATGACTGTGTACAGTCACGCTAGAGGCTCAGTAGGTATGGAAGATGCTCTCCTTCTTAGTAACTGGGTGGGGACACACTCAGAAATATAAATTCAAGCTAAGATTCAGCAGCAAAGGACAGAAACATACATTTAAGTGAGCTGATGTGTTGCACTGTCCTGTCCTCAAGGATCGGAAAGGTGTTATTATCATAGCAATGGCCATCACGTCTCCAAGGAGAAGAGTAGGAAAGCAGAGCCCCAGACCAAAAATGGGAAAAAAGTAACTATTTTCCTCCCGGGGTTTCTGACATGATGAGTTATATAAGGATGGGCTGTGCTTTGTTCAAGGAGTTGAGTTGACATGGTTCCCACAACAGCGGCTTCATCGATTCTGTCTTAGGACGTTGGTTACTTTGACAAGTGTGAAGTCTCCACTTGCTCCGGTAGCCTCAGGGCTCTCTGGACAGTTTGGAGCCTCTTTGTATTTTAGAAGCAAAACCCTGGGGTCCCGACCCCTCTTTCTTCCTGTCTCCTCTTTCTAGCAGGGAAATAGAGAAGGGAAGCAAGATCAAGGGGGGTTGAAGTCCTTTTTGGGACTTTGCAGGAGGTGAGGGGATGCTGGAAAAATCAGCAGAGTTGGTAGGAGGCCAACAGAGTCGAGAAGAAAGAGGAGGCAGCAATGAAGTTCATTCCTGTCTGTGGGCCTCCCATCCTCCCCTGCCACCCAAATGACAATAGTGACAACAGCATTTCTTCCTTCGTTGATTTAAGAACTTACTACATGTTTGGGGTGTCTGGGTGGCTCAGTCCATTAAGTGTGTGACTCTTGGTTTCAACTGAGGTCATGATCTCACATTTTGTGAGTTCAAGCCCTACATTAGGCTCTCTGCTGACAGGGCAGAGCCTGCTTGGAATTTCTCTCTCCCTATCTCCCTGCCTCTCTCTCTCTCTCAAAATAAATTAATTAATTTTAAAAATTAAAAAGGAAAAGAACCTAGATGCTCAGAACTGACCCAGGCACTAAGGACACAGACACCATCCCTGCACTCAAAAAATTTGCCATCCAGCAGGACACACAGAGAGTCAAGTAAGCAGTCACATGGGTTGCTATGCATTTGCAAATACAAGCACAGTATGTACAGCAAAGGACAGATGCATAGAACCAAAAAAGCAGGGCACCCATCCTAAGGGCACCTTCCCTGAAGACATGTTGCTGGAGCTGGGGCTGAAGGATAATTAGGACTTTAAATAGTACCAGGATTAGGAAGAGAGTCCAAAGAAGCAGCGGAGAGGCCCTTGGGCCTGAAAGACACTAACAGTGCTAAGAGTGAGGAAGCAAGTCCAGGCCACAAAGGTAGGCAGAGGAGATCGTGTCAGGAGGTCCCCAGGGACCAAACAGTCAGAGTCCCCCAGTGATAAGGCTTTAGGTAGTTATCCTAAAGCAATGGGCAGCCATGGAGTATTTTTAAGCAGGGGGTGGATAATGAAGTCAGATCTGTGTTTGAATCATTATTGTCAACAACAACAGTGTGAATGGTACTGCTCCTAGCTTTCCATACATGTTTGGAATTAACAAGGCACTTCCCCATCCCCCATCCCTAGAGCTTGTCCCTCATCCTATCCCTGTGCTTTTTCCCCGGGGTCACTAAATTGCTTGGCTGCTGCAGAAGGAGGAGAAAGAGGCAGCTGGCAAATGTTTCCCTGAAATAGTGGCCAAGAGAAAACTGCTTTCTGACGGCTGGCACATACTTAGAAACGTGCGCGTCGGATAAGGGCATCTTGGAACTGTTTGGAGGTTAATCCAGCCTGCTGAAGAATACTCTGCATATGAAGGAAATGCCCAGGATACACTGTGCGGTAGAAAAAGCCAGGGATAAAGCAACAGAGGCAGCACCCAGTGTCCCAGCTGTCTCTGTGTCCCCACACACTTAGAGGTGCACATGAACGTATTTGCCTGAACATCAATACACACAAAACTGTTAACAAAAGTAAGTTAGCTCTGCATAGTGGGAGTCTGGCAACACTTTTATTCTTTCTTATGCCTTCCCGGGTTTTCCAAATGTTTCTTTAGCAGCAGTCAGTGAGTGGACAAGAAGACAGCCTCCACTGCCTTCCTAGAGGTCTTGGCTGGGGCTGGGTCCTACCCCTGCTAGTTTTCACATCCCCGAACTCCCTTGCTCAGCATCAGTGATGGCCGGGGTAATCTGAGAGGAAAGACTCAGCCTGTACGGACTCATTTTCTCTCAAGACAACTGCTCTGCTCCTTAAGATCTCGCATGACAATGTAGAAGGACCAAGGACAGGGCTCCCTAATTCTCCATTCAACCAGTAGTCATTCAGCGGCATTCTCTGTACCAAGGACAGTGATTTAGATAAGAAGAGAAAAATGGGCCAACACTCACTGAGGTGGCCAAGCCTCACCTTGTATGTTTTATCACTCATCCCACCTGGCAAGGAAACCAGTAATTTCAAGAGACTAATATTTTATTTTTATTTTTTTAAGTTTATTTATTTATTTTGAGAGAGACAGAGACAGCATGAGTGGGGGAGAGGCAGAGAGGGAGGGAGAGAGAGGGAATCCCAAGCAGGCTCCATGCTATCAACACAGAGCCTGACACGGGGCTCCAACTCACGAATCATGAGATCATGACCTGAGCTGAAACCAAAAGTCAGATGTTTAACTGACTGAGCCACCAAGGTGCCCCACCACTAATCTTTTAGTAAGTTTATGTGCCCTGGTCAGTTGGATCTAGAGGTCAGGGCTAGCTTTCAGGATTGGCCAGAGTAGAAAACAGTCATCCATTAGATATAGGCCCCCAAATATTCTGGTCTACGCCCATGCCATAGCTTTTGGAGTCTGCATGTAACTTCTATCCTAAAACAATGTCTGTGACATAGAAAACTTTCAGAAATGTTTCTTGATGTGCTTGTTAGGACCCTCCCAATAGAAGATGAAAGAGTCTCAAACCAAAAGAGGGATTCGCATAACTGAGAAAAATTCCGTGGTAGAACTGAGTGTCCTTGGCCTGGCCTGGTCCATGCATCCATTGCTGAACCAGTCACTTTCCCAGGAGGATAGAATATGTTGATTATTTAGAGCTGGGTCAAGTACCAATTCCCTGGAGTCTTGGGGCAGGGGTCATCCTCCCTCGAAAACTCCCAAGTGAATATGGGATAGAGATTCCCAAAAAATAGAAATGGAAGTGTTGTTATCATCAGAAATGGATGCCCATCAGGCAAAAATAGCAGACATCCACAATATCAAGGCTCTCACTTAGGACCTTCTCCAGGCATTTGCTTCCAGCAGAGTCTATGGTGTGGTGGGTGAAATGCTAGGCTCACGAGGAAGAGACCAGAGTTCTAGACTCACACACACCAAGTTGAGTCTACTTATGTCTTGGCTCATGCCTTTCCCTGCAGTGTCCTTTTGCCTTCCCTCACCCAGCTTTTAGCTTTCCAATCCCATCTCATCCTTTACAACTTGGCCTAGAGATCATATCCAAGAAGGCTTCCCCTCTGACCTCCCCATGAGCACCGTAATACACTAAACATACCATACTCTTTGCAGCTAAAGTATCCTGATTAACTATTTGTGAATATATTCCAGCAAAATAATCATGGTAGGAATCTTGTATTACTATGCTGTACAGCCCCAGTTGCTGGCACACTCACTGGCCCCAAAGACATACATACTAAATATTTAATCAAGTAAACACTTCAGGACTCCTTTCCCCCATATGTAAAATGACGATGTTCGACCGTGTGCGTTATCAGATTCCTTCCAGCTCTGGAAGATCATGGATCAAACTAGCCCTTTTCACTAGAGAGCAAAATCAGGAGAGAATGAAACCTAGGGAAGGTCAGTTTTTATTTGGGGGACAGAAATTCAGAATAAAACCTAACCAAGAGGAGATATGCCTGCCCAAACTGGGCACCCCATGAATTTTGTACACCTAGAGGGAAATAAGGTTAATGTGTGTGTCAAAGAAAAAAGCAAATGATATGAAATAGAGCAATTTTATCTCCAGACTGTAAGCTCACCATGTAGAACATATGGCTACTCATAGACACAGTGCCTAGCATGGCTGGTCACTGAGAAAGCACTTAACATTTTTGGAGAAAACTGAATACCAAAAATCAACTTTATCTACTGCTCCATCAAGAGAATGGACTGGTATTTACCCGGTAAGGGGAGAACCGAAAAAAAAAAATGTTTGTTCGTACGTACAAACAGCCATGGGCTATCCTGACTGGTCTCACCATGCCAGCAATTCAGCCAGAACAACCTCTGGAAAGGTTTCTAGTAACCAAGAGGGAAGGGGAAAAATGTAAAGAATAAAAACTAAGGTCCCTTAAAATGACCAAAGCTTACTAGCAGTCAAATAGTCCTGCCAGACTGTGCGCTACTTGAATATCTGCTGGGAAGGCTCATGCAAGTGCTATCACCAACTTCCTCAGATGCCTTGCTATTCTTTCAACATCTGGTAGAGATTGAATTAGAGGCAGATTGAATTTATGGTGAGTGGAAAACCCACTCTGAAAGTAGGACAAGAGAGTTAGTATTTTTCATCATATTCTTAGGCAGAATGATGTTCCCGAGAGCTTTCCCATTTTTCAAAAATTGTATGTCAGTAGCTTGAGAAGGGGGAGTAGAAGTTAAATTTTTATGAAAATCTCATATTCTAGGATGAAGTCTAATTAAAAGCTTTAAGGATACATTTGCATCAAAATAAAATTAATTCTGTTTTATCTAGTACCGATCTTCTAACACTCAAGAGAGAGTTTATTTTCAGGGACATTACCTCATCATTGGTGTTGCTGGTTTGTTTTTTAAACCCCTAGGAGTTTGTGCCAAAAGATGTGTTTTGTCTCATGACCAGAGTTTTGGTAATATAAATGTACTTTGCTTCATTTAATTTATTCATTTAATTTCTGCTTGGGTGATAGTCATCTGTCTCTTCCCCTCTTCTAACTCAGACTTCCTGACAATTTTATGTAGAAAATTAAAGTAATATTCTTTCTGAACCTAAATTGATTTCGCCCAGGTCTTGTTTCAGAAATAATAGCAAAGAGAAATAATAGACTCAAGGACCTTGAATTTCACAGATTCCTTCTTTGCAGTCTGGCCTGAAGCCATAATATGAGGTCGGAGCTTTTTTTTTTCTTTTTTTTTAATTTCTCTCTCCTCTTCATCTCTCACGTTTAAAGAGTAATCACTTGACTTGTTTCACTGGTTTGTAAGACTTTGCTGTTGCTGCCGAAAATAAATTGGTTCAAGGGTTGGTAATTAAATCATCTACTTATAGTTTTCCCCTTTAAAAATCACTCAGAACCAGAAACCTTCCCTCCTCCCCTAGTTCTAGAAGGCAGTGTTAAACAGATCTTAGACCCCCCAGCTCTTAAGGTTAAAGGAAACTCTCAAGGTCATGAAGTCCAGCAAAATGGGGTGGGTGGGTGGGGCAGCCATCTGGCTGTAATACAGCCTCAGTTTTCACATGATTGTTTTATTTGGCCTCACTTACCCAAATATTGGCCCTTGTTCTTTCTTTAACTCTCCTCTCTCTCTCTCTCTTTCTCTTTCTCTCTCTCTTTCTCTTTCTCTCTCTCTCTTTCTCTTTTATTTTTCCTCCATAATATAGAGCAAAATAACAGTTGCTTAGTAAATTGACCAGGATAAAAATAAGCACATTTGAGGAAGGAAACCAATACCTACCTCTACACACCCTATAAAAAAAATTATTGGTAAGAATTTATTTGCTTGTTCCCCCAGATGAAGTTAGCCACATGACATGTCTAGGTCTCCACTCTATTATATATAGATGCAGCCTTAAAATTAGCCGTATATTCCTCCAATGTTGTTGCATTACTAATGTTGTGTCACTGAGTGATAGAGGGGCCAAGGTGTCACTATTAGGGTAGGGATTTGGGAGAACCAGGCCTTATACCTGGCATTGTCTCTAACCAGCTGTTGGCTGGTAATGCCCCTTAAATTCTGTAAGTCTTAGTTTCCAAACATGTAAGCGTGGCCTCACAGTTTCATCCAGTTCTGATATTCTGGGGTCTTTGATTTCTTCTAAAATCTTCTCTAAGTGCCAGTGTTCTGTTCCTAGTACTCTTGTGACCTCCAACTTTATCCTTAAAAGAAAGCAAAAGCTGCACTGACAGAATGTTTTTCACTTTGATCATAGACTTTTACTCTATAACGTTCGTAGGAAATGTGTGATAATATTTATAGGCTCTGTCAATTGCCGATTTACAGACATTCCCACTTTGCAAAGGGCACTTAGTTCCTGCTGCCTGAAGACGTGCTTTGTAGGAGGCAGCCTGAAAGGGGGCTCTCTCTAGTCTCTCCCTGATTCAGCCCCCTCCCCAGCACATAAGGGGTCTGGCCACCAAGAGAAGAAACCCATTTCTGGGCCCATCCCCTCAGCTTCTGTTGTGGGACTTGACGTAAAATCTAGAACCAGGGTGTCCAATACAGTAGCTACTGTCCCCATGTGGCTCTTGAACACTTGAAATGTGCAAATCAAGATGTGTTATGAGTGTGAAAATGCACACCACTTTTGAAGACTTAGTATGAAAATATGAATGTAAAATATCTTATAAACCTTTTAATATTGATTCCCTTTTGAAAGGATGCTATTTTGGATATATTTGTTTACATAAAAATATATTATTAAAGTTCATTTCCCCTGTCCCTTTTTACCTTTTTAGTGTGCACACTAAAAAATTTTAAAGTATGAGTGGGACTCACCTCTGAACACAAATCTGCGCAGAGGTTTCTGCTACTACTGATAGGTAATGGCCTCCAAGATCATTCCAACAGCTAATCTGGACACATCGAGTAAGAAGGCCATGGCCAGTGAGAAAAACTCTCCCCTGGGGGAGGGGCCAGGAGTATGGTGTGAGGCCCATTCTGGGCTAGATTCATATGGTCACATTTCTTTAGGAAGAGAGGAAAGTCCCCACACCCCTCAAAGGAGAAAAATATTTCTCAAAGCCAAGTTACATAATTTCTGATGTTTTTAAATTTCTTTGCAAAAAGTTCAACAAATTCACACCAAATTCAGCACCAGGAAAGCTGCCAGTTTGGCAGTCCCATACTGAGTTTTCTCTCTGATCCGAGGTACAAAGTTGCTGGACTCTCCAAGCGTTCCTTCCTGCTGTGGTCCTTCTGACCTGCTTGGAGAGGTTACCATCAAGAACATAGAACTACAACGGTGAGCTCGCATGATGCTGTGGGAGGGAGTTTGTACAAGTGGAAGCAAAAGAGAACCCAAACACCTTGATACTGACGCAAAGAGAAAAAAAATCAACTTAGCTTCACAAACATCATCCTCTCTATGAGGTCTTTTAGACAACAGATTGCAGAACTCTTTCATCAAATACATGTTGTAGGGCAGCCCTTTACTTCCTCCCATCAGGAGCTATATCTTACTCTGGGTTATTTCCTCCCTGGCTGCCCTCCCTACTAATCTCCCCTGATCCACACTCTTCCGCAGCCTCCTAAACTGCTCAGTTTCTCAAGCACACCCTGCTGTTCTCTCTAAAATTCCTTTCCTCTATCCCCTCCCTCCACCTGGAAAAAATGTACCTATCTTTAAAAACTCAGTTACAGCCTGGTTTTCTTTCTGAGGCCTTGTCCAACCCTCAGGGCCCTGACTGGCCTTCAGATCCCATCCACAGGAGGCCTGAATTGCACACTCCACCTATATGTTTGCCTCCCTTTCCAGTTTGCAAGGTACATCAAGCTGTGGACCAAATATTACTTCTGTCTCTGTCAGCCATGCCGGCATAGTTTCTGGCCCATTGTAGGAACGTGAAAAGTGCTTATGGAGAGAAAAAGGGAATGAATGAATGAACAAATGAATACTTAGTTTTAGTGTTTCAGTATAAAAGACTGGAATTACTTTACCAAATTAAAGAGTTATATCATTCTCCAATGTTAAAGCCGAGTGTCTTCCCTTTTGAACTTCATAGCCTCTTTGTGGGATTTGTTTAATTCCAGAAGACACTCAGAGATTATCTATTTCTCCATGCTTAATTTAAGCTTCATTCTGTTTTATTAGCCGGTGTCGAGGAGGCATGATGAAGAGGCAATCCAGTGGCATTTGACAAAAGATAAGCCATCTGATGGATTATCAGTCGTCCAGAGGACACGCCCTTTCACTTCTTGGCTTAGGAATTAGGATAAGTGCAGATTCATCTGTATGCGTACCACTATGCAGGCCCTTTGTTGTCAATGAAATGTATTTTGTAAAAGATATGGTAGATGAAAGATCTCTTTCTATGACCATGGAAAAACAATACAATCAGCTAACCCAAATTGAAATGGAGGCCGTTCCATCCATATAAGCACCCAAAACCAAAACATTTATTCTCTTATTTAATTTTAGGCATACCATGATTTGTCAGTAAAGAAAAGTGAGCAACCTTATCGTTCCTCTTTTCATGCCTTTTGTGGTAAATGGTGATCTTGACGTGAGCAAAGATCAAGTCTGTCTTGTTCACCAAACAGTGACTATTACCGTAAGGAGGTACTCCACAAATATTGCTGACCAAATAGATGAAAGAATGGCAATTGCATGTGAGGTAGAAAAAGGCATGCTATCAAATTACTCCCCTAACCACTCGATGTTGAGAACAGTGTGGTTTTGGTAAACATGTTCTCCCTTCTGTAAAAAGAAGTTTGATGGTATGGTATTGTTGGACTACAGCTTTCTCCCCAAGAGAGACATGTTTTATGTCAAGAGGAAGCCAAATGAATGATGGAAACTGCTTTCATTCCAGAACCAGTAATAAAACATAGAAAACTATGTTTCTGCAAAGTGACTACATGAAGTCTTCAGAGTCCATTAGATGAGAAAGGAGATGCCGGTGCCAGTAGGGAGACACCAGCCCATGGGTACTATATGTGTGGCTGGTTTTGTCTTTCTTTCCATTGAGTCGGCACAGACTGGGAAAAAACATTGTGCTGAATTTCTGAGTTTCTGAGTTATTCGAACCTCTCAAAAGCATGTTGAAACCAGAACTTGGAGAGGGGAAATGTTTCACAAAATGGAAAGTTACAATCTTAAGGGGACTTTAGTGCCAGAGTTATGACTGGTTGAAAATAGTGGATTTGCAAAGAGCAGTAGTTTCTGTCAAAATTAACTATCCCCTTACTGCTATTACTCTGAAGTTAGCCCAGTGTGGGAGAAAACATTAATAAGAGAAACATACTTTACTTAAGTATGAGTCCCCAAACTAAAGATTTTTTAAATTCCCTAAAGTAGCATTGAAAGTTTCAAAAAGTTTTTTTTTAAGGTGTACACCATATTTTGATATACATAGTGAAATGATTACCAGTATGAAGCTAATTAACATATCCATCACCTCACATAATTACCATTTATGTGTGTGTGTGTGCCTGCATGCTCATGGCCAGAATGCTTTAGATCCATTCTCTTGTCAAATGTCAAGGATACAATATATTATTCTTGACTATATCACCATGTTATGCATTAGGTCTCCAGAACTTACCCATTTTATATAAAACTGTAAGTATATACCCTCTGACCAATATCTCCCAAATTCTCCCACTTATCAGTCCCTGGTAACCACAAATCTACTTCATTTCTATGAGTTTGACATTTTTAGGTTCCATATATATGTGAGATCATAAGTATTGGTCTTCCTCTGTCTGGCTTACCTCACTTAGCAGAAAGTCCTCCAGGTTTATCCATGTTGTTGCGAATGGCATGATTGACCATATCTGATTGAATAATATTCCATTGTGTATGTGTATGTGTGTGTGTGTGTGCACGTACACACAGAATATTCCATGATGCACAAAATATTCCATTTTTTATATTATGAAATATAAAATACATAAATATATAAATATAATATGTATAAAATAATACATAATATATAAATTAAAATATATAAATTTTATATATGTGTATATGTATCATATTTTCTTTATCCATTTATCCATTGATAGACACAGATTATTTCCATATCTTAGCTACTGTGAATAATGCTGCAATGAATGCGGGCATTCAAATATCTCTTCAAGGTAGTGATTATTTTGAGAGAGTGAGAGAGAGCACACACAGGAAAGGGGCAGAGAGGAAGGGAGAGAGAGAAGGAGAGAGAAAGAAAGAGGGAGAGAGAGAGAGAGGATCTTAAGCAGGCTCCACACCCAGCATGGAACTGGACTTGGGGTCCAATATCATGACCATGAGATCATGACCTGAGCCAAAATCAAGAGGCAGATGCTTAATCAACTGAGCCACCCAGGCACCCTGGTAGTAATTTTATTTCTCTTGGATATACTCAGATGTGAAATTGCTGGATCATATGGTAGTTATATTTTCATTTTTCAAGGCATCTCCATAGTGTTTTCTATAATGGCCATTCCAATTTCATTGTCATCACAGTGTGCAAGGGTTCCTCTTTGTCCATTTCCTCACCGATATTCTATATCTTTTGACTTTTCGATAATAGGCATTCTAATAAGTGTGAGGTGATATCTTATTGTGGTTTTGATTTGCATTTCCCTTTTTATTAGTGGTGGTGGGCACCTTTTCATATACCTATTGAACATTTGTATATCTTCTTTGGAAAAATGTCAATTCAATTCCTTTGCCCATTTTATAATTAGATTAATTTTTTTCTTTTTGCTATTGAGTTGTATGAGTTCCTTATATATTTCAGATATTACCTTCTGATCAGATGTATGATTTACAAATATTTTCTCCCTTTCTATGGATTGCCTTATCATTGTTGATTATTTCCTTTGCTATGCAGACACTTTTATCCCACTCGTTCTTTTGTATTTTGGTGTTTTGTTTTGCTTTACGTTGTCTTTGCTTTTGGTGTCAAACTCAAGAAATCATTTGCCAAGACCAAGGTCAAGGGAACTCCTGTTTATTTTCCCGAGGGCAGTGTCCTGAAATGAGCACATTGGTGTACCTGCTCCCAGTCCCACAGCATTGAGCTGTCTTCCTGCCCTTGCTCATGAGCTGTCTGCAGAAGCTCACACTCACCGACAGTGGGGACCATGCAGGGAGACGGCCATTGGGCAGAGGAGGCCGAGAATTAGAGTTGTTTATGGACGAGTTCGGGGGCCCTCAAGCAAGCCATCCTGAGTGCTGGCCTCCAGATGGAGTCTGTATAGAAGTTAATATGACCCACATCCCCTTGCTGAGTTCTGAATCATGCTTGCTATGATTCCCCACCCTCTTCCCTGCTCCCAGCTCCTCAGATCAGCCATACTTATCCCCTCAGTATTCTGGGTGAGAGAGAAAGAAGTGGGACTCTTGGGTTATATCTTGGGAAACTGTGTACTTACTCACTACACTCTTAGTTTCCTTTGTGAAAGAAATCAGGGCCTGGAGGTCTTTCTGGCATCAAGCTCTGCCACCTCAAGAGAGGAGTTGTGTGGGTAACATGAAACTATTGTTCTTACGTGCTTGGATGTGTCTACCCTTGGATTATTTTGCTGCAGAAGTGTGCTGGAACTTTTCCACTAGATTCCTGGCCTCCCAATTTCATCCTTGGAGGTTGTCAAATCTGTGTTTTATGGGAGATGACAGCTGAAAATTCCTATTCCACCATCTCTATGATGTTACTCCTCAGTGAAAGTCTGAGAAACCTGTAGACATTTTGTGTATAGGATGCCTCTCCTACCTCCCAGAATATAAATATGTTTCTATTATTAGCACTGTTGTAATCATATCAATGTGCGTAACTCTAGTGCCTGTGAGACATTGGGAGATGCTATAGTGTAATGCTCAAAAGCATGGTCTATCATACTATACAGTCAAACTAAATATTCCATTCATTAGTTTGATTCTAGGCAGTCCATTTAACCTCTCTGGAAATGGCAATAATAATAATATCTACCTCTATCAGAGAGCTGAGATGAGGGTTAGATAATGCATGTAAAGTGACTGGCATACTGGAAGCCCTCAAAGTCAGTGACTATTTTTATTGCCATCATCATCACCATCATCACAAAAATTAGTATGATGTGTGGTCATTTAGGGCAGAACTAAAATGTTTGCTTTTCCTTAGTATGAAAAGAAAATCATCCTATTACATTAAGTAACAAAATTGACAAGGTAGTGAGTGGAGGCATATACATCCATAAAAATAAATTTAAGACATCAGCAATATTAATTTTTGTAAAAACAATTACCTGGAAGCCATACACTCAAACTATGTACAAGTTTGCTGTTCTCCGATCCTTAACATTGGGGTTTTTTTCTTTTGTTTTGGTTTTTTACCATTTTTTTAAGTAGCTCTCACACCCAACATGGGGCTTGAACATACGACCCCAAGGTCAAGAGTCACGTGCTTCACTGAGTCAGCCAGGCGCCCCCTCTAATCCTTAACTTTGGAAAACATCATCATATCAGTATTTCTGTCCATATGTTTTCAGCTTCATCTGTGTCACTAAATATACAGTCATTGAAAGCTATAAACTACAATTCTTTTTACTATATTATGAAATTCAGGTTTTAACCTATTCAGTCAATGCAATTAGTTTAAACAAATTAGTTTCATGACTGTAGAAGGAGAAAAGGAGCAAAAAGATGGGGAGGGCAGGGAAAGGGAGAAAAGAGAAAAGAAAGAAAAGTCTTTCATAGATTTACTTGAAAAGAAGGTTTACTAGAAACTAGAAAACAGGTTTACTGTAAAACAAGCTTTGCTTGTGGAAAGAAAGCCAGGCTTCATTACTGAGCAACTTTGGAAGAGCTGGTATGTTATGCCCTGTTAACTCAGTTCTTTGTTCTCAGTAGTGTGTTTCTCAGAACCACAGCGCGAGATGAGGGAGCTTCAAATAAATCATGAGCATTAAGATGGGCTGCCCAGTTATCAAACTGTAAACTGTCACTTCTAAACTTGGTTTGGCCCAGTTTAACCTTGTAACGAGAATTTTAATGTTCCAATACTGAATGGTCTCCAAGAGGCTTCTCTGAGGCAATCTCTCTCTCCTCACTTAAGTTCATATATTTTCGTTACCCTGTGTGTCTATGATGGGAGAAGATCCAGATTCCAGTGTAATTTTTTTTAACAGTTCAAATATTACAGATTGGATTAGAGAGGCTGTATTTCTCAGAAGTTCCAAAATGATTAGATTGCAGATTGCCTGCTTTGGCTTTACTGACTTTCTTTTTTCAGGGAGAGGATGTTACATACAGATCTCCAGTCCCCATTTCAGACTTATCAATTTTCTGGAATGGAGGTTGGGAAGGGAGTCCACTTACTAACAGTCTCCCAGGTGATTGTAATGTGCAGTCACGTGTAGGAACAACTGCTCTGAGACTAAGACCAAGAAAACCTTGCCTAGATGAACTTCAAAAACCCTATGATTCTGTCTTCTGCACACAATGCCATAAAACTTAACCAAAAGGAAGAACTAACCCTAAATGGGAAGTGGAGAGGGCAGAGGTAAGGCGAGTTCAGGCATTCTATGAGGCATCATCTACCGATCTCCGTGCCTTCTTTAAGTTTCTGTTGAAACACTATCCATGTGTGTAAAAACAGTCAGTATGTACTGAGCACATACTGAGCGGAACAGGCACGTGTTACCTGACTCTAACATATGCTGTGATGAGTGCCTTCTGATGGTGTTAATCAAGTACAGTGGGGGCAGGGGGAAGAATGAGTAACTCTGATGGAGAGGAGGAGAGAGCATTTCAGAGCATGAAACTCACAAGAAGGACCACAGAAGCTACTTCACTAAGCAGATAAGTGAGGAGAAGATGTTCAAGGCAGTGAGACTGTAGGAAGCTTTTGGTATCTTCAAGAAATGAGGAAAATCTCCTGTTCTCCAACACAAGGTAGGAGTAACTGGTTATGTCAGCTGAGAGGGCCTAGGAACAATGATGTCTCAGTGCTAGAACTTGGTTTCTTATATCCTTCTCCAGGAAAGGGAACCAGGGCTGCTTAGAAAAATGACAAGTCCTACAACTGGGGCAGGAAATATATCCAAGGAGCCTGTCAAAGGGGCATAGGAGCCTACTGAAAGAACTCCCAGCCACCAAAGCCAGTTCCATTTGAGGAATAATATAAGTAAAATAGTATTGAATTAGAACCCAAAGTATAAAATAAATATTCAGTAAGTCCATGGTGAAATAAATAGTGATGGAGTGAATAAATAAATGGGGAAAAGAGTCAAATCTCCCACGCAGAAGAATTCCAGAGTTTATATAGATGTTCTCAAGAAGGAGGAGCATACTTCCCCACCCTTCTCAGTATAATTGTGAGAAAATATCCCCATTGAGGGACGTTCTACAAAACACCTCACTAGTACTCATCAAAACTGTAAAAATCATTTAAAAACACAAGGAAAGACTAAAAAGCTGTCACAGCCAAGAGAAGCCTAAGAAGACATGACAACTAAACAATGTGGCTTCCTGGATGGGTTCGTGGAACAGAGAAAGGACAAAAGTGGGTTAAACCTAAGGGGTTCTGGAGAAAGTATAGACTTCAGTTCATATGACTATATCAACACTGGTTCATAAAGGTGTGAAATGCACCATACTAATGCAACATATAAGTAATTGCGGAAATCGGATGTGGCATATAGGGAACTCTCTGTACTGTCTGAACATTTCAGTACTTCTAAACCTATTCTAGCATCTAAAGTTTATCTTGAAAACCAGGAATGCCCACACCTACCTGCCTGCCTGGCAGGGTTGTCATGAATATCAAATAGCCCAAGGAATGTAAGCATACTTTCTAAACTCTGATGCACATTTCAACTATAAATATTTAAGTATTATTTTATTTAAACAAAATTATCTTTACGTTTAAGGTTCTTTTTAATTGAAGTTATTAAATTATTTTTTAACATTTAGAATTATTTTTGGTAAGAGATTTAGATAGAGACTGATTATTCAGGCTGTGACCAGACCGTGAAGAGCCCCAGAAGCTGTGTTCAGGATTGAATTGTGGAGATAATGAACTATTAAAGGGTTCTTAGCAGGAGGGGTGTGTGATTAGATCTGAATGTCAGGACTGGCCATGGAAGGAGGCAGGACTCGTGGCCACGAAACAAATCTGGGCAGAGAGGCTCAAAAGGCGCAGAGCTGGTGCTAGAAGGAATCAAGTGGCCAGATCTGACCCCTGGGATAGGGATCATTTCCCCCTCTGTACTCCAAACCAGTACCCCTCCAAAATAAACTTTCCAAGGACAGTGTTGATTTAATATTTTCAATAAAAGGGAGTTATTCTGAATAAAGCATAGGCGAATTTTTATATCTTGCTAAAAGTCTTTCAAATGCGTAACACACAGAAATCTTTGGTCATCCCATATGTCGTAATCATGGCAGTCTAGCACATGTTGGTGGTTACTTACTCAGCCTCACCTTCCTTCTTCCTATCTACACATAGATAACCCCTGTAATAGCAATGTGGCTCATTGCCTGGCACGTAGCAAGTGCATGCCAAATGGTAGCTATTATTAACGGTAGTAATAGAAAAAGTAACTGGCCTCCCTGACATGAGCAGAAGAATTATTAGAAATAGTGAAACAAACAAATTCATGCTGCTACTCATCCTGGACCAGTTCATATATTCGCCCTGGTGAGAAGCAACTAGATCATTGCTAATGAGTGTTGACAATTGGGAGGATCTGCCCTCAGTGACTTTTCTCCTCAGTCTTGTATATAAAACCACTGTTTTGTTCTCTACTACTCATCTTAGTATATAGTAAGCAGTCACCAAATATTAGCTTTTCTTAATAGTGTTAGTGCGTGCTATGCATTCTTCTCCCCGTTCCAGTCCTGTTCAGTCTCAGGTGTACTGGAGGGCAATTGCTCATCCATTTGCAATGCTCTCCTGGGGCTCTTTCAAATTTAATTTTTGTGCACTTAGAGGCTACTTTTTATGTCAGACTCTCCCATACATACCCTCCAGATTTCATAAAAGTTTATCCAGCTGTTTCCTATGATGTGATGACAGGCAAACTGACAGAAACTTAATTTTAGGGGCAGAAGTTGGGAAGGCTTTCTGTGCCCTGCTGTTACCTGTTACTAAGCTGTCCGCAACTTGAGGGGTGGACCTGTCCCACCCATCCACATGCAGGCTCTGGCCTCTCACCAGTCCTTAGTCCTCACTAAATGCGGTGATACTCATTGCCAGGAGAACCCCTACAAAGTCCACCTCTCTTCCATGGAGTCCCTGGGCAGAGAGGGAGAGCACCACCAAAGCACACTTCCTGACAACACCGTCTTACCTGGGGTTTACTCTCCTTGTGAAACTTGAACACATTAGCCACCTCTAACAGACCCAAGTATTTTGTTTTAAACAAGGCCGCTTTCTTCCCTACTCCACCATTCCAGGAATCTATCTGCATATTTTTAAGGCAAGAACTATCTAATAATGATTTCACTGGTCTATATTTAGCAGCAAGGAAGATTTTTTTTTTTAGGTCATCTCAGGGAACTTCTCAGAAACTATGAAAGTTGGGAAGAGCCAACAGAAGGTAAAGATCATAAAAATTTTTTTTTTCCTTTCAGAACTGAGGGATTCACTACCAGGAACCTAGACTCAGAGAGTAGCCATGGGAACTCAGTTTCCTCATCAACAAAATGGGCATTATATTACTAACCCACCAAGGCCATGGTGAGGAATAAACAAGACATGGTCCATCTCCACTTATCCACCTCTCAGCCTCCATGCTAGTGCCCTCTCTGCTGCGGGACAGCCTCTGGCTCTTTCTCTCCTGTTGGGCTCCTCCCTCTGATCTCCCTGTTTGCCCTTGCCCTTCCTAAAGCCCAGCTCTGAGATGCCTCTCTCCACCCTGAAATCTTTCTAGACTTCCTTCAGCCTTGGGCTAGTATTCTTAGCCTCCTTCAGTCCACTACATCCCATAGTTCTCGAGTTGGTTCCCACTGGTTGCCTGTGCAGTGATGCAGAATTGCCCAGTCATTCTGTTTACCATCCAACAGACAGTAACTAATACACAGATTAAATGAGTTGATTTATGTAAAGTCATTAGATGAATACCTGGAACGTGATGCATAGTATTTTATCAGTAGCTATCATTGTTATGATTTTGAAATACATTAACCATACAGGGAACCTTCGTGTACCCATGCCCCTGCCACTCAACTTTATCAAATCATGATATGATGCCATACCTTTTTCCTATCTTTTGTAAGAACTGATACATTACAGATACTACAGAGTTAAAGCCCCCGCTGTACTCACCCAACCCCCATTCCCTTCCTTTCCTTCACACCCATGGCTACCGTCCCAAACTGGGGGTGAATCATGCTTTTATATTTTTATCCTGTGTTCTAAAATTTTATTTCAGTGTATAATATTAGGCAGAGCCTTTTCCAAGTTACACTTTTGATCAACCTTATGTTTTTGAGATTTACATGTGTTGAAATAGTTAACTTTGGTCAATTCATTTGTGTTACTGTGTTGCATTTCGTTATCTGAATATTCTTTAATTTAGTCATTCCGCTTTTGAAAGACAGTCCTATTGCTTCTAATGTTAGAGACAGAAGAAATCTCAGAGATCGTTATGCAGATGATAAATGAAACTAAAAGAAGGGAGGTGATTTAGCTACAGTCATACAGAAAATCATAGAGCCAGGACTTTAAAAGACATTATAGCAGCCTGCCATGGGCAGATTTTCTCTGGCCAACAGACTTTGCCATTTGTTTGGTCCAGATACCTTTGAGTATCTCATTTCTCATTCCACAAGACCCTGTTGGGACTATCAATGATTCCCTCACTAGCTAGCAAGAGAGCCCATTACTCAGTCTTTGTCAATCACAATACCACATTCTTTGGTACACAATGATTGGTTCAGGGCAGATCATGTGACTTAAGCTGAGCCCATAAGAATCCTGTAACTTTGCTGAGCTGAAAAAATATAGGCCCCAGGTTTCCAGAAATTATCTTTCCTGAAGAGTGGGGAGAGTCTAACTCCAGCCGGGAGAAGGAAGCCAGCTCACAAAAGAGAAAGAGAGACAGAGGAGAGAGAGACAAATACAGAGAGGCTTAGTAAAAATTTTTCTGACGATGCAGCATTCCTAAACTGTCAATGTGGAAAGCTAATAAATACCTGTTCTTGTTTTGTTTTTAACTTAGCCACTTTGACTTAGGTTTCTATACCTTGAAACAAAGGGTCCTGACTAAGTTTACTGTTCTTTCTGCTCTATCACAACTGCACGCCCTAGATATTCAGTAGGCAGTGAACGGAGGATGATAATCTCAGTGAATCCATAAAAATACCACCAACCTTGGACTTAGAAAATATAGCAAGACTAACCATAGTCAAATTTATAATGCAACACTTTCCTTCTCTTAGATATTTTATTCTGACCTGATTGATATCCATGCATTCAGTGTATGAAGTGATACCTATAGACTGCCTATTGTAATCCCTAGAGAAAACAATAATAAAGGAATTAGGTGGAATTCTTTTTTTTTTTTTTTTTTTAGTGTTTGATTAGCCTAACAGGAAATAGGAAAGAACAAAGAGAGGAATGAAAAGACATAGACCCGTAGAAAACAAATAGCAAGATGGTAGACTTAAAACCAACCTTAGGGGTACCTGGGTGGCTCAGTCAGTAAAGCTTCCAACTTCATCTCAGGTCATGATCTCATGATTCATGAGTTCGAGCCCTGCATCGGGCTCTGTGATGACAGGCCAGAGCCCGGAGCCTGCTTCAGGTTCTGTGTCTCCCTCCCTCTCTGCCCCTCTCCTGCTTACTTCTGTCAGTCTCTCTCTCTCAAAAATGAATACACATTAAAATTAAAAAAAAACAACCTTATCACAATAACTAACTTGAATTTAAATAAGTAAAATTTTATATTAAAAAATAAATTGAAAACCATCACATGTATCAACAATTACATTAAGAGCATTAGATTAAGCCTCCAACTAAGAGATTTTTACACTGGATACAAAAGCAAGCCCAAACTATTTGTTGTCTGTAAGACATAAACTTTAAATATAAAGTTCGGTTAAAAACAAAAGGATGGAAAAAAGAGACCCTGCAAACTGTGAGCCTAAGAAAGACAATGTGGCTGTATTATATCAACGATGATTTACTAAGGAATAACATCAGAAATAAAGACAAACTTTTAATAATGACAAAAGGGCCATTTTATCAGGAAGACATAGGAGTTATAAATGTGTATTAACTTAGAAACAGAGATTCCAGATACACAAAGCAAAAACTAACAAAAGTAAAGATGGAATTAGACAGATTTACAGTTATAGTTCATCTTAACCTCCCTGTTCCAGTGATTGATAAGACAAGTGTGCAAGTAGACAGGAGCAAGTGATTTGTATAGAATACCCAAACACTTACCAATAACCTTGACCTAAATGGCATTTATAACCATCTGAAATCACTGCAGAATATACGTTATTTTTAAGTGTGCATGGAACATTCAGCAGGACACACCATATCTTGAGCTCCAAAATGAGTCTCAATCAATTTTGAAAGATTGAAATAAAAGCATATTCTCTAACTACAATGAAATTGTTAGAACTTAATGCAATAAGAAATCTCAAAAATGCCCAAATATTTTAGAATTGAACAATGCCCTTTTTAATAGCATGTGCATCAAGAAAGGAATTACAAGGGAAATCAGAAAATATTTCAAAATGGTGCTAAAGAAAATACAGCTTGTCAAAGTATGTGATGCAGCTAAAGCAGCATTTAGAAGGAAATCTATAAATTTACATGCTTATATTAGAAAGAAAAAAGGGTAAAAATCAGTAATCTCTGTTTCTACTTTAGAAACTAGAAAGAGGACACCTTGGTGGCGCAGTGTGTTGCGTGTCAGAAAAATGAGATCAATCCCCGTGTCAGGCTCCATGCTGAGCATGGAGTCTGCTTGAGATTCTCTTTTTTTCCCCCTCCCTGCCTAGCTCTCTCTCTCTCTCTCCCAAAAGAAAGAAAGAAAGAGAGAAAGAAAGAAAGAAAGAAAGAAAGAAAGAAAGAAAGAAACTAGAAAGAGAAGAACAGATTGCAAAGTAAATAGAAATAATAAATAAAAGAGCAAAATTCAAGGAAATAAAATGGAAAACAAAAGAAAAACTAACAAATTAAAAGCTTATCTTTGAAAATATTAATAAAATTGATAAATTCCTAATAAGAAAGATTAATGAGGGTAGAATGAGAACACAAATTATGAATATCAGGATAGAAAGAGGGCATGTCAGTGCAGATCCCACAGACATTAAAGGGTAATAATAGGGAAATATTATAAACAACTTTATGCCTATAAAACCTAACAACTTAGCTTAATTGGATGAATTCCTTGGAAGTCATTTTTCTTTCCTTGAGAGACATCCAAAACTTTCCTAGTAAAAAGCAAGTAGGTTTTTTGAGGAAAGTGATATGATAATACTAAAATATTTATAGAGGGGCTCCTAGGTGGTCAGTTGAGCATTCAACTTTGGCTCAGGTCATGATCTCGCAGCTCAAGAGTTCGAGCCCCACGTCAGGCTCTGTGCTGACAGCTCAGAGCCTGGAGCCTCCTTCAGATTCTGTGTCTCCCTCTCTCTCTGCCCCTCCCTGACTCGTGCGCACGTTCTCTCTCTCAAAAAATAAAAAATAAAAAAATTTAAAAATAAAATAAAATAGAATATTTATAGAAATGTAAAGAACCTAGAACAGCCCAAACAATTTTGAACTAGAAGAGCAAGTTTGGCAGACTCACACTACCTGATTGCAAGGCTTAGTATGAAGCTACAGGAATCAAGATAGAATGGCAGTAGTATAAGGGTAAACAAATAGATCAATGAATCAGAATGCAGAGTCCAGAAACAGACCTATAGATATTTTTTAACTGATTTGTAATAATAAATCCAAGGCAATGTATTGGGGAAAATAATATCTTTTCAATGACTTGTCCTGGAAAACTGGGTAAGCATATAGGAAAAAAGAAAGAAAGAACCTTAACACCTTAACTTAATTATAAATGGATCCTAGAACTAAACACAAAATCCTAAACTACAGACATAAACATGAAGACTTCTAGGGGAAAAAAGGATAATATATGCATGAGCTTGGGATAAACAAAGACGTCTTAGAGGACACAAAAAGCACTAACCATAAATGATAAATTAGACTTCGTGAAGATGTGAAACTCCTGATCATCAAAAGTTAAGGATAAAATATTCGTAATGCATATATGTAATAAAAGATTTGTATTCAAATACATAAAACTCTTGCAAATAAATAACAACAACAAAGAATGCATAGAAATACGCAAAATACTTGAATGGATACTTTACAAAGAAGATGTCTGAGTGGCTGATAACACTTGAAAAAGTGCTCAGTATCTTTCATTAAAACCATGAGATAAACTATTTTATATCCCCTAAGAGCAGCTAAAATCAAAAAGATAATACACGATTTTGGTGAGCTCATAGAGCAGCTGGAATTCTCACATGTTTCTGATAGGATTGCCAAGTGAAATAGCCACTTTTTAAATCTTGGCATTTCTTACAAGGTTAAAGATACATATCTTCTGTAACCCAGCAGCTCTACTCCTCAGTGTTCACTCAAGAGAAATAAAAGCATACATCCACACGAAGACCTGTACAAGAATATTTATACCAGCTCTGTTGCTAATATCCAAAACATGACCACAACTCAGATATCCATCGGCAGAAGCACGTAAGCACATTGTAGAATGTCATAGAGTAGAATATGTGGAATACCTAGCACACAGAACTGATATATTCAACAGCACAGACAAAACTAATCTACTGTGATAGAAATCAGAGGAGTGGTTTTCTATGGCAGTTCAAGGATTCACTGGAAGGAGGCATGGCAGAACTTTGTAGGGTGATGAAAGTTTTCTTGACTAGAGTGTTGGTTACCAAAGTATGCGCCTATGTCAGAACTCACCAAAATGAACACATATTTGGTATCTTTGCATTTCACTGTATGTAGCTTTTACCTCCATAAAAACAATACTCTCTTTAAAAGGCGCTGTGCCACTGAAGGAAAATGTGGATATGATTCCCGGCTCTACCACTTACAAGCTAAGTGTCCCCCAACCTCTCTTTTCCCATCAAACAACAGAGGTGGTAACCCCACTGATTTTCTGGTTGTTGGGAAGATTAAAAAATGTGGCCCCCTAGAAAGGACTTAGCACAGTGCCTGGCTTGATCTATGCTTTTTTAAACATGCTTAGTGTTAAAGATCTAGTTCCTTTCTCTTCTCTGAACTCAGCCTCTTAAACCAGTCCTCCCTGCTTTCTTGTTAATTCTTCTCTTGCTTTAGCACTTGGCTTCTTTGCTTCACATTTTGTTAATCATTATCTTTTTGGTCCTCTCCCCCTTTTCCTGGGCTTCCATATGATTTCCACCATAGACTGCAAGTTCTTTAAGATGAGAGCCATCTTTGCTATCTCCAGCCCTGAGAGTGTGAGGTGTTTCTTTGTTATTATTTCATTTGTGAATAGGTAATACCGATGTTTAATGGGGAATATTCAGTGGTTAGTCTTAACATTGTTCAAAAACTAAAAATGATAAAAGAAAGTCAGTGATGAGCCAACTCCCAATCTCTCTTTCTTCTACCTTCCCAAACCCCCTCACCACTACCAAAATAAGAGAGGAAAAAATTCTCATATTTCTCTAAGAAAATATTATATATATTCTTATTTCTCCTTCTGTGTTACATAAAAGGTAATTACCATAACACTTGTTCATTTTGTGGGGTTTTTTTGCAGCTAACAACATATCTTGAACCTCTTTGCAAATCACTACTTAGAAATCAATCATAAAATGTCCCATGATTGATGCACTATAGGTCATTTCTAATCTTTTGCTGTTGCAAATACTGCTGTAATGAATAACTTTTTATATAGACCCTTCACATATGTACTAGTACAACTATTGGATAAATTCTTAAAGGTGGAATTTCTGGGATGAAGGATACGTGCATCACTAATTGATGTCAAATCAGCCTCCCTAGGAGTTTACCAATTTACACAACCATGAGCAAGGAATGAAGGTGCTTGCTTCCCAACAGCCTTGCCATTGAATCAGTGATCGAACACTTGGATTTTTGCTAATGTCATAAGTAGAACATGGTGTCTCAATGTGATTTCTCTCATAGTGAAATAGAATCGTACATGTTTAGACACCATTTATTTTGCTTTCTTTGTGAATTATGTCCCCATTCCCTGTCCATTCCTCTGCACAGTTGCTAGTCTTTTGCTGCTCTGTTTCAAGTCATTCCTTGTATATCAGAGAAAGAAATAAATACTTCCTAATATGAATTACAGTTACGTTGTATCAGCATGTCATTTGTATTGGTCTCTGCTTATGGAGTTTGTGTCTTCCAAAATTGTTTGAACGTTTATATACTTTAATTTATTAATCTTTTCTTTTATGGCTTGTAGATTTTGAGTCATAGTTTTAAGCGCCTTTATATGTTGTTTGTTTTTAAGTTGGCTGTTTCATTGTATCACGTTTCCAAAAAGATAAACGGTTACAGTGTAAAAATGGAAACAAGGAGAATGCCTGTTGAATTGAGTCTAATTTAATTGGCACGTTGGCATGTTGGGAGACACACTTAGCTCCATAGTGGACACAGGGAAGGGATTTTGCTAATCTCTCTGAGATTATTATGTTTTCATTATCTGATCGGCTGAAGCGTTTACCAGTCAGCCTCCACTGACTAGGGCTCTAACCAGGAACTTGTGCTTCTCACTCTGGATATGGGCCAGAGACTTCTTCTGTTGAAGCTGCTGCTTTTGTTTCTTTTGTTGCTGTTGCTTTGTTTTGTTTTATTTTGTTTCCTTTTCTCATGAGTAGGAAAAACAAGCTGTTATGAGCCACAGAGGCCCCTATTATTGCCTTTTTCTGCCCATCACAGAGGGATAAGACGGTGGAATTAAATCATTCATTCCCTCACTCATCCAGCAAATCAATGGAGTAACCATCTGTTGAATGCAAGACAGTCTGCTCAGTACTAAGCAGACATGGTGAAAAAGTAGACAAAATCATCACCCTTCTAAAGTTTATATTCCAGCAGAAAATATAGATCGCAAACATGTGACAAGTGCTAAGTGCCAAGAAAAAGTAGAGGGTGTGACAGGAATTTAACTGGGACCCCTGCCCTGGTCTGACGAATCAGGGATGAATTCCCTGAGGAAGTCTCTTGTGAACTCAACTAGGAAGGGTTGAGTAGGAGCTAACCCTTGAAAGAGCAGAAAGAGATTTCCAGACCAAAGGAAAAAATAAGAACAATGGGGCTGAGGCCAGAAGGAGCATAGTGCTGTATAGGAGATGAAAGAACAGGGAGATGACTGTTGGAGGAAGACAGTGGCTTGCAAGTTACACAGGGGCTGCTCTCAGTTGTGTTCTCTGGCTCTTGGGATCACCAACCAGGGTGAGAAGGGAGGAAGGAACGCTGGGCGGAGGGGGAAGTTGGGCTGTGATGCAGTCATAAGAAGGCTTCAGTCAACCCTGCAGGGAGCTCTGAACTGGATGGCCCTTCAGTGTTGGGAGAAGGGACAAAGTCCACATCCCAACGTGAGCAGTCAGTGGACATGGGCTACTCCCTGACAGCCAGGGCTGAGCAGTGAGATCTGTCAGGCTGCAGCATTCCCAGCAGCTGAGAGAAGAAGTCCTTCTGCCCCGGAAGGGAACCTAGACACAAAGCACAGCACCCATGGTAAGAGTCACATCATTCTGGGCCTTTAGGTTATGCGAAGAATCGGAATTTTATTCCAAGTGCAGGAGGAAGCCACAGGAGAGTTTTAAGCAAGCAAATGAGCTGATGGATCTTTTTAAAAAGACTAGTCTGGGGGGGGGGCACCTGGGTGGCTCAGTCAGTTAAGCGTCCGACCTCAGCTCAGGTCATGATCTTGCAGTTTGTGAGTTCGAGCCCCACGTAGGACTCTGTGCTGACGGCTCAGAGCCTGGAGCCTGCTTCAGATTCTGCATCTCCCTCTCTCTCTGCCCCTCCCCTTCTCAATGCCTCTCTCTCTCTCTCTCTCTCTCTCTCAAAAATAAATTTTAAAAAACATTAAAAAAATTTTTTTAAATAAAAAGACTAGTCTGGCTGCTTTGTGTATATATATTTTAATATGATTTCTTTACTTCTTTTTTTTAAGTTTATTTATTTATTTTGAGAGACAGAGCAAGCAAGCAGAGAGAGAGGGAGAGACAGAATCCCAAGCAGGTTCCACACTGTCAGCAGAGTGTGATGTGGAGCTCAAACTCACAAACCATGAGATCATGACCTGAGCCAAAATCAAGAGTCGGATGCTCAAGGAACTGAGCCACTCAGGCCCCCCACTTTGTGTATGCATTTTAAGTGGACAAATGTGGAAGAAGAGAAAGCACACAAGAGGCCACTGCAGTGGTGGGGTGGACCTCAGGGGTAGCAGAGGCCACCAGTGGGAGGCAGGAAGCAATGTGGCTGCACTGGGCCACAGGGTCAGCAAGATATACTGATGGATTGAATGTGGTTGGTGGAGAGAAAGAGAGGACTCACAGATGATGCCTAGGTTCTTGGCTGGGCAGTTCATAGATGGTAGTGCCATCTAATAAGATGAGGGAGACTGGGGAAGGGATGCTGTTCTGGGGCATCTCATCCTGTATCCCAGGAAGTCAGCTCATAATACACTCATCGGCTATTCACTCTCTCTGTGCTATTCCTATCCACAATGGGGCAAAGTACCTTTTCTATAGGCTAAGGTTTTCACCTGAAACACAAGTCAAAATCCTTCTCCTCCTTCCATGTCCAGGTGTGGCACTTTGTGCAAAGCTTTCCTTGATCAGTAAAAATGCTGGTGCATATATAGATTGCGATATTTTATAATTGAGGAAAGTAGAAACTAGGGAAATTAACTGACCTGCTCACCAATCCTGCCTGAATGCCTGAAAACCACGTTAAAACAAAGGGAGATAGATAGTCAACAAGGGTAGACAGAGTGAATGGCAGATCAGTTAGGAGTTTGTTAGAGAAGGCAAGAAATGATGGTAGGGAAGCCTAGGATGGGAGTCGGGAGGAGAAGTGACTGTATCTAAGAGATTTCTAGGAAGTAAAATGGTCAAGACTTGGTGTTGGGTTGAGGTAGAGGGAGTGAGTGAAAGGGAGGTATCAAGGATAATCATGTGGATAACCTGACGTTGTTCGCTAAGCTTGAAAGCACTGGGGGAAGACACAGTTTGGGGGAACAGATCAGGACTTAGGTTTTCATTTCAGTTCTGTAGGGGGACTGTATTGCCTGAACTCACACCTGTGAAGTTAGAGGCTTGGTCATGGGAACTCTCAGTGGGTTCGCTAGGTATTCAGTACTTGGAGCCCTCAGGGGACACTGCAAGGCTGGGGTTCTAATGGATGTTTGTCACTGATAACTTGGAATACTGCCAGGAAACAGTGAACTTAGAGCTGCCTGCTGCACCCTTTTCCTGCATCCTCCCTTCCAGTTTTCCACTACGGCCTCCCATTAACAGAACCTACTTTGAAGCTCTAGCATCTGATGAACGCAGCATCACAGAGCAGAACATGGCACAATGGGACCAAAAGACGTTAGATGACCGTCAGAATAATAGGTTAAGGGACTGAACCCTAGGTTAGGAATCAGAAAACTGGATTTTCTACCCAGCCCTGCCATCAGCCAGCAATGTGACCTTGGACATGTCACTTCCCATCTCTGAGTCTCTTCCCTTCCTTCAAATGTGTACACATCTCCTTGATGCTGCACATACTTAGTTAGATATCTGTCCTTGAAGAAGACTTCCGTGACTCCTAGCCTTTCCTGGGATTTGGTTCCCACCCACTCTGTTGCTCATGTAAACTCCTCTTCTACCTCCTTTCCTGTTTTACCTTCCTTCATAATTGAGAAATAACTAACATACAGTTCAGTTTGATGAGTTTCGACAATTGTATACAACGTAATTGTATACGACATAAAAAAAACCTTTTCTTTTTCCCAAAAGGTTTACCGTTACCCCTTTCCAATCAAAATCCCATGATACCAAGCCTATACTCTGACTTCCAGGACTAGAGATTGGTTTGCAAGTCATTGGACTGCATTTAAGTTAAATATGCGATATGTACTTTTAAATATTTTTTATTTCGGTAAAAAATATACAACATAAAGTTAGCCATTTTAACAACTGCTAAGTATACAATTCAGTGACATTAATTACACTTAGAATGTGTGCATTCATCACCACTATACATCTCTTTAGAGCACACTGCATTTTGTTTGCTTATTGATGGAGAGTCATCCCTCAAGGGCTAGGATCATTTCTTATTCCAGTGATCGGCACTTAGTAAATGCTAGTATTTGTTGGTTGGTTAAATGAATGAGTGAGTGAGTGAATGAATGAATGAATGTCTAAAGTCTCACTGAATGTGTCTTTCTATCTAGTAACTATAATAGTCACCTAACTTCCTTTACTCTTCCTCCATTTCTTAGACATTTCTTAAGTATCAACAGGATACCTGCACCAGACTATAGAAATTAAAAGAGGACCTAGACAAAATTCTTGCCCCTAAGTCCACAGCCAGGTTAGCTGTGGTTAGACAAGCAAGCAACATGGAATAAAATAATTAATCCTTATTAAAAGACTGAGTTGGGTAGGAGCTATGGGGGTAAAAATGAGGTCATGCCTTATTCTGCCTTGAGACATTAATGAGAAATTCATAGAGAAGCAAAATCAGCTTCAGTGCTGTTGAGGGGTGGGGTGGGAGTGGGGGGAGTCTAGTTGAACTGCAAGGAAGTTTTTGGGGCCAAAGTCATGGTCTCTCATCCTTCTGGACTCCCACTAGCTGCCTCAGTCTCTGAGCCTGCACTTGGCAAAGAACTAAGACAGTTCTGCTAGTTTCTTTAAGCATGATGGGTTTTACTTGAACCCCTCCCACTACACTTCCTCTTCATTCAGGTCCTTCCTTATTTCTCAGGGCTTCCCTGTTTCTCAGTATTTCCTTTGAGTTAGTCTCTTCTCTTTCTGCATGCTTTCTTTAAATGCGTGACTTTTATTATTTGCGGCTTCTCATAAAAGGTCTTCATTTAAGACCTTAGTCTTTTCCCAAGGGAAGCCATCTCAATCTCCAAAATCGTTTTAACATACTTATAGGTCTCTTATTTCAAAAGTAGCTGCTGAATGAACCTGTACCTCCTCACTCCTATATCTGCTCACATTCATGAAGCCCAAACAACATACACATTCTCTCTCACCTATCCCCCACTCTACCCTCTTCTCCCATGTGTATCTTAAGAACTCAGACCACTAAGAAGTAGCTATTTATAATCAAAAAGGTGCTACTAGATTATCAATAAGTCATGACTGTCTTATTTAGAGGGCTGGATGTTTGGACAGATGGATAGACATTTGGATGGATAGATGGATATATGAATGGATGAATGGATGGATGGACAGATAGATGAATGGGAAGACAAACAGATGGATAGACAGATGAATGAGACAGTCAAGCTTAGATAGATGTTCAAGTGGATGGGTGGACAGATACATGGACAGATCAATGATCATGACAGTCAAGCTTCTAAATGTTAGCCAAGGCCACCCCTTGATAACAATCCTTAGCAGGCAACTCACAATGAGTGTTGACAATGATGATGACAGTACTAATAATTTGATGACATAATATGGTAAGTGCTACAACAGAAGAATGAAAAAAAATCTTCAGATTCTGTGTCTCCCTCTCTCTCTGAGAGCTCAGAGCCTGAAGCCTGCTTTGGATTCTATGTCTCCCTCTCTCTCTGCCCATCCCCAACTCTCACTCTGTCTCTCTCTGTCTCTGTATCTGCCTCTCTGTCTCTCTCTCTCTCAAAAATAAACAAAATTTTTTTTCGTTAAATAAATAAATCAATCAGCATTCCTTAAAAGGCTTAAGGAGAAGAAGGCTTTACGCTGCTGAGGACACAGCCTGGAGGAGATTGAAAGGAAGAGTCCGGCTTCCGAAGGCAGGTCTGTCTCCCTGGGCCTGGAGACACACCGCCCCGCCTCTAAGTTGAGAGCCATCAGCCCAGTTAGACCCAAAGCCACCGGCAATGGCACTTCTCTGGTGTCCTGGTTCCTGTTGCAGGAACTTAATGGTGAATTCTTGGTTACCCACATATGTCCCCAAAACAGACAGCAGAGGCAAAGAATCAGCGATCATGTGCCACATAAGTGGAATCATTTCTAAATGGAATGTTTCGCAAAGCCTCAGAAAGGAGTCAATGAATTAAAGATTTATATCAGCACATCACTTCGTATTTCTTTTTGTTGACAGAAAATTGTTTTAATGTTCTATGTCTGTTTGATGTCTACTTCTCTGACTATGTTAAGCTTCGTTATTCTCTTCTGTTCTAGTTATTTAGAAAGATAAAGATCCTGATTGATATTTTATTAGTTTTTGTATAATAACTTGTGTTCAAAATACTGGCTTTTTATTTTTCACTTAGGATACTATACATGTCTTTTGGAAGTGGGAGAAATATTTTATAAGAATATGATGTTCTGGGGCGCCTGTGTGGCTCAGTCAGTTAAGCATCTGACTCTTGATTTCGGCTCAGGTCCCAATCTCACAGTTCCTGAATTCCAGCCCCCCACCTCCATGCCCTCATCAGGCTCTGTGCTGACAGCGCAGATCCTACATGGGATTCTCTCTCCCTCCTCTCTCTCTGCCCCTGTCCCACTTGCTCTCTAAATAAATAAATAAATAAATAGGGGCGCCTGGGTGGCTCAGTCGGTTGAGCGTCCCGCTTCGGCTCAGGTCATGATCTCGAGGTTCATGGGTTCAAGCCCTGCGTCAGGCTCTGTGCTGACAGCTAGCTCAGAGACTGGAGCCTATCTTCGGATTCTGTGTCTCCCTCTCTCTCTGACCCTCCCCTGCTCACACTGTCTCTCTCTCTCAAAAGTAAATAAAACATTTAAAAATTTTTAAATAAATAAATAGATAAAAAAATAAATAAAAATCAAAAAATATTTTTTAAAAAAGAATATTATGTTGAAATAAATAAATAAGTTAAATATTTCCCTTGTTTTCAGTGGTCCTCCACATCACATTTTATATGGTTCATTTGGATATCCTTATGTTGAACTGTCTTGTTCCTCTATACTATACGGAAGAATGAGGATTTCTTTTAATGGGACAGGCAGAACATTACTTCAGAGCAGGATTTTTTGGGACCAGAGAAGCCTTTTTTATTGGGGGCTTTTCTGTGCACTGTAGGGTATGAGGCAGATCCCTGGCCTCTGCCCACTAGATGCCAGTACCACCCACCTAGCCCCATTATAACAATCAAAACTGTCTCCAGGCATTTCCAAATACCACTACGGGCAAAATCACCCCCTTTGAGAACCACTGATTTAGAGGCTGGTAGAGACTAGCAAGCAGAAACTGTTTCCTTATCCTTCAAAAAAGGCAGACATAAATGAAGCAAGACTCTCCTTGGCATTTTTGGTCATATATTTTTCCAGTCACCAGTTTGGTCTCCTTACTCCACTTTGGGTCAGATGCAAAAATGCCTCATGGAGTCCCACCCTTTGGTGAAAACATAGGACAGAAAAATGTTTTTCTGAAATCTCCACACACAGCGGAGACAATACTATAGGGTGATCTAGTCTGACCAGCAGTCAGTAGGTCCATATGACCAATAGAGAGCCCCACGTTCCACATGTGTACAGTAGGAATATAATGGTTGGCCTCCACATCAGTGAATGGTTGGAAGAATCAAATCAAAACTATCCAGTTTTATTTTGCATAAGTGACAGAGTCAGGCCAAGTAATGCCTTTCAGTATATTACCCTCTCCTGATAAAATTACTGTATCCTTAATGAAGAAGTGGGAGGCAGAACAGAGCATGGTTATGGGTCTGGTCTTTGAAATCTGGCAAGCCAGAGCTGAAAGCACCCTTACCAGCCTTCTATGTGGTTTACCAACTCGGACACATAACCTCTCTGAGCTTGTCTTTTGTCATCAATAAAGTGATCCTAACACCCACTGTATCAGGGAGATTGTGAGAATTATATTATGGATTATAAGCAAGGCACTTTGTCCAAGTGTCCAGCGTAGAATAAGCACCCATGAGTTATGTTTGTCGTTGCTGTTGTCATTATTAATAAATGCAGAAAATACCATGTGTTGTCTAGCTAATGCATTGGAGAAACATTTGGGAGCAGAGTTTCCTTCAGAATCCCTAAACCAGAGCTTTCGTGGGAACTTCCATTTAAATTGCTTTGCTTAAAGCCCATGGCATTGATAGGAGTGTTGGAAAGATTAGTTCTCTTTCGGGCTGTGCTATCTTATTCATATGTATATTCAAAGCACCTAGCACAGTGCATGGTCAGAGTGAATACATTCATAACTGTGCTTGACAAGGCAAGTTTTTGAGCGCCTACCAGGTTCCAGAAACAGTTCTAGGGTCTAGGAGAAGAAACCGTGATGAGCACAAATAGTCACAAGCACGACCTTCACAGAGATTACAGTCCCATTGCAAAGACTGCAAATAGAAAACTCACAGGGAACAGGCAGATGTCAGAAAAGCCACACAATGCTTTTGGTCTCTTTGATTTTTTTCACTTATGATAGACATTCCACTATAGAGAACTCATTCTCAACTTTAATAAAACCAACATTGCAAGAGCAATAGTAAATGGAAGATGCCACGGTCTCAGTTTTTAACAATAGGAAGTGTTGGGGGTGGGAAGCTACAGAGAATGATGTTGCTATTGAATGATAAAGGTGGCACATTCTCCATATGGTTTTGAATTTTCTGGCTCTGAGAGCAGATTTTTGATGGTGGGGTGTTCATAATGGACAGAGGATGGTGTGCTGTTAAAAGGGAGCCTGGGCTACAGGAGTCAAATTCCCTCAGTGCCTGAGCCCCCAAGGCTCAGCTAGGACCTGTCAGTGTAGGTGATGTCACACAGCTTGGAAGTAGATAACGACTAACCTAGCTCTTTATGAAGATTTATTTTATTTTTATTTTTTTACATTTATTTATTAATTTTGAGACATAGAGCGTGAGTGGGGGAGGAGTGGAGAGCGAGGAAGAGCGGGAATCCCAAGCACCCTCCATACTGTCAGCACACAGCCCAACCCAGGGCTCAATCTCAAGGTTCGTGAGATCATGACCTGAGCCAAAATCAGTTGCGAATGCTTAACCGAAGGAGCCACTCAGGTCCCCCGAGATTTTTTAAAATATTCACCCAAATTCTACAGATGGGGAAAAAAATAAACTTTTTTATTCAATCAACTTGAGAAGACTTTCAGAAAATGCCCCTCTGGGTGATTTCAAGTATCTTGTTCCTACAGGAAGAAGCCAATGGGATTAAACATCACTCTGCCTGGATTAGATCCTAATCCTTTTAGAATGGCTAATTGTCTATAGGATTTGTTACATGACTGGGAATGGTCTTAACCTCCTGGACGCCTAAGTTTAGAATTTTAATAGGGTCACACGGGATGCTCCAACAGAGATTAGAACCAGGCTGCCCCCAACTTGTCTTTTCCTTTCGTTTTTTTCCCTTCTCTTTTCTTTTTAATTATTTTGCTTTTTTAGACTGAAAAGTCTACAAAACTCTGGAAAAGGAACAAAATGAAGTAGGCTTACAGGGAAGGGCAGAAAGAGATAAACGACATTGAGAAAGGAGAAAAGAATTTGGGCGTGTTGTAGTCTTAGAATACATGCAAAACAAAATTCCAAACTGTGCTTTATTTACTTCTGTATGGGACAATAGCTGGGACATTTTTAAGAAAAGGCCTGCAATACTGTACACACAAGAAAAGGCACGATGCTGTGGTGTACCTAATATGGGTTTCAGAATTGTCTGTTTTTCTTTTGGCTCACTTATAAAAGCAAGTAAAATTGAAAGCTATTTTAATAACCCTATGGCACAGTATTATACATTAGATACAGTCCATTGTTTCCTACCCCATATTTATTTTCCACAGCATACCACTGCTTTTACATTAGACACTCTACCCTGTAGGGAGAAAAATGGGTCTAAACTATAAAGCTGGTCCTTTCTTTCTGCAGACATCCTGTAATTAGCTCAAGTTTTCATCTTTCATCAGGATCGTGCTGCACAAAACAGAGAAGTTTTCTTTTCTCAACATGTTCTTGCCAGATGTTTCCACAAAAGAAATGTAAAGGCAAAGTTTTTTTGTGTGCACTGGTGCATATGACGTCATCTTTAATGACTGCTTCAAAATGCTCCTCCTCCTTAATGAAGCGAACTAGTTCTCCCCTAGTTCCTTTGGGAAGAACACCTATTGTCCCTGTCTTTCCAGTCTCTCAGAGTTCCCGCCACGCATGAGGGCCCCACTCGCCCTCAGAAGGGGTCGTATGCGCAGCTCCAGCCTCCCTCATTCTGTGGGTTCCGCGCAACAAACCCAAAATAAGTACTTGAACATCCGACAAAAGAAAACGCAGTCGCTGCAAATGAACATGTAAAACAGCTGCTGTCTCTCCAATTAACCTCACATCTTCATCTGATTAAGGAATGATTCTGTGTGGAAATATTAGGATAAATTTGCATCAGTATTAGCAGTCAGGTGCTGTCTCTCCATTTTGTTTGAGAGAGCAGTGTTTTCAGCTTTGATGGAGACTTTTTTTTATGGTTTTTAAAGATATGTTTCCTTCCTTATGCTCTTACCTATCTCCAGCATCCCCACAGAATTCTGGAAAGTCAGTCCTGGAGGTGACCTCTGGGGGTCTGATTCAGTCCCTTATTTGATAGGAGGCAAAACCCAGAGGAAGGTAATTGTCCTACTCGTCCATCTGATTAGCAAAGACTTCTGCGGCCTTATTCTATCCCTTGCCTCTGCTAATAACAGATGGCCCTGAGTTTTCATGTGGAAACCCAAAACAAAATGACAAAATGCTATCACTTTTTATCAATGACATAAGCTTGAAATCACTGATGTATATGCCCACCGAACAGTTCCAAGTCAGTATTTTTTCTCCAACTACCTCATGGGTTGGGCTGATTTAGCCACATTCTCATTTCAAAAATTTGGAACACAGAATGAGTGTGAGCTCCCATGAGGAAGAGTGGCATATGGTTAAGACTTTAGAGGAGGAAAGGCTTTGCAGTTAGGTAGGAGTCCAAATCGCAACTTTACACAACTCTTATGAACCATGACCTGGGATGTGTTTTTCAATTTCTCTAAGCCACAGTTTGCTCACTTAAAAACTGGACTAGTGATAGGAATGTCTTCATAGAGCTGCTGTGAGTATGAATAAGTGATTCATATCATCAGTAAATTTATGAGTGTAAGCATGAGCAGGACAATGCATGACAGTGACATACTAGCCCTTTATATCTGGTTAAAAGCCTAAGGATTGGTGACTGTCTAGATCAGAAGGTGTGGGGAAAAGGAACAGACACAGTGACACCAGTGAGGCTGAGGTTTCAAGCCCAGGTAACTAGACATTCCTAGTATTCTCCAATGTCCTCCCCACCTCTCTCTCTTAAACACTGAAAACACTACATTTCCTAGCCACCTTGCAGTTAGTTAGTTAGGGCCAGGGCCACAACTACAGTGGGACCAGAAATGCATCTACAGGGCACCTGGGTGGCTCAGTAGGTTAAGCATCTGACTTTGGCTCAGTTCATGATCTCATGGTTCGTGATTTTGAGCCCCGTGTAGGGCTCTGTGCTGACAGCGTGGGGCCTGGAGCCTGGTTCAGATTCTATGTCTCCTTCTCCCTGCCCCTCCCCCGCTTGTGCTCTGTCTCTCTCTGTCTCTCTCTGTCTCTCTCTGTCTCTCTCTCTCTCAAAAATAAATAAACACAAAAAAAAGAAATAAAATTTTGTTGTGATGAGCCACTGAAATTTGAAGACTGTTACTGCAGCAAAACCGAGCCTGTTCTTACTCTTACTCTCATTCGTGTTATCCTACTCTCAGTAAATCTCTCCAGTTTTGTCACCATCGGCATGAGTAATGAACCCAGGCAGAGTGAGATGTCAATATAAGCTATGACCGTTTCTAGTTGTATTTTCTCTGAGCCTCCATTTCCTCAGCCAATCAAATGGCACCAATAAACCAAGGCCTGTAGGGTTATTGTGTGGGGTAAGTTGCATCCTATTTGGATATAAATGGGAATGTCCTCCTGGAGATGCTTCGTATGGGCTGGGAATGTCTCTATATCCCTAATGCCTAACTCAATTTCTTTGCATATTACAAATATTTAATCGTTGTTCGTTGATTAAGTTAAAGAAGACTTTGGTTTATGGGTTACAGCAAATTGTTTTGCAAAGTGAAAGCAATGAGCCATCAGAGAACCAAGAAAATGGCCCAGATTTTCTCTTACATCTCTCTGTGAATCTCTTATTCTTTCAGTGTCTGCACCATCTGGGTTGTCAAGGTTACCTCTCATCATCTGTGGAATATTATTAGATGTTGACCCATATTGTGTCAGAATTATACAGAGACCTGGATGTCTGTTTGCCTTTCCTACTGTTTCGACTCTACTCACTCTCTTTCCTGATCTGTTTCCCTCATTCTGCTGCATTTAAATGTGCCAGAGATTTTACAGCTCGGCTATTCACCAGAATGAGATATCATTCTGTCTCATGCTGACTCAGTGAGATTTCAAGGGACTTAGCCTCAAGCCATGAATAAGTTGCAAAGTTCTTTTCTTAGCACTTAGGTGGTCCTCAGCCTCCTCTTTCTAAATGTAGGGATACCTTGTGGAGTTCCCTGAATGAGTGTAGTCAACTCTCTCAGTTTCGTTAGCTTTCCTCCTCCTCATGAGTACCACCACTATCCCCATCACATTTCAGCAGTTTATTTATTTGGTCCTGTGTTGGGGACTCTGCTAAACACTTTATGCGTGCCCCATCACTGAAGTCTCACCACACCTTTTGAAAGAGGTGCTAGTAGTAGTCTGATTTTACAGATGAGAACACTGAGGCTCAAGAGAGTAAGCAAATTATCCAAGGGTTCTTGGTCCTAAATCTCAGAGCTAAGATTAAACACAGGTTTGGTTTGACCCCAAGTCCTATGATCTTCACTTTCTCCTGTCCTAAGGAAGAGATAAAAGTGAAGGGGCTCTCAAAGATGGCCCAGTTTCTTTCTGACGTGTATTTGAAAACTGGCGATGATAACTAATATTCTGAGTATTTCCATAAGGGGTGGGAAGTGGAGAAGAGTAAGTGGTGATCCAGAGTGAGGTATGGGGCCTGAAATAAAACAGCACTCAGAAAAATAGCCCCCCGTGTCTTTATAAGCTAGACATTTAAGAGTATAGTAAAGGGATGTTATTTCACCAAATTATTTATTGGGAGATTTTGTTAGAGTTGTTTCTAAAGCCACACATGGTGAGATTAAAGGGTTAAGGAACAGGAAAGGCACACAAATATTATTGCTCTTCAGGCCATTTGAAAGCATTATACTTTGTTAAAATAAATTCTCTCTCAAAAAATTACCTTGTATTTATTTTTTTAAGTTTGTTATTATTTTGTTTTAGTAATGTTTATACCCAACATGAGGCTTGAACTCATGACCTGATATCAAGAGTCACAGGCTCTTCTGACTGAGCCAGCTAGGTGCCCCTCAAAAAACTGCCTCTTAAAACTGAGTATCTTTAAGTTAAAAAAAAAAAAACTGAATTTCTTTCATTGTTGAAGTTGAGCAGCCTATGTCTGTTGGCCATTTTTACCTCCTCTGCAAATTAGCTACTTATAAAATTAGTCATTTTCTGTGGAAATCTCTTTGTGTATATATCAATGATTTGCGAGAATGTTTTACATATTATGGAAATTAGGCCTGTTGATTGTCATTATATTGTAAATATTTCCCAAGTTTGTTGCCTTTACTTTGTTTGTTTATGACGTTTTTTGTTTATACTTACTTTTCATATTGAGGTTTAAAAAGGTAGCTTTGAGGCTTCCAGTGACAAGGAAAGAATTTGGATGTCAGACCCAGTTTCACAAATCAATTTCATGGCAGTAATGAGAAGGCAGGGAGCCACTATATAATTTTTGAGGCAATTTGCCAACAGCTTCCTGTTAGTCTCTGGGCATCCTTAAATAATAGCCATGTGCTGATTTGGCTACTTTCCACGCAATGCCTTACAGCCACTCTATCAGCGCCCACATCAGTTTGCTATGCCTGGCTGGTCATAATAGGTGTTAACACCAGCCCGTAAAACTACTGCTACTTTATGGATTTGTTGAAATGTCAGGTGATTGGCTGCTGAGAATGAGAATGAAAGAAAGAGGAGGAAATGAAGCTGGAAAGGAGGGAGGGCAAAAACAAAGAGAAAAGGAAAGAATCAAAGAAAAGGGGGAAAATAGGACAGGTAGAAAGAAAAGTAGGAAAGAAAATTGAAAGGAAATGTTTTAAAAAAGGAGAAAGAATAGATGGAAAGAATCCAGAGAATCAAAATGTAAGTAAAGATGGATGGATGGATGGATGGATGGGAGGGAGGGAAGAGAGAGGAAGGCAGGAAGGAAGAAAAGAGGGAGGGAGGGAGAGAGGGAAGAAAGAAAGAAGGACAAAAATAAAAAAAAAAGTAAGGCCAAATCCATTTTAACTATACGAAGAATCATAAATCCTAGGGATGAATTCACAGTTTCTTTAAAGCCAAAGTTCTTCTTTTAAAGGAAGAAAAACTCAAGCCCGGAAAGGTTGAGTAGCCTCACACAGCACATTCATAACAGAATGAGAACCAAATTCCAGCCCAGTCTTCTGATTTCCAGTCTAAACTACCTTCTCTCACACTTTTTTATTTCACCGGAAGCTTGCTATTGACTTAAACTGACTTAAAGTAATATCTAATGTAATTAAGACTATAGCCAAAAATGGGACTTCTCCTAGACCAGAAAATCTTACCCCCTGTGAATTTTTGTAACTGCAGCACATTGCTATAACTGAATTTGACCTATAATGTGTAAACTTTAAAAAGACAATTGAGCTAATGGTTCCTTCCTATTTAAAAGAGAGAGAGAGAGAGAGAGAGAGAAGAGGGAAGTTGTTTATAACCTATAATAGAAAAATTTATTTCAGAGGAAATTACTGAAGGAAAAGGCTACAGTCTTCAATATTGTTCAGCAGAATTTTTATTTATGTGCTATTGATACCTGAGGAACATTGTACTTTTTTTTATTGCTGTTTGAGGCCAGATAGTCAAAGATAAAGAGAAGTAGGAGATTGATGTCATCATAGTTGGCTCTTCATTTAATGAGTGGGATTTAAGGTGGAGGTTGACTTTCCTAAGAAGGGAGGTGGATAGTGAATTGTTGAACATCAAAAGCAAAAATGGTGAGTGACTGGAACGCGAGAGTATTTCTCCAGATGCACTTAAGCACAGAGAATATCCCCTTTAGTGTGGTGGAAATGGGAAGTGTACCCTCTCCTTGCAGTCAGGAGGCAGGGCTGAGAGAGAGCTCACATTTCTTTTCAGTCTCATGATTCTATATGATCCTATAACAGTACAAAATCCCTGTGCCCTAATTAACCAACCGGTTATTGTTTTAATTTTCTATTTTACTTTGGCAGTGGGGAACTTGCTTCATTCTGTTCATTTACTTTGGATGGCATTCTCCTGTACTAGCTTAGCTGTTTAGAATTTGTGCCAGTGAGGCCAGAGTATTTACTTTCATTCATTCATTCATTCAACAAATATTTATTGTGCTACTCACCCACCCGGCACTGTTTTGGGTGTTGGGCATACCGCAAAAACAAGACATATAAAAATAATGATAATAACACAACAGCCTGCCTGACAAGAGTTTTTTCTCCAATGGATGGCTGAGGATAGACAATAAATAAGTTGGTGAAATCATACACAGTATGTTAGGTAGTAATGAGTGCTATGGGGAAAAGAAATAAAACAAGGGGATAGAGAGGGCAGGGGTCATAGAGGAGCCTTCATTTTAGATGGGATAAAAAGGAATTCAGGTAAGATAGGTCTCTCTGATGAGAAAACACCTGAGCAAGGACCAGAAAGAGATAAGGAGTGAGATGTGGGTGAAACCGAGGATGCATAGCCGAAGCACCAGGAGCAGGGGATAGGGCTCAGAGAAGTCAGGGGCCCAGATTTCTTAGAGTCAAGTGGCCGTTGGAAGGATTTACATTCTAAGTCTGAATGAGATGAAAAGAAAACCCACAGGAGATACCTGAGCAGAGGGACATGATGCCTATTTTCACATGGTCACATTGGCTGCTGGGTGGAGAAGCCATTCTCCAGAGGACATTCAAGGGCAAGGGCAGGGGCAGAACGAGCAATAAAAGAGGCAATGCTAGCCCAGGTAAGAGATGATGATGACCAGCACGGGCCAGAAGTAGTGGAGGAAGAAGTACATGTCAGATGTGCCCTGGTATATGAAGTCATATGCATATGCATCTTGAGACTAGGAATAGTAGAATTTGTTAACAGATTGGATGTGATATGAAATAAAGAGAGGACTCAGGATGATTCCAAAATGGGTCCAGTTATCTCCATTCCATTATATATTCAAATAAATCTCCAATGTCCACTACCATCCTCTTTTCCTCCACCTCCACCCACCCCAGATCCAGCTGTGCTGGCAGTCCATATGTTAATAAAGTTTATCTGCCACTGGAATTTACAGAACCTATTCTGGCTTTTCCCTTTGCAGGAATTAGCAGAGTTCACGACTGTAATTAAACTGGGGGTTGCTGGAGGGATGCTGGGTGGGAGGGTGGGCTAAATGGTTGATTGGCATTAGGGAGGGCCCTTGGGATGAGCACTGGGTGTTGTATGTAAGTGACAGATCACTAAATTCTACTCCTGAAATCATTATTACACTATATATTAACTAACTGGGATTTAAATTTTTAAAAAAGACTATCATCATAACTAGATTCCTCCTGAATCCTTGTTTTTTCTTCCTTTTCTTTGGTTTCTAGAATTTTATTTCTGCTTTAATGGCCTGATTCTATATGAGCCTTTGTTGTTTCTTTTAAACTTCTGGGGAAGCATATATGGGGAAAGGAGAATGGATGGAAGGACAGGAGAAAGACATAAAGGGAAAGAGATAGACAAAGAAAGAAGGGATCAGGAGAGACAGAGAACACAAAATGGCCAAATAATAAGTTGAAGCGTTGAGTCAGAAAGGGTAGAAGTAAACGCAAGAACAGTCACTGGGCTGACAGAGTTCAAGAATGTGAGAGGTCACAGTAGAACATCACCCCCCGCAACTATCACATACAGATAAGATGCTCCCTGGAGCATGGATTACACTGGAAAGCATAGCAGCAGCGTCTTCCCCAAGTTGATGACTAATAGAACCTAAGGTTGCAGTTCCTATTAATTTACCAAGGCAATGGATAAAAAACAGAGAACAAATATGGAAACCAACTGGACAATAAACTATAAATGAAAAAAAACAGAGAACAAAATTTAAAAGACTAGGAAGACCAACTGAGTTCAGTATATGCTCACTCAAAATGAGAATTAAACTGTCTTCATAACTTCAAGGAGTTATAACATTCTAAATTTGTAGTCTAAAAAGATAGTGAGATAGGACAAATAGTAGCACCAGGATGATGATTTTAGATGTGTTTCGTTGATCTCGGGACCAGATCTAGTTACTTGCCTATGTTCCATCTCCTTGCATGACAGCTTTTAAGAATGTATATAATAGATGGGGTGCCGGGGTGGCTCAGTCGGTTGGGCGTCCGACTTTGGCTCAGGTCACGATCTCACAGTTCTGTGCTGCATGGGGTTCTGTGCTGACAGCTCAGAGCCTGGAGCCTGTTTCAGATTCTGGGTCTCCCTCTCTCTTTGCCCCTCCCTGGCTTGCACTGTCTCTCTGTGTCTCAAAAATAAATAAACATTAAAAAAAATTTTTTTAAAGAATGTATACAACAGAAAAGGAGAAAAGAAAACAGTTGCAAGAATAAGAGTGAAGAGAAAATATTGGTAATAAAATAAAGCCAAGGATAAAAATTAATGTGCTCCCACTCATCCTCCAGAAAAGAAAAAGATATGCAAACATTAAGTTCTGTGGAGTCACCAGAGATAGTCTGTAAATTTGGTTTTGAGCTTCTTACCAACCAAAGCAAAGAGGAAAATATGATCATGCATAAAAACAAGTTTCTATAAGATTAAAACAAGCCAGCAGTATTGTGGGAGCTAAGACTAAAATCTAAAGAAACTATGTTCTATGGAGCCACACATCAGATAAAGACCCTGACAATAGTCTTTCAACAAATACAATAACAGTACATGAGAGTTTCCTTTTCTCCACATCCTCTTCAAAACTTGTTATATATATATATTTTTTGTCTTTCTGATGCTCACCATTTTGGATTTGCTTTTCCCTGATGATGAGCGATGTTGAGCATCTTTTCATGTGTCTGTGGGCCATCTGTATGTCTTTAGAAAAATGTCTATTCAGTCTTCTCCCCATTTTTAAAATTGGATTTTTTTAGGATTTTGTTGTTGTTGTTGTAGAGTTGTAGATGTTTTTTATATTTTGGATATTAACCCCTTATTGGATATGTCATTTGCAAATATCCCATTCAGTAGGTTGTATTTTTGTTTTGTTAATGGTTTCCTTTGCTTTGCAGAAGCTTTTCATTTTGGTGTAGTACCAATAGTTTATATTTGCTTTTGTTTCCTTTGCCTGAGGAGACACTGCCATAAATGTGTTGCTAAGTCTGATGTCCAAAAGATTACTGCTTATGTTTTCTTTTAGAAGATTTCTGGTTTCAGGTCTCACATTTAGGTCTTCTAATGTTCTTAAAAAATTGCCCATCTTTTCCACTTTTTTAATGTTTATTATTTATTTTTGAGAGAGAGAGGGAGAGACACAGAATCCCAAGCACACTCCCTGCTGTCAGCACAGAGCCCAACTCAAAAACTCAAACCGTGAGATCATGATCTGAGCCCAAATCGAGTCAGATGCTTAACCGACTGAGCCACCCAGGCGTCCCTCATCTTTTCCACTTCTTAAGCAAAACATCACCAGTTAATTCTGGTAAATTTCATTTCATATTAATATGTCTGGGAACTATTACAAATGTACCATAAAATGATCCTTGCCACTGTGGTAACAATTTGATCTAGCTGTCACTTTCTTTAAGCCAGATAATAGGATAAAAAGGAGACTGTTTCTAGGTATAATTTCCACAGATACTTTATGTAACACAATGACATCCTTTGTAACTTCTGCCATTTGACCTGTGTCAAGCAAGTTTTCTGGAAACAAATCTATTTGAAAGATTCTGCTGCAATTAGAGCCAAATGTATTAGATGAAAACCTTCTGATTGGGGCCAAAGAAGCCAAGATTATTGGCTCTGCTGTGGGTGTTTGCGGGGTTAACAGAGTTCTGAAGGTCACCATCATTAGTATCAATACGGCCACGTAATGCATTTCTCAACTTGCTCAGCTGTAACAAATGTGCTTAAAACGGAGCTAATTTACAACCTAAATGCACATGTGGGATAGTGATCAGGGTACTGCTGGTTTAGGTGTTTAGTTCTCGGGGACACAAAAGGTATGTTACTATTTTATTCATTTGCAAATTAACTATAAAGTATGTGTCCTTGTATCCCCCTTCTCAGGCAAATGAGTTGTTAAAATTAATGTACAAAAATCAAAATGAATTTTTTTCCTGGCACCTGTTTGATGACAGAGAATTATAATCAATGGCAAAATTGCCCTTGAACGCAAGTTTTCATTTCCTCCCACAGAGTGGTCAGAACGCCTGTGAGGGTTTGCCCTCAGCCTCTTCAAAAGTCCCCTCTTCCTTTTTCTCTGGCTGCCTCCGCCTTCATTCTTGTGCCTATGCAGATATTCAAGGAGATGCAGATCACTTTCACTTCTGCTGGGGAAATTACAACACATTTAAGTAGAGACCAGGAGAAAACTCAGACCTTCAGATGCCAAATTATTGGACGTTAGAGGACCAGTGAACTTTCAAGCCCAGCAGAACCATAAAATGACTGCGTGTCCGAGAGAAGTACAGGGGCAGAATGGGGAAGGAATGAAAAGGAGTTATAACGGGAATAGGGGAAGATGGAAGCAAATTGTTTAGTGTGAATATTCACGCACTCATTTATTGACCAAATCCTTGTTGAGCATCAGAAAGTTCCCAGCACCAGACCACACATGTTAGTTTTCACAAGGGTCTGACCTCGGGGAATATCTGCTGACTCAGTAGCTCTTAGCTGAACCAGGAAATGCGCCAAAATGAGGAGAGTCACTGTATTAATCAGGGTCACTCTGAAACAAGTTATATCTGAGGGAAAGAATCCTCTGATCTGAATGTTTTCTCTTCTTGTTAAATTACCTACTTCATGTTCAAAGCCCAGAACACACCAGCAGTAGCTTTTGTCCACCTAGTGTCAGGCTTCTTCTGGAAAAAAGGAATCTGCGTCACTTCTAAGTTACATTTCATCCGTTGCTCTCAGAGCGTTGGCCCAGAAAGGGGGCCGGTTTCCGTGATGACTGAGACAGAAGTAGGTGCAGTTTGCGTCCCACAGATATTAACTTTGATAAGTACTTACTGAATGCCTCCTCTGGGCAGGAATGGAGAGCAGCAAAGCACAGCTCCTACCCTCCTGGGGCTTTAATTGTAACTTCAGAATGAGAATTTTCATCTATATGGCTCTGTCTCTAAAAAGCAAAGATGGCTTTTCAAAGGCTGCCTCACTTAAGGAAGGTAGGTGCTATTTTTATTCCCATTCTCCAGCTGGGTAAAGTGATTTCTTGATTTCTAAGTCAAGTTACTTGCTAAAGGTCACCAAGAGGTCAGAGCATCAGAAAAGAAAAAAAAAGAAAGGAGAAAGAAATGATCATAGGACTATGTCATATGCTGGGGAGTTTAAACTGAAAAGGAAGAAACCACTTTTTGTGTGTAGGCTTATCTAAAGAGAAATGTTTTGCTCTGTGTCTCAGGTCCATGTATGCAGCAAGTAAGAGCCAGGCACTATTCTTTTTTTTTTTTTTTTGAACACTTATGTATTATTGAGAAACAGAGAGAGACAGAGCATGAGCAGGGGAGGGGCAGAGAGAGAGGGAGACCCAGAATCTGAAGCAGGCTCCAGGCTCCGAGCTGTCAGCACAGAGCCCGACGCAGGGCTCGAACCCACGAACCATGAGATCATGACCTGAGCCAAAGTCAGATGCCTAACCGACTGAGCCACCCAGGCGCCCTAAGCCAGGTGCTATTCTAGGCAATGAAGATACAGCAATGAACAAAACAAAACTCACATGGGGCTTACATTTAGATAGGAGAGCCAGACAGTGCACTTTTGAAATGTCTGATGTGCTAGATGAAAGTGCTATGAAGAAAATAAAAACGTAGCAAGAGGGTGGAGTGACTGGAGTTGCTGTTTTGGATGGCGTGGGCCAGAGGCTTTTCTGAGGAGGTGATGTTTGCACAGGGATCTGAATGAAGTGGCAGAGCACGTCCTGTGGTCATGTGGACATCTAAGGGACTTCAGGTAGGGGAAGAGCAAGGAGGAAGGCTTCCATGGAGGAAAGTGCTTAGCAAGTTTAAGAAACAGCAGAAAGACTACTGTGGCCAGAGAGAACCTGGGGCCGAGGTGTAGAGACTTGGCCAGCAAGGCAGCCGAGGACCAGGATGGAGATGTTGGCTTTGACTTTTAGTGGGATGCAGAGCTTTGGAGGGTTTGAGCCAAGGACTGCCAGGGACTTGGCTCAGTTTTCACAGGATCCCTCTGGCTGGCATGAGAAGAACAGACTATATAGGAGGAAGCGGGGAGAACAGTCTGGAAGCTTGTGATCATCTCATGTGAGACGCGGTGAGGACTTGGTGAGTCATGTCGTGGTAGAAGCAGTGGAAAGTGGTCATTCTGAATGCACGCATTCTGAATGCAAAGTCAACGGGATTTGCTGAAGGATTAGAAATGATAAATGAGAGAAAGAGAAGTTTACAGATCAGATAATCTTGCTGACCGGTAAGTTCCTGCCAGTTTAACATTGCAGGATCCCCATCAGAGCCATGGAAAACACTCTTATCTTGGGCGCTTTGAACCCAAACAAGATGACATTGTTTGTTCAGTCCTGATTCCACCTACTACCAGCCAAAAGGCTAGGGCAACTTGAGTATCTCCTACTACTCCCTATGTCTTAGCTGTGAATTAGGGATGATCATTTCTACTCTTCCTACTTCGAAAGGATGTTGAAGAAAACTCTGTGAAGTTTAGGCAGTTCAAGCTTAGGAATTATTAGCTCCATCATCAGCTCCAGAAGAGTGAGCTTTATGAGCCTGTTAAGTTGCCTTTGGTGTATCATTAATAGATTCTAGGAAGTTCCCCTGCCCAAAATTCTCCCTCCAACGGTTTGTTATGATGAAAGAATTTCACAATGAACCTGATTCCTTTCTGTTAAGGCACGGTGGACCTCAGACATCCTCCTTTAAAATAGAAATTTTAACTTGACCTACTGTCAGTCATTTGTCATTTTGCGTGAATTTACCTATCAGATTGCTTGTCTGCCGTCACAGCTGACTTAAGTGGGAACGGGAGAAAGGACAGAATAAATATGGGGTAGAGAATGCAATCGTTGTGGGGTTGCTGAGTATACTGTGGACAGACTAAGAAGATTCCTTGGGAGAGGGGTCTCCAAAAATAAACTCTTACCTACGGTGAAATGTTGTCCAGATGTGCCTGACATCATGCTGTTTCTCTCATCTAATAAAAATGAAGTCCTAAAAGCCTATCTCCTTGAAATAATTATAACAAGTAGATACAGAAGCCAAATTGCTCTAGAAAAATAGAGAATTCATGGAGAATCATGAATAAACTGGTCCCCACTGCACACTTGTTTAATTATGGGCGTCCTTCCTTTGCCTCTGCCTTTAAAGAGTCCCTCTCCCCTAAATATTTCTGGAAATTCCCAGGGGTGCTAACATGTGATCAAAAATAATTCTGTTGAGTGTCCCAACCATGACAGGACCTGGGCTCCAATGCTTCCACAATGACGTCCCTTGGGACTAGAGGTCTGTCCCCATTTCCTGTTGCTGTCACAGCGACCACCACCTGGAAATCCTGCAGGCCCCATGTTGGTAAATTTGGAACACCTGTCACTGAAGCCGGGAACCCTTGTCACCTTCCCGCCCAGCAAAGTGAGGGCTGAACACTTGCCGAGGAGTCCCACAGCACAGTTGTTCAACCTCCGGTGTAATGGCGGTTGGTGGGAGGGCTTTCTTCCTGGAACTGTGGTGGCCAGGCAGAGAGGTCATCACCACACACCCTGACCCTGCTCCAGGAGTACTAGTCCTCCAAGGGGCAAACAATGCTCCTGTCATCTTTGCAGCTAGCATCCACACGTCAGGGACGGTCATGTCCATGGCTAAGCCACTATAACTGTGATTCAAAGCCAGTGTCATGGCAGTAGTGCACTCAGCAGGGGCGGGGGGCCACGGCAAAGTTATTTGAGCCCCGATGTGTTACTCCCTTCATAGAGTTATCATTCGTCCATTATCACAGCCACCATGCCTTTCTTTCTCCAAGGCTGCTGACAAGGCCCTGGGGTGACCGGGTGAGGAAACGTTCTGGTGTCAGCTAGGATGCTATCTGTAACCCCACTCTGCACTAATGATAACTTTCATCATGGGAACTATAGCACCACTGTCATTCTTCCCCAGAGGTATGGGTTCCACCGTGCGATCCGTCCTCCGTGTGGAAGTACTGTCATTTCTGCACGTTGGTGGGCAAGATTTTGATTTTTCTCAGGAGGCTCGGAAGCCCTGATGAAATTCAGTAGATAGAAATGAATGCGTTGCCTCGGGGGTGGGAGGGACACCTGGGTGGATCGGCTAAGCGTCCAACTCCTGATCTCGGCTCAGGTCATGATCTCAGGGTTTTGGGACCGAGCTCTACGTCGGGCTCCGCACTGACAGTGTGGAGCCTGCTTTGGATCCCTCCCTCTGCCCCTCCCCCATGCACTCTCTCGCGCGCAAAATAAAAAAATAAACAGTTTTAAAAAAAAGAAAGAAATGAATGTACTGGCGACAGGCACGGCCGGTCCCCACCCCCAGGAGCTCCAGCGCCGCCGGCCATCCCTAGTCCTAGCACCCTGCAGTCCTGTATCATATCTGCGCCTTTTCCCTCTTCCGCTCAGAAGGGACCCCAAACAATACATTCCATGAAACCACAAAGATTGAAACCTCCTCTTCCCTCCTCCTGTCTCTGCACCAGCAACATTCAGATGACTAAACTCACAACACACATAGCTGGTACTGATGGTTAACTGGGAGTTTCTGAGTGTAATTCAGAATTGATTCAAAGCAGGCATATGTCTGTTTTTAGTGGTTCCATTTCAATATTCAAGGCTCCCAGACAGGGCAGGACCTTGCTGAGGAGGCAGGCTGTGAAGTACAGGGTGCCAGCATCGTTCAAAATAACATGCGTTGTGAATCTTTTCTCCTCATGGAAGTAAAATATCTTCATGGGATAAAGTAGAAAAGTACAGAAAAATATATCGAAGGAAATAAAAATCAACTATCATCCACTTCCCACAGATAGCCATCGTTAATATTTTAATGTATTTCCTCTGAAATTATTTAGGATAAATTAATGTATTTTAGGAAACATCTAATACAAAAGAATAAAATACATAAAGATATATCAAAAGCAAAGACTGTCTTATACACATACAATTGATACACACATGTATATGTATGTATAAAATAAGTGCATCATATTAAGTATAAGTAGATATTAAAAAGTATACATAAGAATATATAGATATTTTTGGGGAGCATTTCCCCGGATAATTAGAAAAACACGATTTTTGAGGGCAGCATTTTCTCCTCTGGATGTAGCATAGTTAATTTAAACATTCTCCCTTTGGTTGATATTAAGGTGGTTTCATTTTTTTATTATCGCTACACTGCGTTTCCTATGAGTGACGGAGAACATATTCTTTGGAGCAGAATTCCTTTCTCGACGGTTGTATGTATTTGGCATCTACTAATATATATGGCTGAAATGCATGTGAAATACTTTGTTCTGACTCCATGCCCAGAAGGTTCCAGCTGTGTGACTGTGCCAAAGAGGAGGCAGCGGCATTCAGTGCACCTTCAAGCTTTTGTTCCTGACGGGAGGAATCTCGACGGTCGTTGCTAATATTCCTCTGCCTGAGAGTAGATACATAACCTTATCAAATCACTTAACATTGTCCTGCCTCTGTTTACTTACCTGGTAAATGAGGATCAGCTCATTGATTTTGTAAACTACAAACTATGCAAGGATGAGGTATTAGTTTAACCATCGAATGTAGTTATAGAGCTAAAACAAATTAATCCGTGCCGTGGCTCAGAGTGCAGGTTTTGAATCTAGTATCTGTCATTCATTTTGCATTATTATGTAACTCGCCCAAGTGACTTAACTTCTCTTTTCCTCAGCTTCCTCATCTTTAAAATGGATGAGAATAGCACTGCCTCATAGGTTAGGATTAGGTAAAATCCTTCAAGTGTGCAGAGTGTTAGTGACTATTATTGTTGTTGTTACTTATTATTAAGCAGGGAATTTAGACTCAATGCGAAACTGTCACTGGCTTCCTGTTAAATGTTTTTAAAGCTCGGGTGGTATTTGTACTTACAAAGTTACAAAGTAACTTTATTCAAAGTGTTGAATCAAATTGGTAAGTTCAGTGTTTTTCAAAATATGTGCCCTGAAGTTATAAATTCTGTTGGGGGTGCCCCAGGAATCTTTGGTGGGGAAATGGGTGGTAATCAGAATGGTAAGAGCAGCTGGGTCTTCAGGACCCCCAGCACATAGATCTGTGGGGAGTTGTTTGTTTTGTTTATAATTTTTAAAAATGTTTATTTATTTTTAAGAGAGGGAGAGAGAGAGCAAGTAGGAGAGAGTCAGAGAGAGAGACACACACACACACAGAATCCGAAGCAGCTCCAGGCTCTGAGCTGTCAGCACAGAGCCCAATGCGGGGCTCAAACTCATGAACCAGGAGATCATGACCTGAGCTGAAGTCGGACACTTAACTGACTGAGCTACCCAGGCACCCCCATAGATTTGTTTTTGTGCCAAGAACTGTTAGCTGATAAACAAAATCATTTCTTCATCTCGGAAGCACATGTAGACCTCATTTCCCAAGTCCAATGCAACTAGGCATTACCATTGGACATCGTGGGCCACATGGTGTCTGTCTGAACTACCGCCAACTCTGCCATTGTAGCGTGAAGGATGCCTTAGGCAATATGTAAACACATGGGTGTGCTGTATTCCAATAAAACATCACAAAACTTTGCTGTAGTTTGCCAACACCTGGACTAGAGCATGCGGAGCAAGGGAGAGTTACACCAAGTGGTTGGATGGCAGAACTTGTCAGATAGGAAAGACCTTGTGGACCCTAGTGTGAAGTGTATCTTTTTGCTCAGAGCAGGAGGAAAGGCTTCAGAAGGTTTTAGAAAGAGGTATAGTGTATTATATATAAACCCAGTCCCCAGCAGATGAGTGTTTTAGCTTTCAATCACCATGTGAACCACTGGCTCCATTTAATTATTCTTGTGTGAATTTCCTTAGAAGGAAAGCAAGCTCCTGATCAAGTTGGTAACTTCAAGGGAAGACCGGCAGGCTGGCCCCAGGGGGCTTCACAAGGTGAAGTTGCCTCAGCTTTAGCACTAATCTTAGGCAGGATCAGAACCCCGAATCTCAGTCCCCCACCCCTCTCTTCCTGTCAGAATCAACTAAATTCATGTGATTAACATACTAAGTCAGAAGCCCAACTAAGTAACCATCAACGAAAAACAATTGGGATGTGTAAGCAGCCTATTCACTCCCCATAGACATAACTACATTTGCATAACATAACAATAATCACAGTGGTTAGCATTTATTAACAAGGTGCCAGGCATGGTATAAAGCACTTTATATGATTACCTAGTTTAATCCTCACAAGGCGCCTATTTGGTAGAAACTGTGGTTAAGCCCCCTTCACAGAGAAAGTCAGAGGTTCTGTAATTTGTAAGATGACAAAGCGAGCAAGTGTTAGAGACAGGAGCCGAACCCACATGGTGTGAACCAGAGGCTGGGCACTTAACCACTACAGCATGGTGTCCCGTGGAGGGCAGACACTGTTCGGAAAGTTGCTAGTGAATATCTACTCCGTGGGGGAAAGGAAGGGAGGGAAATCCAATTTTACGGTCATCAGGCTAACATGGCCTGAGTCATTCATCTCACTTAAGAACAGCATTGCCAGCAAGCCCTCAGCTCTCAGTCCTGAGGTTACAACACTCTATCCACCTCCACCCCAGTGGGTGGCCTTCCTGCTGCGACAGGAATTCCCAAATCCTGTTATCTCCTGGATGGGCTTGGAGGAAGTACTGCTGAGGTTTGCTTTACCAACTTTCTTTTCTCTCTGTCTCATCTTACCTCCCTTTCTGCGTCTTTAGATGATTTTGTATCCATTTTATGTGAATTTCATAATTAAGCTCTGAGGGTAATTCCCTTGGCCCCACCCCAGCATCAGGGAGTCTGCAACACAATTAATCTCCGCACCTAGTAAGACTGCAAAATGCTTCAGACTCCTTATTTGTATCTCCATGGGGTGGGGGGTGGGGGAGCTGCATCTGGAATGCAGTTTGTCACATTAAGTAATGAAAATCCTACCCTCCTACTGTATAGACCAGGGCTCCTCCTCAAGGACTGGAAATAGTACACTTGCCTAGATATGCTCGGAAGTTCACTGAAGAGAGTGAATTAGCATTTGAACTGCCTTAAAAAGGCAGACAGAAATGAAGGTTATGCTTGAATAGACAAGACTAAGTCCATATAATCTGTGAATTGTATTCCCAAGAACAAATCACAGCTTACATCCACCCAAAGAATAAGCAAAGTGAAAGCACATGGGAGGAACAGAGAGCGGATACCGTCGGTGCGGTCCTACAGACAGACAGGTGGAGAGGATGCAGGAGTGTCCCCAAGCCCATGGGTCAGCCCCAGATAAACAGCTGTTTCATGCGCCACAAGAGCTTGTACATATCCAGACATGTCTCACTCGTACCTCTGAGACAAGGCTTGACCCAGTAATTAGCATACCATAAAGTTTTAATAAAAGTTGTTTTTTCAAAGGGGTGCTTTGAACACGAGTTATCATACGGGAGTTTAGAAGTTAGTCAAAGAAGTCTCGACAAGCAGATCCTTTAAATTTAGCCTTCCCTTGGCCCCTGACTTCTCTTGATCATAATCTGGATGAACTTTAACTTCTCACCTCGAATGGAACATATATCTTTACAAAACAAATAGCAATGGCATAACTCTTGTGCTTGATTATATCAGCTGATTTATAACAATGTGTCAATATTTCCAAAGAAAACAGAAAGAGTATGCTGGTGTCAGTAACTTTTTTCTTTTTTATCATTGCTCTTGATATCTAATTCATGATATAAACTTCACCATTTAAAAAAAAAACACAACTCAGTGGGTTTTAGTATCTTCTTAATTTTGTACATCCCCACTACCTCATTCCAGAGCTTTTCCATCACTCCAACAATAAACTCTATACCTTTTAGCAGTCACTCCCCACACCCTCCTTCCCCAACTCCCTGGCAACCACTAATCAACTTTGGATTTGGCTATTCCGGACATTTAATACAAATGGAATTCTATAATGTGTGACCTTTTGTGTCTGTCTTCTTTTACTGAAATAATGTGATTGATACATGTTGTAGCATGTATCAATCGGTATTTCATTCTTTTTTATGGCTGGATAATATTCTTTTGTATGGATATTCTTTTGTTCATGCATTCATCAGTTGACGAACATTTAGGTCATTTCTATTTTTTGGCTATTAAGAATAATAGCCATGTTAAGGACATGTATAAGTTTTTTCTGTGGATAAATGTCTTTGTTTCTCCTCGGTAGATACTTGGGAGTAGAATTGTTGGATCACATGGTAGCTCTGTGTTTAACTCTGAGGAACTATGGTGACTGTACCATTTTAAAATCTCATCAGCAATATATGAGAGTTCCAATTTCTCCACATTAGTACCTACACTTATTTTTCCCATTTTTAAAATCATAGCTATCCTAGTGAGTAGGAAGTGATACCTCATGTGTTTTTTACTTGCATTTCCCTAGTGACTAATGATGTTGAGCATCTTTTCATGTTTATTGGCCATTGTCTTCTTTAGAAAATAATCTATTCAAGTCATTTGCCCATTTTTTTAAAGCATATGGTTGTCTTTTCATTACCGAGTAGCGAAAGTTCATTATATAGTCTGGATCTAGACCCTTATGATTTGCAAATATTTCTCCCATTCTGTGCGTTGTCTTTTCATTTTCTTCATAATGTCCTTTGAAGCAGAAAAGATTTTGATTTTGATATAGTCCAGGTTGCCAATTTTTCCTTGTTTGTTTGTGGCTTTGGTGTCATTCCTAAGAAACCATTACCTAATCCAAGGTTACAGAGATGTATACCTATGTTTTCTTTTTAGGGCGTTATTGTTTCAGCTCTTATATTTAAGTCTTTGATCCATTTTGAGTTAATTTTTGTATGTGTGTGAGTTAAGAGTCCCACTTCATTTTTCTGGCTATCCAGTTCCCCCAGCACCATTTGTTGAAAATATTATTCTTTCTTCATTGAATAGTCTTGAATTCTTGGCAAAAATCAGTTGACAACAGATGTGGGTTTCTAGACTCTCAGTTCTTTTCCATTGACCTATATGTCTAGACTTATGCCAGTATCCCACTATCTTGATTACAATAGCTTTGTAGTAAGTTTTGAAATTAGGAATTGGGAATCCTCCAAATTTACCCTTCTTTTTAAAGATTATTTTGCTGTTCAGAGTCAATAACTTTTTAAAACATCAAGTTAACTCTCTAGGGGAAGACATTTTAAAAAGACACTCTGCCCTCTGCTTGGTTTGTAGTAGGTGGTTTTGAAAATCCTTGTTGCATGGAATAGATTAATTTCATCTCTGTTCAGACCCTGAATGCCAAAGTCACTTGTTTGGAACCTCTCCTCACCACCTTCTCCTTTCTAAGAAAATAACTCTTTCATTCATATTCCGTAAATGTATCTGTGGGAGCACCTGGAGTACTTAATCATATTTATTTGTTTCTATGTCTATTTCCTCCATTAGACTATAGCCCCATAAAGGACTAGAATCACATCTAATTCATCTCTGGGTCCCCCAAATCATGCCCTGAATAGATGACCAATATGTGTTTGTTGGAAGGAAAGAAGGCAATAATCAAAGAAGGGGAGATGGGTGGGAAGGTAAGAGAGAAAGGAAAGTAAAAGCAAAAGAGAAAAGAAACAGCTAACATTTACTAAATGTTTATAACGTTCTATACATTGTTTTAAGAGGCATTATCTCATGCATTCTCATAGCAACCTTTCAAACAGTCTTATAATCCCCATTTTAGAGTTAAAGATAGTAAGACAAATAATTAAACAATTTGCCCAAAGTTATACAACTAGCAAGTAGCCTAGGCATACTGGCTCCTTGGTAGTTTTCTTAAAAAACACACCATGCTACCTGTCAACTAAACACTAAAATCAAGATCCCTGGGCTCTACATTTAGAGATTAGTTCAGTAGGTTTGAGGTGGTGCCCAGTTATCCATACTTTAAACAAATTACCAAATGATTTCACGGACAACTCCATTAGAAACCAACCCTATAAAGGATGCCCAAATAAAACACCATAGAGGACCAAAGCAGGGAAGACTTTGGTGAGATGTCATACTTGGAAGGAAGAGCTAGGAAAAGTAAGAGACACCTGGATACTAGTAAAGATAAGAGTGGATGGAGGGAGGAAAAACAAGCTATTTGTAGTCTAACCAAGAAGGAGATCAGACCAAGCAATGAATACCACTTCAGCCACTGGCTCCCACTTGGCCCTGTCTGTGACTGTGTTGCGTACAATGTATGTACCTTCTACCATGTCTATATCATACCTAAAGTCTACTTCAGAATATCCTATGAGCAAATGAATGATCCACAAAAACAAAAGAAACCACTAACATGTACTTATTGCTATAATTACCAGGCTAAGTTCTCAGTGCTTTAAGTATAAGAACTCAGTCTTCACAACATTCCTGAGGCTGGTACTATTGTCTTCCCTCAGGTTACACGAAAGGACTCTGAGGCAGACAGAGGTTAAGAGGCTTATCAAGGTCACATAGGTAATAAGAGGAGAACCAGATTCAAACCCAGGCAGTTTTGCCCCAGACCTAAAACCCTTAACCACTCTGCTGCTTCTAGACGGAAGATAAAAGAACGAAGGATGAGGCCCATTAATGTTGTAATTCAGAAAAGCTGCTTGAAGCAAATTCTCGGTTGAACCAAATGAGCACACTAACTCTTCTCTTTTTTTTTTAAGTTTTTATTTATTTTTGAGAGAGAGACAGTGTGAGCAGGGGAGGGTCAGAGAGAGAGGGAGACACAGAATCCGAGGACAGGCTCCAGGCTCTGAGCTGTCAGCACAGAGCCTGACACAGGGCTCAAACCCACAAACCGTGAGATCATGACCTGAGCCAAAGTCAGATGCTCAACCGATTGAGCCACCCAGGCGCCCCACACACAAACCCTTCCGAAGCCCCTGTTGTTGGCCCAGCTCCAGTAAGAGTGTGAGGAATAAATACTATGAGGACTTTGAGGGCACTTGGCTCCCTCCCCCCAGAGGCTGCAGAAGCCAACATCAGGTGGCTAGCCATTCGTATCCCCAGTAGTTGGGGGTGTGGAGTAGGAAAGGTTCCCGAAGCCAAAACCCAAACCCAGTCTTCTGCTGCCTCACTCAGTGCTTTGTCTACTGTGTTATACAAACTTTTATGGAGAAGTGAAAGGGTTTTTAATGGCATGAATATAAGTAAACAAATGAATTTGTGGGTTGACACATCTCCAGCAATAAATTCATAAAAAGTAAATATTGACATATGAAGATTATATATCACTGTGTTTAGTGTGTAGAGAACTCAACTAGGAGTTAGGAAAGCTTGCATGTTCATTTTGGTTCCTTGGCAAATCAATGAGACTACAGACAATCATTCCATTTCTTTGTGCTTTTCATTCTTTTAGCTATAGAATTTTGCTGGTTAAAGAGCATGAGATCAACCTCCTTGCTTTTAAATGTCTTTCCTTATTCGAGCATGCTCAATTGGATATGGAAAATCTATGGTTCTCTTGGGTTTTATAACGATCAGGTCCCACAAGCATATGTAACTTGTGTCATTTATAGAATTAAAGGACCCCAAAGCTGTGGGGAGCCTGATAAATCTTATAGTGAAAATGTCCAGGTAGTGGCTGAATTTCTTTTACAGAAACCCCAGCAGGTGCTCCATGACCCTTACTTTGCAGTACATCATAAAAAGAGGAAAGTGGTTTGTTTAAATGAACCTAGTGGTGTGTGTGTGTGTGTGTGTGTGTGTGTGTCCTCTCTAATTGGGGTATGGCCCTGTGTCCTTTTCACTTTCTGCAGAGATTGTCATTTGTTGGTTTCTTTACATTGCCAGTCCCTAGCACAGGGTTCAGTGACAATAATCGTGTAATATAAACAGCATTTATGAAATGTCAGAGTTTATCGTTTTTTTAGAGTAGTTTGTTTGTTTAATGTGATTGTTGCAAAGTAAATGCTATTATGACTTTTATTTTTCAGATAAAGAAACTAAGATTCAGAGAGGTTAAGTCACTTGCCTGAAGACACATGTCTACTAAGAGGTAGAGTTTCAAGTCTATTTCAGACTGAGCTGGAGCTATTAATAACTAAATAAATGTTTACTGAATCCAATTAATGATATCTCTATCAACCACCATGTCTTATTTTCCTGCATTGGATGAAAGAGAAGTGTAAAGCTTATATATGTAAAACATTAGCAATGTTTGTGTAAGAGTTGTAGATTTAATTCAACTAAGGGATTGATTTTTTTATATTAGCAGAGGTTTTTCTTCAGCTATCTGGTTTGAGTTTCAAAAACAAGAAGAAGATATTAAAATATTTTAGTACCATACTTCACTAGACCGTAGTTACAAAAACTGTATTTAAGTTAATATATTATCAAGTCTGCTATAAATAAAGCAATAAAATATAAGACTGCATTGATATGGAAAGCAGGATAATAATTTAGGCTGTCCTAAAGAGGAACTAAGTAAAACATTTCTTTTGTAGGATTACCTGAGGTTTTTTTTTTCTTTTAAAGCATGGCCTAAAATAGAGAAGTAATTCTATATTAATTAAAAATGAAAATTTGAGGCAGAATGGACTGAGGTTGATATTTTCACTTATGCACATGTATTTTAAAGAAACAGTTTGACCATCTCGCCTAGTTAATCATTAACAGGAAACTGTAGCCAAACTCTTGAAGCAGGTAAAGTTTTATTTTTAGACATCTGACTGGCTTCTGTCTCTGGCCTCCCCTTCTCTTTTAGGGTCACCCTAGATGCCCAGTAACCTTAGCCTGTGTCTTTGTTCCAGCAGGAGCAGCACCCATGTTTTAGACCTTGACTTTTTATGTCAGGCTCATTTCAGAGGCAAGTGTTAAAGAGCTCATTCCAACTGGCTGAGGTGAAGAAGAAGGAGAAGAAGGAGAAGGAAAAAGAGAAGGAGAAGCACAGGAAGAGGAAGAGGAGGAAGAAGAAGAAGGAGGAGAAAGAAAAAGAAGAAGGAGGAGGAGGAAAAAGGGGAGGAGGGGGAGGAGGAGGAGGAAGAGAGAGAAGAGAAGTAGTAGTAGTAGTGGAAGGAAGGGAGGAGAAGAGAAAAGAAAACAGAAGAATTGGGATGGGGAGAAGAGAGAGGAGGAATTGATCAGAGTCTGTAATAGTGAAGTCTAGGAGTAGCCCTAGCCTCGGGATCTAGACATCCAAATTATGTAATTGGGAATCTATCTCCAGATCTCTTTGCTTCTTTTTCTTTTCTTTTCTTTTTTTTATCAGCCTCATTGCAATAGAAGTTCTAAGTGGTACAATACAGTTCCTCCAAGCTTGCATTTTGCCAGCTTGAAAAGGGCAAGTTTCTGAATAGTCCCAGAAGGCCTCAAATGAAGGCTCCTTTGTGCCTGTTACATACCCATGTCTAAACTTAGGCTCTGATAGGACAGGCCTGACCCATCCATAGAGTTTGGGATGGGGTTAATCCCACCACAAATATATGGACTGAAGCTGGGGAAAGGACAGTTTTCCAAAGGAAAATTGAAATTCTAGTACCAAATGTGGAGAGTGGATCCATGGCAGGCAAAACATTATCTGTGTACCATCTGGTCCTGATAGAGGACATACAAGACTCTTGCAGAGGAGGGAGTTGGTAGTCACAATCACTGTGGTATCCCTGAATGATCCTTTGCAGGTGGCTCTTCCCAGTTCATATATAAACCAATAAACAGTTAGCATAAGGATGGATTAGCAAAACTGGGTCCATAAGCAAGACGTGAGGGATCTTTAGGTAGAAGCCTGTTTGGCACAGCCATCCATGCATGACTCTTCCTCTAATTGAATTTTTCTAGAATGCCTAAAGGAATATGAGAGTAGAAAATGAGCTGGTAAGGGACAAGCATATTTTTAATAAGCCCACTAATGTGGCACATTTGGGTGCTTGATGATTTGTTATGAATTCCATTTGCCCGAGTAATTCTAATTCCATAGCACAGAAATACTTCACAGTGCAAAGATATAGACACAAAGGTGTTCATTGCATCATGGCTTCCAATAGTGAAAAGTTGGAAACAAATATTCATCAACAAGGGAAGGTTTAAATCAATTATAATCTAGCCAACAATAGATAGCTGTGCTGCTATTACCTGAAAATATTGACATGGAAGGATGTCCAAGAACATTTGATGAATAAAGTTGAGAAATATGCATAATAAAATCCCACTTAAAAAGTTATGTGTGTGTATACATGCATAAACAAAAAGGTTCTGAAAGGATGCACACTGACTCTTAAAAATAGTTATATCTGCAAAATGGGATTGTGTGGGGGAGAGGGTTTTTGCTTTTTACTTTATGCATTTCTCTCATTTTATGATTGGATTTTTAAAATAAGTATGTATATCTTAGTATGTATTATTTTAAAGGGTTTTTTAGGACAGAAGTAATATCTAAAAATATGTTTTATTTTTCTAATGCTATTTACACACCAATAACCAGTTTTATTGGAAGCTTCAGATCTTCCTTCTACTAAATCTTTCCCCCTTTGTCATATTCAGAGCTTATACTCTCACTCCTCACTATTCTCCATTTGCTCTAAAGAGTGATCTAGTCAGGACGTGTAGCCATACTAGGCATTATTTCTAACAATAATTTTAAAAAAAACCTTGACTTACAAGGCATATGTGGAATATACTACCAGAATATTCATTTAGTAGCCTATTTTTTTCACAGTTTATCTCCTCACTGGTTCCAGAGAGGACTTATTATTATTTTATAATAAAAATAAATTTAGATAGGTAGAAAGATCTCATAGATGGAATACAATTAAGCAATTAGAAACTGATCAAAGAGGCTCTGTTGGTGTGATGAACAGAAGCACATGGGATGAAATCATGGAGAGGTAAAATAGAAATTGAAAATCAGGACCAAGGAAAGAGGAATAAAAATATGCTGGACATCATTCAACAACTATTTGCTGATGGTAATTATAGGGATGGAAAACCCATCAGGCCTATGGAGCTAAAATTAATCAGCAAGTATTCACAGAGTGCCTCCTGCTTCTATTACTGGTTCTGGCTTCCTGCCTGCCCAGTGCCCAGGCTGGAGACATTTGCGTGACATTCAGATTGTCAAGATAGAAGTAGCAAAATAAGCAGGCAGAGGCTCACAGCAGCCTTCTTTCTCTATGCCATCGTGTTAGAATCACCATCAAATGAGACAAATTCCTTCTGTGAAAGATTATGAAACTAGCTTCAAAGTTGTAAATATCACTATATAACCTGTAAAGGGCCCAATTAAGTAGAAGTACTATCTCTGTAAAGCAATAGTCAATTCATGTGTGTACTACTTAAAAATTTTCAAGTATAAATCTGCATTTTTTTTCTATTAAAGTCAAGAAGGGAAATCAGTAAGAACCACAACAGCTCTGCTTAACTTTCAGAGTTCTTTCCATTGCTGACATTTTAGTCACTACTAATTCCCTTAAAATATAAAAGATGATGTTTATATCACCGGTAATAGTTTGATAAATAGCTATTGTAGTGAGCATCTCTCCTTTCTCTCCCTCTCTCATTCTCACTCTCGCTCTCTCTCGCTCTCTCTCTCATTTCCCCCCACTCTTTTTTTTAAATTTTTTTTAAATGTTTTATTTATTTTTGAGACAGGGAGATACAGAGCAAGAGCAGGGAGGGGCAGAGAGAGAGGGAGACACAGAATGCGAAGCAGGCTCCAGGCTCTGAGTTGTCAGCACAGAGCCCGATGCGGGGCTTGAACTCACGAACATGAGATCATGACCTGAGCTGAAGTCGGAGGCTTAACCAACTGAGCCACCCAGGCGCCCCTCCCCCCACTCTTAAATGTCAGTGGTGAGAACTGCACCTAGGCTTTGCTGGTCAGTCTATGCATCCCTTATATTGCTTGGTCATAGGTATTGGTGCAGGGATGAGCATGTGACCAAACTACACGAATGAACCCTCTTCCAGGAGCATGCACTAAAATTAGTAGAAAAGAATTCTTTTTCTACTGAAGTTACTAAGCTGGTAGGAAGTTTTAAATCCAGGTTCTGTAGGCTATCAGGTGGAGATAGCCTTCTCAGGAATAAAGCCAGAACAAAGGAAAGTAAAGCTAAGAGAGAGTCCAAACCCTTTGACATCATTTGAGCCCCTAGATCCAGCCATGCCTGAAACTAACAACTCTAGGTATTTAAGGATATCAATAAACTTTCTTTCTGCTTCCACATTTGGGTTTCTTTTAAATGCACCAAAAACCCATCCTGCTAGAACACTAATGACACGCTTTCTTTATAAGTATTGCTTCCATCAGAATTAACCAAATTACCTGGAGGAGACCCTTCATAATTCAAATCAGTCATGCTTACTCCCAGAGCACTCCCTGATTACCATTTCCACATCCACCCTTACCTCCCTACCCTAAAACACCCAGGTGACTTCATGATGCATATGTACTATTATATGTATCCATCACAATTTCTACATTGCTCACACAAGTCTGCATTGTTTGAGAATGAGTTATTACTGTATCTAACTCCATTTCCTCCAAAGTAGATATTGTATCTTAATCATATTTATATACCTCCTGCCTTACACTGGGGCCTACTACGTAGTAGTTGCTATTTTGTTGAAGGAGTTGTATTTTGCTGAAGAAATGAATGTCTGGGAAAGAAAATTAGTTCAGAAAGTCCCTTCTATTAATTAATGATTCCATGAATTGAAACCATCAGCAACAGATAGATAGGGAAGACCCACAGGAAACCAAATTGCTATATCCAAATTGAACCCTCAAAATGTCAGTCATTGGTAACTGTTGAGTTGAGAATTTTTCCTTTTTCTGGTCAACAGCGTTGGTGAATGGGAAGAGGCAGTCCTTTCTTTTGCAAAAAAATTTACTATTTTAAAAATTCCATAAAATTTCATAACCTCTCTTGTAAAATACTATAACCAAAACATACAGCCTGTAATGTGGAGTATAGGTTGTTGGTTGTAAGGGTAGCAAGCAGGGAGAGCAGTAGTAGCCAGAAACTTACTGTGACCTAGTAGGCAATACAGTAGGGTGCCTTAGGGTCATATCCATATTTATGATATAGCAAAGAAAAACTGGGAACAAGGTCATGAGAAGCACAAAAGAGGCAACACTATCTGTGCAGCACAGGGTAACTGGGTGAGTGTTTTGTAACTAAAACGGACATATCTTAAGAAAAAAAATGTCTACCAAACATTGGATAGAATCGAGGCATTGGGATGAACAAATAATCCCTCTATGTGGGCAAAAATCTTAATATAATGTCTAGATAAGTAAGAACTTGTGAGTATGTGAGTTCCAGTTATGACACGTTACTGACATTGGGGTTTCCCCTCCCCATTCCCGCTGTAAGGCAATCAAGCCTAACTTTCTCTATGTGCTTCAAAGATATTTACTTAAACGCTAGAACTACCTCTCTTTCCTTTCCTCCTTCTACATGCAGCTCCCGAGTCCTTTTCTCAGATACAGCTTTCTATGCACTCCCTTCCTTCAACCCTTGCGCCTTCTTAGTCTTTACCACATGGCCTTCCTTTAGCACGGCAGCTGCAAGTCTTCCATAGAGCTACTGAATGACTGGTTTGCCTGCCTTTGGCCTCCAAAATGCTCCCCCTGTTCAATCGTAGCTTCTTACCACCACTGCCACCACCCAGTACAAATCTCCATCTTTCCCTGGGCCTAGGCACCTGCCTCCTCACTGTTCTCCCTGCTTCCTCTCAGCTCTTACCACCCAGGCTCCACATTACAGGTGGAGTGATCTTTTCAAATAGTAAATCATGTCCATTAGCACACCAATATATGTTTAACAACTGCTGTCGGGGCAAGGGGTGGAGAGGAGTATCTGTATGTCTATCTATTATACATTTTGCTGATATAAAGGATGTGTAGCACACAATTTACAAAAAAAAAAGTAACACTCTTTATCGTAAATTCTGTATCACCCACTGATTTTCACAGAATGGTTTCAGTGACTTTTGCCAAACTCTTGCAGCCATTGTCAACCTACAGTTGGAATTCAACCATGCTTGGCAAAAGCAGACCATGAATAAATATTTTATTAAAATCCAGTTCGGCAAAGAGGTCACTCACGCCACTGAAGTTCAAACATGAAAGCTGGTTGATGTTTTTTGCATTAACAAGCAAGATGAAAGGGAAACAACAAAGATGTACATTGTGACAATACTCATTTGTCCATGATGTGAGCGACTACTTTGTTGATCAGATAATAGTTTTCAACTACTAGAAAAATATTTCTTTAATTTTTTGCATTTTCATAAACACGGTTTTAAATTTAATCTTTATTATTAAAAGTTCTTCTATTGGTTTCTCAAGTTTAGATAATCAACAAAATAAATCCAGCTCTGATGTATAGTTTTCCAGTTCCTGTAAATACTCCACCATGGTTGACGTTTCTACATGCAGAGGTGGAGGAGTTATGTTGTATCCTATCACTATATAGTACATTCACTTTAAAGAACACAGGGAAATAATTTTAAATCATAGATAGTAGCAAAATGTAGTAAAATAATAACGCAATGAAGTTTTGAGCATTTATTACCTTCATTTTGAGAATATTTTATTTAATTGTAAGTGTATAAATAGTTTCATTTTTATTGTTTGTTGTAACAAGTGAAGGGAAAAATTCCTGAAAATTTAAGTCACCGCTCGCAAGCTCACGTAGCTGGTCTAGCTCTCTCCTTAATTGTCACTCCTCTACTTAAACTTTTAAGCTACCCATTTGCACAGATTATCTGGGGAATGTCTGAAGAGAGGCAGTGACAATTTTTCAATAAAAGTTTGTCATTGTTTTTGTTGTGATGAATTGATGATGCAAAAATTCTACAAGTCCCTCCCTGTTTTCTGAACCAAACTTGATGTTTAAAAACCCCTTTTGGTATGCATCATTCCATTGGAGCCTTAAAGATTTCCTGTGAGATGATACGTAGGGTAGGTATTATTATTCTTCCTGTACAGATAGAAAAACAAGCAACAAAGGAGCAAATGACTGGCCTCAGCAGAACAGGATTTCAAACCCAGGTCTTATATTGAAAATTGAACAGGGGGCTAGAGAAAATTTAATTGAATAATACCGAGATCCATTTTTTAAAAAATGTAACAAATGTCCTTTGTAACACTCCAGAGTCTGATATCAAATACATTCATATCTTGTTAAGGGATTGTTATACCAAGGGTGTTTTGATGTTTTAAACTCCACTATTTCTGAATTAGCTTAAAAACAAAACATAACCCAGCATGACCTAATAAATAAATAACATGTAAGCACCAAAATGGAAATGTAGGTTCTCAAAAATTCGCTGATGGATTCCACCTAGAAATGGAGCAGATTGAAACAATCTCTACCAAAGGAACATGGGACAGAAAAGGAGATTAAATCAGAAGAGGAAGAAAGCTAATGACATAATGGCCAGCCACAAATGCCACAAATGCAAAACAAAGTACATAATATTTGTTACGATCATTCAGTGTGCTTGAGCTAATGTCTCCAAACTCAAAAAAACATAAGGTTCTTGCTTATTTCAACATCTCCCGCATTTATCTGCCAGTATTTACCTCATCCTTGAATCAGGTGCTACTTAAACTAAGTTCTGCCAGCAGAGAGAATATAGATTTAACAGGACATCCATAGAGCATGTCATGCCTATGAGCACAAATTGTGATATTTTAGGTTGTTTATGATGAAATTGCTGAAAGCATTATGAGAAGCAGCAAAACACCAGGGATGCTGGTAACAATTTAGCATTTCCCAGTTCATGTGGGAATGTTAATTCCAATTACAAAAAGAAGTACCAAAGTGGAATTCATTATGATTAAGAACTTGCTGTACTAAGCGTGAATTGTTTATAACTGACATGTCTGGTGTAAAATGCAAATACTGAGGCAAAAAGAGATGGGACATTTAAAGCTTAGGTGACTTTTCTCTTGCATCTCTTACCTTCCAATGTTAAACAAGAATACAACTATTACTGTAAAAAAGTCAAGGTATTATTATAAAGAAGCATCTAATAGCTATGATAGCTATAGAAATAATTTTTTAAAGTTCTGAAAACCCACAGAAGTTGCTTGTGTTGGCTTCATATAAAATTAACATATGCAATAATCATATTCAAATTGTTAATACACATAAACGTGATAAGTATTTATTTGATGCTAATTTACATTTACTATTATAGATTAAAAGTGTGTGTGTGTGTGTGTGTGTGTATGTGTGTGTGTGTGTGTTGGGGTAGGGGGAGGGGAGAAGAGACAGAATAAGTGGAAAATGGAGCCATGACAATCATGGGCTGTAGGAGTGGTAAACAATGGTAGAGGTGGGAATGGATGTTGTATATGCCATGCCCTTTCTTCAACAGGATGGATTCCTCTAAATTGACACTACTCAATTCATTTATCTCAACTAAATCAAGTCCTCCATTCTTCCTGGAAAACATACTGACTGATGCCTAGGGAATGCTGAGCACTGTCTTGTCCTCCACACACTTCTGCTCCCACCAGTTAAGCTATATGTTTACCAACAGCTCCTTCTGTTTTTTCCTCCAAAACATGTTTATCCCATTGTGCTTGTTATTATAATTAGTTAACTTAAATAATTCATTAAATGATGACCTAGGATTAAAAAAGTAGTTGTTCTAGAAAATCTAAATGGAAAGATGGTATATAAACAATCACTGTTAAATCAGGTGGATCCAAGACAATTTTCACAGATTGGGGTGAGGTCAGAGGGGATAAATCCTACAAATTTAGAAACCTGCACTCATATATATTTGTAAGTACTTTTAATTTCTTGCTCCAATTTGAAAACTGGGGAAATTAGCAATATACATATTAATAATAATTACTGCTGCTAATTAAACACTTAATATGTCCCAGGAATTAGTCTAAGCACTTCACATATATGGAACCCATTTAATCTTTCTAGTAACTTGGGTTAGTACTATTATCATCCCCATTTTACAGATGATGGAAACTGGGGCACAAAGAATTAGATTGCCCAAGGTTATATTCCTCACAGTGGTGGAGGTCAGCCAGCAAGTCTTGCAGTGCTGTACTGATGCAATGTGGGTACATTCTATACACAAATGAAGACATGGAACTCTAGTCAGTGGGCTCACAAAAGCTTTCACCAAAGAAGTATGACATACATGTTCAGTTTTAGGTTTTAAAGCCTAACATTTGCAAGGATGATTTTTAAAAAATAATTCCTCAGCTTTAACTTAGTTTTTAGTTTGATTAAATACTAGTCTAATTGCATCAGCTAAAAGGCTTTGCCTTCAAGAAACAGGCAGGTGAAAGCTAATGGTCTTAAATATCAGAATGGGAGGTGGGATCTCTATACAATGGAAAGGAGTTATTATAGATACCTGAGCAGGAACAGGGCATCATTTAATGTTCTGGAAGAATAATCTGGGGATAAGGCTTGGATTATTTCAATAGGAATCGGAATGATTAAAAAAAAGATGCACAGAATGGTCAATAAACGTTAGACACAAAGCTTAACAATTCTAACTGTGAAAAGGTTAGATTAACTAGTTTAATCTACAGTTTATGGGTGTTTTCGGATGATTGTGAAAGGCTAAGGAATGCAGAACTTTTTCAATGAAATTAAAAAATTAACATATTTAAACTACTGAAAATTTCACACTTTTGCCTAATTGAAAGGGTTTTCAATAGCAATTTTTAACTTAAAACAATGTCCCTTTCCATTTCAAGAAGATCTGCTGGACCTGCAGACAAAATGAGTGGGGAGAAAGTTAAAGGGGAACTCCTGTACAATCGAGTATTATTTAAGAGCAGAATACCTAACCCGAATTTAAAGAGGTAAGAGATGAAGTGGATTGATTTCTTAGAGCAGAGATTCAATTATGAAACCGGTTTATGGAACGGGGAAAAGTATTCTATTAGGTAACTGTCACTGTCTCTTCACATATATATACACAAATTCTTATATTTTTATAAGGTATTCATATATACAATTCCTAGTATAACTTTTAAGCAGATGTATTAGGATAATCATATCGGTATGAGTTGTTGAACACTTTTAAAACACCCATACAATATTAAATTTTGGTGTTGGATTTTTTTCCCCAAGAAATTGTTGTTTTGGGGACCCAATCCACGCAAGACACCTTAATTTTAGTAACTGAGGCTTGTAAGGTAGAAAAACTGGCAAAGTAGGCAAAGTAGCGTTCTTGAAGTAAATTATGTGTCCCCCTTGAGTATTCATGTCAAGGGCCTCCCTCTAGTAGACTTGTGACAAGGGTAAAGAAAAGAGGAGTCATCTCTTCGGATCCTGAGAGGGTTTCTGTTAACCACTGCGTTGCTTGGTGCCCTTCATAAAAATTCTACGTGTTGAGGGTTCTATGCGGGCAAAGGATTTGGTTCCCTTTTCTTTTCTGAGGTAGAGAGCAGCTCTTCCTTTTCCAAGATGGCGGCCTTAGAATCGACTGGGGGCAGCCCGAGTACATCGTCTCCGAACAAGCGAGCAACTAAAAGTCTTAGTTCTTTCATTTCACAACGGACAATACATGGGGCACTTTCTACCCTGCAGAATGCAGGAAGGGCGACTTCGGGAGCCCGCGATCTAGAACCTTTGCCAAGATGGTGGACCCAAGGCCGGGCCGGCGTCACCGTCCTTTACCAAGATGGCGGGGGACGGCTTCCGGCCCGCGTTTCCCCAATCCTCTTCAAGATGTGAGAGCAGAGGCAACCACGGATAGTGTCTGAGCGCTGCCTGAAGAGTGAGTGGCTGCTGCCGAACGCCGGGGCAGGGACTAGGTGGAGCTGCGGCAGCCTCCGCCCCCATCAGGAGCTGGCAAGCGCTGTCACCTGTGGGGGCGCAAAAGTTACCGCCCCAAACCCTAAAGCAACACAGCACAACCTTTCCCCGAGTCACAAAAATCATAGTATGTGTCGCACAAGGTAGGAAGCTCGGTCCGGGCAAAGGCCAAGCCATCCGGCCGCGGCGAGCTGGGGGAGGGGACTGGGGCGGGCGTCTCCCGCGCGGACTCCCCTAGCCCCACGCCCCTCTCCTTGGGGACAGGCCACGTGTTTCCCTCGGACTGAGGAGGAGGCGCGTAACGGGAACAGCTGGAGGGAGTTAAATGCTGACATTTTAAAGCTGCGTGTGTTTTGTTTTGTTTGGAGGGTAGGGGTCCCGTGTACACGAAAGGGTGGGCGACGCACTGAGTGGAGTGCAGCAAATGTCAAGATTCGGGTGAGGGGCCTCCACGGGAAACTTGGACACTGGCCCTAGATGGGGTGGAAGGAGAGGTCAGGAGTTTGCGGGAGATGGAGGGAGTACTTTGCAAGCAACTTACTGTTTCGCTTGCAACTTGCTTTTAGGCCTGCCACCCCCTGCTTTCCTTAAAAATAATAATAAAAAGTGCAAAGAAATTCAGCTCGCCGGAGGTTTTGCATTTGGCGTGCAACTTCCTTCAAGTGTGAGCGCGCTAGCAGGGAGGGAGGGGTGGGGGTTGAACTTGGCAGGCGGCGCCTCCTTCTGCCGCCGCCGCCGCCTCTCAGACTCGGGGAAGAGGGTGGGGGACAGAGCGCGGGGGAGGGTGGGTTCTGCTTTGCAACTTCTCTCCCGGTGGGAGAGCGCGACGGCGGCTGCAGACGGGGCCGCCCAGATGATGCGGCGGTGGGGGACCTGCCGGCACGCGACTACCCCCGAGTCGAGAGTATGTACGCACCGATCCCCTCCTCTGCCCTCCCTTCCCTAAGCCTCCCCAGAGGGCGTGTCTGGCGGTCCGGCCCCGAGCGCGGCCGAGACGCTGCGGCACCGTTTCCTTGCAACCCTCGTAGCCCCGTGCTAAGTGACACACTTCGCGCAACTGGGCTCCGAGTCGGCCGCGCGGACCACTCCCGCGGCCCTGCTGCGGGCCGCGCCCCGCCCCAGACAGCCCGCTGTCACCCGCAGGGGCGCTGACGGCGCTTGTCGCCGAGGGAGTGGGCCAGCTCCGGAGTGGGTCGGGAGTCGCGGAGCTGGGCGGGGGAGGGAAGGAGGCAGCGAGAAGAGAAACTAGAGAAACTCGGCTTCCCTCCCAAGCGCGCCCCAGAGAGACCAGGTCGGCCCCCGCCGCCGCCTCTCCGTTTGCCCGGAGGGGGGGGGGTGGCGAGGAGAAGTCCAGCGCGCTCCGGGAGGGGGGCGGCTGGCCGGCCGCTAAGGCCCGGGCAATGCCGGGGGTCGGGGGCGTACAGGCGCCGTCGGGGCCGGGGTGGCGGGGGCCCGCGCAGAGGGCGTGGGGGCGGGGGCTGCGGCCGCCCCTGCAGTTGCCGAGCGTCGCCAACAGGTTGCACCGTTCCCCGCCGCCGCGCGGCCCCTCGGGCGGGGAGCGGCCGGGGGTGGAGTGGGAGCGCGTGTGTGTGCGAGTGTGTGCGCGCCGTGGCGCCGCCTCCGCCCGCCCCCCGATCGGTCCCGCTCGCTCGCCGCTGCCGGGAGGCCCTTCGCGTGTCCGCGCTCCCTCCCTCCCCTCCTCCTCCTCCTCCTCCTCCTCCTCCTCCTCCTCCTCCTCCTCCATTTTGCGAGCTCGAGTCTGTGGAGCCCGAGTCACCGCCCGCCCGTCGGGGACGGATTCTAGTGGGTGGAAGGAGACGCCACAGGCGGAGCGGCCGGAGCGGCAGGGCGCCGGGACTGAGGACGCGCGCCTGGAAGCCCAGGCTCGCGGTGACGGGCACCGGGCGGGGGGCTGGCTTGTCAGCCGGGAAATGGGAGACTTTCTCAAATAGGGGCTCTCCCCTCCCCCCCCCCATGGAGAAGGGGGCGGCTGTTTACTTCCTTTTTTTACAAAAAAAAAAAAAAATCTCTCCCTCCTGCTCCTCCTGCTTTCACACGCTAAGTTGTTTATCTCGGCTGCGGTGGGAGCTGCGGACGGTGGCGGGTGAGCGGCGCCTCTTCCAGAGGTAAGAGGTGGGGAAGGGCCGGGGGCTGGGGACCCCGGGCCCACGCGGGCGCTCACTCCCCCGAGGTGCTGGCCGGGGACGCGAGGCCGGCTCGGGGGCCGCGGCGCGAGGCTGCAAACTTTTATTCGCCTCGGGGAGTGGGGGTGGGGGCTGGCGGGGGCTGGGTGACGGTGACGAAAGGACAGCGCGCGGGTGACAGCGCTGGCCTCTTCCTCTCCCCGGGCCGCTGTGCCCGGGTCGGGCTGAGGGGGGAGGAACCTGAGCTCGGGGCGAGCGGAGCCTCTCCTTTCAGTCCTCCGCTTCCTGGGCGCGGAATTCTGGCCTGTCCAGCTCCCGGCGCCCCAAGTCCCCCGTCCGTGTCCTCCCAGGAGGCCGCCCAAAGCCCCGTGTGTGTGTGTGTGTGTGTGTGTGTGTGTGTGTGTGTGTGTGTGTGTTTACGGTGAACGCCGAGCCGCGTCTGCATTCTCCTCTGCCGAATATTTCCACCCCACTCTAGTGCGCCCGAGCGCGATCAGGGTTTCTGTCGAGGCTCCTGCGCGTCTCCTTTCTGGCGGGCGCGCAGGGTGTGTGTGTGCGCGCGTGTGTGTGTGTGCGTGTGAGGAGAGGAGAGCAAGCGTGTGTGTGAGTGTACATACACACGCGGGGGGCTGACAGCCTGCAACTTGGAGACTTCGGCCAGGGCTGGCGTTATCTGGTAGAAGTGGGCGTGTCGGAGAAAGAACTCAACAGGTCTGGACACATTTCTCATTTACCCTTGCACTTTTTTCTCCCCCGGGAGAGGGTTTGTTCTTCGGCGCTTGGCATCCTTGCGCGCCTGACGCTTCTAAGTGGCCCCTTTTAGAAGAAGACCTTCCCTAGCCGGAATCCTGCTGTGGTCAAGCGCTCGTTTGACGTCTGGGGCTGTAGGCTTGCGAACTGCCTCCTTGTAATGCCACTTAAGACCCCTTGGCACACGGTTCATGAAGGCCGGTGAATGTGACAGTTCCTTGCAGTATAAACTGGGGGATAAAGTGGTTTGACGGATTGTTTCGTTTCGTTGTTGTTGTTGTTTTTAAGTATTGTTTTGGTTTCGAGTTGGAAGGCAGCTGTCAAAGTGGCGTGGAAATTCATTAGGCTCTATTTGATACCTTGTGTTTCAAGATCGTTATCCTAGAAACGCAGCGGAGGGGCGGGGAGATGAGCAGTTTACCCACAAGATGGGTAGGGGTAGGGGTAGTTCCCAGCCCCCTCTCTACCTTCATCACACTGCCCTTCCCGTAAGGGCCAGTGAATTTTTTGCTTCTTAAGGTCTCTCCGTACAGCAAAAGTTTCCTTCCATTGCATAGGATTTGACTGTATGCCCCAGATAGGTTATCAGAGCCCTGGGCTGCCTCTTAAAACGTCGTGATGATAAACAATACACTAGCAATCTAAGAACCTCCAGAACAGCCTCGGAATTGGGGTTGGTGAAGGTTTAGAATAGGAGAAAATTACTCTGAGCATTTCATTAGGTATTATTTTATCTGGGTTTATGTGAACGTGATTTCATAGTTTTTTCTGTTTTATTACCTTGTTATATGGAAAGGAAAAAATCTTAATTTAGAGATATAGTAGTGGTTCATACTGAAGGTCTTCAGCGATTTTTAAAAAGTAGCTTCATTTAGAACCAATTATTTTGTAAGGGTTGAGAGAGCTGTATTTGCTGTGTTTAAATAAGCTAAACGTGTAGCGAAAAGCTACTGCACTTTCTTTTGCTTTTTAAAATCCAAATTTTAGTTGGCCTATATAAAACACGTTTAATTTCCTATGTCCAAAATTTGAAGAAGGCAGGCACTTTGAAACAGACACATGTAGTAAGAAATACGGGTTATATGTAAGTCCCCTTTTTACAGTATTGGAAGGTGAGCAGATCAGCATTGTTTATCTTTACAATGTGCCTGGCATATCAATAGGTTGTACTAAAAGGTTTGGATGTGTGACTAGCAGGTAGAAGGGCAGTTTGGGAGCGATTCGAAAGAGAATTCTTTCATAGTAATTATCAAATTTTATGTGTATGGGTTCTCAGAAAAGCAAACAGCCTTGACTGATTGAAAGGAAGTAGGAATTTTAATGATCATAGTCTTTCTAAATTAAATACTTTGACATCAATTTGAACCTTTAGGATAATCAGATGTAATGAGTTCTAATGTCTGTGATTAACAAAGTTACAGTTCTGTGAGTGGCAGGATGAATAGCCAAGCTTAGTTTGATACAATTTTGCCCTCCGCTGTGCAATTGAACTGCGTTGTGCTTTTAAATGTGCCACGCTAAATGGGGGAAGGGGATGCGGATTTTTTATTCTGGAAGACAGAAGCTACTTTTAATAGGAAGTTAGCGCCGGAGTTAACTAGAAGGTCCATTTAACTGGCTCTCACTAATCAGATCACTGGGCTAATGTGACTTTATAGCTTATTATGTCTTCCCTCCTCTTTCTCTTTTCTTTCTTCCCCCCTCCCCTGGTAGCTGATGATATTCTCTGATGGACTCCAAGGAATCATTAAGCCCCCCCAGTAAAGAAGAAATCTCTAGCAGCGTGCTTGGTCGGGAGAGGGGAAATGTGATGGACTTCTATAAAACCCTAAGGGGAGGAGCTTCTGTGAAGGTTTCTGCATCTACACCGTCACTGGCTGCTGCTTCTCAGTCAGAGTCCAAGCAGCAAAGACTTTTGGTGGATTTTCCAAAAGGCTCAGGAAGCAATGCACAGCAGCCAGACCTGTCTAAGGCAGTTTCACTCTCCATGGGACTGTATATGGGAGAGACAGAAACCAAAGTGATGGGAAATGACCTGGGATTCCCACAGCAGGGCCAAATCAGCCTTTCCTCTGGGGAAACAGACTTTCAGCTTCTGGAAGAAAGCATCGCAAACCTCAATAGGTCGACCAGTGTTCCAGAGAACCCCAAGAGCTCGGCGTCCACTGCTGTTTCTGCTGCCCCCACAGAGAAGGAGTTTCCAAAAACACTCTCTGATGTGTCTTCAGAACAGCAGAATTTGAAGGGCCAGACTGGCACCAACGGCGGCAATGTGAAGTTGTATACCACAGACCAAAGCACCTTTGACATTTGGAGGAAAAAACTCCAGGATTTGGAATTTTCTTCTGGGTCCCCAGATAAAGAGACGAGTGAGAGTCCTTGGAGACCAGACCTCTTGATAGATGAAAACTGTTTGCTTTCTCCTTTGGCAGGAGAGGATGATCCATTCCTTTTGGAAGGAAACTCGAAGGAGGACTGTAAGCCTCGTGTTTTACCGGACACTAAACCTAAGATTAAGGATAATGGAGATCTGATCTTGTCAAGCCCCAGCAGTGTGTCACTGCCCCAAGTGAAAACAGAAAAAGAAGATTTCATCGAACTCTGCACCCCTGGGGTAATTAAGCAGGAGAAACTGGGCCCAGTTTACTGTCAGGGAAGCTTTTCTGGGGCAAATATAATTGGTAATAAAATGTCTGCCATTTCTGTTCATGGTGTGAGTACCTCTGGGGGACAGATGTACCACTATGACATGAATACAGCATCCCTTTCTCAGCAACAGGATCAGAAGCCTATTTTTAATGTCATTCCACCAATTCCTGTTGGTTCAGAAAATTGGAATAGGTGCCAAGGATCTGGAGATGACAACTTGGCTTCCTTGGGGACTTTGAACTTCCCTGGCCGATCGGTGTTCTCTAATGGCTATTCAAGGTAAGCCGGATGGTTTTCTGTTTCTTCAGAATGGACTGAAGGTGGATTGATAGACTTAAATAGTCAACAGTTTGTGTTTGTTTTCCAACGACTCCTGTGCTTTATTCATGTGATTAAATTTTAAGTGGTCCTTTGAAAGGAGGCATGGTTGAAAGACCACCTAAGTGTTGTATCCGTACATAAGCGTTTCAAGTTTTCTCTGAAATAATGGCATTCAGTATACCATTGGCCAGTAGTGGAAGATTTTATTTAAAAAATTCAAAGTAACATTGCTCATTAACAGGTATCTTAAGTAAAAATTATATAAATCCAAGAGGGCTTGATATCTAATATTTTATTGTTTGCGTTTTAAAATACGCTGTTATGTTAGATTAAAAAGTACCCTTAATACTTCGCATAATCAAAAGTTACATGCTGTATTTGTACGCTTGTAAAATATTAGCTTGAGATCAAAGGGTTAAAATTAGAAAATATAATAATGAGCCTTTTCTTCAAACTGAACCTTCTGTGGAAGAATATGAGTTTTGAGATTGAGAAGGCAGTGAGCAGTGTACCTGACCATAGCCCTAGAGGTGGGACTTGCCCACTGGGTTCCCGACCTAAAGTAGACAGGTGGTGTCTGCTCTTCACCCTTTTTAAGAAAGGAATTGGTGACAATATGGTGTAAAACAAAATCTAACTTTCCAGAGTTCCTGCAAGTTGTCAAATAGACACCTGATGGCCGGCATTGTTAAGCTTCAATTCTTAGCTGTCATTTGATTTGTTCCTCTTTTTGCCTCAGACATTTATAAGTATACTGACACTTCCTTTTGACCTCAAAAAAGTCTGTTGAAATGGAATTACCAGGAAAAGGTTCTAAACTGAGACGGATCTGTTGATAGGGGTTAAGTTCTCTATCCTATATCCCTGTCCCCAATTCAGATAAATACTGGATTGTATATCACATTTAAGGTGTGGA
>CM053572.1:31291612-31423527 GCA_028646485.1 Cryptoprocta ferox | reverse complement strand
TTCTTTCTTTTCTTTCTTTTCTTTCTTTTCTTTCTTTTCTTTCTTTTCTTTCTTTTCTTTCTTTTCTTTCTTTTCTTTCTTTTCTTTCTTTTCTTTCTTTTCTTTCTTTTCTTTCTTTTCTTTCTTTTCTTTCTTTTCTTTCCTTTCTTTTCTTTCTTCTTTTCTTTCTTTCTTTCTTTCATTAGTGGTCTTCTTTGTTCCCAATAATTAATCATTGAAGATTTTATTTAAAACTCTCTTTAAAATACTTTTCCTGTTAAAGATCTATCTTAACACTGACGTTTCTCTTTTCTATCCTCTTGAAGGAGGAAGGTTTTCTTGTTCAGGAAAAAATTCAGACTTAGATTTAGGCTATTCCTTTAATAGGCTTACTTGTTTCTTCTGGAAAGAAAAGAAAAACCTTGGTTCTTGTATGTCTTCATGTAAACTGTGTACTAATCTACTATGTAAATAATCTTTCATTTAGAATACCACTTCAGCTTTTTATTGTTGTCATTCTGAATGGTAGGCTTAAGATGTTTTCAGTAAGGAAATTTGAGATGTTTCTTACTGCGTTAGTCGTGTTTAAATGTTAAAAGACCTGCTGTGTTTTAAAATTTTTCAGTATCAAAATTTTGGCAATGTAATTAATGATTCAGGGTGCCTGGTTGTCTTAAAAGAAATAGTAAGCGTAGTTGATTTGACTAAGCTATCTGTAAGAAACTATTAGACTGAATTATAAAACATGTAATTGTACAGAGAAGCATAATATATCTTAGGAAACTCTTAGGGATTATTAATGCATTTTGTTCTAGTAATTAACATGGTACTGTTTTCATTTTTTTTTTTACCATAAAAAAACATAGAACAAGACTTACCCATTTTTCATTCATAGTGAACTTTCATTAAGCCTTGTAAACTCTGGGATCTGCAGCATAAGTCTTACATGAACATAAGTAACTTTAAATCATTAAAGATCATTTTAATGCCTTTTATAGGAATTTATGACAGGTAAAATGCCTTCGCTTATTTTTAATTTGAGCCTCATAACAACCTAATGGCGATTAGCAAAGCAGTGATGATGTGGCTCTTTTGAGATTATTTAGCAACCATTGAAATGATTATTTTTATGCTCATGTGTGATTTGTAATTATAATGAGTAGTTTGTGTCCTAATAAAAAGGTATAATGTATAGGATGCTTGGCTAACGTTTGAAATTTTTATACCTTATGGCATTAATTTAACATGGGGAACTGGGATTACCCAGAACAAAGCTTCTTCCAAGTAAATTGCAACAATGTTTCTTTTCTCACCATCATTGAATTAGTCTATTGTTTCCAAACAACAGCCCTGATATAACTAAAATTGGTGGCTTTCTCTCCTCTATATGTTACATGGTTCTGGCCAAACAATAGCTGTGAGCAGTAACTCAAGTGATGAATAGGTTGAGATCACAATTGTAGTGAATCCTGACTTTCTGACTTTAGATACAAAAATGCTGTATGCCACTAATAACTTCACTTGCATTCCTTTTTAGTTAAAAAACATAAATTTGACTTTTTAAGATGTCACTTAAAATTGCCTTTTCTCAAAATGCTTTGGGGAAAAAAAACACTTTACATGCTTTTTTGCCAGGGACGGTAACTCCTAATATATCCACATAGTTTAACATCCAGTTCACATTAATTTGTAAAATTATAACTGTCCCGACTGAGCATAGTGAGGTATTTTCTTTTTAAGAATTAAGTTCCTTCAGTGATAGAACAGGAGAAAACTTAGTGATATTCAAAGACATTCTTTAAGTAAAACTAGCCATACTAACTCAACATGCTTCTTAAATACTGAAATTAGATAAATTGAGCATAAACCTATAATGCTGATGAAAACACGCTTCTGCATAATTTGATTTTCAGCATTATTTCACTTATGCATTAATGGTGAAACTTCTGAAGAGAGGCAGGGGAGTGAATGGTTGTAGGTGGAATTAGAGCTTTTACTGGGATTATGTTGAAACTTGAGTGTTAAAAAGTTGACCGTCTTTTGAAGGGTAAGATTATTGAAGAGAGAGAATGATGGAGGATGAATTTGTAAAGTCAGGCTTAGGGACAGTTTAGGGCTCTAATTGACAAAGCTCTGAAAATTTATGAAGATTTTAACATCTCTTTTAATGGCATCTGTGTCCAATGTTTTCACATAATGATATGGAAGACCTGTACAAACACAGGTTGAGAGAAGCAGATTCTGTCCCTTTCTCTTTTTTTCCTGTGAATGTTGTGCTGAATGTTTTCTCAGAGAAGGGGCATAAGAGATTTTGTTTTGGTTATGGTTTACTCCTTTTTTAGCAGATACTTGGTTTATTTCCTATCTTGTTTTTCCTCTCCTTCTGAAGGTTCTGGCAGTAAGCATTTTATGGTCTTTTTTGGGTTTTGTATTTCCAATATTCACTCATAGATTTGATTCCTGGATGTTAAAGGAGATTTGTTTTAGGTATTTACATTTTTTTTAGCTTTATGGTAAGTATCTTTTTCTTTTCTTTTTTTTTTTTTTTTTAACACCCTACTTTGTTATGGCTGTCTTAGTAAAAGAAAAAAGGATAAAACACACTGTGTATTCAGGTGTCAATTTAGTGTGAAAGGCCTCAGATACAGAAATGTGTGATTAGCATGTGGTCAGGTTTTACTGAAATAACTTCTTACAATGTTTCTATAGCCATTCCATTATATTTGTACAATTGCGAACATAATTTGTATCGTGATGCTGTTTTGGTTTTGTCTATGGGTGTAACACATATTTCAGCCAGACAACTTTAAATATATCATTGAATGTTTATAAATTTTATGAAAAACTTCCTCTGAAACATACCTTGCATAAATGTAGGTTAAGTTAAAATTGTATTAATAATGAAATTCATATGTGGGTGGAGATCACTGTAGGGGCCTTTAGAGATTTTAGTGGAGAGATTGGATCAAAAGGGTTTATTTTAGTATGAGTACCTAAAGTGAAAGAGAATCCGTATTAATTGGTTGGTTATGTAAGCCTTACTCCACTCTGGCCTGCAGGTGATTGAAATAGCCTCGTTGTTAGGAAATATTAATTTACATTAGATTTACAATAAATCTGGGGCATATTTCTTAAAACATATTTTTCTCACTTTAAAAGATCACACATAATTTTAATTTTAATTAGCACTCTGGTAATTGTATAATGTAGTATTTACAGGTGTTTGCCAAATTAATGGGCACCATGACTCCATAGTTCCGAGTCATGTAAAACATATATTGGTGAACTGTGTTGTACAAGAGTTTTCAAGAAATACTTTGTTGAATGAAGCTATATACAAAAACAATCAATTCCTGATTATTGACCCTTAGGGAGAGTTTAAAAGCCCCTGATTTCTTTGTCTCTGTAGTTTTGGAGAGCCAACTGCTCTCATTTTCTGTGGGTTTATTCAGCCTAGGTTTTATGTTTTCTTAAGTAAATGAAAGTATTCCTGTGGAGCATTTCCATTTAAAGAAAGATCAGGTCCGTTTTCCCTTTGAATTATGTGTGGCCATTTCTATGCTGAAGTGCATTAGAATGTGACTTTTAATGGTGATTTTTATCTTCATTTTACACATCAGGGTATATGTTTTAGAATATATATGCTGCTGTCTTTATTCCCCCACTGCCCTCACAAATGTCCCTTAAATGCAGGATTTCCCATGAAGTTTGTGAATTATTGGGGTTGGTTGGAGAGGGAGGAGCAGAAGTGTGGAATGGTGGAGGATAAGTTTAGAAATATCAAGAACGATTTCGAAAACCAGCAATTTGTATCAACTGTCATGCAATTCAGAGCACTAAAAACAAGAAATTTTGGGTTGTATTTATGTACAAGGGAGTCCACTAACCAGAATTACAATTTAGCTTCTTTTATTTGAGGTAGAATTCTAAAGCCAAGTGTAGCAATATAGCCCTAAGTCTTTATAGGGTTACTTAGTTGTCTTTTGCTGTGCTTTATTACCAAAAAAAAAAAAAAAAAAAAAAAAAAAAAACTATAGAATTGACATTTGAATTCCATTTATGTTATTCCAGCTAAGACCAAGTCCATATTTGTCCCATTTTTATTTAATCTGCTCTTTAATCAATGAAAATCGAGTTACTACAATAGAGTTGAAATAATGATGATCTTAGGTTGATGGAACCAGTTTGTATTTACTAGTACACTTTTACATTCACTGTCATCTGATTGGGAATGCAACCCTTTTCTTTAGTAATTTACTTTCGGGGGGGTGTGTGTTTTTCTACTGGAATATTGAGGAAATTAAATTCTTATTCACCGGTACATAGATAGAATAAATTATGGGGTTCTGCAATTGCTAGACAGTCATTTAAACTATTTATATTGCAAGATAGTCCTTAAAGCCAATTATTTTGAATGGAAGTGTGTCATCCCCTAATTTAATTTCTGGGCCAATTTAAATATTAATGAGTTATCTTGGTAGAGCTGCATGCTTAAACATACTTTTTTAGAGTAACTCAAATATTTTTGGTGCTTTCAAATACTTTTTGAGCCAGTTTCAAAATATTATTATAAGACTGATAGCATTTAATAATGCGGTGAATCTAGTTAAAGTACGTCTTAGTTCAGAGTTTTTTTAAGTTCATGGTATAAGGCACCATGTATATACATACATACATACAGATATATGGTGCGAGAAAAGTTTAATGATTAATTGTAGATGTTTATTTAGCACATTGTCTTAGATGAAGTTCTGTTTTTTAAGTTTATTTATTTGGAGAAAGAGCAAGTGAGTGGAGGAGGGGTGGAGAGGGAGATGGAAAGGGAGAATCCCAAGCAGGCTCTGTGCTGTCAGGGGTTCGAACTGATGAACTGTGAGATCATGACCAGAGTCGAAATCGAGTCAAGACACTTACCGGACTGAGCAACCCAGGTTCCCCAAGAAATTTTATTTTTGTAATGAACATTTTGCGCATTCAACTTGCATATGCCACATTTATGACATTTAGTTTGTTGGAATAAATTTTAGCTTTTATCCCTTTTTATAATAAATAGAGCCTTTATTCTAGTTGTTTTCATAATTATCCATAATATTTAACTGTGGCTATTATGAAAGCATATTTGATAGCCAATTTTTTAAAGCTGTTGTGAAATGACATCTCATTTGTTCATGATTTATTATTTCATGCTGTTGTGGCAGTGCAGTGACTTGTGACCTTATGATCATCACATGCTGAACATTAAAGCTGTATCAGTTTGTTATGGACCGATTTTCTTGTTTTCATGTTCTGTTGTTTTGTTTTGTAATTATTGGGGGATAAGGGCTTCTTGAATTTTAAGATGATTTAAATTGCAATTTTTTGGCTTAAAAAACCTTAAATTCATTTCAATTTGATTTTGTTATTTAGTAATAGAAATTGTAGAAAAGAACTAGACTCACAGTCAGAAGACCTGAGTTCTGAGGCTGAGCCGAGCCAGTCTTTGACCTCTAGTGATTAGATATTGTGGAGTCAAAGTACTTTCCTTATAATTATATGTGAATTATTTTCATAATGTGTGTGCGTGTGTTTGTTTCTAAAATCCTACATTCCTCTTAACCAGTCACTGGTGAAGGAGGTAGTGCGGTAGGGAATGGTGCCCTAAAGTTGGTTATTTGACTTTTTGCATTCACTATCAAGTACAAGACAACAAATGGACCTGGATTTGGTATTTTTATAAGAATTAATGTCGGTGGTGGTGAATAGCAACTATGTCAATACTGTTGTCGGTAGAGCTAGAGAGGTGGGGCTCTTGGGTTGTTATGTGTTAGGTACAGTGATTTTAGATTAGAGCTTAAAGGCTCTTGAGAGCTCATCTGCTCCCATACTCTTAATTTTCCAGATGAGGAAATGAGACCCATAGGAAATATCTAGAGAAACATTGCAGAATTAGTGGTTTTGCTGTAAGGACTGTCCTAATTTTCAGTTGTTTGAGTGCCCTAGCAGGCTTCTCTTAACATCCGGTCTCTAGTTTTAGACACGTGACACTTAATACAAATTAGCCAGGTGTTTTATTAAAAGAGTTGCTGTGAATCAACTAGTTTGGCTTTAAAAAATGTACAGTATCCATATTCTTATATATTTTTTAACCCTCTTCTCCACCATCAGTGATGAGCATGGATTATGTGGCAGCACCATGCTAAGGGCTTCGTATATGTTCATCTGATTTAAGCCTCTGAGCAACCCATGGAGGTTCGTAATTGTAGTTTCTGCTTATTAAGTTACTGATTCTGCCATTATCTATGTAGTATCAAAGACCAGTGTTAATTAACTTAATTTTACAGATGGGAAAATGAGACACTGAGAGAGAAAAAAAATAGTCAGAAAAACTTAATACTGATCTGAAGGGGAATATTTAATACTGTGTTAGATGGGTCTTTAAGAGTCTTTATTTAGCATCTGTGAATCGTTTAACAATATATATAGGAGAAATGGGGTCAAGTCTCTGATCTCCTGTACATATCTGTGTGGTCATTTGCAGCTTTATGTCACTATTTCAGCTTCTGTAAAACAGTGAGAGCGCCCAGCATTTTTGCCTGACAGGATTTGCATGGATGTTTACTTTGAAAATTAAAAAGTACTATAAAAATTCAAGGGGGAGTTTTTAAAACTGCCAAGTCTCCTGAGCTCAAACCAGCATGACCCTCATTGGCTAAGTACATGAGGACATCTATGCATGCCTGTGTTGGTATTTCCTATTCATGAGGCTCTAAGACTTTTCCAGTGTCTACTGTGTGTGATCCTTCAAGGGTCATGGATCCCAATTTCATAAGGAAATTGGGTTTTGTGGGCCAATAAAATTGTGTTTACATTTTTTTTTTAGTTTTTTTAAATTAGCTTTTCAATGCATTTTGTTGTTAATTAGGTATGTCATTTAAATTTGATAGCATGTTGATGACCTCAGTGACATTGTTAGGTTTTTATTAATAAATGCTGGAATGCCCTCTTGATATTTTATTGTTGGGTATTCTTAGAAAATCAAGTAGGCAAAGATTCATTAAAATTTCATTAAGAAACTTTAATTTTCCTAAAAATGAGAATGAAGTTATTAGCATTAATTTTTTTTCACATTTATTATATTTAGCAAAGCTGTGTGAAAAGACTTTCTGACTATATTGAATGCTGGAGTTTATCCTCAGTGCATAAATTTGGATTATGTAACTTACTTGACTACATTTAATAACTTTTTCTTTATTGATCAAGTGGTAAAAAAAAAAAAGCTAATTTGATGGATTAAACCAAAGTTATAATTATCTCTTTTTTTATATCACAAAGAACCAAGTACAGAGACAAGTTAAATGGCAGTTTAAAATGGTAAACATACCAATGTAAAATGTAACTTAAGTTGATTGGCAGCTTTTTAAAAGGGAAACATTAAAAAATTTAATTATAACTTGATGTGAAATTTGTCATCTGGAATCCAGCTGAGTTTATTAAGGACAAAGTGTGACTATACAATACATAGATTTTTTTTAACAGAAACCGAAAAGGAATGTTGTATTTCTAAGCTTCCACCTTCAAAGGGTATATGTGTTATTCTCCCTTTGAAATTGCCTTCAGACCTACCTTGTAAGCCATAAAAGAAAACTGGGCTCATTACACTATGGTAACATCTGAATGTTCTTTCTTAATCAGAAAATGTATTTATTCCTTAACTTGATCATTTACGTTTTACCTTATTTATGTGACTTTAAATGATTGTAGTATTTCCAGAAATTTAGAAATTTAATTGTCTCCCACATTATAGCATTTGTTTTCATTGAGGTTATTTAAAAGAACCAGTGTAGGTATTTTTTTTCTTTTATAGTTTCTTGTCAAGTTGGTTTCCATGTAACACCCAGTGCCATGTAGGTATTTCTGTAGATGTTTAAAGCTTTGTCAAATATCCCTGGAGTAAATGCCTAGCTTCCCAAGGTGAGCAGTCTGAAATGGTTGGTGCTCAGTGGTTAAGGTCTGATTTGTTTTCTTGAAGCTTTTTAGGAGCTTTATGTTAATAGCTTCTATATTCTCTTTTCCTGACACAGTAGAGAAACAAAAGATATTACTCATCTCTAAGCCTGATTTTTTTTTATATTTATGTTCAAATAAGGTGACTGTCTTTCCCTTGGACTTGAAGGGAATTTGATGATAGGAAATACAAAGTAAATATAAGTTCTTACATGTAATTCGTTATCTCCCCAAAGGCTTGATTTCGCATTCTAGTCCTCAGTGTATCAAGGAATTACTTGGCAATCATTATGGCAAGAACAACTCAAAGTACACTAAAATTATTTACACCCATAAAATAGTTCAACAGAGACTTAAAGCTCCAATACAAAATCCACATATTAATTTACATATTTTCTCTTATTCCTTATAATCTGAAAAGAAATGTCCAGCTTGGAGTGAAAGTACTTTAAAAAATTCAGTGAATTTTGGTTGTCACTATTTTCTAAATTTAATCATGTTTATTATTTAAAGAATGCTAAGATTGGAATAGATCTTGGCCTTTGAATTCATAAAGACATATGCAGTGGCATTCATAATGGGATATACCTTTTATAACCATTCTGTTACATTCATTTTTCCTATTTGGTAAAATAATGTTTCTTATCTCTAAGCAGTTACTAAGGTCTGGTGTCCATGGAGTCTATGGGTACTAGATTTTAAATATAATAAGTACTCTTAAAGGGAAGGTAAGAATAGGTGAAAAAATCTCTAATTCAGTACATGAGGGATGAGTGACCCTTTAATTGATGATGTCATTTAACAAAGTATATATATAATGCTTTGTAGCTACCACAGACATAGTTAAATGAGAAAACAGTAAATGAAGCTGGAGGGAAAAGTTACAACTCCGAAACCAATGGAAAAGGAAAATGAAAGTTCTACATCCCAGTTCCAGCATCTGGTTAAATTTGATATTTCTGTGCCCAAGTGTCTCTGTATGAGTACTGGGAAATCAATACAGCCTTGCCACATTGTGTTAATAAGAGAAAGAACTCTTAAGGTGTGTTCTGGGAGAGGAGGTCTTGAAGATGAGTGGATTGGAAGGTTTACTCACACAATCTGTAAGATCCTTCCAACTGACAAGCAGCAGCAAAGGTCTGTGGAGCTGGGCAGTGGGCATACAGAGACAAAGAAGATAAAAACCCCCCAACCTCACCCAGCAATCTGGTGATGTTCTAGTTATCTTTATACCTGTTCCACCCCTCACCCACTGGCAATTGGCTTTTTGAAACATGCGCTTGAAGGATGTTAAACTTTTCCCCCAGAAGGCATGACTGAGCCTTCATAGAAGAAAGTGTGTGGATGAATGGGAGTTGATTCTGCTATTTGGAAAAAGGAAGCGGTGGGGGGTGGGTGGCAGGGGTGGTATCAAGGAGTCTGAGACAGAAGAAGGAAAAGGTGGAAAGAATGAGCTGATCAGACGAGGACTGTGTAGTGAGGAATGAGCCAGTAGGAGATTTCAGTCACTTGTGGAGGAAACTGATAGATACACACTGTCATTCTGTACCTTAGGTGATACAAGACAGGGAGAAAATAGATTTTCACCCTTAATGCATAGCCTAAGATTATGCATCCTTGATGTTAGATACCTTTTTTCTAGTCACTTAAGAATATCTCCTTATTCTCTAGAAGCATAGTCCTTTTTCTGGATCCCCTGTGCAGGAGCCCAAACTTGAGGAATTTTTGCTCAGAACGTTCTGGCCCCAGATATCCACATTTATTTCAGTCATTTATCACATTGAATATCTCACTTTATTTAGGTCTCCACTTAAATGTCAACTCCCTAAGAGACCACCTCTGACTGCTCTATCTGAAATAGTAGCATCTTTCACACAATTTCCTTCCCTTCCATGTGAGACGGATTGTGTCTTGTCCACTTACCTGCTAGAATGTAAGCTCCATGAGAGCAGCGATAATGTCTGCCTTGCTTACTCTTGTATCCCAGCAAGTGGAAGAGTGTCTAGCACATAGTAAGACCTCAGCAAATACACGTTGAATATATGAATAAACAAAATTGACACATAGACCAAGACTATGTGTAGGGATGGACTGCACTTCTGTCTTTGAAGAGAACAGGAAATATCAGCAGACAGTGAATATCACTAAGAGCCACTGGTAGTACAGGTTATCCCCTCCAAAAAGAAAATCAGTTTTTAAGATGGACATGTGTTTTTGTATACACAAAGTTGAATACATTAAGCAAATGTGTTTTTAATTGTTGATATCCTATAAATTTGCTTTATCACTTTGAAATGAACTGCTTTTCTGTTTCTTAAAACTCTGGTACGTTTACCATTGAACAAATTAGGTTAGCCAAAGCTTGGAAATAAAGTTTGAGGTTTAGTTTTGTTTTATCTTGTTCAAGATTATAAGCTTGAAAAATTTGTTAATGCTTATTTTATTTATTTTTGAAAGAGAGAGGTAGAGCGTAAGCAGGGGAGGGGCAGAGGGAGACAGAGACACAGAATCCAAGGCATGCTCAAGCCTCTGAGCTGTCAGCACAGAGCCCAACATGGAGCTCGAACTCATGAGCCCTGACATCATGACCTGAGCCAAAGTTGGACCCTTAACTGTCTGAGCCACCCACACGCCCCCAGAAGCTATCCTCTTTATATTTTTCAGTTGTATAAGAATTGGAATTATTCTAGCAGTTATGTAGTATACACATTTATGTTGACTCATCCAGAAAGTCAGGCAGGAAACTGATTCGCCCATTGTTCATGTAAGTGTGTATAATTACTGACTACTCTGAAAGGTAGCTTATTTTTGCTTGAATTCTAAATTACCTTTCTCTAGCTTATTTATGTTTTAGATTTGACTTACTGTATGTATAGTTTTGATGTATTCTACCTATAGTATACTTCAGCTGTTCAAAAGGTCAGTAAGGTAAGTTATCTCTTCTAAGAGTTGTAGGAGAGTTCAGCCTAATACGGTCAAGACAGTGACAGAAAAGAGAAAATGCAAGGTAAGTACTATTAGCTAAAGCTGGAAAATCCAATGAGGTCATTTAAGAATTAACTGCTTCAGGGTTTAGGAAAAAGAGGGGAGGACCAAGGACAGGGCTCTGGAACTGGAAGGCATCCAAAGAGAGCAGCCACAAAAGATACTGAATGAATAGCTTGAGAATTAGGAGGCAGCAGGTTTAAATCTGGGCGGGAACAGAGTAGTTCATGCTGTCAAATCAGCTATGGTAGAAGAGAGAGAACAAGGTATTCTAAATAAGAGAAACTGTTGTTGAGGATGGTCTTCCAAATATGTACACATTCTGAGAAGTCAAAGAGAAGCTGTGAAATCCTAAATGGAACAACAGCACTAGCGATTAGTTTGTAATGTTCTTGTTTTAAAGAAGGAAGCCTATATTGGAGAGCCTAATCAGTTTCCGAGATTTAGATTAAAATATTGAAGTGGATAATAAGAAACACACTTGTGAGAACCATAGAGACCCTAAGACTGGGTTAGGGATAAGACACAAAGGCTGGAAACCAGGAGGCAATTTAAATTTCTGTTACACAAGAAGTCAGCACAATGGGCGCCTGGGTAGGGCTCAGTCGGTTAATTCGTGGGATGGAACCTGCTTGGGATTCTCTCTCTCCCCCTCTCTCTGTGCCCCCCCCCATAAATAAATAAACTTTAAAAAAAAAAAGTCAGCACAACAGAAAACAAATCTGGCTGTCCTTAGTTTGAACTCGTATCACCTCACTGGTCTCTTGTTTTCTTAGTTTTTTCCTCACGCATCTTACCTTCTGCAGCAGTACTGCCAGATTAGTCTTCCTATAACTCTGCTTTCAGTATTATTCCCCTAAGCCAAAAATGTCTGTGGTTCTGTTGCTCATGGCCTAGTGGTTCTCCATGTTCTTTCCACTGCAGCCCTTATGCCAAATGTGGCACATGGCAAGGAGCTGCAGGAATACTCCAGAACTCTTGGGAGGATTTGGGTTATGCACAGCTTCATACAACTCTGTGCCGCTCTGTCTTCTTCAGGAAAGCATATCTGAGTCTAAGTGAATTTACAGGGAGAGTCTGTGGACTGCCTCTTTTTAAATTGTTTTTATTTATGATTATTAGTGGGGCACTTCGGTGGCACAGTCAATTAAGCTTCTGACTCTTGATCTCTGTTCATGTCATGGTCTCACATTTTGTAAGTTCCAGCTCTCCATTGGGCTTTGTGCCATCAGCACAGAACCTGCTTGGGATTCTGTCCCCCTCTCTCTGCCCCTCTCCTGCTTGCTCACGCGCTCTCGCTCTCTCTCAAAATAAATAAACTTTAAAAAGTTACTATTATTTTTCCAAGTGCCCTTCCAAAATTTGCGAAAATGTGTTCATTCCCTTGAGTAAATTATTCCAAGAAAACATCGATCTATAAATAAACATCTGCCTATCGCCTCTTTTTTCCCCGTTCTTCCTCCCATTCCTGCCTGTGTCCCCTTACCCAGCCCAGGTCTGTATAATCCTAGAAGCATAAACACACACATACAAGGTATTCTGGGCTGTTTGCTGGTAAATAAGAAGAGAATCCTCATACACCAGTTTGCAGCTTGCTTTTCTCATGTAACAATATGCCCTGAACCTCCTTCCAGATCAGCAGATGTGGATCCCATTCTATTTCATCGTTTCGTACAATATTCCATTCAGGTTGTTTAAAGATTTTTGCCTCTACAAAGGAGGCTCCAATAAACACCCTTGTCTATGAATACTTAACTTGTGGCAACTTTGTTTCTAGACATAAATTACTCCCAAGTTCGGGCTGCTGAGTCAATGGTGTATATACTTTCTTTCAAATTGCTTTTCACAGGGATTACAGCAAACCACAGTCTAAATTGGCAGCATTTATATATTTTTTTACATTGAAAATACAAAAGTGATTACTACTAACATTTTTGCCGCAAATCCTAAAATTGATCACAACATACCAGTGTGCCACATGATGGAAGTGAGGACTGTTGTGGTCTGAAATTCAAGCTCCTCTGCTTTAACAGTGTGTAGCCTTCTAGACCAGTTTAATGCCCACTTACTTTCTACACGTTTCTTTTATGTGCTACCTGCTATATACTGCTCACCATACAGTTCATTATACCTAACTCTGTGATTAGCACATAGTAGGCACACAATAAATATTTCTTAAATTAATAATTTGTATATTTCTTTTTAATGTTTACTTTAGAGAGAGCACACATGTGCATAATTTGGGGAGGGGCAGAGAGAGAGAAAGAGAGAGACAGAGAGAGAGAGAATCTCAGGCAGGCTCTGTGCTGTCAGCCCAAAGCCCAATGCAGAGGTCAATCTCACAAACCTGAGATCCTGAGCTGAAATCAAGAGTTGGATGCTTAACTGACTGAGCCAGTGAAGTGCCCCCTCCATGTATGTATATTTCTGCTTGAACTCTTGTTCTAGATCCATCCTTAAGGACAAGGACTGTTTTTGCCAAACCCCTAGCATGTAGGATACTCAATTTAGGTTGGCTCTTTGAACAGAGAACCATATAAAAGAGGAAGCAGATAGCATGGCCTTGCCTTTAATCATATGTTTTACCCATTTAAGGGCAAATTGGAACTGTAAGAATCCAGTAACAGCAATAAGAACAGCACTTGTGCTGAGCTTGTTACAGTATGTGAGGTGCAGTTCAAGTTGCAAAGAATGGAGCACTGAGCAAGGCTATGTTGTCTCTGTCCTTGTGGAGCTTCTGGTCTGTGGATATTACATTTAAAAGATTTGTAGGAGATATTAAAACAGTGGTAACCAATTTCAGCCTCTTTCCAGCAGATGCTATGGAGTATTTATCCATTTCTTCAATGCTTGCTCTGCCAGGGGCAGCCAGACCTTTGCTGAGAGGTGGCGAACAGACCAGGGTAACTGCTTATGGATAGTAGGCTTGTTTCCCAAACCATTTCTGTACCTGTGTATAGAAGCAAAGAGGAATAGATAGAGTGGCTAATGTATATACCTCAAAGGCATTCCTTCTTAGGAAAAGGTGGCAATCCTCCTCCGTATCCAGCACACAAACCACTAAGGAGTGTGTTCCTTTCCCTGTCACAGAATCCTAGAATTCCAACTGGAGCCAGTCTTGATATCCCATCCATATTTTTCACCTGAGGAAACTAAGGCCTAGTACAGTTAGTACACTACTGTGGGTCAGAATTAGAACCGCAGTCAGACTGTGTGGGTTTGAATCTTCACAAGTTCTGTGACCTTGAGCAAGTTCATAATCCTATAAATCCTTATTTCCCTCACCCTTAAAATGAACACAGTAAAATCGTGCATATAAATTGCCTAGCACAGTGTCTGGCAGTTATAAACGTTACTGTTATTTTGGTGACATGATGAGATAAGTCCTTGATGTCAGAGTTGGTGCATTGTTCCATACCACCTCATTCTTAAACTTTGTTTTTTCATTGACTAATAGTTCACCTGGCTTCACTATGATCTTTCACGCTAAGTAATTACAGTTATGTAAGGGAGACTTTAACCTCCGGAACTTTTATCAGATTTTTTTTCTTTGGCCATAAATTTGAGGAGGAACTGAAAAATGTGTACGTGATGGGTGTTTTGTTAAGATGCGTCCTGAGTGCTTCCTGTCTGGCTTTCTCCCACTCTTGCACTACCCCCGCCCCACCAGTGTCCCTGTTGTACTACTTGAAGCTCTTAGGAACTTGATAAAGGTAAATTACAGTCAGTGTCTGAAGAGGAGCAATCTTCTCATTTCTTGACAAACTCTGGGGGTAGTATGAGTTCATTGCTCCTATTCGATCTCTTTGTATATCTTGGGCTTTGACTTTAAGAGAACATTAACTTTCTGAGGGTCGTATTACAACACACAGGTTCTACCTCTTAAAGAAGAACTTCAAAATTAGTTTTTTTATGATTGAGTCTGAATTAAATCCCACATTGAAAAGGAGTTTCTGGATGTAGATTTTCAAACACACGATTGTTCGTGTGCATATCTAAAGTTACTACATATTACTGAAGCACCTTGCAAGTTCTTGAATTGATCAAGTCACATGTTTCAACCTTATTTTGCAAATTTAAGTCATAATTAAGGATGTGTTGAACATCTCTCATATTTTAATGTCAATGTTGAGGCCCATCTTTTAGAAAAAGTTTTGTGTTTAACTTTGTCTATTTGTTCAAAGTGTTTGTTTGATAGTTGTGTCAGGTAGTATTGGCTCTATAACAAACCACCCCAAAATTTAGGAGATTTAAATAAGAACCGTTTATTATTATTCATCATGAGTCTACGGGTCAGCCGGGTAGTTCTCCTTAACTGGCTAGGCTCACCTGATGTCAGCCAGGCCGAGTGTGTCTGTGGCAGCTGGCTGGTTGGCCATGGCAATGAAGGCTGACATCCGTGTCTCATTTTCCAGCAGGCTCTCCAGACCTTGTTCACAGCTCAGCAGCAAGCATCCAAAAGAACCAGCAGAAGCATGCAAAGCTTCTTAAGGTGTAGCCTTGGGACATGTCTTGCTTCCACCGTGTTCAGTTGGTCAAAGCAGGTCACAAGACCAGTCTGCATTCAGGAGAACGAGGAGGTGCAAAGATACACTGCAAAGGCATATGACTGTTGGGAGGGGTTGGGGGAGTCCTTTTTTCTCTTTTTTCTTTTTTCTTTTTTTGGGGGGGGTATCTGTCAGAGTAGTTACAGGAATTGGGTACATTTGAAATTCTGAACTTCTTAGTTGTTGATATTCTGATTGCTTATGAAACTTTCTTAGGGTGGAAAAGCAGAGCCAGTATAACCAAAAGGATAGAAACTTGGAATTTAGAGACTAACTGGGGTTCAAATTCCAGCTCTATCACTTATTTCTGCACTGTTATTTAACCTCCCGGGTAGGCACTTCGTAATGGTTGATGCACCTGAACTTCAGATTCTTCATGGGTAATTTATTAAAAAGAAAGGGCTAGGCATCTGCTAAGTACTTAAATAATTGCTTTCATTCATGCAAAATAGAAGAAATTGCTTTTATTCCTATTTCCCATCCTCCAGTCAAGATGCAAGACTCAGTCACTTCCTTGGAATTAAAAGAAAGGAAAAGTGTGTTAGGAAAGAGGAGTGATTGACTAATTGTGGCCTCAGAATGAACTGACTACTCACTGGGGTATTTTCCTGTAAGAAAAGAATGGCTGAGACCCATGGTTAAGAAATAAAAAGGCATGGGTCTCCTTGGGTAGGAATCACTATGATTCATGGGATGAGAGTTGAAACGTAAGATATAATCCAAATCTAGATTTTATTGTATTTTTTTTAAGAATTCTGGCCCCTCAAACCATGAGAGACTCTTAAATACTAAGAACAAACTGAGGGTTGATGGGGGGTGGGGGAGAGGGGAAAATGAGTGATGGGCATGGAGGAGGGCACTTGTTGGGATGAGCACTGGGTGTTATATGGAAACCAACTTGACAATAAACTATATTAAATTAAAAAGGAATTCTGGCCCCTCTTAGACACACTAGGTGCCTTAACAGTAGATTGGGTACTTGTTATATCTACAAATCACTTAATTTTCCCCATCTTACTAGTAGGAAATGGAAAAGGTCACACACAGTACTCACATAAAGAGCCTAATATTCCAGAATCTGGATAATCAGAAATGTTAACTGGAGTTCTCATTGCCTCTCTCAGGAGAGGTCCTAGGAAAATGTGCTCAAAGAATTGAGAACCGACTGAACCTTCTCTAGTGTTAGCTAATAATGTGAACCCAAGCAAGTCAGTTGCTGTTAGCACCATAGGTCCCTTTCATGTTGATAATTGCACTCTATTCTCAGAAAGAAAGGTTTGGTACACTTTTTTGATTAATGATAAGATATTTTAGTGTGGACAATAAAAGTCTGTGGCTTAGAAGCCGTTGGTGGTTTTCATTTATTTTTTAAAGATTAAACTGGTCTTTATGGATTTCAATCTTTGTTGTTGCTGTTTGTTTTTTTGTTTGTTTTGTTTTTTGATCAACATTTCCCAATTCATTTCTTACATAGACCATTTTTAAATGTAAAAAAGGTGAACTTGATCTTCTCCAAACATATTTGAGATGCAGGGATATTTTCCCAGAATGAGTATTGCTAATTTCATGTTCCTACATGTTTGCAGAAACCAACAAAAATAGACCGTGCTGAGAAAGGAACTTTAGTTTAGAAGGATAGTTAATTGGAAAGAAGAAAAATTTGACAAGCAAGTAAAGTTCAGTGCTCAGAAGGAGGGGTCACAAAGAGATGGCAGTAGAAGAGTGTTTCTCCCCAGTATCACCCCAATAATACCTGTTGGCGGCAGGTCAACAAGTGTATTACTGAGGACCTTCTGCCTGTTGAGTGTAGCACTCTTTGCTCTGGGGAGGAAAGAGAAATCATAAGTTCTTCCTGATCTCAGAGGAGCTTGCATCTGGCTCCTCTGATCCATGAAATAATTAAACAATTAGCTGTGACAGGTGCTGAAGCATCTCCAGGAGGTCACAGACTGGTCAGGCAAGTGTGGGAGAAGGGACAGCCTAGTATATCATCAGGTGGCTCTTGCTTAGGCAGATCCTTCCTCCTTGTGGGTCAAGTCTTGCCCCATGCACACAGCTCCTCCCTAGGTACAGCCCTAAAGCCGGCCTGAGGCACATGGTAAAATCTACCACACTGAGTCATGGCCTTTGTGGGGTGTGTGCCCCCTTCCTTCCTCTCCAGAACAAGGATATGGTGTCCCCCCAAAATCTTTGTTTCAGTGGCCTGTTTGTTTCTGGCTTTCAGTAGTTTTATGTAAAATTCCCCAAATCTTCAATTTAAGCCTAGGTAGGATGACTAGACTTCCTTACTGAAAGAGTGAAGGCCTGTGAAGGATTTTGGAGATGGGTGTGCAAATATAGCTGCTGACGTGATGTCGGCCTGCAGTCTGGCGAGGCGGTGTGTTGAGTCTAGCGACTGCCTGCATGCCCACATCCCGTTGCTGAGATTTGTGGTTTTCCTTACCGAATGGTAACCATCCCAAGTTGTAAGATGGCACCTCTGAAAATAGGGAGGATAGGAAGGCCCAAGGAGCTGGAGAGAAGAAGCATATTCTACATACTAAATAAACCATGACTTGAGCATTCAACTCTCAGGCCCTCAGTTCAGCTCCCTTCTTCTCTGTGACTCACCCACAGCGTTTCATCTTTTGGTTTTCATTTACTGCTCGGAAAAATAGTCCCCAGGCTGGTATAAGGCTGAGGCCAATTATTAACAATTTAGAATATGGGAAGGTAAACAATATAATTACCAAATAGGGAACATCCTATAAAGGCAGTAGCATGTTTTGTATGTTAATAGAGTGGCAAAAAGACAGTTGTAGAAGCTGAAAGACAGGAAAGAGAAACTGAATTGATGAACTATTTTGAAAACACATTTTCTCGTTCTACCATAGGCACCATGTTTTTTAATGAATTATTTCATATGCGTAGAAAATATCTATAACTTACATACATGATTTATAGAATAGTAAAACAGGCACTTCTTTGTACCTACCACCGAATGTAAGGAAGAGATTGTTACATTACCTCTGCAGCTCACCTTCTGTCCCTTCCCAGTCACATCCCCTGTCTCCCAGCCTGTGGGAACTGTAATACTGACTTTTGTGTATCTTTCTTTTGCGTATTAATGTATCACTGAACAATGCACTGCTTAGTTTCAGATGTTTTGTAACTTCATGTGGTGGTTCATGTTGAGTGTAGTCTTTTACACCCTGTTTTTTTTTTCCTCTCTCTTTACTCAACGTTGTAAGATTGATGCATGTAGGCTGAAGTTTATTAATACAGATCTGTGTTATTCCTCTGAATGAATATAGGAGTATGCACATTTATCTGTTCTTCTGTTAATGGACATTTGGGTTCTTTCCAGGTTTTTTATTATTTTTATTTTTTAGCTATTTTGAACAGTGCTGCTCTGAAAATGTCTCCTGGTATATACTGTAAGAGTGTTTTCTTAGGGAATTACATCTAGAAGTGGAATAACTAGGTCACAAGGTATATGCATGAACTGACAATTTCTAGAGAATGTGAAATTTTTACCAAGCAATGGTAGAAGTGTTCCTTTTGCCCCACATCCTCACCACCGTGTGGTAATGCTGCCCTTTTGTGCCAGAGTGGTGGGTGTGAAGTGTTTACATTTTGGTTTTCAGAGTCCTGTTTTAAGTCGATTTAAGATATATATATATATTCACACACACATATATATACACATATGTATATATGTATTTTAAATCAAAGCAGGTTGTTTTGTTTTAATGTAGAAATTGAGAGTAGGATTTGGAATAAATATTGGTTACAAAAGTGCCTAAAAGGAAAATTTTTTCAGCTTTCTGGAGCTACCTTGCCTCAGTGAATAAAACTAGTATGCTAAATTATGCCTGTGTGGTTTAAAAGAGCAATAATTGTGCTTGCTTGTTGAATAGAATGACAGTAATCTGTTTCTGAATGATGGTGCTAGAGATACTTGCAGGTCAGTTTGTCTCCCCAACTTTTGTATGCCAGTAGTTACCCCCAGAGTTTAAAGACTCAGGATAGATGAGCATGATGCTGACCAGCTGTGATAGAACAGGAAGAACTTGTGTAGGAAATTTTGAGATTTACTATTAAGTGCTTGCTAAAAGAAGGCTGAAGAAGAGAGGTGGGAAAAGCATTAGAGAGGATCAATTTAGCATTTTGGGAGTAAGCAACCAATTATTTGGGAAAGCACACAAAAAATGGGGTTCGTGTTTTACTTTAGCAACAGCACCAGAGATAATGTTACATTCACACAGAACTCTTAACATTTACAGAACATTACCATTAGTGATCTCATTTAATGATAATGCTCAAAGAAAAGTGTCATCTACCTACTGCTTTATTGATAAAGAGGCAAAGGTAAGAGAGGTGAAGCAGGTTGACCAAAGACACCCATCTGGTAAGTGACACAGATGGAGGGTGTCCTCGGGGTTCTTCTGGCCAAGCCCACAGTTCTGTTGCTTCATACTTTTCTGCTTCCTGAGCATTATGGCTGCAGCGTCTGCTATCAAAGTAATACCTGTCCAGCAAGCCTTCTGAGCACTCTCATGGACTGAGATGAGGAAGCCAGATTCCTGCCCAGGAGCGTACAGTCTTATGGTACAACTAGAAAGAAAGATATGAAATAAGACCCAATCAAAATGGTTTCTCATGGAATGTTAGAATGTGGACTAAGAATCTGCTTTAATTGTCAGTCAAAAGCAAGGGCACTTTTCATAATGGAATGAAAATGTGACAAAGTTACACATAATTTTCAAAATTCTAATTGAGTTTAAAAAAAAAAACACATCCCTTTTCATTCTTTCATTCTGGTGTTTAAAGAATAACTAATTTGTCTGATAACTTCAGGTTGCCATGTATTGTAATTGAGGCTGTCCACATAATGGAAGAAAATCAAACATTTTATTTTATATTTTATTTTTAGAGAGAGCAAGCGAGTTGGGGAGAGGGGCCCAGGGAGATAGAATGGTAACCAGGCTTCACACTCAGTGCAGAGCCCAGCGCAGGGCTCAATCCTGTGGCCCTGGGATTATGACCTGAGCCGAAATCGAGAGTCGAATGCTTAATCTGCTGAGCTACCCAGGCGCCTCCAAACATTATATTTTTAGATGTTACTACAATATTTTAAGTTTTCCCCCTTTCTGGCCTTTGGTGAGTTAGAATCTCATTTAGTTATCAGAGTAGGACTCTTAGAAAACTGTAGTTTCTTATATTTGTCTATTTTTTATTTTTTTATTTTTATTAGCCCTCCATGCTTGCACTTGACTTTCATTTGGCTATGGTCTAAAGAATCTGTGCACATGGTTCATGAGTTTGAGCCCTTCATCGGGTTTTGCACTGGCAGCATGGAGCCTGCTTGGGATTCTGTCTCCATCTCTCTGCCCTTCCCCCACTCACACTCTCTCTCTCAAAATAAATAAACTTAAAAAAAAAAAAAGAAATAGTATCATTGCAAACTGGTGCAGCCGCTTTGGAAACCAGTGTGGAGGTTCCTCAAAAAATTAAAAATAAAACTACCCTGCCACCCAGCAATAGCACTACTAGGAATTTACCCAAGGGATACATGAGTGTTAACATAGGGGCACATGTACCCCAGTGGTTATAGCAGCACTTTCAACAGTAGCCAAATTATGGAAAGAGCCTAAATATCCATCACCTGATGAATGGATAAAGAAGGTGTGCTTTATATACAATGGAATACCGCTTGGTAATGAGAAAGAATGAAATCCTGCCATTTGTAGCAACGTGGATGGAACTGGAGGGTGTTAGGCTGAGTGAAGTAAGTCAGTCAGAGAAAGATATCATATGTTTTCACTCATGTGGATTTTGAGAAACTTAACAGAAAACCATGGGGGAAGGGAAGGGGAAAAATAGTTACAAACAGGGAGGGAGACAAACCATAAGAAACTCTTAAATACAGAGAACAAACTGAGGGTGGATGGGGAGGGGCATGGGGGAGAGGGAAAATGGGTGATGGGCATTGAGGAAGGCACTTGTTGATATGAGCATTGAGTGTTGTATGTAAGCCAGTTTGACAATAAATTATATTTAAAAAAGATAAAGAATCTGTGCACAGAGTGGCTTTATTCTGAATTGTTCACCTCTAGTGTCACATTGCCTTCACTATTGGATATTAAACTTCCAAGCATTTCTTGGTTCCTGAAAATTTTCTTTTGTGTAGACCTCATTGCACTTTCTTTACACTTTAGGTTTTCTTTTCTTCAGTTACTCTTTTATTATTTCTTGAGAGTCAGTAAGAACTTCCAAGTAGGAATTTTTGAACTTCTCCATCTGTCCTGAAACTGTGGAGGTAGGTGTTTGAATAGGGGTAGACCCAGTAGTAACCTAAAGTCACACCAGTACAGCCTTAGCTAAATGCCAGTCATTGCTAAAGCCTAGGTGGACCAGTGTGTTGTAATATACAGATCTGTAGCCAGTGTTCTTACTATACTAGCTTCATGTCTCAAGACTCCCTTCCCTAAATTTATAGCTTAAGAAATTCAAATTAACATTCTTGTATAGAAGAGAGATTTTTGAAATTAATTTATCCCCTCACTTTAAAGTTGGCTAAATAATAATGACATATTTACAATTGGTGGCTTTTGAGATGAAATATGATAATGCACATTATTCCTCAGAGTTCACATTTTCACGTCTTCAAAAAACAAAAATTCAGTAGGTTCACTCTGATGGCTTTGAAAGGGGTACCCTCTCTTACCTTTGACATCTGGCTGCCAGCTCAAGATAACATAAAATCCACTCAAAAGAGTAAGCTTGATAAGTTGACAGCATCCTCAAGATGATTCAGAGCTATTTGAGAATCTTAATTTTTAATAGATACCAGAAACCATCTTTTTAGGGATTGGGAGAAGAGGATCAGAGAGACTACTGTTAAGAAGATCCACTGAGCTGTTTCAGTATTATAATAAACTAAAGAACCAGATTCCATCTCAGTTTTCTCTTCCATGAATTTTTATTTTTGTTCATTAAAAAAAAACCTACACTGAAATGCATTCTTTATTAGGTAAATACAAATTGTGTTACAGATTTTATTATTGTTTGATCCTCTAATCTGGTGAAATACTTAGGGCAGATATAAAATTATCCCAATTTTTTGGAATGAGGAAACAAGTCCAGAGAGATGAAGTGACTTGGACATTAATTCAGCAGAGAAAGGATTTGAAACTAGGTCATGACTTCTGATTCTCTACCTTTTCCCGCTATACTTCAGTGCTTTCTGCTTCCCGGAATCAGACCTGTGAATGTTTCCTTCTCCTGTTTTTCAGAAGCACATCTGTTTGTAAATTAACGCTTTTCTGCCCATGTTCCTGGTTTTCAAACACTTTGATCTGCGAGGAGCCCCCTTTGAAGGCTTTTGTGAACAACACCTTTTATCTCCTCTTTCAAAGAAGAATAAAAGGACTAGTGATTGGTTAGGTTCCAGTTCTGGGGAAGAGATTAGAAAAGACGCACAGGTACCTGTGTGCTCAACAGCTTTCTTAACACTTACACTGTATTGTGTGGGGCATATATGCTAACACACATGACTTTTTATCTCCAAGCCAGTTTTCAAATCCTGTATCCCAGTCTCAAAAGCCCGTATCTCATTTTCTCCAGTGTCTGGACGTAAATGTACTACTGAAAGGAGATATCTACAAAAGAAATATACTTAAGACAGGTTCTAATAACACTGTGATGACATTTGGATTTCCCAAAATCCTCTTATGATTGAATTCTTTTCAGAAAAGAAATTTATTTGAATTGAAACATCTTAAAGATGTCTTAAAATAGGCAACTTTTAAGGTACACTCTAAAGTTGAGACTGGCCCAGAAGAGAACACTCTTTCACCATCCTATTTCATTTTGTCACAATGAACAGGGACTACAACTCTAATAAGTTTGGAGTACTGTGTTCTAAAATAATATGAATATGATTTTATAAGATTGGTTATTTTTTCCCTTTTAATAGGTTAAACTTCACCTCAGAACAGAGTTTTTCAACCTCAGCACCACTGACATTTTTAACTGAGTAATTCTGGGAGGTTCTGTTGGTTGTAGGATGTTTAGCAACATCCTTGACAATCATTCCTCTTTCTGTCTTAGTCTATGGATTTGTTTGTGCCGGACATGTCGTATAAATGCTTTACAATATGTGGCCTTTTGTGTCTGGCTTCTTTCAGTAAACATGTTTTTAAAGGTTCTTCTGTGTTGTTGCATTTAACTGTACCTCATTCCTTTTTATGACTGAATAATATTGCATTGTATGAATACACCACATTTTTTAAATCCACTTATCAGCTGTTGGGTATTTAGCTTGTTGCCACTCCCTGGCTATTATGAATGGTGCTATTATGAACATGCATGTACTGGTGTTTATGTGGATATACCTAGGAGGGAAACTCCTGGGTCAAACGGTAGCCCTACCTTTTGAGTAACTGCTGAACTGTTTTACATAGTGGTTGTACCGTTTTTCAGTCCCACCAGCGGCGTGTGAAAATTTCAGTGTCTCCGTGTCCTTGCCAGTATTTGCTGTTACCTTTCTTTTTTGGAATAGCTCTCTGAATGAGTGTGGATATCTCCCTGTGGATATGATATGCGTTTCCCAAATGACTGATAATAATGAGCATCTTTATTGATGTGCTTCTTGATCATTGGCCTTTCTTTGGAGAAAGGTCTTTTGGGATTTTTTTTATTTGTTTGATTTTTGTTTTTTGTTTTTGTTTTTTATCCTATCAGATGAGATTTACAGATGTTTTCTTCTAGTCTGAGGTTTGTCCTATCACTTTCTTGATAGTGTCATTTGAGTCAAAGGTTTTTAATTTTAATAAAGTCCAGTTTATCCTTTTCTTCTCTGATTGCTTGTGCTTTTGGTATTGTATCAAGGAAAAAGAAGAGTTGCCTCATTCATTGTCACCAGTTCTCACTTTTCCATCCACGAATTTTTAAATTTTAGCTCTTACACTTGTTTTGAATCCATTTTGAGTTAATTTTTGTGTGTGACGAGAGGCAAGGGTCAAACTTTATTATTTTGCTTGTGTAGAGCTGGTTGTCTCAGCACCATTTGTGGAAAAGACTATTCTGTTACCATTGAATGATTTCAGTACCTTCGCTAAAATTAAGTGATCATAACATAGGAGTTTATTTCTGGACCCTCAGTTCTGTTCCATTGGTATATATGTCTAATCTTAAGCTAGTACCACACTCTTTTGATTACTGTATTTTCATTCTACATTTCGAAATTGGGAAATGTCAGTCCTCTAGCTGTATTCTTTTTTCGGAATGATTTTGGCTATTCTGTGTTTCTTGCAAATCCATATAAATGTTAGGTTTAGCTTTTCTTTTTCTGGAAAATGGCACTTGGAGTTCTGATATGGATTGTGTTGAATCTATAGATCAGTTTGGGGAGTATTGCAGTCTTAAATTAAGTATTCCAGTCTGTGAACACAGGATTTCTTTCCATCTGTGTAGATCTTTAATATTATTCAACAGTGTAGTTTTATAGTTTTCAGAGTACAAGTTTTGTGCTTCTTTGGTTAAATTTATTTCTAAATAAACATTTATTGTAATAAATTTTATTCTTTTATAAGCTATTAAGAAATTGTTTTCTTAATTTCATTTTCAGATTGTTCATTGCTCCTCCATAGTAGTGCAGCTGATTTTTTTCTGCACCTGATTTTTGTGTGTTTACTTTGTATCCTTAAACTGCTGAACTCATTAATTAGCTCTAATAGGTTTTTTTGGTAGATGCTGTAGGATTTTCCATATATAAGATCTTGTCTTCTGCAAATGGAGGTAGATTTAGTTGTTTTTTTTTTCAATCTGGAATTTTTTTTTAACTTCTCTTACCTGTCTAATTGCCTTAGCTAGACTGCCCACTAAAATGCTGAGTAGCAGTGGTGAGAGTAATTAAGCCCACTGATCTTAGGGGAAAATACTTTAAGTATGTTGTTAGGTGTGGGTTTTTCAAAGATGTCCTTTATCAGATCTAAAAATTCTTTTCCATATTGGTTGAGTGTTTTTATCATGAAAGGGTGTTGGATTTTGTCAAATGCTTTTTCTGCATTTATTGAGATGATCATGTGGTTTTTGTCTTTGAATCTATTGATAAATTGATTTATGTTCATACATTGAACCAACCTTGTATTCCTGGGAGTAATCTCACTTGCTCATGGTTTATAATCATTTTTGTATACTTTTAAGATTTAGTTTGCCAGTATTTTGTTGAGAATTTTTTCATGTATCTTCAAAAGGGATTTTGGTCAGGAGTTTCACTATGATACCTTTTCTGGATTTGATATCAGAGGAACATTGCCTCAGACTGAATTAGAAAGTGTTAAGTGTGCCCTCCTCTCCTGTGTCTTTGGAAGAGTTTGTAAAAGATTGTTGTTAATTCTTCTTTAAATATTTGGTAGAATTCACCAGCTAAGCCATTTGGGCTTTGTTGGAATGTTTTGGATTACTAAATTAATGGTCTTTACTTGTTACACGTCTCTTGAATTTTTCAGTTTTGGAGGGGACAGCTTTGGTAGTTGATGTATTTCTAGTAATGTGTCCATTTCATCTATGTTATGTAATGAGTTGGTACATGTTTATTGTATTTCTTTATGATCCTTATTATTACTACACAGTCAGTAGTAATGTTCCCTCTTCAATTTCTGATCCTGGTAATTTAAGTCCTCTGTTTGTTCTTTGTCAATCTAGCTAAAGTTGTGTTGATTTTTAATAAAGGCACTTGGGATTTTGTCAATCTTCTCTATTGTTTGTCTATTATCTATTTCATTTATTTCCCTCTAATCTATATTATTTCCTTCTTATTTTTGCTTTGGATTTGGCTTGTTCTTCATCTAGTTTTTTAAGGGGAAAGATAAAGTTACTGATTTGAGTTATTTTTGTTCCTTAGAAGGTAGGTAGACATCTATAGTTATAAATTTCCCTCTTAGCTGTGATTTCACTGCATCTTATAACTTTTGGTGTATGGTAATTTTCTTTTCATTTGTCTCATGGCATTTGCTAATTTCCCTATGATTTTTTTTCTTTAATCCATTGGTTATTTGGGAATGTGTTAATTTCTGTGTGTGTGTGTGTGTGTGTGTGTGTGTGTGTAAATTTTCCATATCTTCTTCTGTTATTATTTCTAACTTCATTCCATTTTGTCAATAGAACACACTTTGTATGACTTTAGCCTTTTACATTTTATTTGATTTGTTTTCTGGCCTAATACATTGTCTATCCTAGAGAATTTCCATGTGCAATTGAGAAGAATGAGTATTATTATTTTGTTAGGCAAAGTGTTTTGATAGATGTGTCTTAGATCCAACTGGCATATGGTGGTGTTCAAGTTTCCTATTTCCTTGTTGATTTTCTGTCAAGCTCTCTTAAGAGCTTGAAAATGGAGTATTAAAATCTTCAAGTAATGTTATTTTTCTCTTTAATTCTCTTAGTTTTTACTCCATATAGTTTGGGGCTTTGCTATTAGTTGCCTATATGTTTATATCTTTTATTCATGCTTTGCTATTAATTGCTTATGTGTTTATATCTCTTATTCACATGTTTATCATTATTTTTGTCTCAGAATGATTTTTGTGTTGTGTTGTCTATTGTTTTTTTCTCAGGAAGAGAGAGCATGTGCGTACGAGAGGAGGGGCAGAGGGAGAGGAAGACAGAGAATCTTAAGTAGGCTCCATGTCCAGCATGGAGCCCAGGCAGGGCTGGATCTCAAGACCATGAGATCATGACCTGAGCCAAAATCAAGAACTGGACACTTAGGCAACTGAGCCACCCACGTGACCCTTGTGTTGTCTGTTTTATCTGTTATTAGTATAGCTACTCTAGCTTTCTTTTGTGTACTGTTTGCATGGAATATCTTTTTCCCTCATTTTACTTTCAGTCTATTTGTGTCTAAATCCAGGGTAAGTTTCTGTAGATAGCATGTAGCTGGATCATGTTTTTGGGTTTTTTTGTTTTGTTTTGTTTCTTTTTTTTTTTTTAATCCATTCTGCCAGTCTCTGCCTGTTAATTGGAGAGTTTACTCCATTCATATGTAATTATTGATAAGGAGGACTTGTGACATTTTGCTATATGTTTTATGTCGTGTCTTTTTTGTTCCTAAATTCCTCCATTACTCCTTCCTTTTGTATTAAATAGACAGTGTTTATGTGACAATTACAATTCCCTTGTCATTTCTTTTACTGTATTTTTTTAATTACTTCTTACTGCTTGCCCTGGAAATTACATTACCATCTTAATAAGGATACCTTAGTTTGGGTTAATACCAGTATAATTTCAGTAGTGTACAGTAACATTCCTATACATCTCTACTCCCTCCCTTTTCTACTGTTATTGTTACAGATTTCCTCTTTATATACTGTGTGCCTGTCCACCTAGATTTATAATTTTTGCTTATGCAGTTGTCTTTTGAATCACATAGGGGAAAAAAGGAGTTGAAAACAAAAGATACATTTATACTGTCTCCTGCATTTACTTAAGTAGTTGCCTTTCCTAGTATTCTTTATTTCTTCATGTGAAGTTGAGTTCCTGTCAAGTATTATCTTATTTCAGCCTGAAGGACTCCTCTTAGCTTTTGTTGAAGGGTAGGTCTCCTAGTGATGAACTGCCTGTTTTTGTTATCTGGGAATGCATTAATTTTCCCTTCATTTTTCAAGGATTGTGTTGCTACAGAGAGAATGTTGGTTGACATTTAATTTTTTTAGGCACTCTGAATATGTCATTCTACTGTGTTCTGGCCTGCCCCTGCATAGTTTCTGATGAGGATTGTATTCGTCTTATTAAGAATCACCTGTACAGAACGAGTTGCTCCTCTCTCGCTGCTTTCAAGATTATTTCTTTTCATGTTTCACTAGTTTGATTATGGTATATCTAGGTCTGGATTTTTTTTTAATCTCTCCCATTGGGTTTTGTTGGGTTTCTTGGATGTTTTGCATGAAATTGTGCATATTCTTGGCCATTATTTATTGACATATTCTTGCTGCCCCCTTCTCTTTCTCCTTATGTGCTTCCCTTTATGCATATGTTGGTATATTTGATGGTACTCCATAGGTCTCTGATACTCTGGGTTTTTCTCATTTTTTTTCTTTCAATTCTGTAGACTGGATAATCTCACTTCACTGATGTTCAAGTTTGCTGATTTTTCTGCCTGCTCACCTCTGCTGTTAATTCTCTCAAGTGCATTTTTGATTTCACTTTTTGTACTTTTCCACCAAAGTTTCTTTTTAGTTGAATTTTAGAATATATCTATATTAATATCAAATAAATGAGACTTTATTTTTAACTTTCCTTTAATTCTTTAGCCATAGTTTACTTTATGTCAGTTGTAATGACACATTAATTAATATGAGCACATTAAAATAGCTGATTTTAAGTCTGTCTAGAAAGTCCAAAATCTGGGCTTCCTAGAGCAACTTGTTTTTTCTCTTTTCCTGTGCATGTGTCATTTCTTCACATGTCTTATGAATATTTTTGTTGCACACTGGACATTTTGATTATTATAATGTAGCAACTCTGGAAATCAGATTTTTTCCCCTCTCTGAACTGTTTGTTGCTATGTATTATAGAATGTTGTTTGTTGGTTTTATGACTTTTCTGAACTGATTCTATAAAGTTTATATTCCTTGTCCACGTGAATCCTGAAGGTTCTGTTCCGTTGGCTTAGTGGTTAGCTGATGATTACAAAGAGATTTTATTAAATATCTGGAAGCAAAAATATCTTCCAGTCTTTGCTCAGAGGCTCAGTGGGCGTTAGGTAGGTCTTTAATTCTCTTCCGTACAGTTTGCAACTCTGCCTACGCCTTTACCTTCAGCTTGAATAGAACCTCAAGGTCAACAGGAGGTGAAAGCCTAGTGCCTTCTTACATCTTTCCAGAGCATATACTCAGCACTACTCATGCTTATGGCCTTCTTGATTCCCAGGAACATGTGAGAGCTTTTCAGAGCTCCAATCTTTCCTCCTAAGCTTTTTGATTGGTCTATTGTTTGCCCCCAACTGTACCATTGCCCATCACCTCAGGCAGCAGCAAACTAAGACATTATCATGAATGCTTTCAACAAATTACCCCCCACCCTACCCCAAAAGTATAGCACTTTAACACTAGGCCAGTTCTGAGTTAGGTAAAATCAAGGCACTCTTTCTGAGGTGGTCTTCTGGGGACAAATAGTTCATTACAGTTCCTTGCAAGTGAGTTTGATTCTGCTACCTCTGGTATCAGTAATGTGGGCTGTTAGTTTCGTAGCTCCTGCTGAGCCTGGGTAGTAGGGGTTTCGACTGAGTTAGTTAAAATACTACAAAGTTCACTGTTCTTACCAGGAATGATTGTATGTGTTGGGGACCAGTGGAGGGGGGTCAGTGGATGGAATAAGCACTCTCTGGGTTGCTGCAAGCCTTTGATTAATTTTCAGAGTTCCAAAAAAGTTGATTCTAACAGTTTTTGCCTTTTTCTTTGTTCTTATAGAAGAGTGAAATCTGGATTTCCTTACTCCACCATTTTTGCTGACTTCACTCTCTTACATTAAAAGCACTTTTTATAAAACCCAAATGTTTTCTTTCCAAAGTCTCTCCACTTCTGAATAATGAAAAATACTATTATGGCCCTTTGGTTTGGAAAATGAATTCATATTGGCTAAAACCCAGTCCTAGAGCTCTGGCAAACTATTTCACTATTTGTTTAAATTCACAATCTGTTGAGTCTTACATATTGTCTAATATACAGGTGGTCTTGAAGTGTCATAAGTTCAACTTTGAAACAAATGAGTTTCTGGGTAGAGAAGTTGTGATTGTTTGAAAAGTATATATTGATGCCCTATACACAAAAATGCTTTTCTTCATAGGAAATCTAGAAATTTCTTATAGCAGCTGAAATAGCTGTTTTATAGCAAACATTTCAAGTCACTCTATGGTGGTACTACCTGCCAGCCAACAGTTTCAGTAGTATGCATCCTTATCTGGATGGTGGCGTTTGAGCGCCTGATTATTTTATTACAGTGGTTTTCAGATGATTCTGAAGAGCTATTAGGTACTTTAGTGGTAACCTGGGGAGGTGGAGTCAAGCACAGAGAAATCTATCCAGCTCTTAACTATATAGTACATTTCCGGTGATGCTTTTCTATGAAGAAAGCATTCTAGGGTTAAAAAAATTAAGGAGTGCCTGGGTGGCTCAGTCGGTTGAGCATCTGACTTTGCCTCAGGTCATGATCTCACGGTCTGTGAGTTGGAGCCCCACACTGGGCTCTGTGCTGACAGCTCAGAGTCTGGAGCTTGCTTCAGGTTCTGTGTCTCCCTTTCTCTCCACCCTCCCCCATCTCATGCTGTATCTCTGACTCTCTCAAAAATAAATAAACCTTAAAAAAATTACTTCAAATGCTACTTGTTATGTTGCCTTGCATTTATTTGCACTTTAGAGAAATTAATTGAGGGTAGAAAAATTAATGTTGGGTTCCTATATTTAATAAAATTAGGACAGCAATACAAATTGTGAGTATGCAGCAAACAGTTCATCTTTGGTTTCACCTGTGTGCTCTCATAACACTTAATCAGGTGGAATGTTTGTTCAGTAACAAAGGGGGAAAAGATCAGAGAACGTCTGTGAAGTACAGAAATGCATCACCGAATATCGTGTCTTTAGCGTGAAATACAAATAAAGATTCTGTAATATATTTTAACTCTCTTGGAATAGAACGTTCCACCACTCTCCTTGTAACATGTAAGCCTTCTCACTTGTCACAAGTGATTTTAAGAATGTGTCATGTATAGCAGTAGGGAATGCCTACATTTATCATTGAATCAAGACTCGACATTGTCTAGGATATAATTTATAGAAAAATTTTACTAATTAACCTATCTTTCCTTTCCTTTCCTTTTATAAAGCTATTAAAATTTAACACTTTTTAGTTATGCTATAAGCCAGAGCAAGGTTTTAATCTAGTGAAGTTAATTCCTGTCTTACTGCTCTCTATTTTGTCCTCTGTCATTCAGCAGTGCTTCCTACTTAGAGTAATTAAAACTAGCTTGATCTAACAATCAAAAAGGAAATTGCCTAAATTTAGAAAAACGACCTTGAATTATTTTCAAACTAATATCCTGTACTCTCATCAGTTGCTGTAACTCTGCTCAGTGCACGCGTGTCCTGCAACATGATGATTTTCCCTCATTCCCACTCCTTCTTCTGTGGAATATTTTCATTCAATTTAAATTGTGTTCAGTTTGTTGTAACTTTTGTGGGCTTTGTTGACTTCTTTTTCTCAGTGGATAGACTGCAGACAAAACTTCTAAGGATTCCCTATAGCAGTAGCTGTCAGCTTAGAGTGGAGACCACTGAGGATAGAGCTAGGCTGTGCACTTACGTGTATCTAACTTGGAAGTCATTCTGCTTACTATTTATCAGTTGCTTTACAGGAGTCCCTTATTAAGATAACAGAAACCATAGAAACGTCAGTAGGTGGAGCAGTGTCATTAATGTTTCATTAAATGTTATAGGTAGGACAAAGTGTGGTACCAATTTTGGCATCAGTGTGATGAAACATCCATATTCCTTCATTCTTACATTGATGTCGCTCCTTTTATGTAGCAGTAGAAAATTGTAGACTCAGCTTAAGTTAATCAGTAAAGAAAGGTAAAAGTCTGAGGATACCCCATATATTTTGTGTTTCTAAATAACAGTGATCTAGTAATGTATTCCTATAGTAATGTAATTGAGAAGTTTTAAAATTGCTTTCTCTTTTAAATTACCATCTTGAATTTTATATATCTTTTAAGCTGACTCAAGTCCTTTCTGAAACATCACAGGCTCATTTGTGAATTAAAAAAAAAAAAAGCTTGATAGTACGTAACATTGCAAAGAAAGAACTTAAACATCTCTCAAAACTGAATCATATACAAGCCAATAGAAGTAGTTTTACTAAGTTTATATTCAGTGGTAGAGATCAGAATTCATGCATTTAGTGTATTTCAAAATTATGATCAAAGGTTGTGCTGTGAAAAACACTTTAGATGATTATTCTTTAATCGCGTGTTTGAAAAATGTGCTTCCCCCCAACCTAGGAACTTTTCTGTATGCCAGAATGTGCCTTTAAATTTTTAATTATTAAGCAGGGTAAGCTGAAACCACAGCTACAACTTAAATCAAATTGTATGTGTTCATTTATTCTTTTTCTTTAAAACACATAGGACTCAAATCTTTAGTTTTGAGAGTCAGAAATGGGTTTTACTTTCTTCATTAGAAATAATAGCTTGATTTTTAAAAATCCAAACTGAGGAAACAATTATGTATTTTAGTACATTTCTCCTTTAGTAGTCTTGAGTGTATAGTATGTGGTCTATTCCTATATTAAAGACAGTAACTTCAGGATTTCTGAGTGGCAGAAATCATCGAGTACTTTGGGAAAGAAGAGGAGAAAGCTTTTGTTGAGGATGGTTGAGGAAAACTCTAAGGCAGTGAAGGGCAGAATAAGCAAAAATCTAGAGGCCCATTATAGGTACATAGAACATATTTGTTAATAAATGAATAAACTTGGTATATTGAGGGACACTGAGAAAACATACTGACAGGAAGACAGTTCTTGCAAGAAATTGGTGAGAGATAATGTAGTTCCTATTGAGGTGGGCCTTGTTAACCTTTGGGCTTGGTTTTTATGAGATTTGATTTAAGTTTGAAAACACAGCTTGGGCAGATGATGGGGATAAAGTGAGGGTTTAGGACAGTGGTTTCCAAACTCTGTTTAAAATACAAAGTTGGATGGTAAGCTTGACATTTCCAATTTGTTTCACTGGTTTCATGAAAACTTTACTGATTTCACTGATTGCTTCCTATACGGATTAATAATATAAGTATGTATTTAAAAGATATGCTTTCTTGGTATAATAACACTTCTATCTGTTTCATGTATTGGAGGGCTCTGCATAAACTTTAATATTTTAAAGGAAAGGATTTTTCTGCTAAGGGCTTGAAAAGTCCTAGAAGATATTCATTAGAGCAGATTAAAACTTCAGGCAAAGAGAACTTTTAGGAGGCTCTTGTGTTGGGAATTCTTTGCCAACATTTACATGATAAAATTCCTTCCATAAAGGTTTAATGGTATCTGATATTAGATGGTTGTAATGGCCGAGGTATCATATTCATGTCTCGTGATCAAAGTGACATTAAGGCTCTTCCCCTTCAGAACTTGGGTGGCATACTTGCTGTTAATGTTGATGTCCCCAGACCTTTGTTTCTTTCTTGTATTCTCTTGAGCCCTGTTCACTGCTGAGCTAACATGGGTCTCACTGAATGTGATTAAGGAAAACATCTCTGGTGGGGAGTTCTCTAAAATTTAGTAAATGTTAAATAATAATGGCTTTTGGAAAATGGCAGCAAAACATTTCAAAGGCTGAATAAAGAAGAAAGAAATAAACCGTAGTTACATGTTTTATTTACTGGGGCAGAGAATGTGAAGAACTGCTGGGGATGTGAAGAGAAGAGATGCCTACCTTCATTTCCTTGGACCCCCATTTAGTCAAGGCCTAACATACTTCACTGACAATAAATGTTCTGTTCAGTAGCATGTAATAACCTAAAGATCGAGACAGATGCTTTTGATGAAAGAATTCTTCGTTTGGCTTGAACAGATAATTGTTCAAGAAAACATCTGCTTAAGTTTTTTTTTCTTGTTTTTTTCAGGTTTTCGGTTAACTATTAATCAAAATTTTAGAGCTAGTTTTACTTTTGGAAGTCTAACAACTATATACGGGTTGGTGAGGAATGGGGGAAAGACGAGAGGATTCTTTAGGAAGAGAAGTGCCAAGGGTGCCTTGGTGGCTCATTCGATTAAGCATCCTACTCTTGGATTCAGCTTGGGTCATGATCTCATGGTTTGTGGGTTCAAGCCCCGCATTGGGCTCTATGCTGACAGCGTAGAACCTGCTTAGGATATTCTCTTTCTCTCTCTCTCTCTCTCACTCTCACTTTCACTCTCTCTCTCTGCCTCTCCCCCGCCTATGCTTACATGCTCTCTTGCTCTCTCTCAAAATAAAGAAACTAAAAAAAAAAAAAAAAAAAAAGAATGGAAGTACCAACTTAAAATAAGACAGTGAAATTATAAGGTTATATATTAGTGAGGGCAACTAATATATTACCATAGAATTTTCTTTTTTATGGAATGTTAGAAATGCTGTTTTTAAGTTCCTACTCTGAAAAACTTTAAAAAAATAGTGGGAGAGGTAAAGAAAAGGTGAGAAAAGCAAGCATGGCATTCCCTTATTTGTAGTTCATGGTGTCCCCCTACATTACCCTTCCCCAGTTCCGCTACAAGCTGAAGATTACAAAATGCTTTAAAAAATTTTTCTGTAATTTTTTTGGAGGTATAGTTGACATACAATATCCTGTTAGTTTCAGGTGTACGTCATACTGATTTAATATTTTTAGGCGTTGTGCAATGATCTCCCATAATAAGTCTAGTTACTGTCTGTCACCATATAAAATCATAATGTTCCTGATTTTATTCCTTTGGCTGTCCCTTGCATCCCTGTGATTTATTCATTCCATAACTGGAAACTCCCCTTCCCCCATTCTGCCCATCCCCTACCCCATCCCTTCTGGCAGCCGTCAGTTCTCTGTATTTATGGATCTTTTTCTGGTTTTTGTTTGTTTCGTTTTTTGGATTCCACATATAAATGAAATCATGTGGCACTTGTCTTTCTCTGTCTGACTTACTTCACTTAGCATAATAGCCTCTAGGTCCATCATTGTTGGCACAAATGGCAAGATTTCACTAGTTTTTATGGCTGAATAATATTCCATTGTGTATATATACCACATTGTCTTCATTCATCTGTCAGTGGACACTTTAATTGTCTCCATGTTTTAACTAGTATAAATAGTTCTAGTAGACTGCATGTATCTTTTTGAACTGGTGTTTTTTTTTTTCTTCAGATAAATACCCAGAAGTAGAATTGCTAGATCATAAGCAAGTTCTATGTTCAGTTTTTTGAGGAATCTCTATACTGCTTTCCATCGTGGTTCCATCAATTTACATCCCCACCACCAGTGTATAGTGGTTCCCTTTTCTCTACATCTTTGTCATTTTTTGTGTTTTTGATGATAGCCACTCTGACAAGTGTGAGGTGGCATTTCACTGTGGTTCAATTTGCATTTCCATGATGATTGATGTTGAGCATCTTTTCATGTGCCTATGGCCATCTATAGATTTTCTTTACAAAACTGTCTTTTCAGGCCCTTCCCCATGTTTTTAATCGGGTTTATTTTAAATATTATGTGTATGTTCTTTATATATTTTAGTTAGATGCGTGATTTGCATATTATCTTTTCCCATTCAGTAGGTTGCATTTTTGTTTTGTTGATAGTTTCTTTAATCATGAAAAAGCTTTTGAGTTTGATGTAACTCAAAACTCATTTGTTTATTTTAGCTTTTGTGGCTTTTGTCTCTAGAGACTGTTCCAAAAACATACTGCCAAGGTCAGTGTCAGAGAACTTACTGCCTGCATTTTCTTGTAGGGTTTTTATAGTTTCAGGTATTACATTCAGGTCTAATCCATTTTGAATTCATTTTTGTATATCGTCTAAAATAGTGGGCCACTTTCATTTATTTCATGTAGATGTTTAGTTTTTCCAACACCATTTATTAAAGAAACTATCTTTTCTCCACTGTATATTCTTGTGTCCTCTGTCATAAATTGATTGACCATATTTGTGTGAGTTTATTTCTGGGTTCTCTATTCTGTTCCATTGATCTATGTGTCTGTTTTTGGGCCAGTAGTGTTTTGATTACTATAGTTTTGTGGTATACTTTGAAATCCAGGACTATTATATCTCCATCTTGTTCTTCTTAAAATTGCTTAGGCTATTTGGTGTCTTTTGTGGTTCCATACAAATTTTAGGATTCTTTGTTTTCTGTGAAAAATGACTTTGATATTTTGATGATGATTGCATTGAATCTGTAGATGGCTTTGGGTAGTATGGACAATATTAATTCTTCCAGTCCATGAGTATGATGTATCATTTTATTTATTTGTGTCATCTCCAACTTTTTCATCACTGTTTTAAAGTTTTCAAGGTACAGGTCTTTCACCTTCTTGGTTAAATTTATTTTTAGGTATTTTCTTCTGTTTAATGTAATTATAAATGGAGTTTTCTTAATTTTTTTATGAAAGCTTTTTATTAGTGTTTAGAAATGCAGCCAATTTCTGTATGTTAATTTTGTATTCTGGAACTTTACTGAATATATTTATTAGTTCTGATGGGTTTTAGGTGTGGAGTCTTTAGATGTCTACATATACTATCATGTCATCTGCACGTATTAACAGTTTTATTTCTTTTCCAATTTGGATGCCTTTTCTATCTTTTTTCTTGCCTAATTGCTCTAACTAGGACTTCCATTGGTATATTGAGTAAAAGCGGGGAGAGTGGGCATCCTTGTCTTGTTCCTGATATTAGAGGGAGAACTTTCAGCTTTTCATGGTTGAGTGTGGTGTGAGCTGCTTGTCAAATATGACCTTTATTATGTTGAGGTATGTTCCTTCTCTACCTACTTTGTTGAGTTTTTATCATAAATGGATGCTGAATTTTTTCAGATGCTTTTCTCCGTCTATTGAGATGATCCTATGATTTTTAAAAAATGTTTATTTATTTTGAGAGAGAGTGCATGTATGCATGCATATGAGCAGAGGAGGAGAAGAGAGAAGGAGAGAGAGAGAATCCCAAGCAGGCTCTGTGCCGTAAGCACAGAGCTCCATGCAGGGCTTGATCACATGAACCATGAGATCATGACCTGAGCCAAAATCAAGAGTTGAACATTAACTGACCGAGCCACCCAGGCACCCTAGATCATATGATTTTTATTTTTAGTTTTATTAATGTGATGAATCGCATAGATAGACTTGCAAATGGTCAACCTGCATCCCTGGAATAAATCCCACTTTATTATTGTGTATGATCCTTTTACTGTATTGTTGAATTTGGTTTGGAATATTGTGTTGAGCATTAAAACATTTTTTTAATGTTTATCTGTTTTGGATAGAGAGACAGAGTGTGAGCGGGAAAGGGATAGAGAGAGGGAGACACAGAATCCGAAGCAGGACCAGGCTCTGAGCTGTCAGCACAGCTGTGAGATCATGACCTGAGCCAAAGTCAGATGCTTGGTGGACTGAGCCACCCAAGTGTCCCAACCATTTGAATTTTTTAATTGAAGAATTTTCATTTAATAGGTAGAATGAGCATCTTTTGATTTTTTTCGAGTTTAGCTTTCTCATGCTTTGATGCTCAATTTTGTATAAAATAGTTTTCTTAAACTAACAAAATGGTGTTTTTTGGTTTTTGTACTTTTCTCTGGTTAAAACTGAAAGGAAAAGCAGAGGTCGGAAATTTGTCTGAGAAATGGAACTATTACTGTAAAAATTATTAATAAGTAATAGTTATTATAGTTTATGACAATTGTCAACCTATTTGAATTTCCTTTGTGAGTACTATGCATAATCTTACTATCAAGCTATTTGTCATGGTGTTGACAAATCAACTTGCTTTCCCATAGCAAATGTTCTAGGAATACATTATAAACCTTCTAACTTATTTAATGAATAGTTGATGATTTTTTCCCTTTGGACCCAGAAGTGACCGAGGAAGAGAGGAAGCACTACCGCTTCAGCATTATTTTGAAATCCTGTTTATAAACTGTATATTAATTTCCAAGGCCATGAGTCTGGCACCTTTCCAGCTATTAACTACTATAACAAAGATAGATTTTTATTTTTGGTATTTATGTACTGAAGTCTAATTTAAACCTCACACCCTTAGAAATAACATGTCCTTTGACCTGTAACGACTCCCAGTACTTTCTGTACATATTCTTTGTTGTTTTGGCTTCTAAAAAAGAAAATTAAACTAAGTGTGATGATTGTTAACATTGAACTTATACCACCACCCCCAAAAATAAATTTGAAAAGTAGTATAGGATAAGTTATTAATTTACTTGATAGAATATGCACGTCATCTTTTTTTGAAGAAATGGAAATTTTGAGAAATACACAGAAGTAAAAGATGTAGCAGAAGAAAAATACTAAGTATACAACCAAACATTGCAGCAACTACAAGTCCAAAATTATTGGGCATAACGGACTTAACACACAGAGTGGGGGGAAACACAACCCAGATGTGTGGCTTAAAGAGAAGTTTTGGTTCCTAGTGCCCTTTGAGCTGAGGTTTGTTCAAAATTCATGTTAGCAAAGGAAGCTATATTCTGTTTTAAAAGTAAAAAAATAGGGCTGATTTCATTTTGGGGACTTGTCACCAAGTGGTTTGCAGGCAGCCCCCCTCCCCCCAGCTGCAGAGCCGTGCCACAGCCCTGGGGACTTTGTACAGCTAGGCTGAAGCTGGAGGTGTCTGCCCACAGCATACTTTAGGATTTCTTTATTAACTATTTAGTAATGCCATACATTTTTATAAGGTTAGATTGTTTGCTTGAAACATCTGTTTACATTTCATATTCCAATAAAATCATAGTGGTATTGGGTAAAAATAAAAAGGATCTTGACTTGATTCCAGGATCAAGTAGATGTGAGGAGAAAGCCTGAGACATTCCCTGTTTACATCTTCTGCTCTTTTGAATGCTCACTGAACACACTGAGTGGAAGGTAGGTTCTGAACTTTTCAAAGCAACTGATACCGGTGAAGGCATGTCACTTAGGAAGTCATTTAGGGAACAGCTATAGTAGGCAAGTTTGGTCCACGAAAAAAGGTATCTAACTACTGAGTTTTCCCCTGAGCTGGCCAGCGTGGGCGGGAAGAGGTTCTCCAAGGGCTAAGCAGCAAACATGATTTGTGGGGACAGTCCAGGCATCACTTACTTGAATCATTGTATTTTTCTTAACTCTTTCTCTTTTGATAATCAGAGTTTACCTTTTCTGTTTTCTGCTCCCCTGGATATTGTTTCTTTTACAGTTTTCATGCTAAGTATTGCTCATTTAAAGGTTTTGTTCTAATTAAATTAAAATCCATTTTAAGGTAGATATTATGGCCTTTAAAAGCTAAATTAATAAGGCTCTTAAAAATGATTAGAAGACATTACCCATTCCACTGATGAACTGTGATTTCAGATTGGCTGTTGAGAGACAATTATGTGAGTTGAAAATGCTGAGGTTATGGAAACTGGATTGGAATATTTGGGAACAGCATTAGAAATAATACCTCTAAGAATTTAATAAAGCTTATAAACTTTTCTTTCTCTGTCGCTCTGTCTTGAAAAGACACTCTGACTATGGCTGGAGGCACTTTTTCTCTGTGGTGTGATTGGTGGACAGGGAGTAAACAACTTACTGTAAATGGGCACCATGCCAGCTGGCTTCAAGTAGCATCAGGCTTGTGATTCGCAGTCAGCGTTAGGAAAATGCCTTTTAACTTGTTCATTTCCGTTTCTTTTAAGCCTGGAAAAAAGGCACAACTATACTCACTTATTAAGTACTGCCTAAGATCTTCTAGGGCTTACAAATCTTTTAGCAATCTCCAGAAGTTACTAGTGCTATTTCATTAGTACTGATATCCCTCTCCTATAATAATGACAAGTTTTTCAAAGACAGTTTTAGTATTAAAAGGAATTTTTCAAACTGGCTTGCTCTCACCTTGTCTAATTTATTTGGGATTATATTTGGCAATTCCTCTGACCCACTTTCAGAGTATTTACTGTCCAACACTGTTTGCAGGAAAAAATGTTACATGATATGAAAATGGAATTATTTTTATTTTTTTATTTACATAAGATAAACCAAAAAAAAAAAACCCTTAGAAGATATATTGTCTCTCAATATGTATTCTGCCCAAAGCATTTGTTTGGAGCTGGTAAATCACTGAACCAACTAAGCTAACTGACTGTCACCCCTGCATGAGGACTGGAGGCTGTCGAATTCTGTACAGTTTTTTATTGAAAAACTGGTTGAGACCTAAGGGTCTTCTTAAGTATTCTATTATATTGTATTCATAATACACTGGAGAATACAGTAATATAGTGGTTTATATCTTTGGCCTTTAAATGCTTTTCCATATCTGAAAGTCTTTTCAGCGAAGGGTTTAGCTGCATGATGTAAAATCTGATTATGATTAAGACAAAGTAAGTTTTCTGAGGGGAAAAGGACATTTATTGAGTTGACATATGTTTCCCTGTCTGTTCCTTCAGCAAATTTAAAAGTAATAGCAAGCCAAAAATAGAAGGATTTTCGATAGCCTGCCCTTCTTTCATTGTTATAATATGAAAATAATTTTTTGTGTGTATAGTGTATTTTAGTGACCCTTTCAATTCTGGTTCCTGAATCAGTATTTTTAAGCTTTGTGCACCATGAAAGTACTTGGCTTTTTCCCCAAGAAAAAAAAAATTCATGAAACACACATACTCATAGTATTTTAATATTATAATTGAGTAAAACTCTTTGCACCTAGTTGAACTTAATAAGTAGCATGATTTCTACATTGCAGATAGACTAAAACCTATAAAGTTTAGGTTTGAAAATCTGTTTTTACCAGTGTTGAAGGAACTCAAATAATGTGAAACTCCTTTCTTCTTGAAAACTAGAAAAGCAAGTCAAAACTGGAATTAGCATTTGCCATTTCATATAGTGAGGCTTTACTTAAATTATAGCAACCAACTAAAAATTAGGACAGTTGATGATGTAAACAATACAAACAAATTGGCTGTTATCTCTAAAAAGTATACATGGCAGTTTACCAAAAAAAAATTTAAGCCAACACATTCATCTTTGAATTAAACTAAATAATTAGCAATGACAAAGGCTCCAAATAGAAATTATGTTGTGTCCCCCAAGTATGTAACATATAAATTATATGTTCTGTCCCCTCAGACTGCCACAGAGATAATGATGAGTAAAAAAAGGATACTAATCAACAAATCACAATCATCTGGGAAGTTCTCAGGCTTCATCCCAGACTTAATCAGAATTTGGGGGTTTGGAATTGGTTATCTGTATTTTGATAAAGCCCTCCAAAGGCTTCTGATGTGTCTTCTGAGAACCATTGGAAACATAATAGCTCTGGACAATATAAGAGTACTCTGTCATATTTAGATATTAATATTTCATGGCTGAAAAATAAACATAGCACATAAAAGAGATAAATATATATTATAGAAGATGTTGAGATTTCAGCTATCTGAATGAAATTGTTTTTTCTCTAATTGAGAGCGTACTTTTTTTAAATTCAAGTATAGCTGACACGTTACATTAATTTCATGTATACAACATATTTATGCTATGCTTACCACAAGTGTAGCTACCAGCTGTCCCCACATGATGCCTTTACAGTACCATTGACTATATTCCCTGTGCTGTGCTTTTCATCCCCATGTAATTAGAAACATATATCTCCTATTCCCCTTCACCATGTTGTCCAGCCCCCACCTTACCCCTATGGGAACCATCAGTTTGTTCTCTGTATTCATCAGTCTGTTTCTGCTTTTTGTGTGTTGGTTTTGTTTTTTAGATGCCACATGTAAGTGAAATCATATGCTATTTGTCCTTCCCTGCCTGTCTTATTTCACTTAGCTTTATACTCTCTAGGTCTGTCCGTGTTGTTGCAGATGGCAAGACCTTATTCTTTTTCATTGCTGAGTAATATTCCTGTGTGTGTGTGTGTGTGTGTGTGTGTGTGTGTGTGTATACACATCTTCTTTATCGATGGACACGTGGGTTGCTTCCATATTTCACTATTGTATATAATGCTGTTGTAAACAGAGATGCATATATCTTATCAAATTAGTGTTTTTGTTTTCTTTGGGTAAATACCTAGTAGCAGAATTACTGGACCCATATGGTAATTCTTTTTTTAAATTTTTTGAGGAAAGTGGTTGCACCAGTTTGCATTTCCACCAGTGATGCACAAGGCTTCACTTTGTCGCCATCCTCACCAGTACTTGCTTCTTTTCTTTTTGATATTAGTCATTCTGACTGGTGTAAGATACCACCTCATTATGGTCTGGATTTGTATTTCCCTGATCATTAGTGATGTTGAGCACTTTTTATGTGTCTGTTGGCCGTCTGTGTGTCTTCTTTGGAAGGAAGAATATCTGTTCAGGTCCTCTGGCCATTTTTAAATTATCTTTATTTTTATTTTATTTATTTATTTTTTTAATGTTTATTTATTCTTGAGAGAGTGTGCAAGCAGGGGAGGGACACAGAGTGAGGGAACTGCAGAATCTGAAGCAGGCTCCAGGCTCTGAGTTGTCAGCACAGAGCCTGACAACAGGGCTTGAGCTCACGAACCGTGAGATGGTGACCCGAACTGAAGTCAGACGCTCAACCAACTCAGCCACCCAGGAGCCCCTATTTTTACTTTTTTTAAGTAGGTTCCACACCCAATGTGGGACTTGAGCTCATGAACCTGAGATCAACAGTTGCACGGTCTACCAACTGAGCCAGCTTTTCGGGTGTGTGTGTGTGTGTGTGTTGTAGAAATTATTTATATATATTTATATATATATAAACCCCTTATCAGATACGTAATTTATGAATATCTTATCCCATTCAGTAGGTTGCCTTTTTGTTTTGTTGATGGTTTCTTTCTCTGTGCGAAAGCATTTTATTTTGGTGTAGTCCCAGTAGTTTATTTTTGCTTTTGTTTCCCTTGCCCATGGTGACATACCTAGAAAAATGTTGCTAAGGCCAATGTCAGAGACTACTGCTTATGATTTCTTCTAAGAGTTTTATGGTTTCCGATCTCATATTTAAGTCTTTAATCCATGTTGAGTTTTATGTATGGTTTGAGAAAGTGGTCCAGCTTCACTCTTTTTCATGTAGCCCTCCAGTTTTCCCAGCACCATTTATTGAAGAGACTGTCTTTCCCCATTGTATATTCTTGCCTCACTCGTCATAGATTAACCATGTATGTTTGGGTTTGTTTCTGGGCTCTGACTTCTGTTCCATGGAGCTCACTGATTTTTAAAGTACCCAAAATTAGGTCCTGATGGTTTTAAAAACTCCTGGAGTTAAGCCCCATTGGTTTTCAAACCCAGTAATTACGCAGACTCTTCTTCCAATACATCTCTCCAGTACCGGGGTGCCTGGTATGGGGTCTGAACCTCCTGCTTCTCAGTGCTTATGGTGTTCCCCCGGATGGTGGTTAGTCTTTTGTTACATACATAAAGTTTATTTATTTTTGAGAGACAGGGAGAGAGTGCGTGCGCACTAGTGAGCTGGGGACAGGCAGACAGGCAGGGAGAGGCAGAGAGAGGAGGACAGAGGATCTTAAGCAGGCTCAGCACTGACAGCAGAGCCCACTGAGGGGCTCAAACTCATGAACTCTGAGCCGAAGACAGACTCTTAACCGAGTGAGCCACCCAGACTGATGGTGGTTAGTCTTACCAGGGCTTTGGTTCCTAACCATGCCTCCAGCCCTGCTACCCTCTTCTGTGCTGCCTCTTCAGTTTACTGTGGAGGGTCTGTTCTGGCAGCTTCGGTCATTGTCAGTTGCACATATGTAGCTTTTATCTAGTATGTCTGTGGAAGAAGGTGAGCTCACTATCATCTACTCTGCCACTTTCCCCGAACACCCTCTATTTTCTGTCTTTTGATTTGGGAGCATTTAGACCTTTTACATTTAAAGTACTTATTGATGGCAATGTACTTATTGCCGTTTTGTTAATAGTTTTCTGGTTGTTTTTGTCACTTTTCTCTGTCCTTTCCTCTTCCCTGCTCTCTTATGATTGATGACTTTCTTTAGTGTTACATTTGGCTTCCTTTCTTCTTACTTTTTGTGTGTTTATTACAGGTTTTTGCTTCTGGTTACCATGAAGTTTCTATATAATATCCTAAGTATCCAGCAGTCTATAGTAAGATGACAGTCATTTACGTTTGAACACATTCTAAAAGAACTTCATTTTTACTCCCCTCTCCATATTTTATGTATATGTTCTATTTTACATCTGTTTATTTTGTGAGTTCCCTTGACTTTTTTTTAGGTATAATTTATTTTACTGCTTTTGTCATTTAACCTTCATATTAGGTTTGTAAGTCATTTATTGTACATTTGTCTTTACTAAAGGACAACTGCCTTTACAGTATGTTCACTTTTACTGATGAAAGTTTTTCCTTTCATAATTTTCTTCTCATTATGGCCTTTTGTTTTCCACTTAAAGAATTTCCCTTTGTTTAAGGCTGGGTTTAGTGGTGATAAACTTAACTTCCTTTTTTTTTTTTTTTAAATGTTTGTTTATTTTTGAGAGAGAGAGAGAGTGTGAGTGGGGGAGAGGCAGAGAGAGAGGGACACAGAATCTGAAGCAGGCTCCAGGCTCGGAGCTGTCAGCACAGAGCCTGATGCAGGGCTTGAACTCATGAACCATGAGATCATGACCTGAGCTTAAGTTGGATGCTTAGCCGACTGAGCCACCCAGGTGCCCCAAACTTCTTAACTTCCATTTACCTGGGACCAATGCTAAATTGCATCTACAGAAGGGGAACAGACTTCATGGCATTCCTCCACAAACATGGAAGATCTGTCTGGGATAATCAACTCATCACCTCATGCTACTACAGTTGACCCTTGAATAACTAGGTTTTAACTGGGCAGGTCGCTTATAAGCAGGTTTGGGGTTTTTTTTGGATAAATGCGGTAGAGTACTACAAATATATTTTCTTATCCTTATGATTTTCTTAACAGTATCTTTTTCTCTAGCTTTATTGTAAGCATACAGTATGTAATACATAAAACATAGTGACTATGTGTTAATTGACTTTATGTTCTCACTAAGGCTTCTGGTCAATAGTAGGCTATTCCTAGTTTGAGGGGGTTAGAAGTTATCTCAGGATTAACTGTAATTTAAATTTTAAGTTTACAGTGGTAAATTTTTCTTTATCAATCTCAATAAAATTCTTTATAAATATCATTTATTTTGGGTGTAGGATTTATAATGTACACAGTAATCTTTTGATGATTGATCTTGGAATCATTGCATTTATATATCATTTATATATCCTTATAACACACACACATATATTTATATATGTTATATCATTCATGCATTATAATGGAGTACCAAAGCAAGCAGAGTAAATAATAAAAGGGCAACATCTTTGGTAAACATATTTTATCATCACTACACTGCATTATTTGTCCACGTGTGATTGTGCAAAATCGTAGAAAACTACACACACAAAAAAGGAATGGGAATGTTATGAGGGATGCTGCTCTGCCTAAAAGTACATAACCTGCTCAATGTGTTAGGTCATCTTCAACACATCACTCATATGCGTCACAGCCCTCTCTGATCTGTTTGAATTAAAACTAATCTGAAAATCTTAAATGGCTTTTGACCCATATGCTTACTTCCTAATAAGCATGTGTATAACTGGAAAGCTCTGACACTCACTGGCTTAGTGCAGTATAATAGTCCCCCCTTAGCTCCAGTGTATATGTTCTAAGATGCCCAGGGGATGCCTACAGCTGCAGATGGTACCCAACTTATATATATACTGTGTGTTTTCCTATGACAGACATCCCTGTGATGATAGTCTAATTTATAAGGCTGGGTATGAAATGACCAACCACAATTCATATTAACAACAGTTATAACACTAACTATAACACTTTTATAATAACAAAAGTTATGTGAATGTGGTTTTTCTCTCTCCCCAAATATCTAATTTTACTATATTCACCCTTCTTAGGATCATGTGAGGGGATAAAATGCCTCCATGAGGATAAGTGAGGTGAATTACATAGGCATCATGATGTAGGGTTTGGCTGCTGTTGACCTTGTGATGTTACATGAGCATGAGTATCATCTGCTTCTGGACTGAGGTTGGCCATAGGTAACCGAAACAGTGGATAGGGGGGCGTTGTATGTGCAAACTCCCTCTTCCAGTTAGAAACCCCTGGACAGCTTCTGCAAGGCTGGTAAGAGAAATCCTTAAAAAGAAAAAAAAAAGCCATTATCTCTTGTCTTCTTTCTCTTGTCATTTTACTTAGCTAAGAACCTAATTGAATGAGTAAGCTGATAATAGGATGGATATGTTTTCTGTAACAGATTAGTATTTATAAAATGCATTTTGCCCTCTGTAAGCCATGTATTTCATGCCATATCATAACAGGGAGTATCTGTGTTAAGTGATCGTTCTTGGTCAGATGTTATTCGTTGTGGTGGAATAAATACAGGACAGCTGTGGACCTTTCTTCTTCTTCTTCTTTTTTTTTTTTTTGAATGAACAAATTACTCTCACCTACATGCCCATAATTAAAATGTTGACATTTTAAATGTTAAAAAAAAATGTTTCTAGGATTAGCATTTTTTACAAAGTCATGTGTGTGGAGTGTGGGCTGTTACAAGTGTAGGCAAAATGGCTGGATGCACAGATTGGAGCAAATAATGAAATCTTTGTCATGCTAAGGAGTTCAGATTTTATTCTAATGGCACGAGAGAACTATTGCCTTTCTGAGCTAAGGATTGCTGTGCTCAAAAATGCATCTTAAAAAAATCACTCTGGCAGTCATGTATAGAACATGTTAAATATTCCTCTGTTTTATTTAAGGAAGGGGGCGTTGCAGAAAAAGATTACATCGAAATGTAGGTATATTGACAGAGGTCAAGGCAAATGGTAATAAAAGCATGAACTGGAATGGTAGCTGTGGAGAAGGAAATCTAGGGATAGATGTGAGAGCTATTTGGAAGATATGATGAGGCACCTGTTTGACCTTGGACAATCACCAGTTTCTGTCTGCACTCCACTGACCTCTTTCCAAGGTTACCAATTACCTTCTTGTTAAATTCAGTGGACACTTGCAGTGACCCACTGTGCAGCAGCCCTGTGCTAGACACCAGGATCCTGTTTGTATGGCTTCTTCCTGTGGTTTTTGTTAACATAGTAGTCTTTTGAGATTTCTTCCATCTATCTTTCTGACCTCTGCAAGTTCCTCTTCCTTTTAGAGTTTCTCAGAGCTCTGTCGTGGGCCCTCTTCTCACTTTCTCCCTTTCCCTGATGCTTCCGTTACAGTGTGGCCATATGCAGCATATTTTCAGTATCTCCAGGTCAGACCTGTTCTCTTGACCTCCTGATGCTTAGTTCCAATCACCTACTGAGTAATCTTCAAAAATCTTCCATGTCCAAAGTGAAGCATCAGCTTACTCTAAGCCATGCTTCCTGAGTACAGTACTTGGTCAGTCCCATTCCCCAATGTAGAAATCTGAACATAATCCCCACCTACTCCTTTTTCCCTACTAACCCCATATTTTTGTTGTCAAGCTTTGTAGGTTTGACTGACCAGTACCTCACAAATCCATCTAATTAGTATCTTCCCTTTTCTTACCTTAAGTTCCGGCTACTGTAACCTTGTAGTTGGCTAAGTGCAACGTCATCTTGACTGCCTCTCTTGTTGTCGTCTTCACTCTGTAGTCTGTAATGCAGCTAGAGCCAGACATACAGATAATCATCAGATCATTCCCCTGTTCATAACACCTCAGCGTCCTCACTGCCTTTGGACAATCTTAACAGTTTGATTGTCTTACTCTGGCTTATAGGGACTTTGATGACCTGGTAAGCTTTTTGTTGTGTAACCTTTCCAAATTGCTTTTCCTTCCCTCTTTCTTGTCTCTGTGCCTTTGCATAATGCTGTTGCCTATATTTCAGCCCACTTCTAACCTTTCCATCTTGAGAGCCTGCTCTTCTTCTTGGGTAGCCAGAGCCCAACTGAAACATCATATCTCCAAGCAAGCCCATCCATTCTTGAACACTACCTGGCCCCCCACCACACCTACCACATCTGGATTACAGGCCTCTCCTCAGCACCAAGCATTTTTCCTATCCTAGCATTTATCTCATTGTATTACAACTACCTGTTTACTTGTCTCTGTCTCCCTCCATTCTAGAAGTTCTCTGAGAATCGAGAACCATGGCTATCTTTTTCATAGAGGTAAACCCAGAACCTGGTACAGGATAGGTACTCCATAAATACTGGTTAAATGATTGAATAAAAGGAACAGTGAGGGATGAAGTTTGAAGGCAAGGAAACAAGACTATGCAAGAAAGGACCAGGTTAGGAGGTGAAAAAAATATTTAAGTTTGTTTGAGGAAACACTGTATTTTAGGCCACTATACATGAAGCAAAAAACTGAGGTCTGGGTGTGAGTATAATCACCAAAGAATGGATAGCCATGGGTACCAGGATGGAGAGGAATACAGTCAGGTTCCAGCCTTCTCTAAAGTGGTAAATGGATTAGGGGATGGAAAGATGAACCTACTGCATGTATAGACCCCCACACCTGTGGGGTGATGCACCATGGGAAGAGAGTAACAGCACTGGTTGTGTGAGGGAGGAGATTTCTGATCCCTCTTCTTGGCTTTGAGTGTCTCAGACTGAAGCAGTTAGAGGAGGAGCAGCCCATCCTCAGACAGGGTTGTGAGGGAAATGGCTCCAGTGGGGAAGCGGGTGTTCTGTAAAGCAGTGCAACTAAAGAAAACCATACTATCATTTTTTAACCAGCACCACAAGAAGACAGTATGATCATCTTTGACTCTCTCCATCCTTTCTCAAGGACTTGGAGAGCTAAGAAGAGGAATACTTAAGTAAGAGGCTTCTACTCCCCCGCCCCCACTTACTCAGCAATAATTAGGAATTTGTATAAAATTTCACTAGGATGGCATGTGTGGAGAGAAAAGTAATTATTTGGATGTTTTCCAAGGATCATTTATGTAAAAATATGTACAAATATAGTAAGACCCATTCTCTTTCTATACTTACATAAACATTTTAAATTGAGCCCTTGGAATTTTTTTAAAAAGAAAAGCAATTACTATTCTGACAAGATATTTATATATAATATTTATGAACAGATGCAGTGATAAACATAATGGATGTAGATCATGGACAGATAGGGATCATGCATCTAGGTACACATCAGGCAGGGGCTGCCAACGTATAGCCCACAAGCCAGACCCAACCCTTCAAAAGCCATGAGCCAAGAATGGCTTTTATGTTTTTAAAGGGTTGTAAAAACAAAGAAACAAAAATATGTGACCTGTGGTCTGCATAGCCTTAAATGCGTGCTACCTAGCCCTTTACAGAAAAAACGTGCTGACCCCTGACCTACATCATTTTTTAATGGGTGTACAGTATTCATCAGATGGATATATAGTCTGTTCTCATTATCCACCCTTTTATATTCTACAGTAATCTCAGTCAATGTCAAATTGGTAAATACTAAGCTATTATTCCTAGGGGAAATACGAAGTTAGGTTCCTGTGAGCCTCTGGTCATAGTAGTTTAGGCAGCCTATCATTATATAATCTTGTTTTAGGTGTTTCTCTTTAAAGACACCTTATTTAATAATATCTTTGATTCACTAACATTGAACATATAGCAGTATGTTTTATGAACAGTATCATAAATCATGCCTGATTCAACCTCGTGTGATACACCTCCTCCCTAAGGTACATTGCACCCTCTTTCTGCTGAGGAATACTAAGCACTTGATCACTATGCTTGGGGGCCGTTGTGAAGAGGGAAATCACCAACAAAAGGCAGAAAAATTAAAAACAGCATGGCAGTAAGTATATCACTGAAAGGACACTTGTTTACAGTATAAGAACTGAAGCAAGAAGGCATAATGTCACTTTGACCTCAGCTGGGAGCATGCACATCCGGCAAGTCAAGTTTTTTTTCTACTCTGTGCTTACCCACACAGGGCAAAGAAAGCACTGTGAGTATTAATTTTTGAGTTACAAATAAATTTTAAACCTTGACGGAGGCCCTGGGGTTAGAGCTGAATACTGAAGAATTGTGTACAGGGCAACTCTGTCAGGCAACCTGTATTCTGAGGGTCTAGGCCTCAGACCCAGAAGGCAGATGCACAGGGATTCAGATAACCTGGCGGGAGGATAGAGGTTGAAAGCTGACACGAGACCGTGTAGTTAAAGGAGACAGAGCTCAACCTGGAGAGGCACACCGTGCACACATGTAGGGAGCTGTGTTTGCTAAGTGAGGAAATTCAGACTTTATCCTCTACAAAATAAAGTTCTCAGTTTTTCAGGTGTTGCATAAAAGCTACATTTTAGTACCATATGTTCTATTTGTTTTTTTTCTTTTTTTTTAAGTTTATTTATTTAGAGAGAGAAAGAGAAAGAAAGAAAGATTGTGCAGGAGCATGAGGGGGAGAGGGGAAGAGAGAATCCTAAGCAGGCTCCGCACTGTCAGCACAGAGCCCAACATGGAGCTCAATCTCAAGAATCGTGAGATCATGACCTGAGCCGAAATCAAGAGTCAGACGCTTAACCAACTGAGCCACCAGGTGCTCTGCTGTTCTACTTTATTAACATCTTATAAGAATGTTTCATTTTAGTTTCTCCTTGGATCTGAAAAGTATTTTGGTGGTGAACTCTTCCTAGTAATCCAGAAATTGTTCAAATTTGGGACATTTTAATTTCCTAGATTTATAACTTCCTTACAAAACCACAGAAATCAATTTTCCTACGTGTTCTTCAAAGCCCTAGGCCTCTTGTCAAATTATTTTCAAGGACGAATGGCATGACAGATGGGAAAATCATGAACTACAGTAAGGGGAAAATACTGACTGTCATTAAGTAGCTGAGTAGAGGCCTCTTTTCCTCTTATCCCATCTCATCTTTGCTTCTGGAGGCCACTCTGTACAGATGGGGGGGTCTGAGATGTGTGGGACCTGGGCAGGAACACATTCGGAGGTTGTGTCATGTTTGCCATGGCAGATGCCATGGAATTGTAAGGGAGAGGGAAAGGAAGCTGTGAAGCAGTGACCCTGACCTTGTGCCTTGACTGAGCACAGCTTGTAGGTCATTTAACCCAGTGGATACAGCTCAGTCACTTGCTAATTATCTCTAGCTTTTACAGTAACTTACTTTGATAACCCAGGCTCGGGATTCTGATGGTGCGCAGTGCGTGCCTTCCAATAATCCGCCTTTTATTAAAGGCCTAACCTCTAGGTTTAGCATGGCCATTAAGACCTTGGCATCCACAGCGGTCTGCCTCATCTGGAATCCAGATACAGCTGTATCTGGGGCGAAAGCATATGAGAAATTAGAAAACTAACTCTTAGTTTTAATTTCCTAGATTTATAACTTCCTTACAAAGCCTCTTAGTTTTTGACCTTGGATGGGTAATTTCTCTTGAGTTTGCAGTTTCCTTGATTATTTGGGGATAATAATATCTGCTTCAAATGGTTGTGGTGAGGATTGAATAAGATTAGATGTTTTAAGGATTATCATGAGCTAATATTTATAAAGTATTTTAGACTGGCGTATGACACATAGTAAATACTATGTAAATAGTAATAGTATTATTTTGATGTGGTTCTTGTTTGGTTCCTCTCTGCACTACTAGTATGTATTGAAATGAAGTTCAAGAACTGACTTCATGTTAGAGGGGGCACCTACGTGGCTCAGTTGGTTGAGCATCCAACTCTTGATTTCGGCTCAGGTCATAATCCCAGGGTCATGAGATTGAGCCCTGTGTCTGGCTCCATGCTGAGTGTGGAGCCCGCTTAAGATTCTCTATTTCTCTCTCTACCCCTTTGCCTCTCTCCTCCCCTCATGCTTGCTCGCTCTCTCTCTCTCTCTCTAAAAAAAAAAAAAAAAAAAAAAAAAAAAAGTTAGAGAAAACCAGACTTGTATATAATTATAGGTATAGAAGACTATGTCAGGAGTCTCCTTTTCTCTCTTTCGTGTCTAATTTATCTTAGTCTCCTTAAAGTCTGGATTCCCCAAATGAAAAGTAGCAAAATATAATTTTAAATGCTAAGCACCATATCACAAGAAAGTCACTTAAAGATTGCTCATGTTTACATTCTAAGAGCATCAAAAAACTGTAATTTAGAAAAATGCTAGCCTAAAATTACTGATTTATAAAGGTAAATAAAGTATAAGTCATTCTTTTATAAATCAAAGAGATGTAACGAGCTTGGGGTTGTAGGTTCAAGCCCCACGTTGGGTGTAGAGATTACTTAAAAATGAAATCTTTAACAATTAAGAAAATATACTTACAATACTGTACTGTATTTATCAGTATCATAGGTGTATGCCATCTGTTTACAAGATGAATCATTTGTCACTACCTACGTCAGTACTGTCTTATATGATACAAAACAAGGTAGATGTTTTATGTATGACTAACACTACACATAGTGTTTTTATGTAATTTTTACATAAAAATTAAAATATAATATGAAAATAAATTCATACTTATTGGCATGTATAATGATTAGTGCATTGATAATGAAGAAGCAACCGTATGATGTCTTTATAGTAGCCCAGCGTAATTAATAAGATTGCTTCATGGTAGTCTAGCCTATATACTGATGAATGACTTGTTATAAAATTTTAATAGCATTCAGTATTACAGTCCTATTCATGACACAATATTGGAAATGTTACATTAAAAAAATAGCTTGTGGTGATAGGCTCGTATTCTGTTTCTCCAATGGCAAGAGAGAGACACATACTGTATGGTAATGCTAGTCTTTGAAAGCAAAGTTATAAAATGGTAACAAAACTAACACATCATTAATTTTATATTAAATATCACTCACCTTACCAGGGCACCTGGGTGGCTCAGTTGGTTAAGCACCTGACTGGACCTCAGGTCAGGTCAGGTCATGATCTTAACAATTCGTGATATAGAGCCTCATGTTGGACATTGTGCAAACAGTGGGGAGCCTGTTTGGGATTCTGTCTCTCCTCTCTCTCTCTCTCTCTCTCTCTCTCTCTCTCTCTCTGTGCCTCTCCTCCACTTGTGCTTTCTCTATCAAATAAATCTTAAAAAAGTATTACTCGCCTAATGCCTATCCGTAAGGCTAGGCTAACCAGTTCCATACAAGTGTTGCACATGAATACGTAGGTGGTGATGATGGTGCAGAAACCTGTCCTCCAGTTCTGGTGGTGCAGTTACTAGGTTTCCACACAAGAAACTCACACACAGACACAACAGATACGTCTATTAACTGTACGGCCTGATGACTCTTTACTGTTTATTAAGCGGAAACGGATCACCATCAAGTTCTTGATCCTTGTTGTTTTATGTTCAGTAGGCTGAGGAGGGGGAGAAAGAACGGGGGTTGGTCTTGCTGTCTCAGGCGGAGGAAGCGGAAGGGGAGGCAGGAGAGGCAACGCGCTTGGTGTAACTTTATGGAAATACCTCACAATTTCTGTCTGTCTCTTGTGATTTTTCATTTCTCAACAAGTGTTTCTATGTAATACCAACCCATCTTCTACCATTTGCATTGGTGTCAGTTCTTCTGTCATGAAGGGCCCTTGTCATGAAAGAAGTTAAAAACAGTCTTATATCAGCCGAACCCTTCGGCAGATTGTCTCATGTCCATCTGCTTTCCAGACCTGCTGCTTTTGTGTCGTCATCCTCACTGTCTGGCACTGGTTGGGAAGCATTCCTCTCCAGAAAGTTGTCTTCTGTTAATTCCTCTGCTGGCTGTTAGCTCTTGAACTTCTACAGGATCCGTATCTTGAAACCTTTCATCCCCTCCTTCCCCGCTCCCCCATATCCACTGTCTCTTTTGTGATCTTTTCCTTGACTGGCTCTGTAGTAAACCCTGTGAAGTCAGGCACAGCAACACCTGGACACAGTTTTCTTCAGCCAGAATTTACCATTGCAGGCTTGATGGCTTTCACGGCTTTTTCTCTAACAACGACACCATCTTCAGTGGTGTCACCCAGACTGTCGTGATCTCTGTCAGGGTTCTCTCCCATTGTGTTGACAATTCTTTCCGTAAGGTGCCTTGTGTCATCAGCTGCAGAGGTCCCTAGGACTCCCTGATACGGAGGCTGGATCAGAGATCCTGCTTGGGGGCAGGTACACCGCTTCTCCATCTTTGGCATTGAACTAATGGGATTGTGGGAGACCAGGGCCATTGTCCAGTAGACAGAGAACTTGAAGAGGCTGTACACCTGGCTGGCCAGGTGTACTTCCTGACTACACAAAGCATTAATGGAACAAATCCAGAAAAAGGATTCTCATTGTCCAGGCCTTCTTGTACAACCAAATGACTGGCAGCTGGTGTTGGTCTTCTCGATTCAAGGCCTGGCGCTTAGCTTTATAGATAAGAGCAGCTCTGACCATAAACCCCACTGCATTTGTACGACACAGTAGAGTTGGCCTGTCCCTTCCTGCCTCACATCCTCTATGCTCGCTTCTCTTCCTTACTAATAAATTTCCTTCTTGGTATTTTCTTCTGGAATAAGACACTTTTATCTGCAATAAAAACCTGTTCGGGCAGACACCCTTTCACCTTATTGATTTTCTTAATGGCGTCTGGGAACTTGTCTGTTGCCTTTTGGTTGGCAGAAGTTTCTTCTCCTGTTATCTGGACATTTTTTAAACCAAACCTCTTTCTAAAATTATCAAATCATCCTTTGCTGGCATTAAAATCTCTAGTTTTTCTTTAATCTGTTTTTTTTAAATTTTTTATATATTATTTATTGTCAAATTCGCTTCCATACAACACCCAGTGCTCATCCCAACAAGTGTCTTCCTCAATGCTCATCCCCCTTTTTCCCCGTCTACTCCACGCCCTCCACCCTCAGTTTGTTCTCTGTATTTAAGAGTCTCTTATGGTTTGCCTCCCTCCCTGTCTATAACTAGTTTTCCCCTTCCCTTCCCTCATGCTCTTCTGTTAAGTTTCTCAAGATCCACATATGAGTGACATATGATATCTGTCCTTCTCTGACTTATTTCACTCAGCATAACACCTTCCATTTCCATCCACATTGCTGCAAATGGCATGATTTCATTCTTTCTTATTACCAAGTAGTATTCCATTGTGTGTGTGTGTGTGTGTGTGTGTGTGTGTGTGTGTATAAATTCTCTAGTTTTAAATCCTTATCCTTCCTTTTGCTTTAAGTTGTCATATAATGACTTTGCTTTTTTCAGAACCTTAATGGGGGTCTATGGGTATGTCTTTATTGTAGCAATCCTGCACCCACATAAAAACTGCATTTCAACATGAAATAAAAAGACATTTCACAAAAAGTACAAGGTTTTGTGCCTGCTGAAGGAGCTGCAGTGGATAGCTTCATGAATTTCCTTGCCTTACCTTTTTTTTTTTTTTTTTTTTACAGTGGTCCTTACACCGAACTCAGTCAGGTATATTGAAATGATAGACAACCACAGCTGTAGAGTAGACCTCAATCTACAATGCATAACAGTTCAACTTTTTCTTTTTTTTTTTATTTACTTATTTTGAGAGAGACCGTGCAGGTGGGGAAGTGGCAGAGAGTGGAGGAGAGAGAATCCCAAGCAGGCTCCTTGCTGTCAGTGTAGAGCCTGATGTGGAACTCGATCTCAGGAACCATGAGATCATGACCTGAGTCGAAACCAAGAGTCAGACGCTTAACTGACTGAGCCACCCAGTCGTCCCCAACTTTTTCTTACAATGTCTGACTTTTCTCTGCTTCCTGGGAACACTCCCAGCGTCACTAGCGGCACTCTGTATGGGTTCTTTGATGTTATTCAAGGTTTACAGTATTGCACAAACCACAATGAAAAATATGTGGGAACCACAAGACCTCACTTTCTCCTGTGATACACAGTTTACTGGAGAGATAAGCTTCTCACATAGAGATAATGAGCGGCACATGGCGTTTTAAGCAGATAATAGCAAAATGAGGCAGCTGTGAAATTATTACAGCAGTACTGTGTGTTTTTATAGTTAATTTTATGCAGTTATGATTGAATACTGTATCTTTACATTTGTTTGCATTTCTCTTGAGTGTCAGTGATACCATGTGTGAGCTGTAAGTCTGTGTGTGCATCAGTTTTGATAAATTTGAACTTGTTATGATTTGTGTATATTTTATGGTAGTAAATGATAAAATAGGCTGGTATTTACATAGATTTTATGCATTCATGACATCCCTTTTTCTTAATTATTTTGATATTTGTAAGCTATGCAGTTCATCTCCAGGTTTCTTCAAATTGTTGTGAATCTCCAAAAACTTTAACACATACTTATTGAAAAAATATGCTTGAGTGGTCTTGTGCAGTTCACTCGCATGTCGTTTGTGTTGTGTTCGCTACTATTCCTGGTTCTCATGTTGTTGTTGTCGTCCCTGGTTATGTGCCATCATGTATCTGAGTTAGAGAATCATAGATGTTAGAACTAAAAGAATTCTGAGAAAATTACCAGGTCCAGCATCCTGCCCCCTGCAATGTAAGTGTCTTTATCTTATGAATAACAGAAGAGGGATCTTGAAGTCCAAGGAAGCTGAATGAGTTGTTAGTGGTCCCCCATTGAGATGGTGGTAGGACATCTGAAATCTCTCTGGTTGCCCATTTCTAGTCACTGCAGGGTGGGGTTGGGGGTCTGCTAGGCACTAGAATGCTGTGCTATTCTAAATAGCACTAGGACCACTGCGTTAGTCAAATTTCTATCTTACCGCCTTCCTTTCCCTGGATGCTGTCTTACATTTGCACTATAAAGTTTAACCTATGACTTAAAGGTCACTTTGGAACCTTGGTTGGACCCAATTTTCTGATGTTCTTTAATACTTTTATTGGTCCTATTCTAATGCCTTTCAGTTTCCCAGAGGAGCTTACTCTAAGTACCCAAAGACCTCGTACATGTTACCTGTCTCTCAACTTCCCTCTCACTTAGCTTTCCAGCTCTTAGCATTGATGCCATCTCCTCCAGGTAGACTTGCCTGATTCCTGTCTCTACCTAAACGCCCTTTCATATTCTCCCATGGCAGCGTGAATCATTGTATTATATCCGCCCATATCCTTGTATGTCTCTCCTACAATGGACCGTAGAAGCCTTATGAAAACGTAATTTGTGTCTCTCCATCTTAAAATTATAATCCTAAGTACACAGCACATTTCCTAGGTCCTGAGTTGAGAACTCAGTTTACCGTCCTTCCTTCCTTGCTCAGGACGTTCGTATTCTGTCTGCAAACATTTTGGAGCATCTCCTTCTCATGGTTTTTGCTGACATTTTCTCTTACTGCCGTGAAGCCATTTGATGGCTTTTCCAACTTCTAAAAGTTGATTCTTCAAATGTGTGTCCCCAAGGAATGTTACCCCTATGTCACCAAAATGAAGAGCAGCAACAGAATCCTGTGAAGAAACTCCTCTGCAAGAGGTCTGGGAATCTGGATTCTCCTTCTCCCCGAGCTGCCACCCTGAGCTTCTTTCCTTATCCTGAGAGTAGGGACTGTCACGGAACCCATTCTCACAGATGTCACCAGGATGAAAATAACCAAAAAAAATTGTGATATGGCATTTGATTGAGTGTCTAACACATATTAAGTGAAAGTGAGCAACAATTAATTGTAAATTAAATTAGGTGAATTAATTAACAAATTAAGTGAGGTAATGAAAAGGAAAAAAATTGTTATTCTTGAAACATATGTTTCAGGCCTTCCCCGCCCCCCGCCTCCCCCCCCTCGTGAAATACCTGCATAACACCTTTTTGTTATTCATACTGTTTTCACTGTGCCTGTTCTGCATTCCTGTTGAAGGTCTGAGAGGCCAGTTTGTCATTTTGAACACAGCGTCAGCGGAGCAGCGTATGACTCAACAATCGCGTCATCCTGGACAGGCATCAAATGGATGTGAGCCAGGACATGATGTGATGAAAGGCATTCATTTTTCCCCTCTTCCTTGTCCGTGTTTTCTTCGCCACAAACTTACTCATGTCAGGCCTGCAGAAGTAACATTTCAGTTCAATTCATAATAAAAATTGAGGGCATTTGCATATGTTACCTGTCGCACCCACTGAATAATTCTGTGTTCAGTCACAATTGATTTGAAATAGGTCTTTTCCTTCTCCTTTGATAATGAAAGAAAAAATTGTCTAAGGCTATTTCCAGAACACGCTTATATTAAGTATTAAAGTCCTTTTATTGTTAACATTCTAATTGTAAAAATAACTAGAGGCAGAAACTAAAGGATGTGAGGCGTGTGTTCTGTCAAAAGACTGCTGGCAGCGAGAAGACTGGACTTCCCCCATGGAGAAGGCACGGTCCTCAGGGAAGTTGTGAGCGGTGTGTACAGATGGCCCCGGGAAGACCAAGAGTGGATACAGTTCTTTCTACTTTTGGTGTTTTTTTTTTTTTCCTGGCATTGTGATTGCTGAGTGATCGACTTCTGTTTTCACCTCTTCTCCAACTCGTTATTGTTCTAATGACTGCTTGAGGAAAGCCTCTCCTTTTGCTGTAAGGCATCAGAACATTTACCTTTAATTTTTAAAAGTACTCAAATGAGAACCTCATAAATCAAGGAACACCTATAATTCTGGGTTAACGCATCCAACTAAGCCTTTGGCAGAAAGATGTTTTCATTAAGTTGGCTGGCTTTCCTTGAGCATTCCCTTACTCAGTTGTTGATTCTTTGTTTTGAGCAGTGAATTTTTAATATATTTCAGGCTAAACCAAGTAATATAGATTAAACCAAGTAATATAGATTATTATTTTGAAACTCTAAGAGCCTATAAAAACATCTGAAAGAAGAGGCTGAAGAATTGTTCCAGTTTTAATGGGTGAACTATCTTCATTATCTATATTTAATGCCTGACACTCAAACATATTTGGTAAAGGAAAGATACCATATTTCAAAATACTTAGCCCTCCCCCAGAAGGCAGACCCAAATTTTAGGTTCTTCTCTGTCTTTGCAATTTTGTGTAAATTTTAGAATCAGCTTGTCAGTTTCTGTACACGCAAAAAAGCCTGGATTATAACTGGTAATAGAATCTACAGATCACTCAGGGAAGAAAGGACAAAACTACTGTTGTCTTTCTCTCCATTTACTTAGATCTTCTTTACCTAGTTTCACCAGTGTTGTATGGTTTTCCTTCAGAGCCCTTCTCTCCCCCCATTTATTCCTGTTTTATGAGTATATGTGTTTGTGTTTTGCTGCTATCATGAATGATCTTAAATTTCATTTTTTAATTGTTTGCAGTATGTAGACGGAAATTGATTTTTTTTTGAAGATTGTGTCCTGTGACCATGCTGAATTCATGGATTCTAAATTCTTTTTAGTTTTTTTTTTGTTTTTTTTTTTTTTTTTTTTTTTAATATCTGCCTGCTCCTTTCTCACAGTCTTCTGCTGAGACTTCATTTACCCATATATGGGGCCATTTGATAACTGTCTCTCAGGTCTTTGAGGTACTGTTCACTTTTCTTCAGTCTTTCTCTCTGTTCTCCAGACCACATGAATTACATGGATACTGGATATAGAACAGCTCACTTAATCCTGCTGTATTTTAAAAGATACCTCTCCCCTCAACTGTGTCTGGAATCTTTGTCTAGGGCCCTTCTGTTTTGCTCTTCCCAGAGAAAGGTCTCCAATCTCCTGCCTAGAAGGAGGGGATGGATAGGGTGATAGGAAGGATAGCATCTAGTTTAAAAAAAAAAAAAAATCAAAACAAAAAAATAGAAGAATCCACCTTGGAGGAAATAGAAAATATGCAGAGCGAAGGAATTTCCCCCAAACCTATTGTTGATATGCTTAGAGATAAGAAAAATACTGCATTCATCAAATAAGAGTAAGGTGTTTAAAGAGGGAAATTACAGAGAAAAAGGGGAGGCAAGAAAAAATAAAAAAATAAAGGGAATTTTCAGAGAATAAAACCAAACTATTAGAAATTAAAAAGGTTATAGCATAAAAGAAAAGCTCAGTAGGAGGGTTGGGAGGTAATAGTAAGAAAATGACCCAGAAATAAAAGCTGAAAGACAAAGAGATGGAATATAGGAGAGAAAATAAGACAGAGGATCCGTTTAGGGGATTCAGAAAGCATGTAGACAGGAAAAGAAATCATCAGTGACTGGAATAGGAAAGGTAATGTAGGGATTGAGCTATCTGCTTCTTTTCCTGTTGGTTTCTTTAGAGTTATTATTTCTGAAACAAAGCAATACATAAGAATAACACACATACACATATACAATTTAATGAATAATTACAAAGCTAGCACTCATGTAACTGTTAATATAACATAGCAGCTCCTTGGAGGCCTCCAGTGTGACCTTGCAAGATCACAGTCCCATTTTGCTCCCCCTTCTTAGAGGTAACCATTTTCCTGACTGGATAATCATTTTCTTGCTTTCCTTACCACCCGTATATACATCCTTAAACCCTGTAGCTTAGTTCTCATGTTTCGAACTTTAACAAATAGAATAGAAATGAAAAAACTGTGTTATTTTGTATCTTGTTGTTTTCCCTCCAAAGTGTGTCATTCATCCCTGTTATTATATACAGCTGTAGTTCAATGCTCTATACAGGTGTACTGCTGTTGATACATCCTTCCCATTGTTTTGAACACTTGACTAGTTTCTAGCTTTGGTTTACTACAAAAACTGTCATTCTTACATAGTTTACTGTATACCCACATTAATTTCCTAAAGAGAATACATTTCTTTAAGTATATGTCAAATGTTGTTGCTGGGTCACAGGATGTTCTCATCTTCCCTTTTACTGGATAACGCCACATGGTGTTGCACAGCAATGTGCTCTTTAAACTCAGACACGTTTTAGTGTCAAATGTTTAAGTTTTTCCAGGCTGGTGGGTGTGTAATGGTGTTGTATGGTGATTACAGTTTGCATTTCCCTGATCACTGATGGAGCTGAATAACTTTGATATGTTTATTGGACATTTGGAGTTCTAGCACATAAAATATCTGTATAATTTTTGTCCATGTTCCCAGTGGGTTTTCTGTCCTTTTATTTGAAAGTGACATTTGTCTAAATTTGTGAATATTATCAGAGCACAGGTGGCTAGGGCACTTTCCCTTAGATTTCGGCCTAAATCCCTGTCATTTTGTCAGCACATTGGTGCTTTTAAGGAGATTTTTCAAATACATTTTTTAGCTAACATTTCAATTTTGACAGGCACGTTGGCTCCTATAACCTAGCCTGTCATTTCTACAAAAAGAAACCTATAAATGTTCTTAAGCAGAGTTTGAACCATTCCCCCTGATTTTGACCCCTAACTTTATCCCCGATTCTCAGCCTTTTGAAAATTGTCGTCTTAGGTTGCTTTTTAGCTTTAACTTAATAGACCCCAGAATGCTCATTCCAGTGTAAAATTTTGCTAGTATCCTCTCTTTTTTTCCCTCCTAGTATTATTGTGGTATAGTTGACGAAATATCACTTCTCTTGTTGTCTTAAGTCTTAGGGGTTTATGCCTTTGAAAACAAATGCCATTACTCTTGTTTTACTGGGTCCCAGAGGAAGCTGAAATTAAAGCATGTGTTAGAGATCCCATCTTTAACCAGAATTCTTTGTGGCTGGTCATTTAATTTTCAAGCTCACATAACACTTGAAGCAGTAATGTGGCTAAAAGAAGTATCACGTGAGCAATATTAAGGACTCTGAACAACATGGGCTATTTTGTCAGACTTGAAATATTTTAAAATTTGATTTAAAACTTAGGGTTTTGTAGATATGTTCTCATTGGACTAAGTGTTGAAATACTTAATGTACAAAACATTGTTCTAAATCCAGAGGACCAACCAACACCCTGGTAGGGAAATAGACAGTGTTCATCAAGTGATAGTTGACCAGATGTATTTTCTACTAGGAGCAAATGTGAGGAAATGCATATGTCTCCTTTTTTGAAACAAGGGTGGGTGAGCAGTTTAACAGTATGTATGAAAAGTCCTAAAACTATCTATTGGCTTTCCTTGTCCTTTTAAGATTTTAACTTAAGTAATAATCGAAGATGTTTGCAAAGGTTTATGCATGTTTATAATAGTCAAAAAAACAGAAACAAAGAATAACCAGTAATGAGGGAATAGTGAAGTTCTTGCTGAGTATTTTACAGTCATCAAAGAATCATGTCATAAGAGATGATCTATTGACACAGGAAATTTTCTCAAAATGTTGTTAAGTAATGAACAAAAAACGAACAGTGCCTCACATATAAAAAGCTGGATACAAAAGAGTCATATAGAATACTATCCCCAGAATAAATATACATAATTTTTTTCAAGATTAAAGATATGTATTAAAGTATTTCCTGTTTTTTTTCTGACAAAACTATGATGACTTTATTTTCTAATTTAAACTTTTTGGTGTTTTCTAAATTTTCTAACTATATATTTATTACTTTCATAATTTAAAAAATATCTTGTATTTGTTTTATTTGCCTGATTACTTTTCTCTTTTACCTACTGGTATATTTCTAAATGACTATAAAGCAGTGATCTTGCAGTAGATGATGAATTAGGTATAAAGAAATGAACTAGGACAAAAATTGTTGTAGGACCAACAATTCCTCAGTGTGATAATAATAATGGGATCATTTCCTTTCCCCATGACTGAAAACTGAGACAGCCCACACCTAGAACTGTCAAGGTATGTAACATTCATTCTAGCAGGGAGAGAAGTAAATGGCTTCCTATCCCAAATGAGAGCCTCAGGCCCATAAACAGAGTCATTGAGTCATGTCAGCTACCCACTACAGTGGTAACCAAGTATGAATCCTTCTTGTTTTCTGTCTTATAAGTTTCCCTTAGTCACCGTTTCTCATTCTTTTCATGTGTAGGGTATAATACATTTTAGAAATCACACAGTTTTACTTTGTTTTGTTTCACTCTTTTGGAGCACCGTGAGAAAAATTAAAATTTCAAACAGAGATGTTGTCGACTACTATTCATGTGTGCCCATTTGTCCCCTTTTTTGGGAGGGGTGCCCATTTCTTATTCCACCTAACTAGGCAGAGTTTTGCCAACCACCTCCATTTAATTTTGAGAGATTGGCTCTAATATCTTGCTGTCAGTACTTTTAATTCTTACAGCTCGGGTGTTCTGGTTCAGTCTGTGGTTTTTAGAGAAAGTACAGAAACCAAAATGAACGCTCAGGGTGTCCAGACAGTCTTAAAATAAGCCCGGTACAGCTCAGCTCATGCATTGATTATCCACCTAACAGTTAACGATCCACAGTGTGACATGTTGTTTACTGCTCTACAACATGTCAGCTTTTGGTATTCATGTGGGAGAATCCTTTATCAACAGTGGAAACTTCAGTTCAGAGTTGTCAGATATTTATGCTATAAAATAATGACTTGTCTTTAAAGTATCAATTTTGTGATTGATGTTTTGGCAGATGTTTTGTGTTTTGTTTTAAACTGTGCATGAAAAATCTGTCAGAGTTATTGGTTCCCTTTCTTCCCTACGTTCCTCAAACCTGGCCATTTCCGAGTTGCTTTGTTTAACTATGTTGAATTGTGAAGCTGTTTGAAGTGATGATTTCGTTGAAAGTAACAAGTCTGAAAACTACTTTGATATCTTAAACTGAGGACTTTTCTATTTTCAGAAGTTACATTTCTCTTAGACTTTGGAGCTGTCCTTTGACGGGATGTCAAATCTTCAGTGGTATTCAGCAGGTTCTGTTTCCTGCTCACACAACCGACTGCTTACATAAGAGCTCAACTTTAAAATGCTTTCTTAATGGCTGACTGTTCACATTCTAATTCTTTGAAGTAAGGGATTTGGTTTGGTTAAAATAACAATTTTTCTAACACTTCTGTGAAAATATAAGCTTTGACAGAGCATTTAAGACAAGTTTGAGAGAATACAGTATTGGTTTTGGTTTTAACCTGCATATTATTTTATAAATAGAACTAGTATTATTTGATCATAAATGCTTATCCATTTCAAAGCTTCCAGATTGCCAATTTCCCACTGCAACAATAGTTACTGTTTATCCATTCTCCAAAAAGTGCTGCTTGTGCCCTTGAAAAGTTTACATTCCAAATGTTCGCAAAACTTTACAACAAAAATCATGTCATCACTTCCTTTCACAGTTTCTTTTCCATTCCTATACAGTTTCTAAAATGTTAGCAGATACCATTTTAGAAGAAACAGAAGTTACTTTTCTAATGAATACTCTATAATAAACTACAGTCATCTATACTTAGTCGGACTATGAAAGAATCAAAGCTCACTTGTTTTTTATTGCTAAAGTTAGCAAAAGTGGAACTACATGATAGCTTATGTTGCTCATCACTGTTTTCATAAAATTTTGTTGAGAAAATATATGTGTACAAATATGTTTAAATCAGTGTACCTATACATTATGTGCACTACCTCTATGTTACTCGTTTAGTATGTTTTTACTGATTTAACTGTATAATTTACAAAGGGGTCTTCCCAATATAAAGAAGGTACAGAATTTAAACAATTCACATGTATTTTTAAAAATGTAGTCTGCTTTGTTATCTGTATGTGGAGAATGCAAGATAAATAGATCATAAATGGCTCTTGGTGAAAAGTACTAATCCTAGATCTAGGATAACTGTTATTTTGGGCCTCAGTGGACTTTAGTTTCTGTGAAACAGGGTCTCCAACATTTTAATACTCTAATTTAATCTACCATATAGTTAGATAGCCCAAAAGTTATTACTAGTATGTGCTAGAAATATATAAAGTAGTAGGCCTGGAATCCTGAATTCAGACTTGGACTTTGCCTTTCATTAGTATTTTATATGACCCTAGGACAAGTTCTCTACATTTGTGAATCTTAATTTCTGCGTCTGTAAAATGGGATTAGTGAGATCTTTCAGGATAGTGATGAAGATTATAAACCATGTATATCAAAAGTGCCTAGCACCTAAACAGTGCTAAATAAGTGGTGGCTGTTATTATATAACGAGTTAAATATAGAATTACAGTACTTTAGTGCTCTAACATTGAATAACTACAATTTTTTTTGGCTTTATCTGTCTTTTAAATGTTGGTTGACAATTTAAATTACACCTATAATTTCTTGTAGCCAGTCGATATAAACCTCCCATCCATTAAACTGGTAGCATGACTAGATACCACCTTTCAGTTAAGGTAGTGTAATAACAAGTTCATTTTACTAAAATCAACTCTTACTCATTTGCCAAAAAAGTACAATCATTCCTACTTATAACATCATATATCCCCAACAGGATACTTTGATGGAGCAGTGTCCTGGACAAAATGAAATATCTCTCAAAAAAAGTCTAAGGTCTACTGTATTTAAGTTAAAACATAATTTCTTCAAAACTCCTCTAAGGGCAAGAATGGTATTATAAATATACAAAACACTTCTATTTCTATTATTTTCAGATTTTTCATACATGATTGCAAATATACAAAACACTCATTTCAATTTTCATATTTTTTATATTTTGCCAGGTAATTTAGTATTCCATGGCTACTGTGATGGTATCTTAATAATTTAGAATGTGAGTATGTGAATTTAAGATTTAAATTAATGCAACTAGAATCTAAAAAGGTGGAGGTGATGTGGAATTATTTAAAAATTTAAAAATTGAATTATAGGGGTGTTTAGGTGGCTCAGTCGGTGGAATATCTGACTTTGGCTCAGGTCATGATTTCACAGTTTGTGAGTTTGAGCCCTGTGTTGTGCCCTGTGCTGACAGCTCAGAGCCTGGAGCCTGCTTTGGATTCTGTGTCTCCCTCTCTCTCTCTGCCCCTCCCTGCTTGTGTTCTCTCTCTCAGAAATAAATAAACATTAAAAAAAATTTTTTTAATTGAATTATAGGGACGCCTGGGTGGCTCAGTCAGTTAAGTGTCCATCTTCAGCTCAAGTCATGATCTTGCAGTTCATGAATTCTGAGCTGACAGCTCAGAGCCTGGAGCCTGCTTCACATTCTGTGTCTCCCTCTCTATCTGCCCCTCCCTGCTTGCACTCTGGCTCTCTCTCTCAAAAATAAATGAATAAACATAGTTTAAAAATCAAATTATAGTTAGAATACACTATTATGTTAGTTTCAAGTATACAACATAGTGATTTAGTGTTTATATACGTTATGAACTGATCACCAAGCTATATCTAACTGCCATCTGTCACCACACAGAGTTCTTACAATATTATTAAGTATATTCTCTATGATGTACATTGCATCCCATCTTATTTTTAAGTTGAATTTTGTGTCTTCTAATCCCCTTCCCCTATTTTGCCCATCTGCCTACCTTCCTCCCCTCTGGCAGCCTTCAGATTATTCTCTGTATGAGTCTGTTTCTGTTTTATTTGTTCATTCTGGTTTTTAGATTCTGCATATAAGTGAAACCATATAGTATTTGTCTTTTTTTTTTCTTTTGGTCTGACTTGGTTCCTTTAGCATAATAGTCTCTAAGTTAATCCGTGTTGTTGGAAATGGCAAGATTCCATGCTTTTTATAGCTGAGTAATATTCCATCATATATACATACAGCACAGCTTCGTTATCCATTCATCTGTCCGTGCATACTTAGGTTGCTCCCATATCTTGGCTATGATGAATATGTTGCAGTGAACATGGGGGTGTCTATATCTTTTTAAAATAGCATTTTCATTTTTTTTCCTAGATAAATATTCAGAAGTGAAATTGCTGGATCATAGGGTAGCTCTATTTTTAACTTTTTGAGGAACCTCCATACTGTTTTCCACAGTGGCTGCAACATTTTGTATTCCCAACAACTGTGTACCAGGGTTCTCTTTTCTCCACATCCTCGCCAACACTTCTTACTTCTTGTCTTTTTTAGTAATAGCCAAACTGATAGGTGTAAGGCAATATCTCATTGTGGTTTTGACTTGTTTCCCTGACCATGAGTGATGTTGAGCATCTTTTTTATGTGTTTGTTGGGCATCTGTATGTTTTCTTTGGAAGAATGCCTGTTCAGGTCCTCTGAATCCATATTAAATTGGATTGTTTGGTTTTTTATTTTGAGTTGTGTCAGTTCTTTATATATTTTGCATATTAACCCATTATCAGTTGTATTATTTACAAATACCTTCTCCCATTCAGTAGGCTGTTTTTGTTTTGTTTCGTTCTATCTTTTGCCTTAACTGTGCGTAAGATTTTTAGTTTCACATAGTACCATTTGTTTCTCTTTACTTTGGTTCCGCGTGCCTGAAGAGACAAATCAAAAGAAATGTTGCTCAGATGATGTCCAAGAGCTTACTGCTTATGTTTTCTTCTATGAATTTTATGGCTTCTTGTCTTACATTTAAGTCTTTAATCCATTTTGAGTTTATTTTCGGGTGTAATGTAAGAAAGTGGTCTGCTTTCATTGTTTTGCCTGTCATTTGGTTTTCCCAGTACCATTTATTGAACAGATTATCTTTTCTCCCTTGCCTCCTGTGTCATAAATTAATTGACAGTATAAGCATGGGGGTTATTTTTGGGCTGTCTATTCTGTTCCATTAATCTGTGTGTCTGTTTTTGTGCCAGAACCATACTGTTTTGATTACAACAGGCTTGTAGTATATTTTGAAATCAGGCAGCAGGATACCTCCAGCTTTGTTCGTTCTCAGAGTTGCTTTAGCTATTTGGGGTCTTGTGGTTCCATACAAATTTTAGGATTAGGTGGTACTAGTTCTGTGAAAAATACTATTGGTATTTTGATAGGGATTGCTTTGCATTGTTTTGGGTAGTATGGACATTTTAACAAGATTAATTCTTCCCATCTGTAAGCCCCATGTATCTTTCCATTTGTGTCATGTCATATTCGGTGTCTTTGATCAGTGTCTTACAGTTTTCAACATACAGGTCTTTCACCTCCTTGATTAAATTTATTCCTAGGTAATTTATTCATGTTGATAAAATTGTCAATGGGATTATTTTCTTATTTTCTACTCTGAGAAGTATACAGAAATGCAGCAGATTTATGTATATTAATTCTGTATCCTGCAACTTTATTGAATTCACTTATTATAAGTTCTAATTAGCTTTTTGGTGGAGACTTTAGGGTTTTCAAAATGTAGTATCATGTTGTCTGCAAATAGTTTTAGTTTTACTTCTTTTCCAATTTGGATGCCTTTTATTTCTTTTTTCTCATCTAATTGCAGTCTCTAGGATTTCTAGTACTATGTTGAATAAAAGAAACAAGACTGGGCATCCTTACCTTGTTCCTCATCTTAGAGGAAAGCTTTAAGCTTTTCACTGTTGAGTATGATGCTAGGTGTGGGCTTATCATGTATGGCCTTGTATGTTGAGGTATATTTGCTCTATACCCACTTTTTTTGAGAATTTTTATCATAAATGGATGTTGAATTTTTACTAAGCAGTTTTTCTGCATCACCTGAGATGATCATATGATTTTTATCCTTTTGTTGTTGTTAATGTGGTGTATCACTTTGATTGATTTGCAGACACTGAAAACATCCTTGCATCCCTGGCGTAATTCCCAGTTGGTCATGGTTTATGATCCTTTTAATAGTTTGCTGATATTTTGTTGAGGATTTTGCATCATTGTCGATCTGGGATACTGGCCTTTAATTTTCCTTTTTTGTAGTATCTCTGTCTGGTTGTGGTATCAGCATAAGGCTTGACTCACAGAATGAGTTTGGGAGCATCTCTTGCTCTTCAGTATTCTATGAGTTTGAGAATAGGTATTAACTCTTCTTTAAATATTTGGTAGAATTCACCTGTATACCTTTCTGGTCCTGGACTTTTGTTTGAATCAATCATCAAAAAAACTCCCAAGAATTTTTTTTACTAATGATTGATCTGTTCAGGTTTTCTATTTCTTCTTGATTGAGGCTTGGAAGATTGTTTCTAGGAACTTAACATTTCATCTAGGCTATCCCATTTGTTGGCATATGATAGTTTGTAGAACTCTTATTATATGATCCTTGTATTTTTAAGATATTGCTTGTAACATATCTTCTTTCATTTCTGATTTTATTTATTTTGGCCCTCCACTCTTTTTTTTTTCTTAATGATGATGCTGGCTAAAAGTCATCAAGTAGGCTGCATGCCCAGTGTAGAGCCCAACGTGGGGCTTGAACTCATGACCTGAGGTCAAGACCTGAGCTGAGATCAAGAGTTGGAGACTTAACTACTTGAGCCACCCAGGCGCCCCTCATTGTTCTTTTCTATTGCTTTTTTGTCCCTATTGAATTTATTTCCACTCTTATATTTAATGTATTTTCTTTCTTCTACTAACTTAGGGCTTCATTTGTTTTTTTTATTTTATTTGTTTCATGCATAAAGTGAGATTGTTTATTTGAGATTTTTCTTCTCGAAGTAGGCCTGTATTGCTATATACATTTTAGATCTGCTTTTGCTGTGATCATAGATTTTGGACTGCTGTATTTCCATTTTCATTTGTCTCAAGATATTTTTTATTTCTTCTTTGATTTCTTCTTTGACCCATTGGTCATTGAGTAGCATGTTGTTCAGCCTCCATGGGTTTGTGGGTTTTTTTGCACTTTTCTTCTTGTAATTAATTGATTTCTAATTTCCTACCATTGTGAAAAGAGGCTTGTTATGATTCAGTCTTTTTAAATTTATTGAGTCTTGTTTGTAGCCTAACAGGTGATCTGTCCTGGAGAATATTCCATGTGAAATTGAAAAGAATACGTATTCTTCTGGTTTTGGATGGAGTGTTCTGTATCTATCTATTAAGTCCATCTGGTCTCATGTGTCATTTAAGGCCAATGTTTCCTTAGTGATTTTCTATCTGAGTGACCTATTTATTGATATAAGTAAGGTGTTAAACTCCCTTACTCTTACTGGATTATTGTCACCTTCTCCCTTTTTGTCTGTTGGTAATTGCTTTGTGTCTTTAGGTGACTCTCTGTTGGGTGCACAGATACTTACAAGCGTTATACCTGCTTGTTGGATAAATCCCTTTATCATTACATAATGTCCTTGTCTTTTTTTACACTCCTTGTTTTAAAGTCTGTTTTGTCTGATGTAAGTATTGCTCCCCTGGCTTTCTTTCCATTTTCATGGAATATTTTTTCCATCCCTTCCCTTTCATTCTATATGTGTCTTCAGATCTGAAGTGAGTCTCTTGTAGGCAGCATACAGATGGGTCTTTTTTAAAAAATCCATTTAGCTTCTGTGTGTCTTTTGATCAGAGCATTTAGTCCATTTAAGATAGTTATTGATAGGGGCATCTTGGTAGCTCAAGTCGGTTGAGCATCCGACTTTCGCTCAGGTCATAATCTAACAGTTTGTGACTTGGAGCCCCACGTCAGGCTGCTGCTGTCAGCACAGAGCCTGCTTCGGATCCTCTGTCCTTCCTCCTCTCTTTCTGCCCCTCTGCTGTTCATGTATATTCTCCCTTTCCCCCCCACCCCCCTCAGAAATAAACACTGAAAAAAGATAGTTATTGATAAATCTGTGTTTTGGTAGTTCTCTGCTCCTTTCTTCTTCTCTTGCTCTTTTCCTTGTGATTTGGTGACTTCCCTTAGTGTTATGTTTGATTTCCTCTTTTTGTGTGTGTGTACCTATGATAGGTATTTCATTTGTGGTTATCATGAGGTTCATATATAACATCCTCTGTATATAGCAGTCTATTTTAGGTTGATGGTCACTTAAGTTCAAGCATGTTCTAAAACACTACTTTTTTTTAATCTCCCTTTTATGTTTATGATGTCAGACTAAGTACTGTAGTCCTCGTGATTTTACTACTCTTGTCTTTTAACCTTCATACTAGCTATGGAGGTGATTGATCCACTACGCTTATGATATGTTTACCTTTACCAGTGAGACTTTTTTTTTTTTTTCATAATTTCCTCATTTCTATTTATGGCCTTTTCTTTTCCACTTAAGGAATTCCCTTTAACATTTACTGTAAGGCCTGTTAGGGTTGATGAACGTCTTTAGCTTTTGTTTGTCGGGAAAACTCCTTATTTCACCTTCAATTCAGAATGATGATCTTGCCAGGTACAGTATTCTTGGTTGTATATTTTTTCCTTCTAGTATTTTGAATACATTAATACCACTCCCTTCTGGCCTGTAAAGTTTATGCTGAAAAATCTGTGGGTAGTCTTATACAGGTTCCCTTGTATATAACAAGCTTTCTCTCACCACTTTGAAGACTCTCTTCCTGTTAAGTGTTGTGGTATGGGTCTCTTTGGGTCTACCTTATTTCGGATTGTCAGTTTCTAGACTTAGATATAGGTCTCTTTCACCAGGTTAGGGAGGTTTTCAGCCATTATTTCCTCACATAGGTTTTATCTCTTTCTCTCTTCTCCTTCTAAGCCCCTACAATGCAAATGTTAGTACGTTTGATGTTGTCCCAGAGGATAGTCTTAAACTTTCCTGTTTTTTTTTTTTAATTTTTTTTGTGCTGTTTCGATTGGGCGATTTCCACTAATCTTTCTTCTAGGATCAGTGATCCTTTCTTGTACATTATCTAAGATGCTGCTGATTCCTTCTAGTATATTTTTCATTTCAGTTATTCTTCAGTTCTGATTGGTTCTATTTTATGTTTTCTGTTTCTTTGTTGAAATTCTGTGTTTATCCATTCATCTCTTAAGTTTAGTTAATATCTTCATAAGCATTGCTTGGAATTCCTTATTTGCTAGGTTGCTTATCTCTGTTTCATTTCGATTTTTTCCTGAGTTTCTAGGACTTTCATTTGCAACATACTCCTCTGTCTCCTCATTTTGCCTAGCCCTCTGTTTCTTTGTGGTAGTAGATCAGTTACATCTATTAGTCTTGAAGGAGTGGCTTTATGCAGAAGGTGTCCTGTGGGGCCCAGTAGCCTAAAATGCCCTGGTCATCTGACCCAGGTGCCCAATGACACCTGAGTGGGCTGTGTAGACCCTTCTGTTGTGGTGGGTCCCGATCCACATGGACTCACTGACGTGTGGGGCTGGCTGCAGGAGCTGACTGCAATGCCCAATTGCAGCAGTACAGCCAGGCTGGTGGGCAGGGCAGGCCTCCTGCACAGCTGGCTGCAACTGTTGTAGGTATGTTAGTTTGCTGGGCTGGTACCCAGGGCAGGGTTCTTGGGAGGAGCTGTGGTACCTGCTGGAGATGTGGGGTGGTAAGCCTCCTGGGAAGGGCTCCAAGTTGTTTGGATGGGTAGAGTTCACAGAGAAACACTGGGACTAGTTATGGCGCTGGCACAATAGATAGAAGGTATTAGAAATGGTGCCCACCAGTGCTGGTCCAGCTAGGTAGAATTGATGAGAACAAAATGGTTTCCACCAGGGCCACCGTCCCGGGGGAATGCTCCAAGTGACCCCTGCATCTCTGGTACGCACCCCAACATTAGTGAAAGTACTTCTTCACATGTAACCCAGGTGTTTTTCAAACTGCTGCCTCTGCACTGGGCCTCCACACAAGTGAGATGCACACATGCTCTTTAAGAGTGGAGTCCCTAGGGGCCCCTAGGTGGCCCAGTCAGTTAAGGGTCCAACTCTTGATTTTAGCTCAGGTCATGATCGCACGGTTTGTGTGTTCGAGCCCTGCATTGGACTTCACGCTGCAGAGCTTGCTTGGGATTCTCTTTCTCCCTTTCTCTCTGCTCTGCCCCTATATACATGTTCTCTCTGTCAAAAACAAAAAAACAAAACAACAACAACAACAAAAAAAAACACTTAAAAAATAGAGTGGAGTCTCTATTTCCTGCTGTCCTCTGGCTTCCTTGGCTGTAAACTCCATTGCTTTTCAAAGCCTGTCATTATTGGTGCCATTCGCCTGAGCAGTAGAGACTGGTGTGGGGCTCAGACCCCTCCTTCCTCAGTGAGGGCCTCTGTGGTCGTGATATCCCTCCCACTTGTGGGTCTCCCCAGCAAGCATGTGGGTCCTGACTAAGCTGTATCTGCACCTCCTACATATCTCACTTTGACTCCCATCCTTAGTTGTGTATGATCTTTTCTGCTTTAGTTCACTCTGAGATACTTGTTCCACTTTAAAGTACACATTTTGGTGTGTCCACAGGAGGAGACGAGCCCAGGATCCCCTACTCCTTCTGCCTCTCAAATGTCTTACTTATATGCAATTTCTATTATACTGTGGTACTAATGATAGAAGAGAGAAGATCAGAAATTATTTTTAATGTTTAACTTTTCCTCAAGACTGTCCACTAGATGACTCACACAAGTTTTTAAAAACTCTATCAATCTTGAATGATATTGCCCTGCAGGTCCGTTGCAGGCAGCACAGTTAGGAAGGTAAGGAACATGGATTTTGGAATAAGGCAGTGCTGAATTTGCATCCAGGTTGTGATCATGTGACTGTGGGCAGACAAATAGCTTAACTGTTACCAGTAAAATGGACTAGGAAGAAGGATTATTTGAGGTCATATATTTATTAAAGTCCCTAGCCATGGAGCTTGGCATATAGAATTAAAATATCACTTAACTGGTGTACACTGTGATCATTACTACGATGGGAGTGTTTTGTGTCACCTCCTAGGAACCTCTGGTCTTAAATTTTTCACCTGCCTGCCTCTATTGCAGACACCTGATAAATCTTACATCATTTTAAAAAGCTTCTTCTTTCTTCTGTCGTCTTCAGGAGACAAGTTTCCTGTTCTTTTTGTTATAAATTCAATACTTAGAATTATACCTCAAAATTATTCACCAGATGTTTAGAAACGAGGGTGTGAAGTGAGAGCATCATCATCAAAACCTGAGGGAAATGCACATAGCAAAAACAAAAAACAAAAAACCCTCTCATCTGGTAGATAGGCATGACAGAGAAACCAAGAAGTCTTCACACTAATATAAGAATCGGAGAATTGAAGAATCAATCCTTGACTTTTGACTGAGGTAAGGGAGGAAGTACGTGGTCATAGATCAAGTTGAGGTTCGTTCCCAGGGTTTTGTTTCTTCCTTTATACTAATATAAGACTCAGCTGCTCTGAATTTGATTTTACAAACATCTTTGTAGGGATTTAGGAATTGTGCAGGATGAGATAAGCATGAGTTTGTGGATCATTTGAAAATTTAGTCCAACAATACAGACTGTTGCACAATTTTAAGGCAGCTGTTTTTCCCTATTTCCCTCTATTTAGCAATGCTTACTTGGGCAAAAATCTGGAATTATAGATCCTGATTGGAAGCACGCACAGGGAATTCGCTCCCTTTTGTTGTATGTTCAGTGCAACCTTACATGTCAGCTTACAAAGTAGAAGGCATTGGTTCCTCAGTTTGAAGACCCAGATCTACCTCAGCTTCTCACTTTTGCTGCTTTATCTTGGTGAGAAAGGTGAAATATCGGCCAAGGACACTTCTTGTTGGCATAAAGACTTAGGTTTGAATCCTGGCTTTGCTAGTTACTGTGTTACCTTAGGCAAGGCACCTTCTCTAAATCTCGAAAACAGCACTCAACTCATAGGTTTGTGGAGCAGATAGAAGGGGATAATGTGTATAAAGAAGGAGCTTCCACAATACTTCCTAGTAGTAGTGAGGTGATACCCTTTTTCTGGGTAAATCTCAAATATATACCGTGTATGCTACCTTATATTCTTTTGGAATTGAATTGAATTCACATTCCATTCTCGAATGGAGAAAGATGTAATGTATTAATAAACTAAATACAATAATCTATACTTGACACTTTACAGGATGCTAGTAATATAAATAGGTACCTTACCTAGAAGGAATTACTGATAGAAACCCGCATCAAAAGGTGTCATAGGATCACCTGATTAAAGTGCTGCATGAGAGTGTTTGAGGTATTCTAGAGGTTGCGATGGAATAGAAAAGCCACAGTATACACTCCACACCTGGGGGACAGATCTTAGCAAACACCCCCTGGAAACATGTTGCATATAGTAGTCACTTCATAAATATTTATAGAATACAGGATCCCTAAGGTGATAAACCAGATGGCTGGTGTAGAGGGGTGGGAAGACCCACAATGGAGAAGGAGCAGAATGTGGACCCTCTTGGACTTGAACTATACATAGTGGAAGATTCCCAGAGAGTTTATTAAAAGACCCATGATGGACAGAAGAAGTTTTACCAGTGTGGGGAAGGAATGGAAGGATAAGCAGACCGAGGCAGGAGGACTACTTAGTATAAACCATGTTTGTGGCTAAGGCAAGAGAGAAGACATGCATTAAGATGGTTACATCAACAGTTAACTGGAAGAAAAAGGGACATGACCATATTACAGGGAATAATAGAGTGGAAAAGGAGTTGAAATTGGCAGAATTTAAGCCTGAGTTACTAAGCATAGGGAAAGGAATTCAAGTCTTTCTAATTATGGAATAAAATACTTAGAGATATGTTCCTTTTGTAGTTGGGGTGGAAATGAGCAGTGTTTGGACTTCTTAGCATCTCTAGCCAAGTATTTCACAGCAATTAATTACAAATTGTAGTAAATGCCCAAAATTTCATAATCAAAAATACTTTACTTCAAACTAATGTAAAATGAAGACAAATACAAATCATCAGTTTACCACATTTCTAAATTAAACTACAAACCCCAGGTAGACCATAGCTGATAAAGTCTACTTAATCTTGCAAGCTAAATGTACTTTACTGAAACCTGAGACAGTTCCCGAAGATGCTGGTGCCAGCTTAAACTCAAGCTTACAGTGTGATCACAAATAATTATAATAACACTGGTATTCAGCTATGGACTTGACACTGAAGATACCTACTGTATCAAAGTCTGTGAAAAATCAAGTCTTGAAATGGTGGAAAAAACATTGCAGGCGAGATTTGAGCTCAAAACCACACCTCCATAGCTGTCAGTTTCATCCCTACATAAATAATAGTGGAATATACATTAGAAGAAGGTAGTGAGCATACCATTGTCTCAAAGCTGTCTTGAATTCTTCAGAGATGTGGCATTCCTAATTCTGTATGTGCCAAACCATAATTATCCTTGTGTGCTCTCAAGAAGTGGGGAACACACATCCTCACTCCACAACATCAGTACGTGTTAAAATTCATGTCCCCTAATGCAGGCCTGAGCAAACAGAGCTGAGAACTTGCAGCCTAAGATTTCAAGTTAGCTAACTCAGTGACCAGACTGAGGACTGATCCTTCTAAACAGAAAGAAATACATTTCTTCTGTGAAAGATGTTAGATCAGACATTATGAAACGTGTAGATAAGGTGACCATATTTGCTCTTCATATATATAAACACATGGGACCAGAGAAGTCTTTTAGAGACTCAGATGTATTCTTCACTATATACCACCAGTGCCACCTTGAGAAATATGGACAATTCCTTGGAGTTTATTGATTGAAGACCTTCATTTTACAAACAGAGACTAAGCCCAGAGACACTAAGTGACAGGCCCTTGGTGTCTCAGAGATGGGAAAAAGGCATTTCCTCCTTCAGTCACCCTTTACTGAAAATGTTCCTGCGTTATTATAGTAGAGTTTGTGTTTGCTGTAACCTTGTCCCTAAGATGAGTGCGGAAAAATGATGTATGGCTTGGGGGAACTGTCTTAATATGCACCTAAAGCTAAACCAAGTATAAACCTCCCTTAACAAATGCAAAGCAAAGAGAATAATCAGTGTTTCTTCGACTTGTTCAAGAACATGTGTTCTGGTAGAACCATTTAACAGAAATATCGCAAAAGCCTTCCCCCAGAGTATTTTTCTATTTGATTTAAAAACTATTCCATAGCTTATTATCAAACAAATCAGTAATCCTTTAGCTAATGCAGGAATAAATGGGCAGTCAGAAAATACAATCACCTGGTGTGTGCAACTGAGTATTTACATTCTGCCTAATGAGAAAAGATAAGAAAAATGCAGGTGACTTTAATGTGTAAAAACCACCTTTTAGGGCTAGCCCTAGAGGGACAAATAAACAACTGACTCAAAGTAGTCACTAGACCTCTATAGTTCCTGGTGTCAGCTCTGTTTTGAATCTCTTTTTGAACTCATCTTGAGTCAAAGAATATTTAAGGCTGCTTCAGTAGGGCACTTGCTCCCCTTAAAGATAGGGGATTAACTTAAAGATAGTTCAAAGGTTTTAAAATCTGTTTCTTGTCCTTGTTGAATTTTTTTCTTCTCTGTGTTGCTTAAAGCTTTATATATGGCAAGGGTTCCTAACCTCAGCATTATGGACAGTTGAAGCTGGGTAACTCTTTGTCGTGGGGGATTGTCCTGTGTACCTGTGGGATGTGGGTGAACCAGCACATCAAGTCAGCAGCATTTCCTCAGTTGTGACAATCACAGATGTCTCCACCCATTGCTGAGTGTTTCCCTCCCATCCAACCACCTACAACCCCCAACCCCCCCCGCCCCGCCCCGGAGAGCAAAGAACCACTGGTTTATGGTATTTGGCCAATGAGAAAACACCTTTTCCATGTGTACTTGGTAAACATTAATCCAGTTTTATTTTCCAGAGAATTGTTTTCTGAGGTGATATTCTTTTTGGGTTTTTTGTTTTTTCCCCAAATGGATTCTTTGCATTTCATTGAAAAGTTGATTTAATTCACTTAGCTTGAAGGCTAAAGCAACAGCACCCATTGGATTTGTAATGTTTATCATATCTGCTCCTTTGTCTTTGGGAGAAAGCCTCTCCTAAGCAATACTGTATCATCTTGCCAGGTACATTACAGTCCCCATTTAGAAATAGGGCAATTGAGATTTAGAGAGATTGAAAGGTCACCAAGCTACTACACTGCAGTTAGGGGATGAATTCTAGCCTGCCTGACTTAGACTCCTCACTGTTCTCTGTGACAGCAATTCTCAAAATGTAGTCCATGGACCTTTGGGAGTCCCTAGGACCATTCCAGAAGTACCTTCATAAAAATACACAGTCTTCATTTGCCTTTCTCACTGTGTCGACATTTGCACTGATGGTACAAAAGGAATGTTGAGTAAAACTGCCAGCGTCTTAGGGTACAATAGTGTATTCACTGCCTTGCACTCCCAGTTAAAGAAAGCCAATTCCACTTAAGAATATCCTTGAGGCATGCCTGGGTGGCTCAGTCAGTTTGAGCATCCAGCTCTTGGTTTCTGCTCAGGTCATCATCTCATGGTTTGTGGGTTTGAGTCCTGTGTCAGGCTCTGTGCTGACAGCAAGGAGCCTGCTTGATTCTCTCTCTCTCTCTTTCTCTCTCTCTCTCTCTCTCTCTCTCTCTCTCTCTCTCTCTGTGTGTGTGTGTGTGTGTCTTTCTCTCTCTCTCAAGAAATAAACCTTTCTAAAAATGTTTTTTTAAAAAGATATCCTTGAGGAAGCAAAATATTATTCTTTTAAATAATGCTCTCTTTGACAATGCTCTCTTACTCTCCGTGTGACAAAATGGGAAGATGCATAAAGCTTATTACATACTTAAGCTGCCCATAGCACTTAGGCTTGTGTCAAAAAGGAGTAGGTGTAAGACTGCTGATGTTGCACACTGAACAAGCCACCTTTTTCGTGACTTACCTTGGATAAACTATGGTTTTGAGCCCTTGGTGTTTGGCAGATGTTTTCTCAAAAATGACAGAAGTGAGCTAATCACTTCAAGGAAGACAATTTAGAACTTCGAAAGACTTACATTTGCCACTGTAAGCCTGATAGATGTGACTGTTATATTGTAAAATGAACTGTGTCAACATTCAGAAAATCTGCGTAATTCAGTAAGCCAGTATTTTCCAAATGACTAATACAGGATAGTAAAAAATCATGCACGGGTAAAAGAGCCATTCAAAGTTTAAGATGGACTGATGGATTTTAATGTAACAGTGTTTCAAGAATCAAGAAGTTCACTGATAGGGTTTCAGATTCTACACTGCAGGCAGTACTGACCTTTAAAAAGCCAAAATGTCATATTTTGGGGTAGAATCACAAAGAATATCTACAATTACCTGAACTCCAGCTCTTGGAGGCCCATTAACCCTCTGCTGGCTCAGAGGGAAGGGTATTAATGGCACTTCTCTTTACCTGAGATCCTCCAGGTGGTCCCATGTTACAGGAAGCAGATAAAAAATATTCACAAAGTTTCAGGGTTCATTATTTCAGTGATGTATTCCACACATAGCATAGTAAGACTCACATATATGAAATGACTTCTGTATCGTCACAGCATCTGACATTCCGGTGTCATGAGCACGTGCTAAATGAAAGGATGTCATTTACCTGCACATTTTACGAGCTCCTCAAGGTGTGGGATGAATTCTCACAATCCACCCATGACTGTCTATCTGGGAGGCTCCTCTTAGCACTTGATTTTCTTATAGAACTCAAAAGAAAAACCTAGCTTTGTATGTGTTTTTTTCTTTCTTTCTCAACTCTCATGTGAACTCCGTAACTCAGGAATAAGCTGGTGTTTACCACGCTCTCCACTGTAAAAGGGAAACAGGAATCGAGTATTCACTTGGAACAAGGCATTTTGTTTCTATGAGTCTTCACTGACCGTGGATATAGTCAGTTCAGGATAGAACCTCTTTCTGTCTTCCAAGTTTGGCACAGCTGTCAGCACACACTGATCAAAGACCCCAGACTTTTCAGCTTTTCCATTCATAAGGTATAATACACACTCTTACACTTGTGTTCTTTCTCTTTCTTTCTGTCATGTATTTGCCATGTATCCTTATTAAAAGATGGTGATTCCAGATGGATTTCCTTGTAGTTCTAGCAGTTTGGTTGACCTGTAGCCCGTCGGCAGTATCACAGGGTCAGGTTTGCAGTTGTAAACCGTATCGTACTCATCCGTGTTTCCCGGTGGTGTTCGTCCTAGGCCATCCTAGTCCTCGTGTTTGTGTGACAAAAATGGGTTTTTTTCCACCGATGTCTGTAGTACCCTTGGCAGTGTTCCATCTACTCTGCTCTTATCTGATGGAGCCTACAATGACTGAAGGGATTTCAAAAGCCTGACTTAAATTACAGATTCTTAGCTATACTTGTATCCGTCCATTTGTTCATTTAGTTTTTAGCTTTCCCTGTTGCCCTCTGTACCTTATAGTTGAGTGGCCCGAATGTGTTTTGCTGGTGCTCTAATTTATAAGCTGGAATTTGGGAATACCATCCTGGGTTTTAGGCTGAATACTAACTTTCTACTTACATAATACTTACATAATGCTCTTTCATAAAATCTCCAGTTTTTCTGAAACCGGAAAGGAGGAACGTGTATTGAGTGCTTGCTCTATGCAGGAATTATGTGCTACATTTTATGGGTAGTCTCCTGTTTTCACAGCACACACACCGGTGATGTCTCTTCCACTCATGAGGAAACTGAGGCTCAAAGTGGTGGACAGCAGCACAGGGTCACACAGGCTTTCCATGGGTAGAGCAGGGATCCAAAGCATGTCAGTTTGACTGCAAACAGGCCCCCTGACCACCCTCCTCCTACTGCATTGGCCTCATCTGGAGGTGATACTGTCCTCTCACAGGGCTGGTGAGAGGCTAGATGAGATTTAACTCAAGAAAGTGTTTCACAGCTACAAAGTCCAGGCACACCTTGTTTTACGGCGCTTTGCATTTTTTACCAACTGAAGGTTTGTGCCAACCCTAATTCAAGCAAGCCTGTCAGCACCATTTTTCCAACAGCATTTGTTCCTTATGTGTGTGTCTTTGTCACATTTTGGTAATTCTCTTCCTGTTTCAAATTTTTTCATTATTATCGTTGTTAGAGTGATCTGTGATTTTTGACTCCCTGAAAATGCAGATGAAGTATTTTTAAATTAAGGTATATACATTTTTTTTTAGATATAAAGCTCTTACAGATTTTTACTAGACTGTAAAATAGTATAAATATCTTTTAGATGCACCGGGAAACTAAAATAGTCACTTGACTTGCTTTATTGCGATATTCACTTTATTATTGTCTGTGGTCCAGAGCCAAACCTGCAGTATCACTGAGGTATGCCTTTACTACAAAGTACCATTTAAAGATTTTTTAAAATACATACAAACGCATATGTTTTTGTGTGTATTGTATACAAATAAATATATATAATTGGTGGAGGAAACATTATAGAAGTACCCTTTCAAATCTTTAAATATTATACTCATTTTCCATAAACAACTGGTTGGTCCCTAAAAATAGATGTCAGATGACAGAGATGGGCTGAGCAGGAATAGGCGCATCTTCAGGCCAGAAGCCAAGGAAGTTTTTGCTTCCCTGACACATTGCTCTGTTCACTTAAGCCAAGACCTTACTTTCTGTCAAAGTGCGGTCCAGAGCAGCTTCTCTGTGTTAGTCACAAGCTTCCGTTGATCACGAGTGGCTCATGCCAGACCTCCAGCAGGGTCATTTCAGGCCACCCCCTCCCCTTGTCCGCCATTGCCCACCTAGCAGGGAATCAATACCTTGTGATACAGAAGCATCCAGAAGTTCGTGACCATGTTGAGAGAACACGTGAAACCCTGAGGTCTGTTCCCAGAACTGGGGTGATGGCCGCACTGTCCATCTGACAAAGCCTTTTGGACGGAGGACTGGGAAGGTGCGGTCGCTTCATCTGAGGACAGGATTTAGGGGAGCGTTTGTGCTTCCTGCAGCGTTTCAAAACAAATTGGGAATGGAGTATCTTTAGACACTGCAACAGCACTCGCTGTGGCGAGAAGTCTGCAGAATGAAACACGAGAGCGGGTGGGAGAAATAGATTCTGGTCGTTTTTCTTGAGGCCGTACCTTGCCTGAGTGTGGAGGCCAGAATGGTCCTTCCTGATGAAAGCCCACTGCCCCTTCGGTTCCGGCTGTGAGCCACACAGGAAGGTGACACACAGTGATGTTTCACAGCAGTCTTTGTAGGCCATAGTAAGAAACTGGTCCAGCCCGATTGACATTGGGAGTGAGAGGTGTAGGCCCAAACTCAAATACTGTACAAAGTTTTGACTGTAGCCAAGGATCTGGGTCGAGCTATAATGAGACTTGACTGAGTTTGGAGAGAGGCCTATACAAGATTTTAAAATTACAAAAAATTAAATTGAGGTCCTAAGAAATTAAAGGGGTAGGAGGCATCTTCTTGAAGTGACAGATGTACACTATCTCTTGATCATGGTGGGAGTCGCACTACTCTCCATTTAGCCAAACTCATCGACTGTTCACTTACAAATGGTGAATGATATGTAAGTGACCCCTTTACAAAGGTGATTATGAATATAAGCAAACCCTATGGAACCAAAAATGATAATTTCAAAGTGAAGCACGGATTCATCATTCTTTTTAGGGAATACTTTTTTTTTTTTTTGAGAGAGAGGGAGAGACAGAGTGCAAGCGGGAGAGGAGCAGAGAGAGAGGGAGACACAGAATCTGAAGCAGGCTACAGGGCTCTGAGCTGTCAGCACAGAGCCTGATGCTGGGCTCAAACCCATGGACGCTGAGATCATGACCTGAGTCCAAGTCAGACACTTAACCGACTGAGCCACCCAGATGCCCTGATTTAGGGAATACTTAAAAGGAAATTACCTCACTCTTGTAGCGCCTGAGTGGCTTAGTCAGTTAAGCATCGGACTTCGGCTCAGGTAAAGACCTCACCACTGGTGGGTTCAGGTCCTGCATTGGGCTCTATGCTGACAGCTCGGAGCCTGGAGCCTGCTTAAGATTCTGTGTTTCCCTCTGTCTCTGCCCCTTCCCCACTCACACTCTGCTTCTCTCTCTCTCTCTCTCTCTCTCCCTCCCAAAAATAAATATTTAAAAAAATAAAAAAAAGAAATTACCTCACTCTTAATTTTGTCTAAGAGAAGAATAAAACATTATTTGAATATATGTGAATAGGCTGTTGTAATGCTTGCTAGTGCTTGAAGCCAGAGTTCACTGTGAACATGCCCACTGGGGAGTGAGAAGGTAAGAGAGTTGTATTTTGATATTTGTTTGATGGTCATGACCGTTAAATCCTGACCTTGCTTTCTCTCCTCCTTCAGCCCTGGAATGAGACCGGATGTAAGCTCTCCTCCATCCAGCTCTGCTGCGGCAACGGGACCACCCCCCAAACTCTGCCTTGTGTGCTCTGATGAAGCTTCGGGGTGTCACTATGGGGTCTTGACTTGTGGAAGCTGTAAAGTATTCTTCAAAAGAGCAGTGGAAGGTAGTGTGTGTTTTGAAGAGTTTTGTTTTTCCTCTACTTGGTTCTTGTCTCTCAAGGTGGATTGTGAAGTTTCTAGTATATATGAACCCCATTAAGGCTGGAAGTCAGTAAAGTCAGGTGGCGGGAGTGGGGGTGGTGGCTAGTAGGCCTTGTAAGAGAGGCCTTCCCATAAAAGGTGATTTGACTCTTACTTTTAAACACAACGCAATTTCTGGATTTCACTGGAGACGGATTTAACCAAATAAGTTTGCATTTTACTTTTACATCCAGTTTTTGTAGTTTTCCACAACCAAGCCACCTTTCACAGACCGTTCATGACACTGGGATGGTAATCAGACCAGAGCACTGTCCCTGCAATTCTTACCGTTGCACAGCTAAGATATGCGTACTGGTCGCCCTGTATTGCACGGATACTGTATAGATTGAGATTGTTATCAAACCTCAAAGCTGTGCTTGCAAAGACTCACAAGTAAATATATGCCAATATCAAAAAAAAAATGCAGAGAACCAACTGAGGGCTGCTGGAGGGGAGGTAGGTGGTGGGATAGGCTAAATGTGTGATGGGCATTAAGGACGGCACTTGTTGGGATGAGCACTGGATGTCATGGGTGTCATATGTAAGGGATGAATCACTGCATTCTACTCATGAATCCAAGAGTACACTGTATGTTAACTAACTTGAATAAAACAACAACACAAACAAAACTAGAATAAAATAGAAAAGCATTAAAGTAAGGGGAGGGTGTTTGGTCAGGTAACAGAAGGTAACTGTAAGAAAGTGCTGACATGTCATATGAAATGGTGGTGTTATGTTACTGCCCAAACCTAATGTTCATTGTGTGAGAATCATGGGCTTTAACTCCCATGAAGTAGTGGGTTTTGAAACCACCAACTATTCCAGTCTGACAAAAAATGAGGGTCAATAAGAACTATATTACAAAGTATCTAGGTGGGGTTTTTCTTCCTATTGAGCCAGGGACTGTGCTAAGTGGTATGAAGTCAACATAAGACCTGGTTCCTACCCTCTGGGTAGTCACGGTCTGCTTGAAGTGAGAGAGGAGTTAACAGTTTCCAGGTATGGAGGTTGTAGTAAGAAGTCAGTGGTAAATGGCCTTGAGGATATTGAGAAAGACGGTATTATAGGGAAGCTGAGTTCACTATATGAATACTAATAAAAACTTTACCCTGGTTATGGATTCAGCCTGCTGACAAGGGCAATCACATCAACTCCTTAAAGAATGAGAAATTCATTCCATAGCAAATTAGTATTGGCAATTACCCTAAAATCCTCTTGGGAAAAATTCATGAACTTTAGTTATTTATAAAGCAGTTTGAAGGCAGTGTGGCCTGAATGGATTACCTAAAGCTCTGAGTATATTAATTTTTAAAGAAGTGTAATTATCCATTCACAGTATGAGAAAGATTATTATTATTATTTGCCTAGAGTTCTGTTTGCATATCCTTAAGAGTTAGATGAGTCATTTTCTTTTGTTTGGATTACTTTTTAATCCATGAGCAAACTATAAAATTCCTCCTGTTACACCACATGGAGCACAGGGAGGCAGGCTTTGACCAAGTAGGAGCCCCCAACTATTGAGTAGTCCTAAGGAAAGCCCAACCCTGTGTACTCCAGTGCCTCTAACACAGTAGATCTTATTAACCAGAGACCCAAGAGAATGAAGCCTTTTCTTGTCTGTACTTTATTTCAGCACTTTTTTGTAATGTTTTTGTTTATTTCTGAGAATAGGAGGGGAGAGAGAGGGAGGGAGGGAGAGAGGGAGAGACCATGAGCAGGGGAGGGGCAGAGAGAGAGAGAGAGGAAGAATCTGAAGCAGGCTCCAGGCTCCGAGCTTTCAGCACAGAGCCAGACGTGGCGCTCAAACCCACAAACCGCAAGATCATGACCTGAGCCAAAGTGATGCTTTACCGACTGAGCCACCCAGGCACCTGTTTCAGCACTTTCTTAACTCATGAGTTATGTCCATGATACAAATGCAGTGACAGCAGTAATACAATATACAATAATACTTGCAAATTAATTTCTGCTAGTGAAATTCAGAAAGAGACTGTGGAACCTTAGAAGAAAACAATGGGTATTTAAAAAATATTTTAATTAAAATGGAGGAGAATGAAAAATTCTTTAAAACAGGACTATAAATTGAAATGCCTACAGGGGCCAAGTATGTGTCCTTCTGGCAAATAGAAAACATTTGGGGCAAGGAAGGTTAGAGAGTATAAGCTTACCTGATAGCATTCAATACCCTTTAAAAAAAAAGTTAAAAAAAGCTAAACATATGTCCCCAATAAAATACCACTGCAGGCCATATGCCCTCAGGGCTTACCCCCTGCTTTAGAATTAAATTCTTATACTTGTTTTTAGGCAAAAATTTCATAGAATATGAGCTGTACCATTTCAAATGTTTATTTAGTGTTTAAATATTTCAGTTAAGTATGATGGCTCGATTACATAATTATAGGAAAAGGTTTAACTGTGGACTGTGTTAAGTAAATCCTATCCTTGGACTTTAATTTTCTCCAACATCTCTTCCAGCTCTAAAATTCTGTAATCCATTGACAACCTCACTCGGAGCAGTCCTACTTTTCCTCTCTGGACAGGAAGGAGTTGTTTTCATTACAGAGATATAGTTTACAAGATCTGTATTACACTTAATAGCCCATTTTCAGCACCTGCTGGAAATAATAGGTTACCTCCCCCCAAACTGGCATAGGATAAATACCCAAACATTTAACAATTTTCAAGAAGTTTTACTTATTACTTAATCCATACAACCCCAGATCAAGGATAGATATTTTGAATTTTTTAACTCAGTATTCTGGGAGTCACTTTTCTGCATACAGAAGGAAACTTTAGGTAGCTTCACATCTTTTCATGTATACAAGTTCAATGATTGCACCCCACCCCCCCAAGTCCATTTTACTATGTTCCCTGTGCACAAAAGTACATGTCATCTTATTGGTGGGGTCATAATGGTGATAGGCATCCACTATCCTTAATGTCCCACGTACCAAGCATTACGTTTTATGTACATCATACCATTGAATTAAGGGTTCTGTGAGCTCTTAGATGCTGTTGTGATCCTATTTGATAGACCAGGAAACTGAGGCTGAGCGTTCAAGTGGCAGAGCTGGGATTCCAACACAGCTGACTCCAAACAGGCTCTTCACCTCAGTGCTACACTGATGCCCTGAGAGTGGGTGACAAAAGTTTTGTCGTCTGGGAGAGTTTATAATCTAGTTAGATACAGAGGTGAGAGTAGTCAAAGGGAATTATTTAACAGCTCGCATTTATGGAATGCTAACCACATGGTAGGGACTGTTTGTAAGAGACTTCTACACCACCGCCTTCAATCCTTGCAGAAGCCCAACAAGATAGGTGCTACTTCTCCAACTTCGCAGATGGGGAAACGGGCGCTCAGAAAAGTTTGTAGGCATTACTGAGATCACACAGCTCGGAAACAGAGCTACCATTCAGATCAAGGGCTTCCTGGCGCTCACCAGCACACTTCCCACCATACTGCACGGTTTTTGAGAGCAGGTAAAGAAAGAAGCTCAAGGGGCACCTGGGTGGCTCAGCCGGTCAAGCCTCTGACTTCGGCTCAGGTCATGATCTCATAGTTGGTGGGTTCGAGGCCCGCGTCAGGCTCTGTGCTGACAGCTCAGAGCCTGGAGGCTGCTTCAGATTCGGTGTCTGCCTCTCTCTCTGCCCCTCCCCCGCTTGTGTTCTGTGTCTCTCAAAAATGAATAAATGGTAGTTTTATTTTTGGATTTTAACTGCTTCAACTATGGACACGTCCATTGTTCCTACTTTTGCTTTAAACAGGTTACAGATACTGCATTGGTGCTTCCATTCCATGTCTCAGAGAGAAGCTAGGAAACTTAGACAATGCAGAAAGGAGTGAAAACAGCTGGTACAGACATTGGGCAGTGGACAGGGGAGCAGCTCTCGACCAAAGCTCAATTGTAGGCCATCGGTCAGCCTGGTGGTCTGCTCCTCACAAAGAATTGAACCTGATACAGTTAACCATCTACTCAAAATGCACGCTTCATAGCATTGTGATTTATCCTCTTACAAAGAAGGGAGTATGGGTTGTTTCCATCCAAGTAGAAGGCAGTCCTGGGCAGAAAGGATCTTTTCCCAGAAACCAGAACAAGGTATACTCAGCTGAGTGAATTGATACTGTTGATTTTCCTTTTTTCTCTGAATGCGATTTCTTTTTCCGAAGAGAAACGCCCTGTGGTCCTGTACACAGCATCCCCTCTAGTGTAAGATTCATGGATGCTGAGCTAGTGTTTGTTCAGCTACAGTGGTGTTGTGCGGGGGGCGCCTTTCAGTTTCTGCCAGGCCAGCGGATCCTTCAGATAGTTTTCTTCAACACTCAATAGCCAGAATAAAAGAAAACTACGAGAATGTGCCTTTTGGGGTGGGTAAGGATATCAATCTTTCCCTTTTAAATTTCTTTGCCAGGTGAAAACTGCACTTGTACCTCTTACATAATTAAATCCTAGGTGCCAGAAGATTGTAGACAGTGACAATCTTAAATATTTGGAGTCGTTGGTGGATTTAAGCACTCTTACATCCTAAAAGCATGTGACATAACGAACAAATATCTATAAGATCGTTATACAGTAGTTTGTTTGCCAGGTGTGTGATTTCCCTAACTAGTTGTTGGCAACCTTAACATTCAAGACTAAGTATGTTCCCTGTCACTTAGATCTTGCAGTGGGGGCACACTCCATTTGCGTATGGTGGCATAATGTTGAGTGAAAGTTACTTTCCGTGTAGGGCTCTTCAAGTATTTTGAAAGCAGTTTCCTTTTTGTTGAACCTTCCTTAGCATTAAATTAGAAGTCATAATGAAATAGTGACTTCAGACATCCCCTGTGTCAAACTGCACTTCAAACAATTTCTCCTTTAATGCAGAACAAGCTATGGAAAAGCACAAGAAGACTAGTGGTGGGGTACTGTTCTTCTTGTCCAGAGAGCCAATTACGTGGAGGTATTCGGTTTGTGAAAACGTATGAGATGCTACACTTACAGTCTGTGCACTTCTCTGCATGGATCCTGCAGTGTTTTTCATGAACTGTGTTTATTTGTCGAGCAGAATAAAAAAGGGACATTTTTAAGTTGACCTCACAAGTCTGTAATGGGAGTGGAGGCAAGGACATCTTTCTTCATCACTGACTGTGGTCCCTGGCTGTGCTCAGCCCAAAACCAAAGTGCAATGACTCTCGCTATAAAAAGATCCCTTAAAACCTGGGAAATTTTAACAGGGCCTTTGTTTTCTGTCTAGGACAGCACAATTATCTTTGTGCAGGAAGAAATGATTGTATCATCGATAAGATTCGAAGAAAGAACTGTCCAGCATGTCGCTATCGAAAATGTCTTCAGGCTGGAATGAACCTGGAAGGTAATGTAAATGCCTAAAAGGAATGGTCTCTGCATCATATAAAAATTCGTCATTTTCCTCTTTTAAATATAAGTGAGCAAAAGTAATATTTTAGTCGTTGGAATATACATGTGCTTGACTAACATAATTTTATATTACTGCTTTATAAAATAGGAACTTTTTATGAATAGTTCTTATTCCACTTAAGTTTTTTCACCAGCTTGTATTACACACATGGAATTCATTATAGCCAGACTATACACTAAGCAAATAATTAAGTAAAAAAAAGTGAAACGTACAACATGTGAAGCAACATTACTTGTAGCTTTCTCTGCTCCCTTTCTTCAGCTCAGAACTGTTCCCTAGAGTTGAAAATGTTTCTCTTTCAGATCTATTTACATGTCCATTTTTCTATGATTTACCTTTTACTAGGTACTATAGCTAGACAGATACAGATAGATAAATCTACCTGGGGTGAGGTGGGGTGGGAACTCTTCAAGGAGATGTTGGATGGGTTTTGTTTGTTTTGTTTTTCAAGTAAAGAAGAAACCTGAAGCTAGTTGTAAGTTTGAGTTTCATAGCCCTGTTTATATAACAAGTTGTATAATTAATGTTGATCTCATCATTATAAACTTTCCTTTGAAGGGTGCCTGGGTGGGTCAGCATCTGACTTCGGCTCAGGTCATGACCTCACAGTTTGTGGGTTCAAGCCCCATGTCAGGCTCTGTACTGACAGCTCAGAGCCTGGAGCCTGCTTCAGATTCTGTGACTCCCTCCCACTCATGCTGTGTGTCTCTCTCTCTCTCTCTCAAAAATAAACGTTAACAAATTAAAAACAAAAACAAAAAAGAACTTTGGTTTGAAAAACGTTTGGAATTCTCCTTTAGTTGAAATTCAAACCCCATAAAGGTGGTGGTGGTGCTGAAATCACACACGTGCTTGGTATTTGCTGTGACAGTAGCACCTTCCTGCTCAAACCTGCCAAGGAGGCAGGCGGTACACGTCAACCGAATAAAGTAGTGCTTGTTTTAAGGAGTTACTGTCTACTTGGGTTGCAGAGTCCAGCACAGAATGGTGTGTCACACTACAGAAGGAAATGGAGCCACAGGAGCAAGGCGAGGGTCACCTCATTCTGTCCTGAAAAGCTGAGAATGCTTCCTTGGAAGAAGCAACATTCAATCTAGAAAAGCTGAGTGGAAGGAGTTACGTAAAAAATAAAGGTAGAGACGCGATCAGATTCGTATTTTAGACTAATCTCTTATAGAGAGACCCACTGGATGACTATAGAAGTAATCTAAATCACACACAGTGATATTAGAGGGAGAGCAGCAAGTGCGTGGTCCTTTTGGTAGAAGAGAGACTGACCGTTGGTGCAATCTGGCACATGCCGTGCATGCACCTGTTGTGAAATAGGAGATAGATTTATGGATATGGCTGTGAAGAGTCTTAATTCCTCAACCCACATACACGGCGTCATCTTTACTTTTTCATAGTACTTCACTAGCAAAAAAAGATGAAATTCACCGTGTTTAAGACCATTGTGACATACCAGTCACCTAACCCAGTTCCTTCTGAGTGTGACTGGGGTGCCTTAACGTGACTATTAAGGGCCAGCATGTTAAGCACTGATTTAAAGAAAGTGATAGCAGCGATCTTCTTGTAAGTGTACAGGTTAAAAAACATTCATGTAGTTCGTTATCAAGTGCCACAAGGATGATTTTTGTTGTTGTTGTTATCTTTATTTCTGCCCAGGTTTTACCGAGTTTCATTTTGCTGTTCTCTGACCACTTAAATATATATTATTTTCATCTTAGCTAGCTTAGATTTAGAAATAAGTTTACTCAGGGGCGCCTAGGTGGCCCAGTTGGTTAAGCATCCAACTTCAGCTCAGGTCATGATCTCATGGTATGTGAGTTTGAGCCCTAGATTGGGCTCTCTGCTGTCAACACAGAGCCTGTTTTGGATCCCCACCCCACTCCCCTACTTGTGTCCTCTCAGTCTCTCAAAAATAAATAAGATGTTTTTAATTGTAAAAACTAAAAAAAAAAGTTTACTCAATAACATTTTTAGGTGCTTTTCTGAATATACATCAAGCTTAACTTACAACTTTGGAGCTTAGGCATATAATGCTCTTCTGTGCAATTCCTCCCCTACGGAGAATAGAAGGCAATATTTTTTTTAGAATATCTAGCAACTAAAAGGATTCTGATGGACCAGGCTAGTCATTCTGTCCCATTTTTCCTCCCTTTTACAACTTAATAACAATCGCAGTGCCCTTCCTCGCTCGCTAGAAGACAACCATGACAGCTAGAGACATCTGATTTTCTCCATGTTATCAAAATACCATCACTGCCATGTCCAATCAGATCTTTAAATTTAAGCATACAGTTTAGATTCCAGTTTCTCAAAATACTATTAAAAAAACAACAACACATTATATGTCTTTGTAAGATGTTAGTATAAGATCTCAGGATTGGGAAATTAGCATTTGTCAAGAGCTAGTCTTTATATACTTTCTTCTACTCAAAGAGGTTATTTTGGACCCTTACATTATTAAAAATAGTTTAGGGCCACGATTATTAACCTGTGTCCCCTTCTACAGTACATAGTTCTGCCCTGTCACTTAACAATCTGTTAGATAATAGGTAGCATGTATCATGCAGTTGATAACCTAAATCTAATTGTAGAGAAGCTGAAAGGCTTCTTAAAAATCTAACTTTATAGGGATGTCTGGGTGACTCAGTGAGTTAAACATCCGACTCTTGATATCCCTCAGGTCATGATCTCAAGATTTGTGAGATCAAGGCCCATGTCAAGCACTGTGCTAACAGCACGGAGCCTGATTGGGATTCTCTCTCTGCCCTTCCCTGATCTCTCTCTCTCTCACAAAATAAGTGAATAAAAACAAACAAAACTCTACAAAGTTACATTTTTTTAATTTTTAATTATTCCTGTATATATAAAACCTTTATTTGGAGTATTTATTTGTCTGTGCCAGAAATGTTGGACAGAACATAATAGAATTGACCCTTGAACAAATGCAGGTTTGAACTATGTGGGTCCACTTAAAATGGATTTTTTACAGTACTATAATGTACAGTAAAACCTTGGTTTGCGAACACAATTCATTCTGGAAACATGCTTGTGATCCCCAGCACTTGTATATCAAGGTGAATTCCCCTAAGAAATAAAGGAAACACCTGGAGGCATCACAATCCCAGACTTCAAGCTGTATTACAAAGCTGAAATCATCAAGACAGTATGGTGCTGGTACAAAAACAGACACAAATATCAGTGGAACAGACTCAACAACCCAGAAATGGACCCACAAAGATATGGCCAACTAATCTTTGACAAAGCAGGAAAGAATATACAGTGAAAAAAAGTTTACTCAGCAAATGGTGTTGAAAAATCGGACACCGACATGCAGAAGAATGTACCTGGACCACTTTCTTATACCATCCACAAAAATAAAATGGATGAAAGACCTAATTGTAAGACAGGAAGCCATCAAAATCCTAGAGGAGAAAACAGGCAGCAACTGCTTATTCAATATGTCTCTGGAGGCAAGGGAAACAAAAGCAAAATGAACTGTTGGGACCTCATCAAGATAAAGAGCTGCTACACAGCAAAAGAAACGGTCAGCAAAACTGAAAGGTAGCCAACGGAATGCGAGAAGCTTTTTGTAAATGACATATCAGAAAGAGGGTGAGTATCCAGAATCTATGGAGAACTTATCAAACCCAACACCCAAAAAAGAAATAATCCAGTGAAGAAATGGCCAAAAGACATCAATAGACACTTTTCCAAAGAGGACATCCAGATGGCCAACAGACACATGAAAAGATGCTCAACATCTCTCATCATCAGGGAAATACAAATCAAAACCACACTAAGATACCACCTCACACCAGTCCAAATGGCTAATATTAATAACTCAGGAAACTACAGATGTTGGAGAGGATGTGGAGAAAGAGAAACCCTTTTGCACTGCTGGTGGGAATGCAAACTGGTGCAGCCACTCTGGAAAACAGTATGGAGATTCCTCAAAAAATTAAACATAGCATTACCCTACAATCCAGCAATTGCACTATTAGGTATTTATCCAAAGGATACAAAAATGTTGATTCAAAGGGGCACATGCACCCCAAAGTTTATAGCAGCACTGTCGACAATAGTCAAAGTATGGGAAGAGCCCAAATGTCCATCGACTGATCATTGGATAAAGAAGATGTGGTGTGTGTGTGTGTGTGTGTGTGTGTGTGTGTGTGTGTGTGTGTGTATAATGGAATATTGCTCAGCAATCAGTAAGAATGAAATCTTGCAATTTGCAACAATGTGGATGGAACTATAGTGTATCATGCTAAGCAAAATAAGTCACTCAGAGAAAGATACAAATCATGTGATTTCACTCATATGAAGAATTTAAGATACAAAACAGATGAACATAGAGGGAAGGGGAAGCAAAAATAAGATAAAAACAGAGAGGGGGGCAAACCAGAAGAGACTCCTAAATACAAACTGAGAGTTGCTGGAGGGTTGTTGGGGTGGGGGGGTGGGCAAAAGGTGTGATGGGCATTAAGGAGGACACTTGTTGGGATGAGGCATGGGGTGTTGTTACATGTAAGTGATGAATCACTAAATTCTATTCCTGTAATCATTATTACACTGTATGTTAGCTACGTTGGATTTAAGTTTTAAAAATAAATAAAAATAATGGAAACTCAGATGATTCGTTTCACAACCCAAAAATATTCATACAAAAATGATGACAATACTGTAATATACTACAAAATAATAAAATACAAAATATAAATAAGAGTAAATTAACCTGCACTTACCTTTGAAAACTTTTGTGGCTGGTGTGAGGGAGACCAGAGAGGAGGGTTATTGTGTAGGATGACTTTAACTATCACTCATAGAATCACTGCTATGGGCTCACTGGAATCTTCTTCTGCATGGCGGTCATTGTGTACGCTTGCATGCATGTTGACTATAGTACAGTATTAATAAACTCTTGTCATACACTGTATTTAATGTAACTGGCAATAAGGCAGCAGAGGAAAGGGTCTCTCTCTGCAGGCAGCTAGACCTGGAATGAAGCAAAGCATCACTAAGCTTATTCTTCTACAGAAAAGCAAAGGACTGTCCATAGATGCTATAAAGTCACAAAAAAATACACTTGTGCCAGTCGTGGGCACCTTCTAACGTTGTGAAAAATCACTGATTTCTGCCAAACACCACAGCCTCAGACTGAGCATCCAAGCATGGGAGACAGTCACCCACAATCCCGCAGCAAGAGAGAGAGAACCATTGACTCAGTTGTGATCATGTGGCATTCAGGATCTCATACTACTCGAATTCCAAGGCATCGCTTGTTTATCAAGTTAAAATTTATTAGAAATGTTTGCTTGTCTTGCAGAACTCTTGCAGAACAAGTTACTTGCAATCCAAGGTTTTACTGTATTTTCTCTTTCTTAGGATTTCGTAATGAAATCTTTTCTCTAGCTTCCTTTATTGTACGAATACAGTCTATAACACACAGAACACACTAAATATGTGTAACTCAACTGTTACATTCTTGGTAAGGCTTCTGGTCAAAGTTTTTTGAGAGTCGAAAGTTACACGCACATTTTTGACTGCACAAACCCCAAGTTTTTCAAGGATCGGTTGTATTTAAGAATAAGCTAGATGAGGGGTGCCTGGGTGGCTCAGTCAGTTAAGCGTCCAACTTCCGCTCAGGTCATGATCTCAAATTGAGTGAGTTTGAGCCCTGCATCAGTTCTGTGCTGACATCTCAGAGCCTGGAGCTTGCTTCTGATTCTGTCTGTCTGTCTCTCTCTCTCTCTGTTCTGCTCTGCTCTGCTCCTCCCCCTCCTTAAGTTTTATTTCATTTTAAGGTATACTGTAATCATTCCAAATTATAGTTGTTGTTGTAGTAAGTTTATCCATTTTGAGAGAGAGTGGGAATGGAGAAAGGGGCAGACAGAGAGGGACAGAGAATCCCAAGCAGGCTCCGCAGAGCCTATGCAGAGCCCCACACAGGACTCTATCCCACGAACCCTGAGATCATGACCTGAGCGGAAACCAAGAGTCAGATGCTCAACTGACTGAACCACCCAGGAGCCCCTAGTTTTATTTTTGGTACGAAGAGTCAAGTGGAACTTACAGGCAAGGAGGTTTGTGACATTATCAGATTTCATACTTTTTTTTTTTTTGAAAGAGAGAGAGAGATAGAGACAGAGAATTGTAAGCAGGCTTTACACTCAGCGTGGGGCTCGATCTCATGACCTGAGCCAAAATCGAGAGTCCAGATGTATCACCAACTGAGCCACCCACACGTTCCCAAACTTAAAGCTTAAGCTAAGTTTTCAACTATCACGGACTCCTGAACAATTCTGCAGACATCAGAAATTGACTGATAATCTCTATACTCCAAGGAGTCAAGAGCTTTATGTAGAGTAGAAATTTTAGTAAAATGCTTAAAAATAGTGGTTGCTTAACTAATTCAGTTAACAACTTCTTGTTCAAGTTATATGAAAACATATTAGTATGCATTCTTGCTCTCATCAGTATTTTGAGCTTTACTGAAAAGCATTAGTTCTCTCATTTAGGGCAATAGTTAAATAGTACAAAATTATCAACTGAGCACAGACGATTTTTAAAAATCCACCATTATCACTATCCTTTTTCCTGTTCTGTTGAGGAGCATAGGTTCTAAGCCATGGTTCACTGAGGTCTGCACCATATTGTTTCAGTGTGTTGATTTGGCGGATGGATGTTCTCTTTTATTTCCTTCTCAACAAAGTACTTGCACTGATTTTGAAATCTGGGTTTCCTTAAGATACCTTTGGTTGTTGAAAGTGTTTCTACTTGCTTTTTAAAGTGTACCACCTCTGCGTATTTGTACTGTCTACATTCAGAATACTCTGAAACCAGATTCTGCCACCAGTTGAGGTAATGATAGTTCTTCTGTAGCACTTAATGTGTGCTACCAGCTGTTCTAAGTATTTCATGTATTTTAACTGATTTAATTCTTAACCACCCTCAGAGTGAGGTACCAGTATTACCCTCATTTTATAGAAGAGGGAAACTAAGGCCTAGGGAATAACTGGGAGATTCCAGCTACTTCATTGCAGAGGCAGGGTTTAAACTCATGCCATTAAACAAACATGATTGTTTCAGATTTATGGGCTTTAGTGCTACACCATAGTGTGTTTCCAGTAGAGCATGGTAAAATGAGAATGGATCTGTCCCAATCCTTTTTCTGTGTTTTGAAATGTGACATAAAAATTCTTAAATTTCTCACTACCGTATTCAACACAGTGCACAATAATGGGACCTTTCTATCATTTTAAGGGCAAAGAATCTAATAATTATTTCCTAAGGTGATTAGTATTTACTTTTCTCTGAGCAAAATGGTTTGTATCCCTGATAAGTGAGGCAGATACAGTTCTTCTTTCATATAAATTATATTCATTGCCCTGGGCTTCCTTGGATCTCTGGGAACTCTCTTTTTAAGAATACTCTGTGTTCCCTTCAGCAGCAGGTAGAGCAAAAGAGAAACATTCTTATTTGTTGCTAAAACATGTAGCTTCATAAAACATGTAACATTAAGAGTATGAATACGTTTACTAAATAATTTATGGAATCCACGTTGTAACTGATTGCACTATTCCAGACTAAGTCAGAGATGGAAAGGTAGCTTTACTTTGTATATACTTTATATATAATACGGAAATAGAGGCTTTAGGTTTATCAGGTCATCAGTATAAATCTCTTGCAAAAGGGAAATTCCCCACTGGTAATTTATGTAAAGAAATGTAAAGTTTTTTTCTTCATCTCCCCAAATGTTTTTAGACCCAAGCAGTCTCCATCATATAAATGTAAAAACTGGACTTTTCTGTTGTGGGAATTAATAGTGCTTCTAGCACATGATCCTCAGTGTCATCTTAATACTATCTTGAGAAGAAGGGGAATTTATGCTAGGTTATAATATCTCTCTCTTCATTATATGCCGTCATTTAGATGAACCCTAAGCCATAGTTTCTAGTCTGCTATTATGAACTTGAATTCTTTGTTTCAACTGCTAGTAAAAGTATTGCCTTATTTAACCAATGAGAGTTTCCAATTTGGAGTGAAAGTGAGAGAGAAATTAATTCATGTGAGAATCTATAGAAGTGATTTGCTTAGATTGTTTTCACATAATGTTGAAAGACCTTTAATTTTGCATCCAATATTATGTAGCTTCATATACAAATGAGTTCCTCTTGACTCTTTGCTTTCTCCTCCTCTATTTCACTTTATAATTGCTGAATAGTTTCAGAAAAATACTTTTTTTGTATCCAATATTAAATTTTATTTATTTTTTTATAGTTTATTGTCAAGTTGTTTTCCATATAACACCCAGTGCTCTTCCCCACAAGTGACCTCCACCAGGACCATCACCCCCCTTCCCCTTTCCCCCTCCCGCCTTCAGTTTGTTTTCAGTATTCAAGAGTCTCTCATGATTTGTCTCCCTCCCTCTCCCTAACTCTTTTTCCTTCTTCCCCTCCCCATGGTCCTCTGTTAAGTTTCTCCTGTTAGACCTATGAGTGAAAACATATGGTATCTGTCCTTCTCTGCCTGACTTATTTCGCTTGGCATGACACCCTCAAGGTCCATCCACATTGCTACGAATGGCCAGATTTCATTCTTTCTCATGGCCATGTAGTATTCCATTGTATAGATAAACCACATCTTCTTGATCCATTCATCAGTTGTTGGACATATAGGCTCTTTCCATAATTTGGCTATTGTTGAAAGTGCCGCTACGAACATTGGGGTACATGGGCCCCTGTGCATCCGCACTCCTGTATCCCTTGGGTAGATCCCCAGCAGTGCCATTGCTGTACAATAAAATACTTCTTGAATAAACTCTGCCACCCAGACCTTCCCAGTTTAAACTCATTTCTGTGTATTTTTTTAAACACCCACAGCTCGAAAAACAAAGAAGAAGATAAAAGGAATTCAGCAGGCCACCCCAGGAGTGTCCCAAGAAACTTCTGAAAACCCTGCTAACAAAACTGTAGTTCCTGCAACATTACCACAGCTCACCCCTACCCTGGTGTCCCTGCTGGAGGTCATCGAACCCGAGGTGTTATACGCAGGGTATGACAGCTCTGTCCCAGACTCGACTTGGCGGATCATGACCACACTCAACATGCTAGGCGGGCGGCAAGTGATTGCAGCAGTGAAGTGGGCCAAGGCAATACCAGGTAAGATGCAGGGGAGCATGCAGCTAAGGTACAAAGCTTTGCGTTGTCTTAAGCAGACGCAGGCTCTGGATGGTGGTCAGCCGGGTCCCATGGTGCATCCTGTTTTCTCTTCCTCAGTTCTGGGGCCTAACAAGGGGAAAGGCTGGAAAACTTGGGAGTGGAGAGTTTGTAACACAACTTGTACACTGCTCCCTGCTTTTCACCTTGTTGTTCAGAGCAATTTCAGGTAGGATGATGTAATATCAGAACTAGAGGCACAGGACTTAGCAATTCCTTTTACACCCAAGTCTAGGGCAAAAAAAAAAAAAAAAAAATGTACTTATAAGAATTCAGTTGGTTTTCCTTCAGTGTATCACTGTTAAAAATCAGGTTATTTGTTAAATTGGTAAAAGTCAGTGTTGTGACCCTTTGTCAAAATGTTACTAAAGAAGAATGATTTTAATTATTAACTAGGTAAAATGATACATGTTGAATGTAAATCTTAATTAGTCTCATTTTTAAGATACTATGAGATAGAAGTCCCCCTGTGGGAACTCGATGTGGATGGAACATGCAAGGTCGACATTAGTGTCAGCCCAGACTTTACAGCTACAGGAGAATCGACAAGCTTATGTTCACACAAACAGAAAAGAGGCAGAACAAGGGTGAAGTCACCTGACCTCCATCATCTCTACTCTGTCAAGAGGGAAAGAGGTGTTACTCTCAGGGGAGATATTTTAAATTAAATGCATTGACTGTGTAATGTACCAAGTCAGGACTCTGGGCTTTCTGTTTTACTATTTAGTTCATATTTGCTTAAATAGGGAAAAAGTGACAAGTTTTATCGTATTGGATGCTGTTTTAAAAAGCACCAAAGGCTTTGGTCTTGACGTGTCTGATGACAAAGGAGACCTCTGCCCCCTTGGTGCTACTTCATTTCCTCTATCTGTTAGGGTTTCTGGTCCGTGGCAGTTCCCACAGAGATGACCTTCTCTTCAACACCTAGTGTTTCCTCATACCGTTATTTCTCTTCTTTCAGGATTCAGGAACTTACACCTGGATGACCAAATGACCCTGCTGCAATATTCATGGATGTTCCTCATGGCGTTTGCCCTGGGTTGGAGATCATATAGACAATCAAGTGCAAACATGCTGTGTTTTGCTCCTGATCTGGTCATTAACGAGTAAGTTATTTGGGAGTCTTCCTTTTTTTTTTTTTTTTTGGTTCTTATCCAGGTGATGTTTTCCTGACGGATGGCTACTGTGATCATTGAGAACTGAATCAATTCTATTAGGGTTCTTGGAACAGGGAAAACTTGAAAGAGAGTGGTTTATCCATGCATAATGGCAGGCCAAATGTACATGGGGCAGGACATATGTAAGGGTACTTTTTAATACAGTGAGCATCTCTGGGGCCAGTTGATGTCACTTTCAACAGGGATGACTACAGATAAGGACATCTTGGCCAAAGGGGTGGGAGGTACAGACTCAGAGGCAAGAGAACTCTCTTTGCAAGGCAAGGCCTACATGTTTATGACTTGTCAGATTTTATAAATCAGCTATTCTTTTGTCTTCTAGGCCTATGTTTCTGCCTGTGAAATATTTCAGGTGTCCATTCCACTGACCTCACTGCAGTTGTTACCTGACTAGTTTTCTGCCTCTGATGTGCCCTCCATCGTGTTGATGATTTTTTTTCTTCCTACAACACAGTTTAATCACATCACATACTTCCCCAACACACACACACATGTCATCATTGTCTCCTCCCTGGCCACAGCACACATGCTCAGCGTGGTTTCTGGCTTTCCAGAACCTGGCTGCTTCTCTCTCACTGTTGTCATTCATAGATGCACCACACCCACTCAGATGACCTACTCCTCAGGCACACCCTCAACTCATGATGTTCTTAGCACCTTGTAACACCTCTATGCTGTATACCCCTAACTCTTATCACTGTCCACCTTGTAGCACAGGTTTTGTGCCTGAGGCTTAAGAAATGAAGATTTCTTTCATTGTGAGCTCTGGGTGCTTTTGTCCAGGGGTCAGACGAATCGATGTAAACCTTAAACCTCGTCTATGAGTCAGTCCATCCTGAGTAGTTTAAGAACTGGATGCCATATCTTTAAATATGTCCAGGAGGGCAAGGGCAATGGAAATGGACATGAGCCGATGAACAGGGAGAGGTGGAGGAGGGCAGCCTGCAGACATACTCTTCTGCCTGTTCGGCGTGCCAGGCACAGAAACAATGGGTAGAAGCTCGAGAAAAGCATCTATTTGAGCAGTGCTCAGTGGGAGAGCCTGCCTTACAATGTGTTAAGCTCACGTTATTTTAAGTGTTTTGGAGGAGACTGGATGATACCAGCTCCAGGTATTTTTGAAGACCTTCTTAGGCATTGTGACAGAAGCTGCAAATACTGGGGTTGTTTTATATTCAGAACGCATCTTGGTACCTCGACCAGGTCAGTCTAAGGCGATGTATCTGGCAGGATAAATATGAACTAGCTAAAACAGAGATTTCACGTTTCTGCTGTCAGGCTAGCTAGGTGCCTAGAACACTAGTCCACAGATCCTGGAGGAGCTGATTCCTGAGGTACAGTTGGTGTTCTTTCTCTATTAGTGATACTTATTTTCCAGCACAGTATTCTCTCAATGGTATGAGTCCTTAGCACGCGCCAGACTCTATTTTAGGAGGTTGAGCTATAATAGTGAGCATAATAGATGAGGCACCTGCTAGCATTCCAATGGGGAAAAGGAAATAAATAACCAAAATTACTTTAGAGAGCCATGGTATAGTAGTGTGACTGGGGCAAGGGGAGGAGCGAGGGGCACCTGCTACTTTAGATTTAGGGACCATAGAAGACTGGTCCAGGGAGCTGAGCCTCAGATAGTACAGAAGCACAAGCTACGTGAAAGGTGGGGGCACTGCAGGCAGAAGACATGAGGGCAAAGGCTGGAAATAGCATATGAGTCTAGAACAGAATCTTGTAGGCCATGAAACAGAGTCTAGATGTTCTTCTAGGAGAAGCCAGTGGAGGCTTTCAAATAGGACAATATGGTGGGGAATGGAGGAGAAGCAATACCACTTACTCCTCCCATTCCTAGTAAGCCTGGTACAGAGTAGCAGAGAACAAGACAGACCAGCTTTTCTGACCTGTATTGCTTACATCCTCCATACAGGTTAACTACCAAATAAGATAATTTCAGATTGTGATAGTTTATACTAGAGGGGTCTATTTCAGATACAGTGGCTAATGGCTTCTGGGAGGAAGTGTAATTAGAGGTGGGTTGAACCTGAAGGGGAAGGACAAGGCTTCACACTGAGAAGCATTAGAACAGGATGCATGGAAAATGTACATGCTGTGACCCGGAAGGGGCCAGATGTGCCTTCCCCTGGCCAGACCTGGACAGACAGACACACCTAGGAATCTGTGTCAGAGAAGGAAGTCACCTCCACTTGGCAACAGGGGGCTGTTCAGACTCCTGCATCACAGTTGTGAACAGCATTTCAGTTGTTTGATCAGGTTTTCAATTAGTGAATGAACTTATGAAAGCTTGTGAGTTAACTCACCCGAGAACTCCCTGAGTACTGGGAATCCATTTCAGAATCCAACTACAGTTACTTTAAAAACATCACATTGGCACTATTTACGGTCCCTTCCCAAAAAGCAATTTGAACTCCTATTGTTGGTATTAACATTGTGAACTGAGATTTATATGAAACACCAACTTATCCTTCCATTTTAGGAACTTAATTCAGGGTTTTTATTTGGGGGGTACTCAAATTTAGAGGTAAAAGTCGCACTGTAACCTGATCATGCTGCACATATTTGTTACATGAGGTAGGAATTGCAGACTTTTTCTCAGTCTCGGGGTTGAGCTGTGCTGGAGGACAGATGGCAGACAGGAAGAGCAGTTTTGTAGAGGGCATTCTTATTTCCCTTTCTGGTGTCTGTGCCACTCTTTTCTCTCTGCCCACTGGGTTCCAGCCTGTTCTGGAGTCTGACAAGCACAATTTGAAGGTATGCTCTCTCATTCCCAAAATCTGGCTGTGTAGCTGTCAGATAGCCTCTAACAGTTGTTGTTAGGCCTACTGTTGTAAACATTAGTTTTTAACAGCCTACTAGAATGGTTTTTTATGCTTAATGCCTATTAGGAGATTGGGAAGGTACCTCTTTGGGAAGAGCAGATTTTAAACTTGAGGAGTCCTGTGAGCTCCTCTGTCATCACTGTCGCAGTACACAGTTCATGTCAGAATTATTTTATCCGATAAAGACATAAACTACATCTTAAGTAGAGAAAAATAGTAACCTTTATTGAATCTAAGTCCAAGATCACTTTTTTTCAGAAGCAAACAAAAATCTTGAGGTATTGTAAAAACCATGAATCAGGCATAATTTCAGGCTCTTAGTGTCTTCAGGGGCACCTGGATGGCTCAGTCAGTTAAATGTCCGACTCTTGATGATCATCTCTCTCAAAATAAATAAATAGGCTTTTTAAAAAAAAAAGTTAACTTCAGAGATCCCAGAGTTGAGTTCTAGTCTAGTTCTGACCATCTGTAAAACTATAAACAGAATCATAGATAACTGTTTTCAGGAAGTAATGCTGTGGGGAAAAAATACTTTTTGAGTTTGAATTGGTAAGACCTAAAACTTGTCTTATCTAACTGGCCTGAATGCACATGCTGCCATGAATTCTGCAGGAATCAATTCTAAACACTTAGATTATTCTGTAGTCTCTGTAGATGCTGTCATGGTCCTTTACTCTAGAGAATTAGCATTAATAGCAAAGTTAGCTTTTCCTTTACAAGTTCATAGTTTAGCAAAATAAAACAAAAAAGTATACCTTTGCGGGGGGAACAAGCACTATTTCTTTCTAACTCAAATACTGATATTTGTCTTTCACAGGCAGAGAATGGCTCTACCCTGCATGTATGAGCAATGTAAACATATGCTGTATGTTTCCTCTGAGTTACACAGGCTTCAGGTATCTTATGAAGAGTATCTCTGTATGAAAACCTTACTGCTTCTCTCTTCAGGTTGGTAGAACACCTACTTGCTTCTAAGTATGTCAAAAATATGAAATATAGAAACAAAGGCTTGTTTGTCAACATAGCACTAAATCTACTGTTATTTCCTCTTAGTCAAATAATTGAGATTTTTCATAAATGTAGAATGTTATAATGGCACATTCAGTGATGCTAAGATTGGTAAGACAGCTGGGTACCATGGGCAAACAGAGAAGTATATGACTACTCAGGAGCCTCTGTGGATCTTGAATGTGTACAGACCTCCTTCCCCAGGGGAAATATGGAGAAACAAAGCCAGCTAGAATGATTTTAGTGTCTGTGCTCCATTGTAACTTGGTCAAAAATTAGTTCCCCAAGGACTATTACCGTGTCTGAGATATGTACATTGCACTTACCGTTAGAGGATTGCTTGATGTGGCAGTGTTGCTGGACTGTTGGACAGAGGTATCTATCTGGGAAACAGCAAGAGTTATAATCAGTCTTCAAAGTTTAGATAAAGGTACTGCTATTCAACTTGAGTGCGACTGCTCTTGGCTGACAAAGGTTCTACTTAGTAAACCTAGAAAGCTTTTGAAAAATACAAAGTATCTGATTAATAAAAAGGTAGCATTTTCAACAACCGGTAGAAGAAAGTCTGTGAACAGTTGGTATGGCCTACTTCTTTCCATGAGTAACTCTGCTTTCAAAGCTGCCCTGTGACTCTATCTGTTTCAGCTTTTCCAAGGCACCCCTGTCATTTGTGCTTTCATACTGCCTTGTTCTACACAAAGTTGTTTTACATTATTAATATTTAAATCCATTAACATTTGAGTCAAGATGAGAATTTTCCACAACTCACCTGCTAGAGACTTTTTGAGGTTACCTAATGCAGCACACATATTAAAGAAGTGAGCTCGAAGTTATTTGAATGAACAGTTAAAGTTCTGACCATAATATCCAGGTAGAGATCAGCATCAAATACTAACCAGTCCTATTTGTAAACACTGGTGATTTAAGTTGTATACATACCAGATTCTTCATTGCAGAGGATATGAAAAAGTAAAGTGAACTATCACCACTTTTTTTTTAATTTTTTTAAAAAAATGTTTAGAATCCCAGGCAAGTTCATGCTTTCAGCCCAGAGCTCGACCCCATGAACATGACACTCAACCGACTGAGCCACCCAGTCACCTTATCCTGGTTCTTTTTTTAAAAAGGAATAGAATCACAAGGAATAAAATACATCCCAAAAGATACAGTCAGACTTCTAGCCCAACAGAATACTAAAATAGGTACCCTAATCTCCCACTCAAAACACGAGACTAAAAGCAAAAACTAAGTGCAGGCAGGAACCCACAGAGGTCAGCTGTCCTAAGAGGGTACATGTAATAAGTTTCAAGACGGGGCTTGGAAACATGAGTGATATTTTTTAAATAAGGGATGCCTCTAAAAGCAAGTTAGACCCATTTGGAGAGAGAATAAATAAGCCAGAATACAGGTTTTTAAATGCATAGATATGTACATGAATAAATAACAAGAGGCATGACTGAGGAAGGAGGGCTGAACCCATCTCCTAAGGAACATAAAAAAGAGCGTTTCTACAGTAAAGCACACTGAGGGTAGATGAAATCTGTGGCCTGACACGTGAGTAGCCATTCCCTGTGTACCAGGTGAAAAAGCTCTGGTGGAACATAGTCACCAGAGATCCACAATGAAAGGGGGTGAGACTAGGGAAAGGAATTCTAGGAAGAATGCCTGAAAACTTCCCTGCCCTATCCAGGCAGCTCAATGAATTCCACATAATATACAAGTAAAATCAACTGACTGGAAAAAAAGGTCTTCAAAGGAGAAGCAACTTAATAACCATGTAGCAGCCGTGAAGAAAATGGGAGGATTTTTTTTTCACAACGCTAAGGAGAAAATAGTGAAAAATGAAGGTGGGCTTCCATTCATCTCTGACAAGTAAACAGCTTGGACCCTGCCATTCCCATTTTCAACACTAAGAAGCTGAACTAAAAATCAGTAACTTTTCTTGGAACCATCAGATAATTCAGGTCATGAGGCAAATCTGGAGAAACAGGCAGATATAGAGAAGCAGAGCCATGATCAGCTTATTAGGAACAGAAGCTTCTAGACCCAGTACCTACTAGGAGTACTTAGGGTAATTTTGATGAATTGCTGGAGACAGACGAAGAGCTTGAGAATTAAAAACTAAAGAGGTGGTCTCCCCGGGCTTTTTTGGCGTTTACCTGCAGAAGGCCCACCAGGTTTTCGCAGTGAAGGTCAGCAAAAGATCCTCTCTGTTTTTGCCCTCTGAAGGAAACCTCTGTAAAACAGCTTTATCTGACCCAAGGGAAAGGGCAAATAGGTCACTGCAGCCCCCTCTCCCTTCCTGTCTCTTGCAAAGGAAACAGGAATATAAGGGAGAGCTGGTGGTTCAGAAACACTTCTGAAGGTCATGACAAAACAGACTTAATCAAAAAGGAAGAGACACACCCCATCCCCCGACCCCAGCACCTTACCACCATATCAGTAGGGCTCCACTAGATTACACCTGCCCAAACTACAGAACACAGCCATGTGAGGAGGCGTTCTTAGATATGCAAGCTAAAAGGCAAGAAAAAATAGTCTGAAGAGACAAGCATTGGGCCCAGCTCAGCCATGACACAGATGTTGTAATTATCAGAGAATTTAAAATAACCATGATTAATATATGTTAAGGGCTCTAATGGAAAAAGTAAAGTACCTGTGAGAACACCTGGGTAATGTAAGCAGGAAGGTGGAAATTCTATGAAATAAACAATGGTATATTAGATTACATATTATATTATAGAGACTGGAAATGGAGTATTTAGCTAATCAGTAAACTGTAAGTGGCAAAGTCCCAAACTCAAATGCAAACGAAAGAGTGAAACAAACATGCAACAGAGTATTTAAGAACTGTGGGAGACCATTACAACATATGTAACATACAAGTCATGGGGATATCTGAAGTAAAAGAAAGGAATGGAAAAAATATATGAAGTAATCAGGAGAAATTTCCAAAATTAATGAAGAAAAAATATATGAAGTAATCATGAGAAATTTCCAAAATTAATGACAAACACCAAAACATGGACCCAGGAAGCTCAAAACACTCCAAGAAAGATAAATACCAAAACATCTACATCTAGGGATATTTTACTCAAAATGCAGAAAACCAAAGTCAAAGAAGAAATCTTGAAAGAAGCCGGGGGGGCGGGGGGGAAACAGCTTACTCACAGAGGAACAAGGATAAGAGTGACATCAGAATTCTCATCAACAATCATGCAAGCAGGGAGGGAGTTGAGTGAAATATTTAGTGCTAAAAAAAAAAAAAAAATCAATCTAGAATTATGTATCCAGTGAAATTATCCTTCAAAAGTGAGGGTGAAATACAGAGTCTCAAACAAAAACTGAGAATTAGTCACTAGAACACCTACCTTGCAAAAAACGTTTAGGGCATTTTTTCAGAGGAAATGAAAATGATGCAGTCCAGAAACATGGATCTACCTAAAGGGAAGAAGAGCATCAGAGAAGGAAGCGATGAAGATAAAATTTCATTTTTCTTCTTCGCTGATGTAACACAACTGTGGAGAGTAATCACAGCAGCCACGCTGGATGGGTTTAAGGTAGACAAGTGAAATGAATGACAGCAGGGTTCAAACCGATGGCGGTGGGGCGGGGAATACCATTGGCAGGTACCTGCCCTCCCTATGGAGTACAACAGTGTGATTTAAAGGAGATGTAGATTGGTCATATATGTATATGGGGAAGTCTAGGGCAACCACTGAAAACAACTTTTTTTTTTCTAATGATTATTTTCAGAGAGCACGAGCCAGGGAAGGGCAGAGAGAGAATCCCGAGCAGGCTCTGTGCTGTCAGGGCAGAGCCCGATGCAGAGCTCAAACTTACGAACCATGACCTGAGCTGAAATCAAGAGTCAGACACTTCACTAACTGAGCCACCCAGGCACCGCTGAAAACAACTTTTAAAAATGAGTATTAATTAATATACTGAGAAGAGAGAATATAGAATCATATGAAATGCTTAAGTGAAAACCAGAGGGAGGAGAAAAAGAAGGGAAGGTTATGAATGAAAGAAAAAGTGCACTGAGTAGGCAACAGTTACAAACAGGGTAGCTGTTAATCCAAATTAAATTTCAATAATCTAAATATACCAATAATCTATTTTTTTAATCAAAGTAAAAGGAATGTTTGCCATTAAAGATCCTGAATAAAGGAATATTAAAGGATATACTTAGGTTAAGGGAAAGTAATCCCATCTATAAGAAGGAAAAAAGAACAAAGAAAGTCACAAATGTGTAGATACATTGAAATTTGGGGACTGAAATAAGATTAATGTGTGATGTGCTTTGGGGTTTTAACCATATCACATTCTTTAAATGAACAACAAATTGCCTTTCAGAAGCTCTTTTTGAAACTTACCACTGTCATTGATGATAATATTCAAGCGGTATTTCTTAGGCACCAAAAATTTAAGCTAACATTTATTGCATAAAATAACAGCAAATTGGAGGGTTTAAAAAACAGAAACAAAGGATACAATAATTACATATAAGCTTCGATAAGAGCGAGTGTTTACATTTTAATAACGATGGCTAAAGACCGAAAAACTACACAAAGTACCAAAGCCCTGAGTCGCAGGGTGGCAGCAGTTAAGGAAAACAGGGGGAGGAAAAGTAATTAAAAATTTTTTTTTAATTTTTAAAAATGGACTGAGAAGGGGAAGGAGCATAAACTAAAGCATGGTAAGGGGAAGTAACAACTGGTACAAATAAATGCATCAGCAATTTTGTTACATAAAGAGAGGATAAAAGCTCCAAGGCCCCAAGGTGAAAAGACACACCAAAAAGTGCAAGGCTGGATTTTTTAAAAATCCAATATTAATGCTATTTACATGAGCATAGCTAAATAAAGATACTGAATGGCTGAAGTACAAGGCCATCTATCCTACGCACAGAGTAACCCGGTGATGGCAAACTTGTGCAGGAGAGTGTCAGATGGTAAATGTTTTCAGTTTTGCATACATGCCCTGTCATAGCTAGTCAGCCCTGCTCCCTGCAGCATGAACACGGTCATCAGCTATATAAGGAGAGAAGGCAGAGCTGTGTTCCAATAAAACTTGATGTACAAACACAAGCTGCTGGTGGGAGTGGGCTGCTGGTCGCGGTTTGCTGACCACTGCCTAAACTAAAAGGAAGCGGTAGCAACTACATTATTATCAGCCCAGACGTTAAAGCAGAAAAAAACAACACCAGTTCTTTATGTAAAGATACTCATTAAATAAAACATTCCACTTACCAGGAAAGTAATTCTAAATATATGGCCCAACCACATAAAGCAAAAATCCATGGAGTTACAAAGATAATTAGGGGTAATTTGGGATGGATGAAATTCTTTTAAACATAAGTAGTGAATAGGGCCTCACCCACCATTACTTTCAGAATTTAGGTAACATGCAGGAAAAAAATTAAAGCAATCAATGAAAATATTAAATGTTAATATTTAAAAAATTAGCAGTAATTAGGTTATCTGTAATATATTGATATTTGAAACTAACCCATTTTTAACATGGTAGGGCATTAGACCGAGAAAGTCCAGTACAAATAAGCATATAATCTCACTTTTATGTGGAATGTAGAAACCAACAAAGACAAGCCCATGTACACAGCTGTGGTCTGGTGGTCTCCAGGGGTAGGGGGAGTGGAGGGTGGGGAGTGAGAGAAATGGGCGTACGAGGTTTACAAGAACAAACTGCCAGGTATAAAATAAGTTGTGCAGATGTCATGTGCAGCATGGTGGTTATAGTTATTAATACTATACGATCGATATATCGGAAAGTTGCAGAGAGTAAATTTTAAAAGTTTTCATCACAAGAAAAAACAATTATAATGTATGGTGATGGATGTTAACTCTAGGTTTACTGTGATCATTGTGCATTATATACAAATATTTAATCATTATGTTATACAACCTGAAACTAATAGGTCACTTATACCTAAATTTTTAAAAAATTTTAAACAATTCAGTGAGAAAGAGGAGGAAACACAGCTCAGGCAGGTTATTTATACTCAAGTCGACAGGACAGGTACAAATGAAGACTTCAAACCACTGCTTTTCCTGAATTCCATCATTTTCAAAGATGTCAGCAACAGTGAAGTTAAGTTTGGGAAACAACACACTCACCTTCCTAGAAAGTGCCTAATTTTGACTCTGAAACAGCCTGAGATCCAGAAATCTCGCTAACTTTGTATTAACCTTTAGGTTGCTTGAATGTTGACCAAATCCTCTTTTCCTTAACCATTAACAGAACCAGAGTTTCCTGTACAAAAGTCAGTCCCTGCAATAACCTTCTCTGTTCACAGCCCTTCCCACTAGTAACATTTTGAAGAGTAAACTCAAACAATTGATTTTATAGCGTCCATGACATACTTTTAAGTACATAAGGGAAGGCAGATGCGTGCTCCCCTGTAAGGCTTCTAACTCCAAGTTAAATCCTCCAGTTTTCTGTGGTCTCCTAATCTCCCTTGGCTGCACACTCATGATCCTGTGAAATGCTTGTATTTTCATGGAATACATTCAGAGTATATAAATGAATGACGTATGTCACGAAGCGTGCTGTTAATAATAAACGCCCTACTGGCACATAAGCAGAGTTTCCATAAGAAAATTCTTTACATGATGATATCTTAACCTTACAGTTCCTAAGGAAGGTCTGAAGAGCCAAGAGCTATTTGATGAAATTAGAATGACCTACATCAAAGAGCTAGGAAAAGCCATTGTCAAGAGGGAAGGAAACTCCAGTCAGAACTGGCAGCGGTTTTATCAACTGACAAAACTCTTGGACTCCATGCATGATGTAAGTGTCGAACTTAAATCCAGATATCTACAACATTTTCTGGCACATCTGATCAGTGTATTGTGACCACTTCACTCTGGCACGCATCTGTCCTCAGGCCAATTAGGAAATATTTTATCTGGTTACTTGCATAGAACAGCATGATGCCAGTACAGAATAGTACTCTTCAGTCAAATTCCCTGTTTTATATGACTAATCAATTAAACAAGCATGTGTCCTTCACATGTCCCAGTGCTGTGTGGGTCATGGTGATGCACTTAAGTTCGTATAATTCTATATAAGACTCCAAAATGTCTGTGGTAACCTGAATGCCCACTTTATTCAACTGAACCTCTTTATCTGGTGGATTCCAGCAGAGATAGGTATATTCTAGATCAGATATATTTTTTAAAATTAGAGGCCAACAAGCATGAGATGTTGCTAGTAGTGTTTAAGAATAACTGTTCATCTGTTTTCTCTTGCAGGTGGTTGAAAATCTCCTTAACTTTTGCTTCCAAACATTTTTGAATAAGACCATGAGTATTGAATTCCCAGAGATGTTAGCTGAAATCATCACCAATCAGATACCAAAATATTCAAGCGGAAATATCAAAAAACTTCTGTTTCATCAAAAGTGACTGCCTTAATAAGAAAGGTTGCCTTAAAGAAAGTTGAATTTATAGCTTTTGTTGTACAAACTATCAATTTGTCCTGTAGCGGTTTTGCTGTTTTATTTTTTCTCTTTTGTTTTCGTCTGGTCTTCTTTTTTGTTCTGTTTTAAATACGCACTACATGTGGTTTATAGAGGGGCCAAGACTTGGCAACAGAGGCCCTTGGCCATCACTTTTGAGCGGTGGGCCAAGGAGAGAGTGACGGTTGGTGGGTCCCATAAATTAACGGTCGTAGGGTGGGGGGAGTCCCCACCTGCCAAAGAAAGACGGCGCCTAAACCGCCAGTGCCCGAAGTCTGCGTGACAAACTTTCTGCTCCTACTTTTCACAGTCGGCTGGACAAAATTTCCTAGACTTTTTGTTGGTGTATTTCCCCCTGTATAGTTAGGATAGCATATTTTGATTTATGCATGGAAACCTGAAAAAAAGTTTACAAGTGTATATCAGAAAAGGGAAGCTGTGCCTTTTATAGCTATTACTGTCTGGTTTTAACGATTTCCTTTCTATCCAGTGAACTACGCTTGCTCATTTTTTCTTACATAATTTTTGTATTCAAGGTATTGTACAGCTGTTTAAGATGGGCAGCTAGTTCATAGCTTTCCAAAATAAACTCTAAACATTAATCTTCTGTGTGAAAATGGGTTGGTGCTTCTAACCTGATGGCACTTAGCTATCAGAAGACCACAAAAATTGACTCATATCTCCAGTGTTCTCGTCAAAAAAAAAGCTCATATTTTGTATATATCTGCTTCGGTGGAGAATTATATATAGGTTGTGCAAATGAACCGTCCTAACGGGCGTAGAGCACCTAGTCCCGTGACCTGCTCGGGAAACCGTGGATGATGGTTGCAAAAGACTAATTACAAACAGACAAACAAACACGAAAACTAGCAAGAGGCCCTGTTTGTACTTAATGCCCTATCTCTGCAATGTCGTTAGATGGCCAGAGAGTTGGTAAACTGTCGTTCAGGACCTTTCGTTGTAGTTTGTGTAACTTCTTAAAAGCGATGATTCCAAATAACCAGCTTAGACACAACTGAGAGGTTATAATCAGACCAAGTCTCCTCTCACTAAACTTCGCCCCCCAGATAAATCTCCAATATGGAAAAAGTAGCCAGACACCCATTTTCACATTCCCATCCATCACCAATTGGTCTACCTTTCCTGGTGGTACAGGAAAGTTCAGCTACTGATTTTTGTGATTTAGAACTGTCTGTCAGACTTCCATGTTTGTGAAACTCCACATGCCTCACATCCCTCCATGTGCCATAGAGTTTAACACAAGTCTTGTGAATTTCTCCTCCTCGCTGTTGAGAATGATCATTTTAAACAAAATAGAAGCTGTAGTAGCCCTTTCTGTGTGCACCTTACCAACTTTCTGTAAACTCAAAACTTATATTTGCTAAGCCACAAGAAATCTGATTTCTACTCAAAGTGGCCAAATTATTTGTGTAATAGAAAACTGAAAATCTAATATTAAACATACGAAACTTCTAATATATTTTTATATTTAGTTATAGTTTCAGATATATATCATATTGGTATTCACTAATCTGGGAAGGGAAGGGCTACTGCAGCTTTACATGCAATTTATTAAAATGATTGTAAAATAGCTTGTATAGTGTAAAATAAGAACGATTTTTAGATGAGATTGTTTTATCACGACATGCTATATATTTTTTGTAGGGGTCAAAGGAAATGTCGATGGATAACCCATATGATTTCTAGTGTGTGCGAGCATTCATACAGGCAGCAGTGGTCCCAGAAACCAAACAGGTTTGCTCTAGGGGAAGAGGGAGACGGAGACTGGCCCTGTGTGCAGGGGGGAGGGGGTGGCTGAGGCTCTGTCCCATTCAGATCCTCCGCCTCCCACAACCACCGCCCTTCTCGTCCCAGCAGGGAGCCTGGCAGCCACCGAGGGTTCAAGAGGGTTCAAGGGTTCGGTTGGCCGAGTCTCCCCTGGCGGGCAGGTGTGCAAATGGGGACAGAAGGGTGGTGCCCGTGAGCTTCCGGGCACCATGTGATCACAGTCCCTTCCCCACGCAGCCCTCTCCAGCAGTGGCATCAGCACAGAGGCCTCAGAGGTTTGGCAATAATACACATAGAGGTACCAGCAATATGTATATAGTGCAGAATCTCCTAGGTTGCCAAATAATACACTAATTCCTTTCTATCCTACCAGAGTTCATTTCCAAACAGAATGCGTACATGTCTATGTTTTCTTTGAATGCTTTTTTGAATGTTATTTGTTATTTTTCAGTATTTGGAGAAATTATTTAATAAACAAATGTAATCATTTGCTTTTTGAATGCTCTCTAAAAGGGAATGTTCCTTTTGTAATGGTTTAAATTGATCTCAGAGTATTTTAAGATGGTTTGTAACCCAGATGGATGTGAAATTTTTGGTGCCTAAGAATTACCGCTTGAATATTATTATCAATGTCAGTGTTAAGTTTCAAAAAGAGCTTCTGAAAGGTAAATCATTGTTCCTTTATAGAATATGATATGGTTAAAACCAGAAAGCACATCACACATTAATCTTACTTCAGTCCCAATCTCGGTTCTCAAAAAAATAGCACTCAGTGAAAAAAAGGTCTGTGCACTTTGTTAAAAGTAAATCAACTGACATTCGTGAAAGTAGGAGGCTGTACCTTAAGTGGAAAAAGAAGTTGTGCCCTTTTAGAGTAAGTAGGAAAGAAGGAGGTTATCTTAGTTACCTTTGGTTACAATTAACGATTTGAGGGAGAAAAGATATGGTGCTATTTGAAAGCAACTTCATTTTCTATGTATGTGGTTATCTTGCCATCCCAGACTAAGTCTGTACTAACTTTCAGTGAGACTTGGCAACAGCAGATCCTGAAAAGTATTTTTCATTAGTGGTAGAAAAATAGGACCTTCTTGGTGTTTTAAGGCCTTGCCACGGGAGACTCTACAAGTACCTGTGGGGAAACGAGGAGAAGGCAACCTAAAAGAGCATCTATGTACCTTCTCCTGGAGAGAGAGAGAGAGACATTGACCACCAGCGGGAAAACCGACATGACTGGGGTCTGTGAAGAGCTCGATGCTTAGCATCAGGGGAACTCGGGATGTGCAAAGGAAAGCCAACCTCGTTTCAGACCTGGGGGGGGGGGGGCGGGTGGGGAGGGGCAATTCCAGTTTTACTTCTCTATACAACCTATTATTGATGAGCCTTACCTTCGTTTTGTGTCGAATACCCTAAAACCACATCACTGTGGAATGAACAATATTACTCTGATCTGTCAAAAGTCAAGAACCATGGCAGCCCTCAGTGAGAGCAGTAAATGAATGTGTTTTCATGTGCCTGGTTTGAGAGTTGGATGGGAGAATAGGAGTGCAAGGCGTGTGCTTTAACCACTTTGAATGCAAGTTTCATCAATTTCCAGACTATGATCAGTTAGCCTGGTCCCCCAGGGATTAGTGACCAGGTTTTCAGGAAAGGATTAGCTTCTCTTCTAGAAAATGCCTGAAAGAAGGATTCTATTTTCTGATGAAAGGCTGTATGAAAATACCCTCCTCAAATAACTTGCTTAACTACATATAGATTCAAGTGTGTCAATATTCTATTTTGTATATTAAACAAATGCTATATAATGGGGACAAATCTATATTATACTGTGTATGGCATTATTAAGAAGCTTTTTCATTATTTTTTATCACAGTAATTTTAAAAATGTGTAAAAATTAAAACCAGTGACTCCTGTTTAAAAATAAAAGTTGTAGTTTTTTATTCATGCTGAATAATAATCTGTAGTAAAAGAAAAAAATGTCTTTTTACCTACACAGTGAAATGTCAGACTGTAAAATCTTGTGTGGAAATGTTTAACTTTTATTTTTCATTTAAATTTGCTGTTCTGGTATTACCAAACCACACATTTGTATGGAATTGGCAGTAAATGTTAGTTAGCCATTTACAGCAACGCCAAATATGGAGAAACAAACATCATAATAAAAAAATCTGCTTTTTCATTCTGTGACTCCAACATGCGTTTGTAGAACTCATGCACTTTCAGTTTTCCTACTTTTTGTTCTCCTTCCTCTACGGAAGGGAGAGTCACCACGTCAGGAAACCTAGGACGCTGCAGTGGGCGTTTGCAGGTCCGTGTGGCCGTGTTCGCATGCACTCATGGCATAAATCCAAAGGGAGCTAAACCCTGGCGCCAGAGACCCAACGACTATCCCATTCACGCCTCCAATGGTCCTACGCCAATTACTGCCAAGGGTACTAAGGCAAGGACAGACCCGCTCCGGAGGTTTCTTGCACCACAACAGTCTTCATCATGACCGGCAGTGTTTTACGTAAACAAAGGTTATCTGGTCAAAATTCTTGCCTTACTTCTTTTAAAGTTAATTCTTCCTCCCAGAAAAGGGCATAAATACTTCGTAAATATCACAGCAATGGGCACAGTCCTGACAATACAGACTGAAGGGGCTAACGTGGTAAACCAGCTCTCCCAAACAACGTATTCAGTATTCAGCTCCATCAACTGGATGACGTCAGCAATTTTCCTGTAAATACTCTTCTCTACCACTGACTTCCTCCACTAAGAAAATAAGTTTGTTATTATTACTAAAAACCAAGTTTGCCTTAGCCATCCTAAGTATGCCAAGCGTTTGCTACCTACTTTACTAGGTGATAGCTATTGCAGACAGAATACGAGTAAGAAAAAATACTATCACTTCAATCACTGGAAATACGTGATTGGAAAAGTGTGTCTAGCAGACTTCTCCCCGTGTTCTACAAATGCAAAGGCAGCAGGGACAGCGCTAGCGCGCAAACACGTGACTGCTTTTCCATCCACATGCACTGTTAAACTTGTGAAACACCTTCCCTGACATTATACCAGTTAATCCTTACCCAATGAATGCATGAACAAATGCAGAGAACACATGCAGAGGAAGATAATAACTCCATTTATAAAAAGCAAACAGGCTCAGAGTTTAAGCAACTGGCTCATAACTACTAACGCCCATTTTACTGAGATTTGAATGCAAAGTCTCTGCCACACCGTTTATCACATGTCAGAGCACATGTCTCTTGTCCACAAGCCTCCCAGGGAACTGGCTGTGTTTTTCCGTTTTTAAATTAATGTTTTACATTTACTGAGCGCTTAACCAAGTGCCAGGCATGTTTCAGTATATTATCTCATTTAAGCTTAGCAAACGTATAAAGCAGTGCTATGAAATACTGCTTTCAAATATTACCAAGTACTCCTATTAACTTCATTGCATTTATAGGAGGAAACTGTGGCTTACAGAACTGAATAACTTGCCTAGGGTCACAAAGCTTTGAAGTGGTTAAATAGAACCTTAAAAAACAAAACAGCAGGCATCTGGCTCTAGAGTTCATGCTCTTAAGCACTACAGAGAAATTACTAATATGAAGCTCCTAACTAGATTAAAAGAACTCATACTGAGCATTATGTGTCAGGCCTGTGACATGATCTCGTTTTAATCCAATCCCTCTTGCTACCATATCAATTTTGACTTAGACATTTAACAACGATATTGCCTTTTCTTAAAAACATGTGTCCTATCCCCCGGGGATAGGGGATGTTGATGGAAAAAAACTCTGGCCACCCAGAGATGACAAATATCCCTTACTTTGTCAAATATACAACAAAGAACCTGTCTCCTCAACAGCCACAGGAAAATCAACAAACATTTCTTCAAGGGATGTGGAACATATAGAATACATTCAAACTGAAGAAAAAAGTCATTTACAAATGAAAACTGATGCAGATCAGTAGAGTAATAATGCTACTGACAGACAGAATACGAGTATTCTCGTATGCTGCTGCAGATCAGCAGCATAAATTAGCCATAAGCTTTCCTATGATTGTTAGTGTGTCACTGTCTTTTTTTTTTCAATCTTTTAAATATTTTTGAGAGAGCGAGCATGTACACAAACATGCGTGTGCTTGGGAGGGGCACAGAAAGAGGGGGACAGAAGATCTGAAACAGGATCTGTCCTTTCAGCACAGGGCCCAGTGCAGGACTGGAACTCATGAACCATGAAATCATGACCTGAGCTGAGGTCGGAGGCTTAACCGACTGAGCCACCCAGGTGCCCCAGTGCATCAATGTCTTACAAAGTACTGTCTCAGTACACGTGAAGCTATCCTGGAAATCAGAATCTGGGCCAGCAAACCCATTAGGATCATTAACTAGGATTGCAACGAACGTAGATAAGAACAAAACTCTCCAAAATGGAGAAACGGGGATAATGTGCATCAAAACCAAAGAAAGGCTCATACAAGATAAGACTGTCATAACTATCTTCTGATGAGTTTCTTTCCCCACTATGTGGGAAGCATGCTTGATGAGCCAACATGAAGACAGACCACAAAGGCAATACAAAAACTTCAAGGGAAGGTTTCTGCCATCAGTGAGTCAAAGATGAAAGCCACATGGCTCATGAATTCCATTCCTATGTGTCTACTCAAAAGGAACACACAATGACTTTCATGCAAATGTTCATAGCACCATTATTCATAAAAACCAAGAAGCCCAAAGACCCCAATGTCCATCAACTGACGAATGCCTAACCAAATTGTGGCATATCCATACAAGAGGATACTAGACAGCAATAAAAAAGTGACATCATGCTATACCATGGTGAACCTCAAAACCAACATGCTAAGTAAAAAGTAAACACAAGAGACCACCTGTTATTTATGAGATATCCAGAAAAAACACATCCACAGATTAAGAAGCACATCACTGGTTGCCCATGGTTGGGGTTGGCAACACAGCTTAAGTGACAATTGGCACAGGGGACCTTGATGGGGAGGTGGAAATGTTCTAACACTGCATTACAGTGATGGCTGTACAACTCAGTAAATTTAATAAAAATCATAAATTATACACAAAGTGAGCAAACTTTGTGATATGTAAGCTATCTACATATGTTAAAGTCAATATATTTAAATATATAAGATGCAGACAAGCAAATGCATCAACTGCCATCAACAGCCAATACAAAGTCCTTTGAATACATAAAGTCAAATGCGGTGATTTTTTTCCAAAAAGACTATGGAAGAGGTTTTCATTGTGCTGGGTGTTAAAGGATCAGTTGAAGTTAACAGCACAAACAAGGGCTTACTCATTTAATAGTAATAGATTTCCACCGAATATTTAACTGATTTTATGTTGTACTTACCCTGAGATAGCCACCGTGTGCAAAGAGATTGCAAACATAGCAAGTAAAAATAACACCCAAAGCACACACATGCTCATTTTAAATACAAAAGAAAGTGTGGCACAAATACTATATGTTAATAACTAAGACCTCAGTAGCTACAACTTTATAATAAGACACATCTCCGATCAACTCTTGCTTCTGTAATTTACTAAATCTGAGACCTTGGGGAAGTTTTAGAGCCACTCTAGGTCCATGTGAAAAATGGAATAACATCTTAAAGGAATGATAGAAGTAAATGAGGTACAATATTTATTTGTTTTACTGTTTATTTGAGTGAGAAAGCCTGAGCAAGGGGAGGGGCAGAGAGAGAGGAGAGAATCCCAAGCAGGCTCAGCACTGTCAGCACAGAGCCCATGGCGGAGCTTGAACCCACAAACCGTGAGATCATGTCCTGTGCTAAGATCGAGAGTCAGACACAACTGACTGAGCCACCCAGGCGCCCAGAGATACAACATTTAATCTGCCTACAGTACAGTTCCTATAGTACAACAAGCACTCAGGACATGCTAGCTCGTTTTTAAATCCTCAAGGAAATCTAAAAGGGGATATTTTTAATGCTTTCCTCAAAAATGTACAGAAAAAGTCAAAGTGAATGATGAACAATGTGAACACCAGAAATGCACACAAGCTCACATATCCTCATAAAGAAAGGTCACACACAGGGTTAGGGGAGACTGTTAGGATACCGGCCTACATTTTCATTATGCCACATGTTCCCAACTATCAGCCCTTGGCAAATGTCACCCAGAAAAAGTGACCTTTCTTTCAGAAAGGGTCTTCCATTTCCAACCAGCATCTCACAGCAGGAGAGTGCTGCCAAGGCAACCAATATCAGAGGAGAAGGGTGAAAGGTATAGACTGACTGAGGTGTTCTATCCAGAATGTTTCCTGGTCAATAAGGAGGCTGACCAAAAAAAAAGGCAACCAGCCTGTTACTCTTTTATCCCACATACAAGAAAACTACAGACTATCCCTCATGAGCATAGATACAATTTCCAAACAAAATTTAACCAAATAAAATCTAACAATATATTAAAAGGATGACACACCACGACCAAGTTGGATTCACATTTCAAGATCACCCAGTGTAACTGATGATAGTAGAAAACTAAAAATCCAAATGATTATCCAAATAGATGCAGATAAAGCATAAAATCCAAAATATGCTCCTAATTAAAAACTAACAAACTCTCGGGGCACCTGGGTGACTCCGTCGGTTGAGCATTTGACTCTTGATTTCCTTTGGGGTCATGATCTCACAATTTCCTGAGTTCAAGCCTCATGTTTGGCTCTGCACTGACAGTGCAGAGACTGCTAGGGATCCTCTGTCTCCCTCTCTCTCTGCCCCTCCCCTGTTTGTGCTCGTTCTCTCTCAAAATAAATAAACTTAAATAAAAAACTAACAAACTCTCAGCAAAGTAGGAATCAAAAGGAACTTCCTCAACCTAATAAAGGGCATCTATAAAACACTTTCTGTTAGCACCATACTCAATGGGAAAAGACTGAATATTTCCCTTCTAATTTCAGTAACTAAACCAGACTGTCCACCTTTACCATTTCCATTTAACATTGCACTGGCAGCTCTACCCAAAGCAATCAGATAAGAAAGAAATAAAAAGCATTTAAATTAGAAAGACAGAAAGAGAGAGAAGAGAAGAGAAGAGAAGAGAAGAGAAGAGGAGAGAAGAGAAGAGAAGGGAGGGAGGGAGGGAGGAAGGAAGGAAGAAAAAAGAAAAGAAAAGAAAAAAGAAAAGAAAAGAAAAGAAAAGAGAAGAAAAGAAAAGAAAAGGAAAAAGAAAAGAAAAAGAGAAAGAAAGAAAAAGAAATAAAACTATCTTTATTCATAGACTTCTATGCACAAAAATTTGTGGAATGTACAAAAATGCAATTTGACTTCAAAAAAATTCCATACAGACTACCTTATGACTTTTCCTAGGTATCTACACAAAAGAACTGAAAACAGGTCCTCAAGCAATACACATATTTCATAATAGCAGAACTATCCACAACAGCCAAAAGGAAGAAACAACCCATTTGTCCATCAATGGACAAATGGGTGAGTAAACTGTAGAACATACAAGCAATGAAGTATTATTCAGCCACAAAAAGGAATCAAGTACTAATTTATGCTATGACATGGATGAACCTCCAAAACATAATGCTGAGTGGAAAAAAAAAAGGGAGTCACAAAATGTCACAAACGGTATGATTCCATTTATATGAAATACCTGCTATAGATAAATCTGTAAATACACAAAGTATATCGACAGTTTTCATGAGGCTGAGGAAAAGGGATAATAAGGAGAAATTACTTTGTGGATAAGAGTTTCAGCCATGTCACCAAGCTGATAAGGCATAGAGCACCCCCCGGATCATTCCAGGTCCACACCACTTCACCTCCAGATGACTTACTAGGGCACCCCCAGCACAGAACGCCCAGAACCTCCTAGCCCATGCCTGCCTCAGCTCAGGATGACTCACCAGAAGGACCCCTGCATGGAGCACCTCTTGCACAGAGCACCCCAGCCTGAACCTGCCCAGGCTCCAGCCACTAAGGTCCCACCTACATAAGGAATTCCAGGGTCCCTGCTTGCACCTACTTCAGCATCAGCTGGCCGGCCAGGGTGCCTCTTGAATGGAGAACCCTGGAACCACGCCAGCCCATACCCCCTTCAGCTCCAGCCACCCCAACAGTGCATCCCCCTCCCAAAGAACCCTGGAAACCCCAGCCCATGCCACCAAGCTCCAGCCACCCAGCACAGCCCAAGTCACCAGACACATAGTCTACACGGTGGATAACCATACACAAGACCATTGCTCCAACTTAAGGAAACTAATTGTTCTCATTTTTATAAAATGTACATCAATGAATAGATCATCCAGACAAAGTCTATAAGGAAACATGGCCTTAAATGGCATATTATAACAAATAGACTTAACAGATAGAAACAGAAAATTCTATTCAAAAATTACAGAATATGCATTCTTTTAAAGTACACATGGGACCTTCTCCAGGACAGGTGATATGTTGGGCTACAAAATAAATCCCAATAAATTTAAGAAGAATGAAACTATATCAAGTATTCTTTTCCAACCGCAATGGTATGAAACTGGAAATTGCAAGAAAAAAATAAAAATCACAAACACAAGGAGGAAAAACACCATTCTACTAAGCAACCAATGGGTCAGTGAAGAAATCAAAGAGGAAATTAAAAAAATACATGGAGACAAATCAAAATAAAATCATGATGGTCCAAAATATTTGGGATACAGCAAAAGCAGTTCTAAGAGGGAAATTTATGGCAAACAGGCATCCATCAAGAAACCAACAAAAATCTCAAACAACATAACCTTACACCTAAAGGAACTAAAAAAATAAAAACAAAGGCCAAAGTTGGTAGAAGGCAGGAATGAATAAAGACCAGACTGGAAATACATGAAATAGAGGCAATTAAAAACATCATTAAAACAAAGAGAACTGGCTCTTTGAGAAGATAAAATTTATAAACCATTAGCTAGATTCATCAATTTAAAAAAAAGAGGGGGCAACATAAAATCAGAAATAAAAGGAGAATTAAAAACCAACACCACAGAAATACAAAGGATTAGAAGAGACTACTATAAAAAATTATATTCCAACAAATTGGACAGCCTAAAGCAATCAATAAATTCCTACAAATATACAATCTTCCAAAGGGGAGTAAGGAGGAATAGGGAATGTGTACAGACTTATTACTAGAACAAAACTCAATTAGTATTCCACGGATTCCCAGAAAACAAAGTCCAAAACCAGCAGGTTTCACAGGGGAATTCTATCAAATACTTAAAGAAGGGTTACTACTATTCTCCTCAAAGTATTCCTACAGTGGGTCAATAATCATTCAATGAGATATACCACATTAACAAAATGAGGGATAAATATGTGATTTCACTAGATGCAGAAAAAGCATGTGACAAAATTCAACATCTGTTCATGATAAAAAAAAAAAAACACCTCTCAACAAAGTAGGGTTAGAAGAGTGTATCTCAACATAATAAGGGTCATATTTGACAAACCCACAGCTAGTATCATACAGAGGGGTGAAAAACTGAGAGATCTCCCTCTAAGATCAGGAACAAGAGAAGGATGCCCAGTACTGCTGCTGTTGGTTGACAGAGTACTGAAAGCCCCAGCCACAGCAATCAGACAAGAAACAGAAATGCAGGCATCCACATCAGTAAGGAAGAACAGCTGTCACTATCTGCGGATGACAGGCTATTATACCTAACAAATCCTAAGGATGCTACCAAAGTACTATTAAAAGTAATCAATGAATTTAGTGAAGTTGCAGGACATAAAGTTAATACATATAAATCTGATGCATTTCCATGCACTAATGACAAAGTAGCAGAAATAAAGAAAACAATTTCATTCACAATTGAACAAAACAAAACAAAAAACCAAACCTAGGAATAAACTTAACCAAGTAGGTGAAAGACCTGCACCCAGAAAACTATAAAACACTGATGAGAGAAACTAAAGATGACACAAACAAATGTAAAGATAGTCCCTACATATGGGTTGGAAGATTATTATTAAAATGTCCATACTACCCAAAGCAATCTACAGATTCAATTCAATCTTGATCAAAATTCCAATGGTATTTTTCACAGAACAACTAATCCTAAAATATGTATGGAACCACAAAAGACCCTGAAGAGCCAAAGTGCTCTTGAGAAAGAAACATAAAGCCCCAATGTCACAATCCCAGATTTCAAGATACACTCCAAAGCTGCAGGGTTCAAAACAGTATGGTACTGGCACAAAAAACAGACACATAGATAAATGGGACAGAAGAGAGAGCCCAGAAATAATCCCACGTTTATACGATCAAGTAATTTACAACAAAGGAGGCAAGAATATACAATGGGCAAAAGATAGTCTCTTCAATAAATGGTGCTGGGAAAACTGAACCGCTACAGGCAAGAGAATGAAACTGGACCACTTTCTCGCACCACACAAAAAATAAATTCAAAATGGATTAAAGACCTAAATGTGAGACGTGAAACCATGAAAGTTCTAGAAGAAAACATAGGCACTAATGTCTTTGATAGTGGTCCTAGCAACACCTTCCTATGGATGCCTTTGCAGGCCAGGGAAACAAGCAAAATAAACCGTTGGGAATACATCAAAATAAAAAGCCATTGCACAGCAAAGGGAAACCATTAACCAAACAAAAAGCCAGCCCACTGAATGGGGGAAGATATTTGTAAATAACATATCCAATAAGGGGTTTATATCCAAAGTATATAAAGAACTTAGACAACACCAAAAAAATGATAATAATCCAATTAAAAATGACCAGAGGATTAAAAAAAGATGTTTCCAAAGACGACATACAGATGGCCATACACATGAAAAGATGCTCAACATCATGCAACATAAGGAAAATGCACATCTAAACCACAATGAGATATCACTTTACACCTTTCAGAGTGGCTATTATCAAAAAGATGAGATAACTGCTGGCGTGGAGGTGGAGAAACAGAAATCCTCCTTCACTTTTGGTGAGAATGAAAATTGGTGCAGCCACTTGTAGTAAAAAGAAAACAGTGGAAAACCATATGGAGATTGGGAAGCAGCCCAAGTGTCCACTAACAGTGACTGGATAAAGAAGATGTGGTACACGCATGCAATGGAACACTACACAGCCATAAAAAAGAATGAAAATTGCCACTGCCATTTGCAACAACATTGATGAATCTAGGGGACATAATACTAAGTGAAATAAATCAGAATACATGCTTTCACTTATACGTGGAATTTAAAAAAGAAAACGAAAGAAACCAAAAAAGCAGAAATAGTCCCACAAATACAGAGAGCAAACTAGTGGTTGCCAGAGGGGAGGAGATTGGGGGTGGGGGTGGCAAAATGGGTAACGGGGGTGGGAGGTACAGGCTTTCAGTTACAGAACGTATATGTCACTGGAGTGAAAGGCACACACAGAGAATATAGTCGATGGCACCGTAATAGTGTTCTAGGGTGACAGATAGTAGCTACACTTGCAGTGAGTATATAGCATCACATAAAATTGGGAAATCACTATGCTGTACACCTCAAGCTAATGTAACATTGTGTGTCAACTATACTTCAATTAAAAAATAAAAATAAAAGTAAAAATAAGTAAAAAGCTACAAGAACTATTAAGTAAACTTAGTAAGGTTGCAGAATACAACAGGGGTCATCAAAGCATGACTTACAGCCAAACCCAGCCCACTGCCCATTTTTATAAATAAAATGTTTGGGAACACATACAATTACTCATTTCATAGGCGAACTATGTTGCTCTCACAATGCAATGGCAGAGCTGAGTACTTGTGACAGAGACATATGGCCTGCAAATCCTGAAATATCTACTACCTAATCCTTTACAGAAAAAGGTTTCTGATGCCTGGGATCCCAGACCACTATACAAAAATTAATTTTATTTCCAGGCCCCAGCAACAAACAATAAGAAACTGATAGTTTTTTAAGAGACCATTTCCAAAAGATCCAAACAATGAATTAAATACTTAAGAGACAAACTGGACAAAGTATGCAAAAAACCTATCCACTGAAATCTACAAAATATTACTGAAAAAAGCCAAAGAATACTTAAAAACATATAGAGATATATCTGCATGGTTAAAGACTTAATATCCTTAAGATACCGATTCTCCTCAATTAACCCACTAATTCAATGTGACCGTAATAAAAATCCCAATAAATTTCTATAGAAATTTACAAGCACATTCTAAGATCATGTATAAATGAAAAGGACCTAGAATAATAACATCTATGAAATTAAAAAAAAACAAAGAGGACTAAATGTACCTGGTTCCAAAAATTATTATAAAACTATAGTCATCCCAACAGCATGATACAGGCAGAAAAACAGACAAACCGTCCACTGAAACAGACTAGAGAGTCAAATAAACCCACATTTATACAGAGACCAATTTTTTACATATGTAAAGAGCTCTTAGAAGCTCAGCAATAAGCATTTTTTAAAAATGCCAAATATTTGAATAAATGCTTCATCAAAAAAAGATGGAAAATAGGCATAAAAAAGATGATCAATATTAATACAGAAATATAAAATAAACCACAATAATACAATATTACACATCTTTTAGAATATTAAAATTAAAAAGACTTACTCTACCGAATGTTGTTGAGGATGTGGAGGAACTGGAACTCTCATACGCTTCTGATGAGAATGTACAATGGTACAAACAGTAAGTAAAACAGTACAGTAGTTTCTTAAAAAGTTAAATATATATCTATCATATGATCTACACATTCAACTTCTAGCTACTTACCCCAAAAAATATATATGTCCAAAGACTTGTTCCTTTCTACGTTAACATTCATAGCAGCTTTACCTGTTAAGTCAAATACTAGGCACAATAAAAAAAAAAAAAGTGCATCAATAAATGAAAAAATAAATCGCGTTAAATCATACAATGGATTATTACTCAGCAATAAAAATAATGATAGATAAATACACTACCTTGGATGAATCTCAAAAGCGCTGGGCTAAGTGAAAGAAGCCAAACACGTAAGGCTTCATGCTGTATGATTCCATTTATAGGACATTCTGTACAGGCAAATACACAGCAATGGAAATCCGATCAGTAGATGTCAAGGGTTGGGGAGAAGAGGGAAATGACCAGAAAGCAAAGAGGAGAACTTTATGGAGTTTATGGAGGAACTTAATTGCTGTAGTAGTTACATACACTTACATCATGGTATGAGTCTGTCAAAACTCTCAACTACACAATAAATAGGGTGAATTTTACTGTACATAAATTATGCCTCAATAAAGTTTAAAAACACAAGAAACCCCGTCAACTTACAGAGTCTAAGACAGAGGTTTGGGGTACCTGGGTGGCTCAATGGGTTAAGCGTCTGACTTTGGTTTAGGTCATGATTTCACAGTTCATGGGTTTGAGCCCTATGTCAGACCCTGTGCTGACAGCTCAGAGCCTGGAGCCTGCTTCAGATTCTCTGTCTCCCTCTCTCTCTGCCCCTCCCCCACTCGCACTCTGTCTCTCTGTCTCTCAAAAATAAAAAAAACATTAAAAAATCAAAAAAAAGAAAAAGAAGACACAGTCTTACATTATTTCTTAAACAATCCTAGGCACTGTTAAAGAGTTCATACAAAGATTCTCAGATTAGAAACTGTGACTATCACTAACATATGTAAATTCTATTTCCAACTAAAACACCTGGTTTAAAGTCCTTTGAAAATTTCCGTTTCAGGGGCACCGGGATGAGTCAGTTGGTTTAGCATCTGATTTCAGCTCAGGTCATGATCTCGTAGTCCGTGAGTTCAAGACTCCTGTAGGACTCTGTGCAGACAGCTCAGAGCCTGGATCCTGCCTCAGATTCTGTGTCTTGCTGCCTCTCCCCGCTTGTGTTCTGTCTCACTCTCTCACAAAAATAAATAAACATTAAGAAGAAATTTTTTTTTAAAGTCCCGTTTTAAAGTCACACTGACCTTGCTATACAGAGCCTAATTATGCCTCAGGTAAATGACAGCAAAAATCTTCGAATGGATCTCCCTGTCTCACTGCACTGCAAACCAGTGTCCACACTGCTTTCCACAGTTTCTTCCTAAACCAAATCTGGCCATGCAGGCCTCCCATTGAAAGGCTTCTGAGGCCTCCCCCACAGAATAAATTCTAAACTTGTTGAGGGGTGCCTGCGTGGCTCTGTCGGTTAAGCGTCTGACTTCACCTCAGGTCATGATCTCACTGTTCATGGGTTTGAGCCCCATGTTGGGCTCTGTGTTGACAGCTCAGAGCCTCGAGCCTGCTTTGGATTCTGCATCTCCCTCTCTCTCTGTCCCTCCCCCATTTGTGCTCGCTTGCTCGCTCGCTCGCTCTCTCTCAAATAAATAAATAAATAAATAAATAAATAAATGTTTAAAAATTTTTTTTTCAATTTTAAACTTGTAATGAGCACTGGGTGTTGTATGTAAGTGATGAATCACTGAAATCTACTCCTGAAACTAACATTACACTGTATGTTAACTAACTGGGATTTAAATAAAAATTTAAACAAAAACAAAACAAAAAATACCCCAAAGTCAGGCAAGGCTCTTCGCAGGTTAGTCATAACTTACCATGTTAGGCCCACTTTCTGTTCTGTCTCCCTGACACAACTCTTTAACCCAATATAAATAAATACACTTAAATATCAGATCATCCACAGGACCCTGGGTGGCTCAGTCAGCTAAGCATCCACCTCTTGATTTCAGATCAGGTCATGATCCTAGAATTATGGGATCAAGCCCCACGCTGGGCTGAGTGCTGAGTCTAGAGCCTGCTTGGGATTCTCTCTCCCCCTCTCCCTCTGCCCCTCCCCACTCCTCTCTCAAAATAAATAAATAAACAATTTTTTTAAAAACCCATCACATCATCTAGACCACTTGAAACTTCTACTTGCTCTCCCCTCTAAGCCTCTGTACCATCTGCCTCACAGAATTCCCTTTGCCTAAACTGCCCTCTCTCCTCAGATTCTTGTATAAAATGTCATCTTATAAAAGACTTTTCACAGCCTGTTCCCTCAGCACACACCTCCTTTACAGCATTCAGCACATGTTGTTACAATCTGTTCACTTATTCACACTCCCTAAATTGAGATCTCCTCAAGGACAGGTATCATGTCTTGATTTAGCTCTGATTCTCCAGGGCCTAGCTCCACTCTGAGTGGATGGGTGCTTTGATGTGCCAGAATGCAGTTGTTGAGAATTTCTTATTCAATAAAATGCTTTTTTTCTTATCACTAAAGCAGTGGGAAAAACAGCTATTAAGAACTTCCTAAATATCATTTATTTTTATTGGTTAAAGCACCATTCTATATTGAGAACAGAGTATTGTGAGAGGAAAAAAACTCAAGAAGTGAAATCATAATGAGCTACTCATTAGCTGTATTACCTTGGGCAATTGTTAATCTTTTGGCATATACTTTCCAGATATATAAAATCAATACTATCTGTTATCACAGGGGTAAGGTAAAACACCACAATGTGATAACACGTTACGAAAGAGTTTTAGTGAACACTTAAAGGGCTATGCAAATTTTATCAGTAATAACAGAAAAAATTACTATTTTTCAGAAGTCAGCAAGGTGACAGAAGAGAAAGCTCTGGACCCCCTCTTTCCTCACCTCCACAAATACTAATAATTCATGGAAAAATTCCCTTGTGAGAAATCCACAGACTTGATTTTTTTAAACATAAATAAAAATGAAAAATCTTCAGCTAGAGTAAGAAAAAAGAGAAAACTCACAATCAGAAATAAAAGGTATTACAAATCAGGTCACAGATGGTAAAAACATCGGAGACTACTCCGTATAATTATAAACCAACAAACTGGAAAACCTAGAAAAATAGATATATTCCTGGAAGCATACAACATATCAAAACCAAATCATAAAGATACAGAAAATCTGAACAGACCTATAACTAGTTTTTGAGACTGAATCAGCAATCAAACATCTCCTGACAAAGAAAAGCCCAAGACCAGACGGTTTCAAATGTAAATTCTATCAATAATTTAAGAATTCAAAAAGAATTAAAACCATTAAGAACAACTGAAGTCAGTCCTGCTCAAACTTTAAAAAAATAAATAAAGTCTAGGAAGTAATTCCAAACTCATTTTACAAGGCCATCAGGACCTTGATATGAATGCCATAGACACCATAAGGAAAAGGAAACATAACAACACAAAAACTACAGGCCAATATCCTTGATCTATATAGATGCAAAAATCCTCAACAAAATACTAGGATATCAAATTCAATAGGTCACTAAGGGGCACCTGGGGTAGCTCAGTCAGTTAAGCGTCCAACTTCAACTCAGGTCATGATCTCACAGTCTGTGAGTTTGAGCCCTACATCAGGCTCTTTGCTGTCAGCTCAGAGCGTGGAACCCACTTTGGATTCTGTGTCTCTCTCTCTGTCTGCCCCTCCCCAACTCTCACACTGTCTCTCTCTCTCTCTCTCTCTCTCAAAAAAATAACTAAACATTAAAGAAAATCAGTAGGTCACTAAAAGGATCATACATAATGACCAAATAGATTTATCCCTGGAATGCAAGGATGGTTCAACCACATGAAAACCAATGCAATATACTACATTAACAGAATAAAAAAAAAAAAAGACACAATCTTATCAATAAAACATTTGACAAAACTCAACACTCTTTCATGATAAAAACACTCAACAGGCTAGAAATAGAAGTAAGTTACTCCAACATAATGAAGGCCATATATAAAAATCCCACAACTAACATCATACTCAATGATGAAAAAACTGAAAACTTTTCCTCTAAAATCAGGAACAAGTCAAGGACACTCACTTTAATCATTTCTAGTCCTACTATTGGACTAAAGTATTGCAAGTCCTAGCCAGAGAAACTAGGCAAGAAAAATAAATAAAGCCATCCAAATAGAAAACGAAGTAAAACTGCCACTATTTGCAGATGACATGATCTCATATATAGAAAATCCTGAAGATTCTCCCCCCGCCGCCAAAAAAAACCTGTCAGATTAAACAAATTTAGTAAAGTTTCAGGACACAAAATCAACATACAAAAATCAACTGCATTTCTATTCCCTAACAACATATAACCTGAAAAAGAAATTAGATTAATAATTCCATTTCAAATTGTACCAAAAATAATAAAATACTTAGGAATCAACTTAACTATGGAGGTCAAAAACTTGTACACTGAAAACTTCAAGACACCTAACAAAGAAATCAAAGGAAAAAAATGAAAAACAGATTGGTGGATTAAAAGACTAAATACTGTTAAAATGCCTATACCAACCCAAAATGCTCTATAGATCAATGCTATTCCAATAACATGCCAATGGCATATATTTTTTAAAACAGAAATAGAGAAAAAAACAGGAGCACCTGGGTGACTCACTTGGCTAAGTATCTGACTTCAACTCAAGTCATGATCTTACAGTTCGTGAGTTCAAGCCCCATGATGGGCTCTCTGCTTTCAACACAGAGCCCATTTCGGATCCTCTGTCTCCCTCTCTCTCTGCCCCTCCTCTGCTCACATGCTCTGTCTCTCTCTCAAAAATAAGCTTAAAAAAAGAAAAAAGAAATACGGGCACCTGGGTGGCTCAGTCAGTTGAATGTCCAACATCAGCTCAGGTCATGATCTTGTGGTTCATGAGTTTGAGCCCCACGTGGGGTTCTGTGCTGACAGCTCAGGGCCTGGAGCCTGCTTCCGATTCTGTGCTTCCCTGTCTTGTGCTCTGTCTCTCTCAAAAATGAATAAACATTAAAAAATTTTTTTAATATCTTCACTGAAAATATTGAAAAGAGAGAGAAAGAGAGAGAGAGAGAGAGAGAGAGAAAACAATTCTAAAATTCACAGGGAAACACAAATGACCCCAAATAGCCCAAACAATCTAAACAAAGAACAAAGCTGAGGAATCACACTTCCTGATGTTAAAATATACAGGCATACCTTAAAGATATTGTTGATTCATAAAAAAAAAAACTATGATTCAGTTCCAGACCACTGCAATAAAGCAAGTCAAATTAGTTTTTTGGCTTCCCAGTGTATATAAAGTTATATTTAGACTGTAGTCTTGTGCAATAGCATTATAGCTAAAAATAGTGTACACACCTTAAAAATTCATTATTGCTAAAAAAATATGCCAACCATTATCTGAGCTATCAATGAGTCATCATCTTTTTGCTGGTGGGGGTCTTACCTCCATAACGATGGTTCCTGACTAACCAGTGTGGTGGCTTCTGAAGACTGGAGTGGCTGTGGCAATACCTTAAAATAAAACAATAAATTCTGCTATATCAATGGACTCTTCTTTTCACAGATGATTTCTTCATAGCATGCAATATTGTTTGATAGCATTTTACCCCCTTTCAAAATTCCAGTCAATCCTCCCAAACCGGTTTCTGCCACTGCTTTATCAACATCAACGAAGTTCATGGAATATTCCATATCCTTGTTGCCATTTCAACAATCTTCACAGCCTCTTCACCAGGAGTAAATTGTATCTCAAGAAACCACTTTCTTTGCTCATCCATAAGAAGCAAGTTCTTATCTGTTAAAGTTCTATCATGAGATTGCAGCTAATTGGTCACATCATTAGGCTCCACTTCTATTTCTAGTTCTCTTGCTCTTTCTATCAAATCTGCAGTTACTTCCTCCACTGAAGCCTGGAACCCCTCAAAGTCATCTATGAGGGCTGGAATCAACTTATTCCAAATGCCTGTGAATGTTGATATTTTGATCTCTTCCCATGAATCATGAAAGTTCTCAATGTCTTCTAGCATGTTGAATCCTTTCCAGAGGTTTTCCATTTACTTTGCCTAGACCCACCTAAAATATCACTATCAATGGCAGCTGTAGCCTTATGAAACGTACTTCTTCAATAACATGACTTGAAAGTCAAAATGACTCCTTAGTTCATGGGCTACAGAATGGGTACTGTGGTAGGAAGCATGAAAACAACATTGATCTCATTGTACATCTCCATCAGAGCTCTTGGGTGACCAGGTACATGGTCAATAAGCAGTAATATTTTGAAAGGAATCTTAGTTTCTGAGCATGTTTCAACAGTGGGCTTAAAATATTCAGTAAACCATATTGTAACCAGATATGATGTCATCCAGGCTTTGTTGTTCAGTTTACAGAGCACAGGCAGAGTATCAACCTTAACATTACTAGGATTTTCAAAATGGTGAGGGAACACTGGCTTCCACTTAAAGTCACCAGCTGCATTAGCTCCCACCAAGAGGGTCAGCTTGATGATTTGAAGCCACACATTGACCTGTCCTCTCCAGCTATAAAAGTCGTAGATGCCATCTTCTTTCAGTAGAAGGCTGCTTCATCTACACTGATAATCTGCTGTTCGGTGTGGCCACCTTCATTAATTACCTCAGCTGGGCCTTCTGGTAACTTGCTACAGGTTCACCATCAGCACCTGCTGCTTCACCTTGCACTTTTGTGTTATGGAGATGGTTTTGTTCCTTAAACCTCATGAACCAATGTCTGAGAGCTTCAGCCTTTTCTTCTGCAGCCTCCTTACCCCTCTCAGGCTTCACAGACTTGAGGAGAGTTGGGGCCTTGCTCTGGATTGGGCTTTGGCTTAAGGGAATGTTGTGACTGATTTGATCTCTCCAGACTACTTTATTTTTCTCCATATCAACAATAAAATTGTTTCAATTCCTTATCATTCTTGTGTTCACTGCTGTAGCACTTTAATTTCCTTCAAGAATTTTTCCTTGGCATTCCTTGGCTGTTTGGCACAACAGGCCTAGCTTTCGGCCTATCTCAGCTTTTCACATGCCTTTCTTTTTTTTTTTTTTTTTTTTTTTTTTTTTTTTTTTTTT